>CM059558.1:56505341-57705341 GCA_030386875.1 Morinoia aosen
GCCTCGGGCAAGCAATGCTATAACGGCAATCCAGTGCAGTGATAACTTTAAACAACTTAACAAGTTCACTACGTATTGGAACAAATGTATACTACCTGATAAATTACTCTTTTCCGTACAAATAACATGGGCCACCATTCCTCTCATGTCGCTAGATTTATTTAAATTAAACTATGGCAAACAAATTGAAAAATAATCATTCAATTGTGTTTTTTCCCGCTTATTACAGGATAAGACTGTACTCAAGTAGTAAAGACGACTTTTCTATTCTGCTGCTTCGAACCTAACCAAACCGACCGTAGTAACCACAGAAACATAGTGAACGTGTTGAACAATTTATTTACGTCAAATTATGCATTAGTAGATTGCTTCTCAAGGCGATTAGTTTAGATGTTAGTTTAAGCCTTCTTGATAGCAACCAAGGTGCTCCAAACAGAGGAAGAAGGAAGGCACCATTTATATTGAAGTTAAGGGAACGCAGCATTTATGCACGAGGCACATAGAAAAAGTTGGTTTAGAAAGAAGTTTATTAATCAAGAGAAAAGTTCAAGGAGGAAGTAGCAGACGCTTAAAAACAGGACAGCAGTGAACCGGAAAAGATAGTCCGTTACAAAACACACTAACATTCTATTTAAGGAAACGATTTCGGTTTTGGCTGCTAAAATTCAAAAATTAATAAAAAAAATACTTCTAGAACGAAATAAGCTTGGAGGTATTCAGAACATGTTTAGAACTTTCGAATGGATGTTCAGAGCCCAAAAAATTTTTAAATTTGCCCTCTCAGAGGGAAATTTATAAAATTAATTTATCTCAGCCAATACTGTACGTAGAAACGATTAGCTTTTTTGTCCGATTCACAATGATTTGCCTTACGAACGTATCAGGACAGTTTTTTGATATCGCTTCAAAAAAATACAAATTTTTTTGAATTTTTCATCACTAAATATGTTGAACTTCAGTTCTTTCTTTGAATGGCAACAAAAAAATTCTAATTAATTGATAAAAAAATGACTACGCAGGTTTATAGTGCTTACCTTGATCTTTAAAATGCAAAAAGATCTCCTCCATAAGTAAAAAACAGCTTGAGATATAATTAACAACTGGAACGCTTTTGCCTCATGAAAAGTTTTTTTCGGATTTGCGGCTTAATTTCTCTTTCAGTTTTTTACTTATGAGGGAGATCTTTTCATCATTGTAAAGATCAAGGTGAGTACTATCAATTTACTAAGTAGTTGTTTGATTAGTTGATTAAAAATATTTTCATAGCCATTTGAAGGAACAAAACACAGAAAAAATAATTTTTGCCCTCAAAAATTTGTTAAATTTCTTTTTTTCAAGCGATTAAAAAAACTGTCTTGATATGTTAGTAGACCAGTTCATTGTGAATCGGGCAGAAAAACTAATCGTCTCTACGTTCAGTATTGGCTGAGATAAATTTAATTTTTAGAAATTTCCCTATGAGGAGGGGGAGGTATGGGCAAATTTAAAAAATTTTTGGGCTCTGAACATTCATTCGAATGTTTTAAACATGTTGTGAATACCTCCAAGCTTATTTCGCTCTAGAAGTATTTTTTATTAATTTTTGAATTTTAGAAGCCAAAACCGAATTGGTTCCCTTAAACAAAAGAAAAAAATACCTCTCCTTTAGGCCGGGCCTTCACTTATTTCCCCTGGGATCGCTAATACAATAGATTCAATAATTGATAGATAGAATTGATAGAACATAGATAGAATAGATAGAATAGATCGAATAGATAGAACGTAGATAGAATAAATAGAACACAGATTGGATAGAACATAGATAGAATAGATAGAACATAGATACAATAATTATATCCCCTTAAAAGGAAGTGCGTTCAAAATATTTACTTTCATGAATATACCATCAATTACTTGTTTCTTATTTTTGCGAGCGTCAACTGTTTATTTTTTTTTTAGCTTTGAACGATATTGATATTTTCTTGTGCATCATTCTCCATGTTTTTTATTTTTCTTTTGGCGTTATTTAAAAGACAATATTGAAGTCATTCAGAGACAGAAAAAATAAACAATTGATGCTCACAAAAATATGAAATTTGACATTTGATGCGCATACAAATCACAAGTAAGTAATTGGTGCCCACGAAAGCAAAAAAATAATAATTGTGCTCACAAAAATAATAAATGAATAATTGATGCTTACGTTATTAATACATATATAATTGATGCTGTAAAATTAAAAGAAAGCAGAAGCGTAGCCCTCAGATGCTAATTGCAGCCCAGGACGCAAGTGGTTCTTTTAAGGTCAGATATGCTCTGACGACATCGGGCAGACATACAGTGTTGCTGGTGATATTTTGTAAGAAAAATCTAACTGAATCACTTGAACTCAATGCTTAGCGACTTTGAAAGGCTTACGGAATTATAATTTGAGCGTTTTCATACCCATGAAGTTAAAATTGATATCATGAACAATTTAACTGGAGATTTTTAAACTAAGCTGCTTTGAAAGGCTAAATAAAATTATTTTTTAAAATACTGTGTACGTTGATACCAAAAAATAACTGGCGTGACGGGATAATCACTTAGAAAAATATTAGAAAGCTTTTTAAACATGAACAACGAAATAGATCATAGATTACAAGTTAGCTTAAGCCTCACTAACCACAACAAAGATTTACCAAAAAGAGGAAAGACGTGAGCACCATTTAGTACGGAGTTAAGGGAACGCGGAATCTATGCACTGTAGGTATGAATCCATCTCCTGCACATAAAACCTACAATTTAAGAATGAAACTCATAAAAGAAAAAAAAGGTGACCGAAGAAATTAACATGTACTGAAAAACAATGCAGCGGTAAGCCGAAGATTATTCTCCGCAGAACAAAAAAATATGTTTATTTCAACACAAAAAAGCCTACCTAACTCTTCGCTCGTAGACTCGCATATTCCCTTGGGATCGCAAATCATAATATAATTGTTGCATCCCATGTATAATATACTAGTTCCAATCTAATAGTTGTATCCCATGTATAATATACTAGTTCTAATATAATAGTTGTATCCCGTGTATAATATACTAGTTCTAATATAATAGTTGTATCCCATGTATAATATACTAGTTCTAACATAATAGTTGTATCCCATGCATAATATACTAGCCCTAATATAATAGTTGTCTCCTATTTATAATATACTAGCTCTAATCTAATAGTTGTATCCCATGTATAATATACTAGCTCTAATCTAATAGTTGTATCCCATGTATAATATACTAGTTCTAATATAATAGTTGTATCCCGTGTATAATATAATAGCTCTAATATAATAGTTGTATCCCATGTATAATATAATAGCTCTAATATAATAGTTGTATCCCATGTATAATATACTAGTTCTAATATAATAGTTGTATCCCATGTATAACTCAACAGTTGTAATATAATAGTTACTAATTATAATACAATGCTCGTGTTCTAATATAATAGTTATAATAAACATAACAGTTGTATCCCCATGAGAGGTGCACGAAGAAGCAACGAAACCAAAATATCCACATACATAAATCAACTGTTGTCGTATAAAGATTTTATATAAACGGACGAGTTAAACTTTGACTTGTATTTGACACGCTCACAAGTCCGTTAAGTGGAGCGCGTGCTGCTGCGTTGCTGCCTGCACGCTGCAGCAGTAATTTTATCGCACTGGCTCTTTGGGCTCACATCTCGGTGTGGTCACATCAAGCAGAGATTTCCCCATATTTCCCTTTCATTTTCGCATCATTTTCCACTAATTTTCCCCCCATTATCGCCCAAATTTCGCAACATTTTCTCCCAATTTTCTTCATTTTTTCACGTTTTTTTTACACTTTCTTCATATCAAGCAGAAATTTTGTTTTAATTTTGTTCGCATCTAACTAAGGTTCTTTCTGAGCAAACGATTATGTGTGGTGCTGCAAAGATTTATAAGCAGCTAAAGATGAGCAAGGCATTGAGAAACCTACTCTTAAAACCGAGAATCCTACCCTTAAAATCGAGAATCCTACCCTTAAAATCGAGAATCCTACCCTTAAAATCAAGAATCCTACCTTCAAATTCGAGAATCCTACCCTTAAAATCAAGAATTCTACCATTAAAATCGAGAATCCTACCCTTAAAATCGAGAATCCTACCCTTAAAACCGAGAATCCTACCCTTAAAATCGAGAATCCTACCCTTAAAATCGAGAATCCCACCCTTAAAATCAAGAATCCTACCTTCAAATTCGAGAATCCTACCCTTAAAATCAAGAATTCTACCATTAAAATCGAGAATCCTACCCTTAAAATCGAGAATCCTACCCTTAAAACCGAGAATCCTACCCTTAAAATCGAGAATCCTACCCTTAAAATCGAGAATCCTACCCTTAAAATCAAGAATCCTACCTTCAAATTCGAGAATCCTACCCTTAAAATCAAGAATCCTACCATTAAAATCGAGAATCCTACCCTTAAAATCGAGAATCCTACCCTTAAAACCGAGAATCCTACCCTTAAAACCGAGAATCCTACCCTTAAAATCAAGAATCCTACCTTCAAATTCGAGAATCCTACCCTTAAAATCAAGAATTCTACCATTAAAATCGAGAATCCTACCCTTAAAATCGAGAATCCTACCCTTAAAACCGAGAATCCTACCCTTAAAATCGAGAATCCTACCCTTAAAATCGAGAATCCTACCCTTAAAATCAAGAATCCTACCTTCAAATTCGAGAATCCTACCCTTAAAATCAAGAATCCTACCATTAAAATCGAGAATCCTACCCTTAAAATCGAGAATCCTACCCTTAAAACCGAGAATCCTACCCTTAAAACCGAGAATCCTACCCTTAAAATCGAGAATCCTACCCTTAAAATCGAGAATCCTACCCTTAAAATCAAGAATCCTACCTTCAAATTCGAGAATCCTACCCTTAAAATCAAGAATCCTACCATTAAAATCGAGAATCCTACCCTTAAAATCGAGAATCCTACCCTTAAAATCGAGAATCCCACCCTTAAAATCGAGAATCTTTCCCTTAATACCAAGAATCCTACCCTTAAAATCGAGAATCCTACCCTTAAAATAGAAAATCCTACCATTAAAATCGAGAATCCTACCCTTAAAATTAAGAATCCTACCCTTAAAATCGAGAATCCTAACCTTAAAACCAAGAATCCTACCCTTAAAATCGAGAATCCTACCCTTGAAATCGAGAATCCTACCCTTGAAATCGAGAATCCTACCCTTAAAATCGAGAATCCTACCCTTAAAATCGAGAATCCTACCCTAAAAATCGAGAATCCTACCCTTAAAATAGTGAATCCTACCTTCAAAATCGAGAATCCTACCCTTAAAATCGAGAATCCTAACCTTAAAATCAAGAATCCTACCTTTAAAATCGAGAATCCTACCCTAAGAATCGAGAATCCCACCCATAAAACCGAGAATCCTTCCCTTAAAATCAAGAATCCTACCCTTAAAATCGAGAATCCTACCCTTAAAAACGAGAATCCTACCCTTAAAATCGAGAATCCTACCCTTAAAACCGAGAATCCTACCCTTAAAATCCAGAATCCTACGCTTAAAATCGAGGATCCTACACTTAAAATCGAGAATCCTACTCTTGAATCCTGCTTTCCTGCGTTCAATATTAAGAATCCCTACATCAACATTAAAAATAGAATATTTTCTCTTTCAACTATGCATCAGTGCACCGCTGATTGGAAATCCTTCGCAACGAGTTGCCACTAATTTAAATTCTTCACTTATCACCACACTTTTACTTACTGAATCACATTGAACTCATGGAGAGCGATTTTAATGAGCGTAAGATAAAACGAAATCACGCAGAAAAATGCCCGCATTACGGCAAATGAGCTAAATACCAGGACTTCCTGTGTCTGAACGGAGGATGAGGGAGTTAAGTTACACAAAACAATAAATTGCGCAAACAGAGTGAAAAGATATTATATACTGCATCGCATCGAGTTGTTCTGAAATTTTTGTTTATTGAGGACCTCGCTGCTCGGCAGCATCAAGCGGTAGCATCAAGCGGCAGCATCAAGCGGCAGCATCAAGCGGCAGCATCAAGCGGCAGCATCAAGCGGCAGCATCAAGCGGTAGCAGCAAGCGGCAGCATCAAGCGGCAGCATCAAGCGGTAGCATCAAGCGGCAGCATCAAGCGGCAGCATCAAGCGGCAGCATCAAGCGGCAGCATCAAGCGGCAGCATCAAGCGGCAGCATCAAGCGGCAGCATCAAGCGGCAGCATCAAGCGGCAGCATCAAGCGGCAGCATCAAGCGGCAGCATCAAGCGGCAGCATCAAGCGGCAGCATCAAGCGGCAGCATCAAGCGGCAGCATCAAGCGGCAGCATCAAGCGGCAGCATCAAGCGGCAGCATCAAGCGGCAGCATCAAGCGGCAGCATCAAGCGGCAGCATCAAGAGACATTTTCAACGTCCAGCCACCGTCCAAAAATTTTCTCGCCCTTCACTTATATTAAATAAAATTTTCAATAATGCAGGCAGTTGACCAAATATTTTGCACTGTCGCCGTGTTCTGAAATTTTTTTTTATATTCACACTTCAATTGTAACGAGCGCCACCGGTGGCCACGGAGGGAATTTTTAAAAGCTACTGACCACCCAGTGGTCACAACCTCAACTTTCATAAATACTTAATTTAATCTAAATGAAAGCATGATCCAGTTAACATTTACGTATTTCAAAATTATTTACTAGAATTGACTGTAAATTTAAGTTTAACATTGAACTTCAGTTGAACCCATTGAAGTCAAAGTGTTGAACATTCCACTGGCAATGCTATCTGCTATGGATCTATGTGCTGTAAACTTCTCTTTTTTCTTCTCCGATTGGAATTCCCAGTCGTTGGTTCTGATTCCCGCAGGCAGCCAACGCTGACGCCTCTCTCGGTGGAGTGAACGCTTCCAGGTGCGAGTTTTGGCAGCAAAATAGGGCTACTCAAAATTGCAATTGATAGACGCAGTTCTAAGACGCAGTTCTAAGACGCAGTTCTAAGACGCAGTTCTAAGACGCAGTTCTAAGACGCAGTTCTAAGACGCAGTTCTAAGACGCAGTTCTAAGACGCAGTTCTAAGACGCAGTTCTAAGACGCAGTTCTAAGACGCAATTCTAAGACGCAATTCTAGGACGCAATTCTAAGACGCAATTCTAAGACGCAATTCTAAGACGCAATTCTAAGATGCAATTCTAAGACGCAATTCTAAGACGCAATTCTACGACGCAGTTCTAAGACGCAGTTCTAAGACGCAGTTCCAAGACGCAGTTCCAAGACGCAGTTCTAAGACGCAGTTCTAAGACGCAGTTCTAAGACGCAGTTCTAAGACGCAGTTCTAAGACGCAGTTCTAAGACGCAATTCTAAGACGCAATTCTAAGACGTAATTCTAAGACGCAATTCTAAGACGCCATTCTAAGACGCAATTCTAAGACGCAATTCTAAGACGCAATTCTAAGACGCAATTCTAAGACGCAATTCTAAGACGCAATTCTAAGACGCTATTCTAAGACGCCATTCCAGGACGCAATTCTAAGACGCCATTCTAGGACGCAGTTTCAAGACGCCATTCTAGGACGCAGTTTGAAGACGCAGTTCCAAGACGCAGTTCCAAGACGCAGTTCCAAGACGCAATTGCAAAACGCAATTGCAAAACACAATTCTAAGACGCCATTCTAAGACGCCATTCCAGGTTGCAATTCTAAGACGCCATTCTAGGACGCAGTTTCAAGACGCCATTCTAGGACGCAGTTTCAAGACGCAGTTCAAAGACGCAGTTCCAAGACGCAATTGCAAAACGCAATTCTAAGACGCAATTCTAAGACGCAATTCTAAGAGGCAGTTCAAAGACGCAATTCCAAGACGCAATTCTGAGACGCAGTTCCAAGACGCAATTGCGAGACGCAATTCTAGGATGCAATTCTAAAACGCAATTCTAAGACGCAATTCTAAGACGCAGTTCTAAGAGGCAATTCAAAGACGCAATTCCAAGACGCAATTCCAAGACGCAATTCCAAGACGCAATTCCAAGACGCAATTCCAAGACGCAATTCCAAGACGCAATTCCAAGAAGCAATTCCAAGACGCAATTCCAAGATGCAATTCCAAGACGCAATTCCAAGACGCAATTCCAGGACGCAATTCCAAGACGCAATTCCAAGACGCAACTCCAAGACGCAACTCCAGGACGCAACTCCAAGACGCAACTCCAAGACACAATTCCAAGACGCAATTCCAAGACGCAATTCCAAGACGCAATTGCAGGGTGCAATTCCAAGACGCAATCCCAAGACGCAATCCCAAGACGCAATTCCAAGACGCAATTCCAAGACGCAATTCCACGACGCAATTCGAAGACGCAATTCCAAGACGCAATTCTAAGACGCAATTCCAAGACGCAATTCCAAGACCTAATTGCAAGGCGCAATTCCAAGACGCATCTCTGAAGTGCACTTCTAGAACGCCATATAAAAACAGTATTTTATAACGGTTCTCTAAAACGCCCCTTGAGAACGTCGTTCAATAACGCCACTCGAGAACGCCACTCGAGAACGCCACTCGAGAACGCCACTCGAGAACGCCACTCGAGAACGCCACTCGAGAACGCCACTCGAGCACCCCACTCAGTAACCCCATCCGAGAACGCCACTCGAGCACCCCACTCAGTAACGCCACTCGAGCACCCCACTCAGTAACCCCACTCGAGCACGCCACTCGAGCACCCCACTCAGTAACGCCACTCGAGCACCCCACTCAGTAACGCCACTCGAGCAACCCACTCAGTAACGCCACTCGAGCACCCCACTCAGTAACGCCACTCATGCAACCCATTCAGTAACCCCACTCAGTAACCCCACTCGAGAAAGCGGCGCGTCTCAACGCTCGCTGGTGATCACCCAGACATGACATCCGGAAAAAAATTAACACTCGCACAATCTTCTTTAAATTCCGTCTTCTTCTTTTCTTTAGCGAACGTTCCAGGGGGAGACACCAAGCCACTTCACCGCGATTGTTCTATCGGTACATAAACAATTGATCATTTCCAGTGGAAGAACACGCCTAGCTCGTCGGGTGTCCTGCACCGTTAATTTCCCTATATAAAGTTGTTGCCTAACGCGCCTCTTGTGTCAGTGTGTCGTGGAGCCGTGGTGACGCGGCCGTGTGATGAACTGCGCTCGCTAATCATTAGATTCGCAAAAAACTGCTTTGAGAATTTATTAGATTCGCAAAAAACTGCTTTGAGAATTTATCAGATTCGCAAAAAACTGCTTTGAGAATTTATTAGATTCGCAAAAAACTGCTTTGAGAATTTATTAGATTCGCAAAAAACTGCTTTGAGAATTTATTAGATTCGCAAAAAACTGCTTTGAGAATTTATTAGATTCGCAAAAAAACAGATTTGAGAGTTTATCAGATTCGCAAAAAACTGCTTTGAGAGTTTATTAGATTTGCAAAAAAATGCGTTGAGAGTTTATTAGATTTGCAAATATTGCGTTAGGGATTGGTTCGATTTTTACGAAACTGCGTTGGGAATTGGTTCAATTTATACAGAACTGCTTTCAGAATTACATCGATGTGAACGAAACTGCGCTTGTTAGTTTTAAATCGATTCGAGTGAAGCGGTGTAAGGAATTGATGCGAATTGAATGACAGTGCGTTAGGAATTAATTTGATGTGAATAATACTGCGTTCGGAATTGATTAGATTTGAACGGAACTGCATTCGAAATTAATTCTATTTAAATGAAACGAGTAAAACTGTGTTCGGAATTTATTGAATTAGAACAAAGCTGCGTTAGGCGGCTCTGAATCGATTGAATCTCAACCAACGTCAAGTGTTTTCAAGGGAACTGTTTCCATTTTCTTGATACAGCTTTGAGAAATTCACAGGATGATTAGGGTAGGTTAAAAGTTGATTGAAGCCTCTCCTGCTACAAAGGTGTTCCAAAAAAAAATTGGTAAAAGAACCATTTCGAGGGAAGTTAGGATACACGGAGTGTTTGCAGAGGGTGTGTTCCCTCATAAGATCCCTTACGTATGGAAAAAGCAAAATATGACCAAAATTTTTAAAACAAGATGAAATTTGAAGGTGAAAGTAATAGGAGCTGAAAAACAGGACAGCTGTGAACCGAAAAAATGGTCTTCGACAAAGTAATAAACCTATTTCAACAAAAAAGAAGGCCTACCAAACCATTCGCTTGAGACTTCACATTTTCTTCAAGAAAATACCAATTCCCATCGATACAATAGTTGTATCCCCCCGAATTCGTCTAAAATTACCTAACTTTTTATAAAATTTATTTTTTAATTATGTTTCCTTCTCCAAACTCTGTGCCACTTAAATAAAATAACTCAAATAAAAAAGGACTGAAATTAAGTTACTTTGAGCAGTATTGCAATGAAAATAAGCATGAATGATTTTTTGATAAAAGCTTTTTGTATTCTTAGCATGTAATATACAAAAATATCTAAACTCACACCCACACAACATCTGAACTCACCACCCACACAACATCTGAACTCACCACCCACACAACACCTGAACTCACCACCCACACAACACCTGAACTCACCACCCACACAACATCTGAACTCCCCACTCACACAACACCTGAACTCACCACTCACACAACACCTGAACTCACCACTCACACAACATCTGAACTCACCACCCACACAACACCTGAACTCACCACCCACACAACACCTGAACTCACCACCCACACAACACCTGAACTCACCACCTACACAACACCTGAACTCACCACCCACACAACATCTGAACTCACCACCTACACAACACCTGAACTCACCACCCAAAACAAATGTACGAATAAAATTAACGTCGTGATACTACGAACCTATGTTTTTCGAGCCAACTTAAGTTCAATATTCTAGTCGAATTTAAAAACAATTGTAGTAATCAAGGTTGAAAATAGCAAACGTTAACTGGATTGTTCCTTCATATATGTAGCATTGATGAAGTATTCATGAATATTGAGTTTGTGCTGCTGGTCGGTCAGCAGTATAACAAAAACTCCTTCAGTGACGCCCCTCAGGGGGCTCGCTTCGCAGTCAAAGTGTTAAAAGAGCTCAGGTGCTGGTTGTACCTCTACCACTACGTAGATTCCTTGAAAATTTGGCCCCACATTTAGACGATCATAAATTAATTATCACAACATTGGGTTAATGTTGAGGATTATTCGGGAATCGATTATCCACTTTTCGAATGGTAAACATAGTAAATTAGATCGAAATAAACAAGTTTTCTTCTAAAAAACTTTCTGTCGTAAATGATTATTTTACGAATTATAGCGGTAGGTTTAGTTTCGTCTTTGATGACGAATGCTCTCAAATAAACAGCTACTCGTTGATTTTCGAATTTTTGTTGTTTGAATCATGGTAATAACATCGAAATAAACTACTTTTCTTCCATACACTTTTTTCGCCAAATGAATATTTTACGAGTTAGCGCGGTAAGTTTAGCTTCGTTTTAGATAATGAGAAAACCGGTAGCGAGACGCCATTGCAGCGTTGCCATTCGCCGGGCCAAATGAATTACTTCCCGCTTCAAACACTTGAGATGCGGTAACTAATTCACCGCTATAACTCGTAAAATACTTATTTACGACGGAAAGTACATAGAAGAAAACTTGCTTATTTCGATTTAATTAACTATGTAAAGGCACCTAAAAATCAAATATCGATTCCCGAATAATCCTCAACATTAACCCAACATTGATAAAGATTAAATTTCAAGTTGGCTATAAGCGACCACAACAAAGGTGTTCCCAAGACACGAAGAAGGAATGCACCATTTAGTATGGCATTAGAGGAATTTATCTACTATGAGTGTCCCACACCCTGCGCATAGAAACAGTAAGATTCCAATGATTTGATGGGACAAGATTAAAGTTGACTGAAGGAAAAAATGGTCCTAAAAAACAACTGTGGACCGAAAAGAAGCGATGGTCCGTAACAAAACCAAAACCTATTCTACTTCAACCAAAAAAGGCCTACCTGATTTACAAGTGGAGGCTTCATATTTTTCTCCGGGAGCTTAACCCGAATGGATACAGTATCTGAATAATCCGGAAGGGATACTGATATAAATTGTTCAAAGAATTCGCTTGTACAAGAAGTACAAAAATAAAACAACGGTCCAGTACTACAACTACATCACCTTGTTCTAACACCTTAACTGCATCGTGACCCACCGCTGGTCACTTAGGGGATTTTTATAATGCTGCTGATAGACCTTTAGTTACTAAATCAAATTTTATAAATAATTAATGAAATGAAATGGAGGCACCATCTATTTAATGTTTGCTATTTTCAAAACTGATCTCTAAAATTCACTCAAATATCATTTTAATCCTGAACTTTAGTTTAACCCAGCGCAGTTAAGGTATTAACCTTGTTCCAGATTATAGGAATTGCCAGCTCCTTGACTGCTAGTTGAACTCACTGTGCAAAATGACATTTTCATTGCAGTAGGTAAAACTGGAGCTAAATATTTAATTCATATATAAAATATATTTTAGTAAGCAATGTTGAAAATATCAATCATTAACCGAATGTTTTCATTTAGTTCTGATTAAGTATTTATGAAAATTGAGTTCGTGACTACTAGTTGGTCAGCAGCATACTGAAAACTCCCTCAGTGACCAATTACGGCTCATGTTGCAGTCAAAGTGTTAAAACGATGTTCTTACTTGTGTGAATTCAGGCACATCACCAATTACAGGCAGGAGTGCCTTAAAACGATATGACATGTACGCAACTCGAGCGACACCAAAGTAAGTCACTTTCTTTCGTGTCCACAAGTTCTCGCACCCTGCAATCCGTACACGAGCCCTTAACACGTTTCCTGCGCCTTGTGGTCACTAAGGGAATTTTCTTAATGCTGCTGACCACCCGGCAATCAAAAAAATTAATTTTCGGAAATACTTCATCAAAGCTTACGGGGGTCCTCCGGAAAAAAAATTATTTTAATCCGATTGGTCTGAAATTTGGTCAGTATATGTAGTTGTGCAAGACAAACATATTTGAACTCGTAAATTTTTTTTATTTAGACCTTAGTTGTCCGAAAAATTTGAAAAATCAGTTTTTTTAGGTAATTTTTATACCTATTTCAAAAGAATAGAAGTCATTGAGTTTTTATGCTAGAACAAATTCAAAGACAGTTTTGGAGTCCTTGGAACATTTCTAACAAAGATATATTTAGGGATTTTTTATTTTTGTTTTTATTTTTCTTATATATGCGATATTTTACCAATATATCAAATATAACGATATTTTTGGATTTGAACTATTATAAAAAAAATTAAAATGTAAAAATGCAAAAAGTGGGAATATAACTTTGTTAGAAATGTTCCAAGGATTGAAAAACTGTCTTAGTTTTTTCCTAGCATAAAAACTCAATGACTTCTATTCTTTTGAATTTTGAAAATAAGTGACTACAGTGTAGGCCAAAAACAAAATTTTTTGTTGAAGTGTAATATAATGGAAAATTTATCTAATTGAATGCCGTTTTCATTTTTATTTCGATAATCTCCATGCATAACATCATTTTCACACTGTGAATTGTACTTTACAAAAGAAAAAAAATTAAAACTTTTTACTTATTTCATAAATATTATGAAATTTTTGTTTTCAGTCTGCTCCTTATAAAATTTGGCTTTTTATGTAACTTTTGAAACGAAACACAATTTCATCCATACATTTTTTTGATTCAGGCCTTAGTTTTTGAAAAAATTGATATATTGGTTTTTAGTCCCACGGTATTGATATTTCAAAAGAATATAACTCATTGAGTTTTTATGCCAGAACAAAAAGCAAGACAGTTTTAAAATCCTTGAAGCATATCTAACAAAAGTATATTCGCAAAATTTCCATTTCTTCTTTTGTTTTCCTTTTACATGGGGTCGAAATGGGGTCAAAATTTAAGATTTTGGTCCCCTTATCCCCCCCCCCTGGGGGGGATCTATTGTCCGTAGCGCCATAAAATTTTAGGACCGAATAGTCCACCACCTAAGGGTTCTTTTCCAACAAAAACATGAAAAATGACCATCGGATAGAAAAGGGGCCTCGGAGGACCCCCTTAATGAAGGCAAGATCAAGTTTATGTTTCCTCTTTTCAAAATTGCCTACTAACGAGAGTATAAAGTATAATATTAAACTCAAATTTAAAGTCAATTGTTAGCTCAAAATTTGAGTTGAATATTAAATTTTATTTCAACTCACAGTAAAAGAAACTAAGTAGAGTCAAACCAGTCTTTTTTTGTCGCCCTAGTGGTATTGGTGACGTGACGGCCACGAACCAATAACAGCGCCATGGCGGTTACCGTGTCAATTGATTACATTTCTATCGCACAGGGTTTGGTCTCTTTATTTTGTTTGAGAATCGCTTCAACCATAGAAAGAGACAACCATGATGATGGTGCCCGGTAGAGCTGGCAGGTGGCAAGTTCTGTGGGTGCTCACACTCTTCAGTTCTGGACTTGTGACTCCAGGTAATTAACTGATGATCATTTACCTATTTTGGTAACTCAGGTAATGAACTGGTATTCATATACCTTCTTGGGTACTAGCCAATACTGTACATTATGTCCCACGAAAACCAGAACCGAGTCTTAAGTTCTCCGTATCAGTAATACCATCATAAGAATACCACAAGCATTTAATTTCTAGCAAAATTTTCCTTCAATATTAATCTATAGAAAAGGAATAACTGATTATGATGGTATTACTGATACGGGAAAATAAATACTCGGTTCCGGTTTTTGTATGGCATACTGTTTAATAAAACGCCAGGTGGCTCCTTAAATTTGTAATTAAATTTATATATATTTTGTGTTTAGCGTTTTTTATGTTGTTACAATAGGAATCTCATTGAACACGCTAAATTGGTTGGTCCATCTCTCTGTGACGCTCGTAAGGATGCTTGATGACCGTATCTGTGATAAGAGTTTCGCAAGTGAACGAGTGCAAGAATATTTCAATCGCGAGTACTATTAGGATGGATATATTTGTTTGTCATCCACATCTGAAAGATTCATCTGAAGAAAATACCAAATCCGGTCATTTTTGACGGGTCGTGTTCACTAATTATAGGTATAGAAAGCTGTAATTTAGTAATGCAGTCTTGCAACATAGTTTATTTTTTTGGAGCAAGCTCGCTGGAGGTGAAGTGCGGTCATTGTGTTTCAACGCTCATCCACTAAATAATAATACACGGTTGTTTTTTGCTAAGTTGGTCCGTCTCTCTGTTACGTTCTGAAAGATTTAATATGGGGAATATTGCTCCTATTAGGGATGTGCCGAATGACCGTATCTGCCGTATGACCTGATACATGAATACCATACTTTATCAAACATTATCGAATTCCTTCATTTTTGATGAGCTATGCAAATTAGTGTAATTAAAATGAATAAATCAGTGTCCATATGAACTAGAATTCACGAAGGCGAGAATACAGGCGTTGTATTATGTGTTGTACAAGGCTCTGAATTTTGCTTGGTAAAATGAACGTCGTGCATTCAAGCAAGTTTCGTATTGAAAAAGGTGGCAGACTTCAGTTTCTGTGCGTAAAGGTATTTTCGTTCTTCAGGGTTTTATAAGGAGCAAATTACCGTGTTTAATTTGTGCTTATTTCACCTCATAACTAGCATTCTAAGAGATGCCATGCTAACGCATTTTAAGTTTTAAATTCTCGGAAAGTTGAAGCGACTTATGTGCTTTCTTCGTTCTGAACTTTCATGGACGTGGGAGGAGAGAAAAAGAAAAACCTCAGCAAGATTTGGGCGCGAATTGAGCTAAGAATATTTTTTTATTTAATTTCGTATCTTTCTTCTACAGAAGGAATGAAGCTCCCCACGCAGCAATTCCCCAAAAGCAGTCAAATTTCAGCTCAGCTTCGTAGCAACAGCGCACCTGCACTAAGATATCGTAGCTCAAACTTATTTTCTACAGAATCGACCAGTAACTCCACGCTCTCTGCACAGCTTGCTAACATGTCTCCAAAAACAGACAATGTTCCCAACTCTCACTCTACTTCATTAAAAGCTGTCAACGTGAACTACACTTCAGTGGAACATCTCAATCGTAACTTTACCCCATCAGAGCCTCATCGAGAACAATCAACTCCAACAGAGCTTCCTCGAGAACAATCAACTCCAACAGAGCTTCCTCGAGAACAATCAATTCCAACAGAGATTCCTCGAGAACAATCAATTCCAACAGAGATTCCTCGAGAACAATCAATTCCAACAGAGCTTCCTCGAGAACAATCAATTCCAACAGAGATTCCTCGAGAACAATCAATTCCAACAGAGATTCCTCGAGAACAATCAATTCCAACAGAGCTTCCTCGAGAACAATCAACTCCAACAGAGCTTCCTCGAGAACAATCAATTCCAACAGAGCCTCATCGAGAACAATCAACTCCAATAGAGTTTCCTCGAGAACAATCAATTCCAACAGAGCTTCCTCGAGAACAATCAATTCCAACAGAGATTCGTCGAGAACAATCAATTCCAACAGAGCTTCCACGAGGACAGTCAATCCCAACAGAGCTTCCTCGAGAACAATCAATTCTAACAAACCTTCCTCGAGGACAGTCAATTCCAACAGAACGACCTAGAGGGAAATTAATTTTTACAGCGCTTCCGCAAGGGAAGTCAATTCCAACTGACCGTCTTCGAGAGAACCTAACCACAACAGACCGTCCTCAAGAAAACCTAACCACAACAGACCGTCCTCAAGAAAACCTAACCACAACAGACCGTCCTCAAGAAAACCTAACCACAACAGACCGTCCTCAAGAGAAATTCATTCTATCAGACCGTAGAAGGCTATCGATTCCAAAAGAGCTTCCACAAGGGACACCAATTGCCAAAGCACCTCCTAGCGGAAATCTCAGTTTAAAAGAATTTCTGAATTCCGTTTCAAGGGACCTGCATAATGACACTCACGAACATAATTTATGGACCGGTATCCCTATTTCGAGAGTGCGTCCCGGCGTTATCACAATTTCAACTAACTCGCAGCCAAAGGTAAATTATAATTATTATCTAGATAAAATTGTTGGCAGATAAGCATGTTATTCTGCAAGTTAGAGTGCAGTCAACCATGATATTTTTACCATAAATATTTCTGGTAATCGTACACTTTTGTGTTAAAATTTATGGGGATTTTTTCTCATTCTACTTAGATTTCAGATAGATTATCTTGATGTTTCCGTTTGCCGTAAGCTCTGTTAAAGAGCTTCAAACCTCTTTGGGTTTCATTTGACCTAAATTATGCATTCTTGGTAATTGATTAGATCAAAAGTTAGTTTCAGAATCCCCAAAACAACAAAAGTGCCAAAAGGAGGAAGGAAGAAGGCACCATTTACAAAGTGATTAGGGAACTAGGATTATGAGCTCCTATACATGATTCCTCCACATAGAAACAGTAAAGTAGGAAATAAGTCAATAAAACAGGGTAAACGTGTGAAAATAATAATGCAGGCGGAAAAATTAACAGCAGTGAACCAAAAAAATCTGGTCCGCTGCAAGGCAAAAGCCTATTTTATTTGGAAAAAATAAGGCCTACCTAAACTTTAGCCTGAAACGTCACATTATCCAGTTGAAGCGATTTGGCCCAATATGAGAGCAATCTGTGAAGTTATTTCTAACTCCCATCCATGCGTGCCTCGCGCATTGGCGAAGCGAGGCCAAATTTTAGCGTTTACCTACATGAAGTGGTGCATGACGCAGGTTGAAGAAATTAATTATGCGCCATGAACGGTGAATGACGCAGTTAAAATGTTGATCGAAATAGCGCTTGTATTTGACACGACTTATTTTGCCGCGAGTAATACATGCATAAAGGGGTTAAATTGTTGATTACAAATAGTGTTAACATATCACGTGAAATTCATGTAGATTTCGAAAGATTTTTTGCATAGCCTTCTAGAACTGATAAATGCAAGAATCGGCATGTAAATATCCGAGTAGACGTTCTCATGACTCATCCTCTACATTACTTAACTTTCCATTTTTTTCTCTTCAGGAAACGCAGGCAGAAAAGACAGCAAAAATACAAAGACCGACCTTGCAGGATCAGCAAAACGGTTCAAAATACGAAGAAAGAGAACCGGCGTTGCTGAACGCTTTCGAATTTGCATCTGATAATGCTGATGCTGGTCAACTGTTGCTAAATCCTACCGAAAAACGTGCTGGTAAGCTACCATCGTTTACTAGAGCAAAAAATAACGACGGAGAACAAAAAGCGAAGCCACGAGCTGTCAGGGAAACTTTTGAAGCAGAACCGTTGAATGAAGGTAAGGAGTTCACGGATAACATTATGCTTCCGTCTGAAGTGAACGAACGCTTTGAGAAGTGGCCTCAGCAGAACGATGTGCAAAGTAATGCAACCGGACTAGACTCGGACGATCATATCTTTCCAGGTCATAAACAGAAGACTGTTTATGCTCGCAAATTGGAGTATACACTTCCCTCAACTTACGCGGTGATGGTGAAAAAAGTTTATTCTTCCAAGCAAGGCTTGAATTCGTTCCCGGACAACGGAACACCGAAACAACCAGCCGCCGAGTTGCCGTGGTTCCTGGAAGAGCGCGACACCGGTACTGCTCGAAAAATCCGCCCTAAAGGAACTTCTGAGGAAAATGGAAATGAATCTGTAGCTGAGGAAAGCAATCAAACTGTGCAAAAAGTGAATAAAAACTCCGTGAAAGAGAATTCTCAAACTCCGCAACATCCATTCTTCGATACCCACAACGAAAATGAATTCATTCTCTCGGATTACGAGGGCTTCCCATCGGACTGGTTGTTTGATAACGAAATTGACTCAAGCTGGGGGCAGAAAGAAACCGACGAGCTCCAAAAGAAATCAATTCAAGTGGATTACGCTGGTTCAAAGCCACAGAGGAAAAACGGTGTACGAGTGGGCGATAACAAATTGCATGGAAATGACCATCTACACAACAGCACTTTGCCAACATTGAGACAGGATTCTTCGATGCAGAGAAGGCACAGAAATGCTGAAAGTTCGTTCACCAGAGCACCGACGGTTCATTTGTCGCGAAATTCGGAGGATCAGAAATTCGTCAATTCAATCCCATTGCAATCAACATCTAGTGAAAAAAATCTGAAGAAAAAACATCATCCTTCTCTCGGTACAGGATCTTTGATTTCGACTGATATGCTTACCGATTCTTCACTACAGGACATCCGCTTAAAAATGAGAAAACAGCTACAAATCGACACAAAGCCGAAACTTAATTCAATATATAACAATGAGGCGAAAAAAACATCTGTCCTTGAAAAGGAAGGAAAGTCAAATGAAGCTTCTAAGAATCCTTTCTTTGTGTCAAAACAAGCTGGCTTCAGAGAAGAAAAGCTGCAAGATTTCATCGGGCATGAAAGGGAAAATGAACGTCCAGCAACTTCAAACGAAGAGCCAGGGACACTAAACTCAAAACACGGCAGGTTTTCTCAAAATAATGAACACAAACCGCATCTCGACAATGCTAAGAAAACTCACGAATCGGAATTTACGACTTCGGACAAAAGGACTACTAAATCAAAGCCTTCTCGCGAGATAAGCAGCTACAGTTCTGTGCCTCGGTTGGAAAATTCTGAGGAAACTAACTTTGTCGCAGGAGACGATGAACGCACAGAGAATAACGCACCACGTGCTGAGCAATCCTTCAGAAATGACGACATTGATCGAAAAAAATATCTCAATTCTCGTCGCAAGGACGGGGAAGATCTGACCCAGCAGAAAAGGAAAATTCCGATAAGGGAATATTTCAAACAAGCTCACGTTGCAGACCGAGAAAATTTGAGCTACGAAAGACCGCATCAGGGAGACGCTCCTCGCGGTCACCCACGCAGTGCTGCAGCAAGCAACCACTCGAAGAAGAGAAATCATGGCAACAAACTCAACAAAGATGCTGCAGCTGATCGAATTGAACCTCATGGAGAGGAGACGTTAGGTCGTCGAGGGGAGAATATCCGTCGAATTGATTACGACTCGGATTACGTTGACTACCCCCAGGAGAGCAGAGATAACCCCAAAAGTAATGACGATGATGGACCAAAAGGTTATGAAGATTACGACCTTTATCCAATTTATGATTCAAACTACCCAACTGAAAGTGAAGACTACCCAGTAGTTCATGATGATTACAACGACGGTCCTCGTGAAAGTAAGCGTAAAAACCCAAATGAAAAAACAACCAATTCCCCTCACGACGACCGAGGAACTACAACAAAAGAACATAAGGAACCGCAGCAAACGAACTACGATCGGCATGCATCTCACAGTGATAGGAGCGACAAAAACCATCGAGATAACCCACACAACCACTACAATTACAAGAGCGTACGAGAACACGCTCCGAAACCAGAGAAACCAAGTTCACAACCCGCAGACGACGCGACATCTCGGGATCCACCAACGCTGTTCGACCACGCCATGCAAGTGGCAGCAGCAACGGGAAAGAAATTAATTTCCCCTCTTCTTTACCTTCCAGACACCCAAGAGTTCCCTGTGTTTGAGCGTTTTGGAAACTTTGCTAAATTTAAACAATGATGAACTTACACAACAAAAAAAAATTCGACCACGCCATGCAACTGGCAGCAGCAACGGGAAAAAAATTAATTTCCCTTCTTCTTTACCTTCCAGACATCCATCATTTCCCAGTAGTTCAGCAATTTTGCAACTTCGCCTAATTCAAACAGTGATGAAGTTATCAAAAGGAAAACTATTTTTCACCTTGAACCACGATTGCTTGTTATTATCTCAACTTCTGGCAACAGGAGTAAAGTTTTCAACGCTATAAGTTTGGGAGCCTAAATTGGAGGTTCGCCAATGATATGTATAATTGCACGCGATGAAACTACCTGACTTTGAAATCTCTTATGGACTTAACGATACTCGGATATTTCATTTTCTTGCAGTGCTTATTGAAACTTTCAAATGAGCCGAAGTTATTAGGGGATGCACATTTGAAACGGTAAATTAGACAAACCCGCCCTCAATTCCAATCTTTAAAAGAAGTTCTTGAAGCGTGAAATAAATTCATTTAATTTCCACTCCGCCTGATTTCACCGCCAACATCGCGTCCTAAGGTTTGTGAATAATTTTTTTTTGATGAGCACGTCTGGATAAACAATAAAGTTTTGAAATTCCGTCTAGTCCTACGGGAAGATTACTGCCATTTTCCCCACTTTCGTATAACATCGTTGAAATTGTCGATAAAATACTTTCAAATTTTAATAGGAATTCAATTTCAGTACGCAAAGGGAACGCTGAGCACTTCCTGCACGAGGAAATGAATTCGCTCGGTTATTGGCGGCTGTATCAGGAAACTCTACGGAAAATCCGTGCCGAATCATATTTCATAATCGATGAAGCATGAAATTGAAAGCAAATAACTAGAGATGCATATTCATACGGTTTTTCGAGCAAAATTTAATGGATTTCGTGTTTTTTATAATAACAATAGATATTCCATAAAAAATCAATTAAAAAACTTTGCATGCGTTGAGATTTAATATATGAGCGAAAATTTTAAATAAATTTTAAAGCTTGATTTCCCAAAAATGAATAATTTTTTTCCAAGAACTGTATCTGCTGAGAAAAATGTAAAAGTTTTCCTGTAATTACATGCAAGTTTTAGTAATTTAACCCATCAATAATAAATAAATAACTCGTTCAACATTCGTATTAATTTTTAAACTACGATGAATTGCCAACAGTTTGATAGTGATGACGAACCATTGAACATACTCGTACTCATCAGGATGCGTTCAAAGTTAAGCAAATGTATTTTGTACGTTGCAGATTTTTTCTGCATTAGAACCGAACAAAACACGTTTTTTGAGGATATCTTACCATCAAAAATTTCATAGAATATCACACGTTGAAAGCCATTTTATTTTTATATGAAACATTTAATTGCAATCCGCTTCATTTTACCCGAAAAACGGGAAAACAATTAACTCGAGCATATAAATTGTCACTTGAAATTTGGACATAAAAATACATTGTTTAACACGTGATGCAGAGAATTTCTATTTTTGAAAATTTTACACGAAGATTTTGCCCTTGAAAATACTGCACGAATTTGAACACAAGTTCTCTTTTTAAAACAGAGGTAATATTTTTGCTGAAATTCTCGTTTAAGCAGATAGGAAAATGAGGGTAAAACTTTTGCGTTCAGTAGAATTCACAAGCTCAACTCCCAAGTCAATACATTTTTGAGTTGATGGTGTAGAAATGATAATTTTCCTTTGGTGTGCATTTGGACATTATCCTGCAGAGCCTTTGGATTTCTTAGCGAGAGCAAACTACGCATATCACAATTGTTAATGCATGTAATATTTTAGTAAACTTATATTAAAATTGTTTTTACTTTCCTATTTTAAAAGAGATGCATTGGGCGCGTGAGAAACATCAAGCGGTGTTAAACAGTCGGCTGTGAAAATACAACGTTAAAATTACGTACTATTACCAAACGTTGCTGTATGCTACTATAGCGTGAGGTCTACCGCCATATATCATCGACTCAGGTGCAGTTTGAGATGTACGCATTAAGTGGTTATCGCTTAATTAAATGTATGAAAATAAGTAATATCTATTACTAACATAACCTCACGCTATAGTACTAGCTGGAGGTAGATCTCATGCTATAGTGTGGTAGACCTCACGCTGTAGTACTAGCTAGAAGTAGATCTCATGCTATAGTGTGGTAGACCTCACGCTGTAGTACTAGCTAGAAGTAGATCTCATGCTATAGTGTGGTAGACCTCACGCTGTAGTACTAGCTAGAAGTAGATCTCATGCTATAGTGTGGTAGACCTCACGCTGTAGTACTAGCTAGAAGTAGATCTCATGCTATAGTGTGGTAGACCTCACGCTGTAGTACTAGCTAGAAGTAGATCTCATGCTATAGTGTGGTAGACCTCACGCTGTTATACACAGCACCCGTTGTTGTGTATAGGACAAATTACACGTTTAACTTTTCAATAATTCAACGCGTTGACGACGTAGTGGTACATGTGTGTACTGCAAGGTATACAGCTAATTTGCGCAGCAGCATGAATGCGGAACATTCCAGTCATTTGACTTCTTTTTCAAAATAAATGTTAATGCAAAAAGGAAAAATGTTTCCGTGGAATTACATGTTTCCAATTTTTCAGAGAAGGCAGAAATATATTCGAGCAGAGAACTTGGTTTTTCAATTCTGCTACTTACAAGCTAACCTAACCAACCACGGCATCCGCACAAACGTCGTCAATGTGTTTAATACAAAAGCGAAACAAAGTCTTGGGAATTGTTTTTAGAAGAATTTCACCCTCAGTCATTTCCGGGATGTATTATTTGTCTCATCAAGTATGAACATATAAGACTATAAATGACACTTGCGTGTCATTCAGCTCTCTTCTGCAAGAATGCACAATAAAACCACAAAAAATTGAACTCTTTTGTTTGAGAGCACCATTTATCAGAGAAATCAGTTTTGCAAGGTTTTCATTTTGTCACAGGAGAAGGAATTCTTGCACAAAATATATTCTCTGGCTTTGATTTATCCAACAAACTAGGCGCAGCATGAATATATATATATATAATACATATATATAATAAAGATAAAAAATACACATCGCTGCAATTCACTTGGTTAGTAAATTCAAAATTGAACGAATTATACATGTACGTAACCCCTTAGAATAAATTCATAACACTATACCCAACATGAATACCAATAGATTCCTCAGCAAGAACTGCTTAAGCGAACTTGGCCCAGCATTAATATTATTTTTTCCACCTGTCGCAGCTTACAGTTAAGATGTGGGTACCCGCTCGAAGCTCTCTTGCGGGCGTGGCTTCCTGAGATTCTATGAAGAGCACAACCGGCGGGATGGAATATTTGGTGCTGCTATAGCTTGAGGTCTACCACACTATAGCAAGAGATCTACCTCTAGCTAGTAATATAGCGTGAGGTCTACCACACTATAGCATGAAATCTACCTCTAGCTAGTACTATAGCGTGAGGTCTACCACACTATAGCATGAAATCTACCTCTAGCTAGGACTATAGCGTGAAGTCTACAGCACTATATATAGCATGAAATCTACCTCTAGCTAGTACTATAGCGTGAAGTCTACAGCACTATATATAGCATGAAATCTACCTCTAGCTAGTACTGTAGCGTGAGGTCTACCACACTATAGCATGAAATCTACCTCTAGCTAGTACTATAGCGTGAGGTCTACCACACTATAGCATGCGATTTAACTCTAGCTAGTACTATAGCATGAGATCTACCTCTAGCTAGCACTATAGTGTGAGGTTAGGTTAGGTCACTAATGGATATTACTTGTTTCGATACATTTTATTTAGCGATGAACAGTTCGTACATCTCAAACTGCACCTGCAGGGTAGGCGATATATGGCGGTAGACCTCACGCTATAGTAGCACCCAAAATTTTTCCGTAAGGAACGAAGCAATTGAAATTTTTTTCGATATTGTATGCTTGAGTGAACTTTATTTATTTCAACACTCGTTAGAAACTCGTTGCGGGCAAAAACCCACGCTGCCATGACAGTTACACATGTGTGAATCTAACAATAATTTATTTGGCCAAATTGAACGATTGAATATAAATTAGTTCTAGCCTTCCTTCACCACAACCAAGATTTTCCAAGAGAGGAAGGATGAAGGCACCATCTAGTACGGAGTTAAGGGAATGTGGAATCTATGCACAAATGGTGTTCCTGCAAAAGGTCCCGTGCGCCTAGAAACAAGATAAGATTGAAGGTTATGAATCAAGATAAAATTTGAAGAAGAAAGGCAGAAGTGCTGAAAGACAGGACAGCAGTGAACCGAAAAACGATGGTCCTGAAGGGAGACATCCCAGCGATTTATAAATTTTGATCCGATGATCTTAACACGTTAAGTGCGGCGTGACCCACCGGTGGTCATTTAGGTTATTTTCATAATGCGGCTGGCCGACCAGCAGTCACTGACTCAATTTTTGTAAATACTAAAGCAATAAAAACAAAAATCGGGAGAATCGACCTTTGGACTCAGATGCCCCCAGATGCCCCCCAAAATGCTTCCCTTAAATGAAGGCATGATCCAGTCAATGTTTGCTATTTTTAAATTTTCTTATTATCATCTGTAAACAATATGCATGCATAATTTCATGTCGTCACTATGAGTTGCTCATTACTTATATAAATTATATCTAAATAAAATATTCACCATTTTATTGTGAACTGTATTAAAAAATGGAATGCACAAATTAAGAAATAAGAATCTTTTAGTTTCTTAGAAATGTTCTAAGGATTCAAAAACTGTTTTTGTTTTAATAGCATGAAAACTCACTGACTTCCATTCCTTTTATGCTGGAAATGAGGTTTTTACCTAAAAGGCAAAAAATTACTTTTTTGGTGAAGTGTAATTCAATGGACATTTTTTTCCTTGAATGCTCTATTCATGTTGTATTATCCTCTACTAATAATATGCATGCTTGATTTCATTTCAACACTGTGAATTCCATGTTATAAATGTGTGAATTATATAAATAATACATTTGTTTTTCATTTCTTGATGAATAGCAAGTTTTTATTTGTAGACATTCTTCTGAAATTAGCCATTTTATGTAACTCTAAAAAAGAAACACATTTTTTATTCTTTTTTTTTAATTTTGGCATTAGTTTTCAGTAAATGGGAAATATTTGTTTTTTATATCATTTTATCTTATATTTCAAATGAACAGAAGTCAATGAGTTTCCATGCTACAACAAATCCAAAGACAGTTTTGGAATCCTTGAAGCACTGCTAACAGACTAAATAGCCAAATTTGTTAGTTTCCCTTTTGTGGTCTTTTTATATGGGGTCTTAAATTTATTTTTTGGTCCCCTTACGTTTCCCTGGAGGGGGATCTAGTGCCCGTAGCCCCATAACATTTTAGGGCGCAATAGCCCACCACCTAAGGATCCTTTAACAAAATAACAAAAATTGCCAATTGGGAATGAAATCCCTGGGATGCTCCCCTTTAACATGGCAAAAACCTTTTATTGCAACAAAAAAGGCCTACCTAACTCTCAGCTGGGGTCCACGGACATTTTCCTCCTATGAGTACTAAATTTCATAAATACAATAAATAGCTGTATCCCCCTGAGAGCTTATTGGACAAAAGTTATTTAAAATTTGAACTCTAATTTATACCGGGTGGCGGGCGAAGTGTGGACTAAATTTCATGTGACATTTGAACATATTTTCGGGCTACTAAATTCTTTGTATTTGTTGCAGGTTAATAGTATAATCATCCTAGATTACTAATATTCTATAAATTTTCTGGGAAATTAAAGTTACACCCATAGCAAAGACTTTAAATTTGCACTGAAACGCACTGTCATAAGGGGGCTGTCACCTATTACTATTTTCAAGGTTTTGAAAGGGTTTGTAAGTCGCCCTGGTGTATGCAAGGCAGTAAAAAGGTTCAGAGAGACTGGTAGCTGCTTACCAAAAGTTAAGAGTACCCCAGAGAGCTCCGTAAGAACCAAAAAAACATTAAAAACATTAGAGAAGATTTGCAACGGAATCCTGGCAGGAGTACCAGGAAACTTGCTAAAGAGGCACATGTTAGCCATTCAACAGTCCAGAGGGTGCTGGTAAGGGATCTTAAGGTCAAGCCCTACAAAATTACCAAACAACGTCTTCTTTCTGATGTCGCAAAGTAGAAGAGGTTTGAGAGATCAAAGATTCTTCTGAATAAGCTCCTTGATGGCGTGCAGCCAAAGTTCTCTGGACTGGCGAGAAATTATCCCCCCTTCAAGCTATAAACAAAAACCGAAATGATCGGATTTGGATTAAATCTAAAGATTCAGTGCCTGATAAACGTCGAACTTTATTCATGAGATAAAATCCAGCTTAGGTACTGGTGTATGCAGGGGTTACGTCCACTGGTCTCACAACCCCTTTGATTCTCATTGAGGCTCGTGTCAAAATCAACCAACATGTCCATCTGAAGATGTTAAAGGATGAAGTAGTTCCTTGAGGGAGGAAAGTCACTGAAAATGAAGGAATTACACTTCAGTAGGATGGAGCAACCTCTCACACAGCCAGATTGGTCCAGGAATGCATGGTGCAAAGATAATTTCAAGTCGTTTTGGCCCATGAACTATGGCGTCCCTCTTCTCCTGATTTGAATCCCATGGACTTAGGGATATGGTCAATCTTGGAGCAGATGTCCTGGCACTGTATCCCACTCAAGTGTGGAGGTTCTGAAGCAAAAACTGATCAAATATTGGGCAGAAATTGACGCCGAAACTGTAAGTGCCACGTGTGATCAGGTAGTCCCTCGTCTCCGCCAGGTTATCAAGGAGACAGGAGGATATGTTGAATAATTCATAGATGTTAATAAAGACAATACGTTTCTGTTTTATTTGACGGGTGAGTTGTTTTGATTGGCTTTCATATAAATGAAAAAACTAGCATACTTGTCCACACTTCACTGAGCCACCCGGTATGTGCCCTTTATGGCTTAGGAAAGATTTCCAGTTACAATAACTAGTGCAATAAATTGCTTTCATAAACACATCTAAAATCCCCACAAGATGGTTATTTTCTATGAAAACACAGAAAAAAATACGAAAATAACACCTTATTTACAAAAAATAATCTTTGAAAAACTCAATGTATTTGTCGACCCAGTGACAACCTGAAAAAATGTAAATTACTGAAAATCGATGTTCAGTGCAGTAGAATTATTTACTCAACAGTTTTGCATGGAAGTTATTTTACGCATTTTGTTCAAACGGCCATGAGTTCCACAATTTTTTGCTATTAATACTTTACTACACGATTTCAATAAATGAATGAATGAATGAAAATATTAAGCTGAAACGCAACGTCTAAGATCCGTAGACCTTTCTTGAGGAAATTGCTGTAAAGAAACGATGCATTACCGACACCGGATCAACAATATATATACATATATTTGTAAAAAATTACACACCATGTAGAATATGACCAAACAAACACTTTGTCTTCCATGAAATTTTCTGAAAAAAATTTGGTTTTCGAAATATTAGCTGTTTATTGTTTTAAAAAATGAAATTTAATTACATAATTACTCGCAATATTTATTTGAATTTACGTCACAAACACTTCTATTCAATGAGAAACAACTAAGAAAAAAGTGACATTCATGTCCTCTCGCGTAAATTATTCAATGAAACATCATCTTTCAGCTGTAATGGCTGCCTTCATTCCGAACCGAAATCTTGCAACTGTAGTACTGGGAGTTCGTTTTGTTGTTGTAAAGCGTGACAGATCCATGTCCATCCAAACAAACCAAACTAAAATGCACTAAAACTAAATTTTATTATTGGAAACTCTCATAGAATAGAAGTGTTTGTAACGTAAATTCAAAATAAATATTGCGCCTAATTGTTTAATTAAATTTCATCCTTTAAAACAATAAACAGCTAATATCTCAAAAATTCGGATTTTTTCGGAAAGTTTCATAGAAGAAAAAGTGTTTATTTTGGCCATTTTCAACTTGGTGAGCAATTTTGTACCCCTTATTCTGAAACACCCTGTATAATCTAATAAGCAATTCCACGTCATGACGCAAGTTCCCTTGTGCATCGCAGGTATTTGACATAGATTAAACTTTCGTTGAAATATTTTTTAAATATTTATAGCGCTGGATAATTCAAGTTTTGACATTACCAGCTTCCAACAACTACAGGGAGCGACAGTCAATACTGCATTTTCGAAACGGCTTGAAAGCCTAAAATGCAGGATTGATTGCTGTACCCTGTACACACATTCCTCATTAAACCAATGCCGACCAAATAAACTCGTTGAAGTCCGCGTTGCTCCTGCAATTAATTATATACGTGTAACGCTATTGCAACTAACAAAACAATACCTATAAGGCTGTTAATTTATTTCAAAGACAAACTAATACATTTTTTTACGTACATTAAACAGCGTGAACCTTCATATTATTTCGTTGTTCATATAAGGCTATAAATTTATTTCAAAGACGACTACCGCAATAGTACATTAAAGAATGTTTACATTCGTATGATGTTGTTGCATGAAACCCTATTCATTGGTGTTTTGTGCTAACACATCGACATGTTGCAAGCAATAAATCAGCGTATTTCAAGAATATTGATCGATGTATTTACCGGTAATATAGGCGTTTTTACCGTTAAATGTGAAAGTATTCACAGTAAAATATGTGTATTTCAAGTTATAAAGTTGAGAGTTACTAGCACTACATCAGTGTATTTACCGTGAACATCGGTGTATTTAAAGCGATGCATCGTTACTCTAAGCAAGACAACGGGCATTTCAGGTTATACATCGATCTGGAGTACTAGGTAGTAAATCAAGGTTTCCAACCGTGTGATTGTAGATCAGTAATTCGCTGCGCTTCCTACTTTTTGAATGGGTAGGTCTTCTTAACAGATCAGATTGAATATCAGTTCAAGCCTCTCTCACCGAAAAAAAGTGTTCCGAAGAAAGGAAAGAGGAAGGTACCATTTTCTTTGGATATTAGGGAACGCGGAATGAATGTGAAAGGGGCATAGAAACAGTAAATTCAAAAACAATTTTACGAAACAAGATAAAAGTTGAAGATTAAGAAAGTAGTAGGTGCAGAAAAATACGACAGCATTGAACCGAAAAAAGGAAGTCCTTAACATAAAAACATTTTATTGGAACAAAAAAAGCCTACCTAACTCTCAGCTCAGGCCCCCACATATTTTCCCTCCGGGAGTGCTAATTCCCACAGATACAATGGTTGTATCCCCCGGAAAGGACCTCTTCGTAACACTTTGACTGCGACTGGTAAAACTCAAGTTTAGTATTCAATTCAAATTTAAAGTCGTTTGTAGTGAGCAATGTTGATAATACCGAACATTAACTGGATCGTGCTCTCATTTAGTTTCGATTAAGTATTTTAAAAAATTGAGTTTGTAATACTGGCTGGTCAGCAGCATAATGAAAACCCCCACAGTGACCATATTTTGTTACTGTGGGGGGTCACGTCGCAGGCAAGGTGTTAAAAGCCTTGATCTTATATCGAAAAACGCGCAAACCTCAGAAGTAAAACATATTAATTAACCTCACTGAAGTCAGATTACATAAACTCCTCCAAACTTAAATCCGGTTTTTAATTAAACATCTATATGCAGACTGAAAGCCCAAATCGAAGTTTATTTATAATGTCAGCGTGGTTTGGTTACCCGTTTCGATGCACGGCTCTCAAAGGAACTCGATTCTACTTGTGTACGTATTTCTGAAATTTTCATGAACGTGAATGTTATCATTTTGCCTCTCCCAAATTATGGTGACTTATTACAGGCTAGAAGCCAACTAAGAAGACTTGAACTATACTTCCTCAATAACAGATGTATAATAATTTGGTAAATGTGTAGCGTTGGTCAGTAATCGATTTTCCACTTTTCGGTGCCTAGAAATAGGTAATTATATCTAAAAACAATTTTTCTTCTATGTTCTTTCCGTCGGAAATGAGTATTTAACGAGTTATGGCGCTAGGTTTAGTTTCGTCTTTGATCGATGACGAATGCGCTCGAATAAACAGCTGCTCATCGATTTTCGAATTTTTGTTGCTTGAATCATGGTAATAACATCGAAATAAACAACTTTACTTCTATACACTTTTTTCTTCAAATGAGTATTTAACGAGGTATAGCGGTACGTTTTGTTTCGTCTTTGATGACGATCGCGCTGGAAGCGAGACTTCATTGCAGTGATGCCCTACCACGGGATCGATGAATTTCTTTCCGCTTCAAACACTGGAGTTCCGGTAACTTATTTACCACTGTAACTCGTAAATTATTCGTTTCCGACGGAAAGTGCATAGAGAAAACTTGTTTATTTCGATCTAATTAACTACGATTAGACACCGAAAAGTAGAAAATCGGTTACTGACCAACGCTACATATTTACCATTAATTTTTAACACTTGAATGCTCAACTACGGCACATCCTCAAGTTTTCGAAACAAACATAAAGGAAGATGCAACAAACAAACTCAAATTATCTCAATTTGAACTGTAGGTAAAATTCATACAAAAATAATGAAAATTTTTGTGGAACACCCGGTATATCTCGATAAATCAAGAGCAAATTATTATAGTGGTGATCTTGTAGACTACTGAGAAAATGTCTGTACACACCCTGCTATTAAAAATCCTCTAAATAACCTTTACGACGGAGAAGTACTGTAGATTACGTGCCTGAGTACTTCTACTTTGTAACTTCCTGAGTTAATAAAGGAAATCAGTTGTCTACGTCCTCAAAATACTGGTTCAATGTAAAAATCGCAACGTGGATCCAAAAACCTGAAGTTGGACTAACAAACGAGAGAAGATTCACGCTCGTGACATCAGCCTGTCGCAGACCATTGTTTCCTGACGAAAAGATTGCAGAAGAAGAAAATTCTTCGCACTTTTGACACACGAGTCGTCTGCCTCCATTGCGTAAGTAAGAAACCGTTCTTCATCTCCGAAAACTAAATTATCCATCAAGATGGCGTCATTCCTAAAGCTTCCCACCCAAAATGGCGTCACTCCTAAAGCTTCCCGCCCAAAACGGCGTCATCGTCTGATCTTCCCCGAGCAAAATGGCACTATCACGCGATGTTGTCATTCCTGGATGCTCGCAGATGTTGCCAGTCCAGCGGACGATCGCAACTTTGCAATACCATTGCAGTTTGTGTCGCATCATCGTGGCTTAGACTTAGGTAGCGGAATCACGACAATGGCAACTCAAACTGCTCTCTATTGCGTCATGTGAGTCTTTGTTAAAAAGTGACGTTGTCCAGGACGCCATCTTGCCTTCCTCTGCCTATAAAATACAAAACATTTTGAACCTCATTCAGTATTGAGCAGAACGTCCGCAAGTAAGCGTCCTCCAGAGTTTTACGAACGACTTGACGAACAAGTAAGAAATATACAATCGCATTCCGATATTTATGTAGATATCATACTGAAAACTTTTCGTCCATGTGAATATGTATGCATACGAACAGGTTCCCGCAGCGTGTAGGTTACTATTAATAAATACAGGATAAAAGTAAATATTTATTCATGAAAAAAAATGCCGGTGATTGTTTTTATTATTGTAACCTCTAGCATAAACATGTCGGGTAACTAGATAGTCAACTGGAATTTTCAGTGTGACTTATTGAAAAACTTCACGACAAGCTACTATGCAAGCCTATCGAAAACCAAAAATGGTTTTCGATATTAGAAAAGCAAGGAAATTCAATAAAACATTTAGCGAATGAAAATAAATTAATGCGGAAATGTCATACTTCCAATTAAGTAAAAATTATTGGACCAAAATAGCCCAATAATTGTCTCAACGCATGAGCGGAAACATTTTTCGACATCGACAATTCCCTTTAACCCTTTTCACTGTTTCTACGTAAATGCTCAACAAAGATTATTTCGTACATTGTACTTGAAAACAGCGGACTCGGATGCTGTTTTTGGCCCTCTTGATAAGAAGCATAAATTAAACTCTTATGAACACCCCACATGTATCAATAAAAAATACAATTTAAAAAACATTCGAATTTGAAACATTCGATGATCCAAAGTATAACATCCAGTTAACGTGCGATGACTTCCTAGATAAAAATAGAACGCTAGATATTATGAGCGTACCTGCGCTTGTACATACGCACACACGTGCTTACGTGGATACTTGCCTATGTGAACGCGTGAGTTCGTGCATGCGTACATATATATATATGTGTGCATGCTTGCACACGTGCTCACGAACACACGTGCTATCTGCATACGTGCACACGTACACGCATGCTCACATGCGTATCTTCACACATGCACACGTACGCACGTACTTACATGACACCTGTCATGTAAGTACGCACGCGCTTACATGACACGCACACACGTGCGCACGTGCACTGTTCACGGGACGCGCACAACCGCAGCCACACACGCAGGCTACAGCGCGTGGGTGCGGCCACGTGCAGTTCCCGCCCGTCCAGCACGTGCTGCAGTGCATCACGCGCCAAAAAACACAACAATACTCCGTGAGAATTTATGATAATTGATGACTCTCTGAAGTCAGCTTTCTAAACGTTAATTGACACGTCTCTGTAAAAATTTACAGCTCCATTCATGTGTGGTTGATCGAAAAAATGCAATATCAATGATGCGCGTGTTGTCTATACAGTCTCTTTTGCGTGTCAGCATGGAACCAGGAAGTGAAATGTTGCTTAGTTTGAAAGTTAACCAACCTGTCGAATGATTATTCAATGAAATAAATTGATGGTGAACTTAACTATTTCATCTGTCAAATCCTATTTTTTCTATGACAATTTTGACCACAACGAAGATTTTCTGAACTTCCTGGTTATGCAATGCTGACTTTTGAACATAAACCCAACGGCCGGTCTTACACTATCGCAAACCCAAACTAAATATTACCTCATTTCAGAGAACAAAAGAGTAGCTATGAAACAAATATAATGTAAGAGTAAAACTACACCGGAAACAACACTCATCGGCTCTCATTTATCCACGTTCTTTTTCAGAAGAAAAATTCTTAAAAGTTTAGTGCGAAACATCACACTGTTTCTACAATTTCACCTTCATTTTAAACAATGATACAGCACAGTAAAATTCAGCATTAAAATACCCCAAAACTGTACCTATTTACGCGGATCGAAGTTGAATTAGGTTAACGTCAGCATTTTGAGCAGTGTTACAATGTAGTAGGAGTAACTTTAAAAGCTCTCAAAGACTGAGGACATCAACAGGTTAGCGTTAAACTGTGGCGACATTGAGGATCTCTCAGAGTTTGAGTTTTAGAGCTGATGATTGTTTTCGTGAAGAAGAAAATTACAGATTTTCAAATCGTCAGCATGAGAAGAAATTTAAGAAAAAGTTTTATTTTGCCTCGAGCAAGCTCTAAATTTGAAGAAAATTTGTTTGTGTCTTTGAAGGTGAAAAAGTGGAGTCCCATCTTTTATGCTCTCAGATCCAATTTGTGAGAGCACTTCAATATTTTTAACGGGGAAATGCCATCGCTGTAGTATCTCAATATAGGCCTTTCAGGCATGATGTACTTATCACACTTGGTTTGGGATATCGCGGCACCGGCGGAAGCGTCTTAACCGCAAGACGGAGCCGACGGAAGCGCTTGTTGAGCATTGCCCTTTGTCCTTATCGCACTTGGGTCGGATGGGTCGGAAGCGCCCCGACCGCAGGCGCCGGAACCGTGCCTTAGGGCGCATTGCATTGGTATGCACAGGAAGAGCATTGTTTAACTTCCGAGCGCTATAGCTTATAAGCAGAGTCGGTGTTTCGATGAGTCAGTACAAGAATAGGAACCTAGCTAAGAGTTTCCTTTTCCTACTCCTGAAGTTAACGCTTCAGATCGGTAGTTACAGTTACCGATACTGTAGTTTGCAGCTACAATTACTAATCCTAATATCGTGATGAAAAACCACGATACAACAAACGCTTAAGCTTATATTTTCTCAGCTTCAAAAGCTCACAAAAATAAAAACTCTATTAGAATTTTCGAAGTGTAGTCATAACAGCATTTTATTAGTTCTTGTTTGAAATGTAAACCATTTCTAGCTCATTAAAAAATTTCTTCATTTTCAAAACTCGCAGCCGTGTAACACTTATCCTTTCTGATTGAATGCCAAAGGCAAGATTATCGCAAATAACCCCCTTTGATTTTTGTACTTGAATATTTTTTATGATCTGCAACGAAAGATTTAAATATTATTTTCCTCCAAGCATTAAATTACGTCATATCGTTCAACAACAGCAGTAAATTCTTCCAAAACCGGTCTCGCTGAATATTTTCAGAACTAGTCGACTCGATCTGTCGAGCTTAGACTTTTGAATGAGGCTTCCATGACTTAGACACGAGGTTTAGGTTTTATAATTAGACTCAGACGTCATGGTGCTTAACTTAAACATGTGAGTCAGATTTCATAACTTAAACAAGGCAGTCAGGCTTAGTAACTTAGACGTGTCAATCAGACTTCCTAAGTTAGACATGTCAGGTTTTCTGATTTAGAGATGGCAGACAAGTTTCTTATTACGACATGCCAATCAAACTCCTCAAGTTATACATGCTTGTCAGACTCCCCAATTTACACATAGCAGCATGGCTTCCTGATCTAATCTTGAGTCAGGCTTCTCAATTTAGACATCGCAGTCACGACTTCTAATTTAAAAACAAGTCAAACTTCCTTGTTCAGGCAAGGCAGTCAGTCAACCAAACCTAAACATGAGTCAAACTTCCTAACTTAGACATGTCATTCAGATTTCCCAAGCAAACGCAAATCTTCCAGCAAAAGACAAGCGATAAAATACTCTGCTCCAGCACCTCAAAACGTACGAATTTGACGACTAGCAAATATTGTCCACAGCCGAAAATTGCAAGATGCGAGGAGTGTTCATCTTCACCCTGACGGTGGCAGTCCTTTCCACCGCGGTTCTGCACACCGTCGCTGCTGCACCGTCCTCTGAACAGGAGCAACACGAAGTGAGTCTTGCTTTAGGTTGTACAGAACCATAACCAAATTGTGCAGAACCATGCAGAACCATTGCAGAACCATTACCATGTTGTGCAGAACTATAACCTTTTTGTGAAAAAAACACATTTTGCGGAACCATAATCAAAATTATGTAAAACCATATTATGCGGAAAAATAACCATATTGTGCAGAACCATAACCAAATAACCACATTCGTACATCCTCATCACGTATGCACTAACATTTTTTCGAGTATGGATCACGGCGTAAAGCAAGGCATTACACTAGCTGTAATGCGTACTCGAAAAATTCTTAGTGCATTCGTGATAACCATGTACGAAAATGCCGTTTTATGTATCAAGAAACCGTCATCTGATCATGCAAATATAATGCTTGCTGTTTATGTTCTGCAAAAGCTGTAAAATCATATATTTTGATCCTTATAACCATGTATTTAGTGTCATATATTCATAATCACATATTTATTACCATTCGTTTATTGTCATATGTTCATTGCCGTACATTTATTATCATACATTCATCACATCATATTTTCACGATATAAACAACGAAATATGCATTTATTTTTAACCATATAAGCTGCTATCCAGAGAGTAAAAGCTCAAGTTGTGAGCTGTGCTCTATGTTATGAATAAGCCTATAGCTGTTGCTTCAAATTGTGATCCGCGCTCGAAAGATTCTGATTCCATTCACCATAGTCACTTATTTCAGAAATTAACCCTAGCACATACATACATGTGTCAAAGTTCATCTTTATGAGTAATTCTTTCTGGTAAGACCTTTACCGATTCACTCCTCAAAATCGTCGTTTTTAGTTTTAAATGTAAATATTTTCCAGTTCTTTAATTGTTGCGCTCGTACGAGAAATTCGATTATACAGAACATAATAATGATAAATTAAAGGCCGTTCGCTCTGTTAGAATTTATTAGCTTAGTAATTTTTTTCTGCTTTGTGTTGGATAATCGATGCACCATCCTCGGATTTGCAAGTCCTTCTGTACCCCGCGCGGTTTTTAGTTTTCCATTTTATTATTTTAATTCAAACTTCACTGATTGTTCACGGTGTTAAGTGCGCCTGGTGGCAGCTCGTGCGTCATTTGGACGATGTGCGTCATTTTCTGTATGCAGCACATCAAAAGGTGGCGTCAAATTAAAAAACACAGGCTTTGATGCTTTGATAATTCGCGCTGCAGGATTTGAACATTATGCGTAGGAACTCTTACTTTCATATTTTATGCAGACCTATGAAAGCTAGTGTCAAAACCTGATATAATTTTGTACTTGAAATATTTTGCAATAGCAATCGAACATAGATTTGTAAACTTACACCTATGTTTCAATTTATAAAACCTGTGTAAACTGAAAAGTCATATCCCCGGGATTTGCAAACCTTCACTTTTGTTTCAATTTATTAAGTATGTGTTCACTGAAAAGTCAAATCTACGATTTGTGCGACCGAAGTGCAGACCCAAGCATTTCCTATGCAACACTGCCCAGCACTCAGCTGGTCGCCGTGGCCTAGTTGTTAAATGCACTCGCACTTTGTATGGAGTGTTCGAGGGTTCAAATCCCCTCACCGGGAGCTTAGAGTTTAATCGTTTTGGAGAGGGAAGATAGTTAGCCTAAATTCCCCTCTCTACCCAAAGCACTTGGAAATTTTATATGCTCGACTGAGAGCAACTGCCATTCGGATCGTGTGTTAGATATAAGAACTTTGGGAAACCAATGTGTGAGATGATATCAGTTCAACTAGAATAAAACATTGTTCGTTATTCTGCACCACAGAAAGAACATTCTGCTGCACCAGTTGCAGAACAAGCCGAGCAGGATAACGAAGCAGCGTCTACAGGTGAGCTGCAGAGTAACTTTATAAGCAATCCAGTCATTAACACTTCTAAAACATCCCTATTTTGCAAGTAAACCGGAAAAAACTCCAAAGAAAATGTTATGTGGGGAGCTGAAGGCAAGATCTGAACTGTATATCAATATTCTGCTTTATTTATCGATCTGAGAAAAGTTGCAGAGTAACTTTATGAGTAATCCAGTCATAAACATACGAGTACTCTAAAAAATCTTCATTTAGCAGGTAAATACGAAACACTCCATAGGAAATAAGACCCAGGAAGCTTAATGTGAAATAAAAAGATTTATTTCACTCCATAGGAAATAAGACCCAGGAAGCTCTAGGTAAAATCTCTCTGCATCAATACTTTGTGTTATTTCATCGACGTGAGGAAGACAAAATATTATTTATACTCCAAGACGTCACGGGTTACTAGCTTCACAAGCAGGAGAAGGCGAGATCGCGCGACGCCTCTGCGTGCTCGTCTATTAACGCGACAAATCTGAGAATTTGGGTGACTTTCTATCTTCCTAAATCCCACCCGACCAGGCGCCGGATTTATAAAACAATGAACGTCACCGTAGCGGTAGAGAAGCATGAGTTCTTGCAATCAAACGAGGCTACGGTAAATGTTTAGCTCTACATCGACTGCCGTCCTTTCTGAAGACATTTAGAAATAACTCACATCATTCTTATATTCCAAATGCTTCGATCAAAAGTTTAACCCGGCACTGGGTTTCATGAATGATATTTAAGGGAAATTACGGTGGTTTTTCATTTAAAATAGAAGCAATTTGGTCGTTATTAGGTTAAATAAACTTAAGCTCCGAGATTTAGCCGTTGCAACGACGTTAAATTCTTGAAAATCAAGCTTGTTGCAGGTAGGTAGCAATAATATGCACGAAACTTATTAAAAATACTCTACCATGTCAAGTAGGAAAGAGTATTTTGTGACTTCACATACGCTGAATTGAACTTGAACCCAATACGTCTAGCTCGAAGTTGTTAAGAGATACTTGCTCGAGATGAGCTAAAACACCTCAGTGACGTCACGACAATCAAAAATTTTATATTTTCTGATTCCCAAGCTGATACTTGGCCAGCATGAGCTAAAACACCTCAGTGACGTCACGACAACCACAAATTTTGTAGTTTTTGAGTCCCAAGTCGATACTTGCTCGGCATGAGCTAAAACACCTCAGTGACGTCACGACAACCACAGCATCGTCAAGCAGACAACCCTCTCAGTTTGTAATCCAAAATTTTAAAATAAATCGAACAATTTAAACCTTTTTACCTGCAAGCGATGCATCGCTGGTGATTTTATTTGAACCTATTCCAGAACAAACAATAGCTAAGCTCGTGAACTCGAAAAGAATATTAAAAAATTCGACCCAATGCAAAAAGCAGCATGACGTTGCCTATTGCTCTGCAAGAAAAATAATACCTTCAAAATATACAAAAAGAGATGATAGAAGAAAGAAAATTACATCAAAAACCAGTCGATGTTTGCATAAAATATGAAATGGGACGTAGTAAAATACAGCAATGTACAGTACAATTCTTCACGGAACAACATTTTTTCAGTACATAAAATAAAACCGACCATGATTCTAAACAACAAAGGGCAGTACAACTTTACATAAGAAAAAAGTGAAGAGAAAGATAACACGAGTTGAGAGCACGTGTAGCTCAAAATAGTATATCTGCAATCCGGGGATGGTCGATCAAATGAGCCTGAGTCACCGTAAATCACTTGCATAGTTCTCTGACATCCCCATAATTCAAAGGCTGCGAACATATAAAAGTTGACGGGTGCCCCATTTAGATACTCGGAGTTAGAATAGAACATGGTGTACAAAGTAGGACGGTGGAAAATAAACCACACTCTAATTTTTTGTGCCAAGGCCAGATGTCGAGGTTCTGCATTGACGCCAGTGTGGGTGAGCGTACGAATTATGTGAGGGGACTGTGCGCCCACTTTCAACTTCGAATTTAAATTCCTGTTGAAGATCATTTCAAGTGAATCTTTTTAGCTGGCGTTTTTATCGTGCTCTTTCGTCTATAGAGAAGTGAATGTTATTTGGAGTGCAAAGAGTGCAAATGCACATGCTCTATTTGCAGGCTTTAGAACGTTTAATTTCTAAACTCTTCCGTTCTCAAACACACCGGGGGATCAACAACTTCAAACGAAGATGCTGTTTATCCCAGGCCATAACTGGAGTGTTTGATTTCTAAACTCCCGTTCTCAACCATGCCAGCGGGATGAACAACCTCAAATATTCATACTGTATTTTCTTGATGTAAAGTGAGATGTTTAATTTCTAAATTTTTCCATTCTCTACAGAGTTGAGCAGAATTCAAATTCCCTAGTATCTTTTGTGTGTCCTCCAACGTTGTCAAGCTTTCATAATGTCCACCGGTATAATCCATTAATTACCTAGCAAGAGGCAGCTAATTAGAATAATAAGGGAGGGCATTGTTAACTGTTTACCTTTCGTCGCCGTAATTAGGCACTATGCCTCTGGCCATACACGGACAAGTTCTTCGCTCTCAAGGCTCACACTGCATCATAATTTTCTACTACATAGTGTACACGGCCTGTCAAAAATGACGGGATTCAATATTTTCTTTAAATAAATTTTTCAAATGTGGATGATAAACAAATATATCCATCCTAATAGTACCTGCCATTAAAATATTCTTGGACTTTTGCACTGGTGAAACTCGTATCACAGATACGGTCATTAATCATCAACATATGAGCGTCATAGAGAGACGGAAGAAGCGGACACCAAACAAATGTGTGAATTAATGAACACACCAAAGGTATTATTAGGTAAGATAAAATACCTTTCACTCCACCGATCTTCGTTGATTTAGGGACCATTAGAAGAGAAGCTTGGTGTTCTTAAAATATCTTGCTGAAAATAATTGATTCGCTCCAGCAAACCAAATTACATGAACGTTTGCGTTTGTTTTCTGTGTACTCATTCTGAATCAATAATTAAGGGTCACTATTTATTAGCACATGAAGATCAACGTAATGGGAACGACTTAACCAAGGCTCATTAGTTCACTTAAATATCTTTATGGCGGCACGAGATGTTTGTTGGCCAAAAACAAAGACTGATACATTGTGTTACGATGCAATGTGTTACGATATTGTGTTACGAAATGTGTTGCGATACAATGTGTTACGATACAATGTGTTACGATACATTGTGTTACGATACATTGTGTTACGATACATCGTGTTACGATACATTGTGTTACGATACATAGTGTTACGACACATTGTGTTACGATATATTGTGTTGCGATACATTGTGTTACGATACATTGTGTTACGGTACATTGTGGTACGATACATTGTGGTACGATACATTGTGGTACGATACATTGGGTAATGAAATACCTGTCGTCACACAACGGGCTTTGACAATCGCGGATGAACGGGAAGAGCTGTAAAGACGTCGTAGTTAATGAAGAAATGGTCGATTTTTGGTAGCTAATTCGGAGCTTAATTGGCTGTTGTGTTGTTAGTTCAGTAGCTCTGAAAAACTTAGAGTTCGTTTTTCATGTATTGGATTCGCTATTGATGATTCCAAACACGCTCTCCGAGATAATTAACAACTCGCGAAAAATACTAGGGTGATTAGCTGAAACTTTATCGGTTTTCCGATTTATGAACAGAATTGAAAGTTGTCTTTGTTTTGTGCAGACGACAAGGGTCACCACGAGTCGTCCTCCAAGGGAGGCAAATGTGAGTCTAAACAGTTGGCAGGCTTAGGCCAGTAATTGCACGTGGGTGCAATGCTTCATGTTGTAGCAATGATTATATGTTGTTCCTATGATTTCATGTTGGTGCAATGGTTTCATGTTGTTACAATGATTATATGTTGTTCCTATGATTGCATGCTGGTGCAATGGTTTCATGTTGTTACAATGATTATATGTTGTTCCTATGATTGCATGCTGGTGCAATGGTTTCATGTTGTTACAATGATTATATGTTGTTCCTATGAATGCATGCTGGTGCAATGGTTTCATGTTGTTACAATGATTATATGTTGTTCCTATGATTGCATGCTGGTGCAATGGTTTCATGTTGTTACAATGATTATATGTTGTTCCTATGAATGCATGCTGGTGCAATGGTTTCATGTTGTTACAATGATTATATGTTGTTCCTATGATTGCATGCTGGTGCAATGGTTTCATGTTGTTACAATGATTATATGTTGTTCCTATGATTGCATGCTGGTGCAATGGTTTCATGTTGTTACAATGATTATATGTTGTTCCTATGAATGCATGCTGGTGCAATGGTTTCACGTTGTTGCAATGATTATATGTTGTTCCTATGATTGCATGCTGGTTCAATGGTTTCATGTTGTTGCAATGATTATATGTTGTTCCTATGATTGCATGTTGGTGCAATGGTTTCATGTTGTTGCAATGATTAATGGCTGTTACAATATTTATACGTCGTTACAATGCTCATATAAAGACACTCTTTCAACTGTACTCTCGACCTACGACTGAAATTCATGTTCTTTGCCCAAAATGGTTACAGCGTGTACTGTAATCAATGCAGGTTGCCAAAATTTGCTACAGAGTGAACTTAAATCAGAGTAGGTTGCCCAAATTTGTTACAGAGTGAACTGAAACCAGTGCAGGTTGCTTAAATTTGTTGTAGCTTTAGTTTAATTTGCCGCTCGTTGCTAAAATTTGTTTCAGCTTGCGTTGTGAAAATATTCTATCCAATTAAGAAGGATCAGCTGGTTAAATTATCTTCAAAAAATAAAACAATGATCATTGTATAGATGAATATTGATGATAAAAAGTCTTAACAAATTCGAATATAAATCATTTTAATGAAGACAACAATTATTTGGAAATAAATTACGGTAATTAAGATAAAGATGGTGAATATGAGCTCGATAATATTTTGTGAGAATGAAGTCGAAAAATGTTCTGAACCACTTTCTGCCAATGACTTTCTTCATAACGTTCTTTTAAGACTTCCTCAATAACAATTTGATAATGACTTTCTTTATTACTGTCTTGTAAGACTTCCGCAAAAACTATTGTAACCGATTTGCTGAAGAACTGTCAGTTACTGACTCTAACTGTTAATGTCAGTTTGTTCATGAGTTACCTAACTTAACCTTGTTTATAAGGTTCAGAGCACCAATCAGTGGCTGAATTTCATATTAACAGTCAGTAACTTATTCAATAACTTTATTTACTTCCTTACTTCTCATCAGCCATTTGAAACACTGAAGCATCACGAAGAAACAGACTTGTAGGGTAAAATTTAGTCCCCGTCACCTAATAACTACGAATGAATTCTTTAATAACTCTATTTACTTTCTTCCTTCACATCGCACATTCCCATCATGCATCCCAAAAAATACAGATTTCATTTTCTTGGCACCCTGGCACAAGCATCAAAAAAGATAGAGACTTGACAGATATAATTTTGTCTCCGTGTCCAGCTTTCAAGTCCGGGGACAAAGGCAAGCACGGAGACAGCAAGAAGCACAGCAACTTCGAAGTCTCGTCCTTCAAGGAGTCGGGGTCTTTCAAGACGGGAGACTCCTTCAAGAAGGGGGACAAGGGCGGCCACAGCAAGAAAGGCACCGACGTGAGTAAAGCATTTCAATTTTCGCTCCCAAATAAACACTAAATTGGCAAAAGGGCACCGACGTGAGCAAAGCATTTCATTTTTCGCTCCTAAATCAAAACTCAATTGGGTAAAAAATGCACCGACGTGAGCAAAGCATTTCATTTTTCGCTCCTAAATCAAAACTCAATTGGGTAAAAAATGCACCGACGTGAGCAAAGCATTTCATTTTTCGCACCCAAATCAAGAAAAAAAGCACCGACGTTGGCAAAACTTTCCATCTTTCCCTCTCGAATCAACGCAAAATCAAGGAAACGAATTTTTTTGTCGATTCTAAATTGCGTAAGATACTTTTTAAATTCGAGAATCTGTGTGATTAATATCTAGAAAAGAATTCAGTAACGTATATTGGACCTGAGTCGTTGTTATGTATCTTCAATGCGAACCACGTGTGAGATGTTAGTGATCAACTACTTTGTTTGGCATCTCAGAGTAGTGGTGCTTATACCGTGGTCTTAGCATCGTGGTGTTAATACCGTGGTCTTAGCGTCGTGGTGTTAATACCGTGGTCTTAGCGTCGTGGTGTTAATACCGTGGTCTTAGCGTCGTGGTGTTAATACCGTGGTCTTAGCGTCGTGGTGTTAAATACCGTGGTCTTAGCGTCGTGGTGTTAATACCGTGGTCTTAGCGTCGTGGTGTTAATACCGTGGTCTTAGCGTCGTGGTGTTAATACCGTGGTCTTAGCGTCGTGGTGTTAATACCGTGGTCTTAGCGTCGTGGTGTTAAATACCGTGGTCTTAGCGTCGTGGTGTTAATACCGTGGTCTTAGCATCGTGGTGTTAATACCGTGGTCTTAGCGTCGTGGTGTTAATACCGTGGTCTTAGCGTCGTGGTGTTAAATACCGTGGTCTTAGCGTCGTGGTGTTAAATACCGTGGTCTTAGCGTCGTGGTGTTAATACCGTGGTCTTAGCGTCGTGGTGTTAATACCGTGGTCTTAGCGTCGTGGTGTTAAATACCGTGGTCTTAGCGTCGTGGTGTTAATACCGTGGTCTTAGCGTCGTGGTGTTAATACCGTGGTCTTAGCGTCGTGGTGTTAAATACCGTGGTCTTAGCGTCGTGGTGTTAATACCGTGGTCTTAGCGTCGTGGTGTTAATACCGTGGTCTTAGCGTCGTGGTGTTAATACCGTGGTCTTAGCGTCGTGGTGTTAATACCGTGGTCTTAGCGTCCTGGTGTTAATACCGTGGTCTTAGCGTCGTGGTGTTAATACCGTGGTCTTAGCGTCGTGGTGTTAATACCGTGGTCTTAGCGTCGTGGTGTTAAATACCGTGGTCTTAGCGTCGTGGTGTTAATACCGTGGTCTTAGCGTCGTGGTGTTAATACCGTGGTCTTAGCGTCGTGGTGTTAAATACCGTGGTCTTAGCGTCGTGGTGTTAATACCGTGGTCTTAGCGTCGTGGTGTTAATACCGTGGTCTTAGCGTCCTGGTGTTAATACCGTGGTCTTAGCGTCGTGGTGTTAATACCGTGGTCTTAGCGTCCTGGTGTTAATACCGTGGTCTTAGCGTCGTGGTGTTAAATACCGTGGTCTTAGCGTCGTGGTGTTAATACCGTGGTCTTAGCGTCCTGGTGTTAATACCGTGGTCTTAGCGTCGTGGTGATAATACCATGGTCTTAAAATTGTGATGTCTGAACCGTGATTTTAACGCCGTGGTGTTAATGACGTGGCTTTAGTGGCATGGTATTATCACCGTATTGTTTGTGTGTGAGTATACCACTACACGTGCATGCGATTAGAAAGGAATTGCTTAAATTCTTCCAGGAGTTGACAAAAATGTATCGATGCATGAGAAATATATTTATCAGTGGGCGTTTTTTTTTGCCCAATTTGACGCAAATGTATTAACGCACCTGTGAATAACTAGAATATTCTTGTAATCTATTGTATGTGAGACTAAGTCATTGCTTATACTTATTACGCTTGACGCTTTTTAGATTTTTTCCCAGATGTAAGTGAACGAAGAACAAGCGTTCGAATTCAGTAGCTCCAGAATAAAAGGAAATCTTCTCGGACGAAACCTAACAAAATGGAAGCTCCATTTGCTTTTTGCTATTTATTCACAAACTCAAATTCGAGAGACCGAAAGCTGCTCCTTTGGGGAATAATCTGGAGCTTCCTTAAAAGGCTCCGTATACGCGAAGCATGTTATATGGGGAAGGCATTCAATGAGAGACAATAATTTTACTACAGGGATAGCGTAACGATTTCTTTAAATACCCAATTTAAAAGAAGCGTGATGTATGGAAAAGACATTTGATACGAGAAATAATGATGTGAAATGACGAATAGCCCATATAGCTTTGTTTTAGGTAAGGAAGAGCTTCAACAGCTTCGTATCGTACGAGAAATGGCTTCACAATTCATTTTAAGACTCGATTTACAAGAAGCGTGATGCAAGATTCAGGCATTTTATGGGAGGAATAATGACGTTATACGGGGAATAGTTTACTGGTTTATTCCGCAGCTCGAGTTCCTTGAATGGCATTTCCTCCTCCGCGGCCGCAGCCCCGGACCGCTTGCTCTAAAATTTCAAATTCCAGCTTTCCATGAGCCAACGTCTGCAGTGAAGGAAGCAGCTCTCGTTTCCATAGTCTACATAGTCTCAGAATACAATGTTATATTGCGGTATTATTCGTGTGTAATATTAGTGTTCGTGGAACAAATTTCTGTTTCACACCATGTGTTCAATTTTGCGAAGCGTGTTCGCCAGTAAGTTGACCAACATGTTTGTTAGCAGGTATATTAAGTGGTGTGCTAACAGCTGTAACAACAGGTTAGTTAACAGCTATATCGAGAGTTATGTACATGAACTAGATGGTGTATTTACAGGTCTGCGAACAGCTATATGAAAATATAAGTTTACAGTTATATCAACAGGTACTTTAGCTGGTACATTATTAGGCACCTGTATCAAAAGGTATTTTAGCTGGTATATTATTGGGCACCTGTATCAACAGGTTTTTTAGCTGGTATATTATTGGCCACCTATATCAACAGGCATTTTAGCAGGTATATTATTAGTTACCTATATCAAGGTACGTTAGCTATATATCAACACGTATATTAGTAGGGATGTCGTCAAGTGTACCAACACATACGAGTACATTAAAACGTATGCCATCAAGTTTGTCAACAAATATGTCTAAAAGCCCGTCAGTACATGTGGAGAATGATTTTAACAAACACTTCTTAGATGATGCTTCATTTTTCTCAGTATATCATCTTATAAATATTATTTTTGGCAATATTTGGAGAAATATTTTCACAACCACTTCTAAAATGACATCTTATGTATGACTATTATTTATGAAAATGCGTGCTTTTCAGTGACTTTGACCAACTCTTCTCAAATGATTCCTTGGAAGATGCAGTAAGCTCGAGGAATATCTTGGTTCTGCTATTGAGTTGCTCCCACAGCGCTCCTCTCAATTAGGAAATTCTTCTGGGCGTGGAATAGCACCTGACAAGCTCGAGTTGTCGGACCGCGCCAGCTAACCAAAAACAGACGATTCCTGTCATCCATTGTTTCCTTCATTGCTCGCTGACTGCGCGAGAACAAATAGAAAAACTTCGTCGGTTTCTATTGTCAACTTAACTTGTTTTGTTCGTTGAATGTAAGCGTAACACCCGACGATTTTGACGTTAAAAGGACTAAAAGATTTTATGTGCATTAAATGAAACAGAGAAAAGGATGCTGTGACGAAAGTTGATAGGCTTTAATGTGAACTACAAGTATAGTACAAATTATTTCTAATTATTTGACAACCTAGTTTTTGTCTATTACAACATCATTAATTAAATTAGCGTAGCGACTAGTTTTGAAGAATTGTAGTAATTCGTCAGACTCATTTTTCAACTTCAATTTTATTAAAAAATTATGTTTGGAAGACAAAACCTGGAATTTTCTGGGAAAATATAAATATATTTTTGCATCTTGGCCGCCTGGTCCAAGGTTAACTTTATAATATTACACAGCACTATCACAAAAATAGAAGCATAAACAACAGTTTCAAGAATTAAAAAACGAATTGAGGTACTCACAGAGCCAAAAGCCGAGAAGAACATTCCAGGAAAACAAAAATTAGGCCGATAATTTGACGGATTACTAAAATAACTTCTCTAATTAGAATAAAAAGTGAAGAAATTATTCCTGGAAAATAGAATTTATGCCGATAATTTGAGGAATTACTAAAAAACCTTCTCTAATTTGAGCAAAAAGTTGAGAAATTATTCCTGGAAAATAGAATTTATGCCGATAATTTGAGGGATTATTTGATGACTTCTCTAATTAGAGAGTAAAATGACTGAAAAGAACATTCCTGGAAAATGGAAACAAACTAATAATTTTACGACGAATATAACGGACTTAAGGAATAAGAAATGCAAAAAAGCTGTGATGTTCCATAACAGGGCCTGGTTCTAGAGTTATTTCCACCGTCGTAGCGGCACAGCCAGCAGCGTAAGTTCTTCTACGTCAACTTGGCTGCAGCACGTCCAATTTGGCTCATTTCAAGTGCAATTTGATCGAAATGCACGAAGGGCAGTCAATTAAGTCACCTAAGAACAATTCATGCTACGCTGTTCCTACTCCGTAAATTGTTTGACCATTCGAAGTAATACTATACGAACTAATATTTTCTAATATTTTAAGAACTAATATTTCACGAATTATTATTTTACGAACTATTATTTTAGAATATTTTACATACAAACATTTCCGAACCGATATTTTCTAACCAAAGGTTAGGTGTATAATATGACGAAATCAACTATTAGCTTTCAACATATAAATCCGAATAAAATTTTCAACTCTAAGCATTAATTATTGAAACATAACTTTCATCCTCCACACAGATATAAGCAAAAACGTGTATGATTTCTATTAACTTGAATTAGTTACCTGCTTGAGCATAAAATATCTCAAGGCAGGTCAAGAGTTCTTAAAAAAAAATTTTGATATCTCAAGCTATCCCATCAAGGGTCTCAACAAATTCGTAACTGTTGTTTTCCCCATGGTTAGGACATGCAATAGGTTCAGGCTAGTCAGGTTTGTCTATCCAATTCTAAGGGGACTGGCAACCCCAGGGGGATACCGTTAGGTTACCTCAGCTATATAGAAGTCTTTGGGACTTCAATAGTCCAAACCAACTTTGTTTCCTTCAGTTTTGATTGTTTCTTCGTTACCTCATCTGTATCTTTCCTTCCTCTTCCTTTCGTTACCTCATCTGTATCTTTCCTTCCTCTTCCTTCCTGACTCGCTATTTCCATGAGCGCAGCATCCTATGTGGAAACACATCCTGTGCGGAGATTTCCCGTTATCTGCAGTCCATACAAAATGATCCCTCGTCCTTGTTCTTTTGAGATCGCCCAGCGAGTCTTATATACTAACTTATGTGATACAAATTATAACTTTCGTTGCCGTGCAGAGCCACAAAGACGGAGGCGGTAACAGCTACGGCGGCAGTTTCCATCAAACCCACAGCTTCTCCATGAAGTCTGGGGATCAAAAAGGAGACAAAGGATCTGCGAGCACAAAATCCGGTGCCAAGAAAGAAAAGAAAGAAGGGAAGTCCGGTGGCGAGAAGAAAACCGAAGGAAAGAAGTCTGCTGAAGGTGGCCATAGCGGCCACAGTGACTTCGGTGCTGACTTCGGCAGCTTTGGCAGTCACAGTCACGATGTCGAAGGATTTGATTTCGAACATTTCAAGGCGGGCTTTGACAAACATTAATTTAGAGGTTTTCGTTAGAATTCGAAGCTTCGCTACCGCGGAATGTCTAAGGATAATAAAATTTTGGCTGGCGGCCTTGATTGCAGCAAACATCCAATTTCTTCGAATCAGTAGTCAGGATACTGAAGGTCGTCAAGTAATTCCTGCCGCATAAATATACTTTTCTTTTCGATCGCGAAGGAGTAACATTTTAGGTACAAGCTAAGGTAATGAATTTGAACGGGAATTTTTGGGAATGAAAAAAACTCTTCAAATATTTTGCAATCAACTTTAAATTGCTTACGTGTCAACTCACTTTCGCACTAAGGTTAGGCACTTTAAAAATAAATGATTTTTTTAATTTCGAGCGTAAGAGAACGTTTGTTTGGGTACATCGAATTCATAGGCTATTTTTGGTTCACTTGCAATATTTTTTTCCATTCGACTTGCTTATCAAAATTAGCAAAGCAGCTGCTCTGCGGGTAAATAAAATCAGTTCACTTAATCAGGAAGTCACTTCATTCTTCACATCATTTTCTAAGTCAATCTGATATATTTCTTACATTCTGCTACCTTTGAAGTCCCAAACATGAATCATGACATTTCCTAGTGACAGTAATATAAGTATTTCTTGGTACGCATCGTACTTTTTTGGAAAATTTAAAAATAATGATTTTCTCAGGATAAAATGAGCTTAGTAAGGCAACCTTGAACCTTATAAGTGTTCACTGAAGATAAATTGGGACGGGAGACACAACAGAAGCAAAGGTTCATTGCCCCGAAGTCTTTGTCTGCGACGAAAGATGAACGTTCCGTTTACTTTCCTTTAGACAGCACATCTATCCAAGCTGTACACAACGACTGTCAGTACACACATTCCTGTACGCCTCTCCGCACCTCCCACGTACATAGGGACACCACCAAAAGAGTACGTACTTTCCATATGTGCTTTCTCCATGCGTACCTTCCTGTGGTTTCTGTTAGACCTGTTTTGTTGAATAAATCGAGTTTCACTTAATGTTTTCAATTATCCTTTTTGTTTTTACTTCTGAGAGGATTTCACTATTCACGGTAATCGTTTTTTACTTTTGTTTATCGATCAATGATGATTTCCCTATTTGTAGTTTTTTTACATCAAAGATCATTTCACTATTTATGGTTATCGCTCGGCATTCAATAGCGCTTTTCTTCAGTTTCATGCATGGGAAAGATATTGAAAAAAGTTAATGCATTCAAATTTCAAGAGGTGATAATCAAGTGGAAACTAATTTCACGTATAAAAAATTACCTTCAGCATTCTTGTACAACATGCGTGGAGAAATTTGATACTCATATAAGTCTTTCTGAAGTCCAGTATTCAAACTCTGCGCTTTCGCTTGAAACTTTCATTCGGACTGCAAGAAAAGCGTTTTGAATTCAATTCGCATGGATTGCCCAAGCCGATAAATTGTACGATAAGATTTAGAGAAATAAAGTAAAAAACTATTACGTGATATTGCAGGACTAGCTCACGGAGATGTCGCACAATGATTCATCACGCAACTAAAATAGCGACATGACAGCGTAAAACTCCTGTAGTCCTCGAGCGCAAATTGTTTTAGCGGTCGTCAGCTCTCTAACTTTGAGCATCAGCATCTCACGAAATGATCACCTTCAATTTTAAATATACACGAATAACTAAGTTCAATTTCAGTATTGTAAAATTTGACGAAAATAATTATTTGAGAAACCGCTCGTCAAAATTTAAGTAGAAGAACTTGATACTAGCCTGGTTGGAATTAAGTCACAGCTGCCAATAGAACATGCCCCAATATTCTCAAAATGCTTCAATACACATCGCAGCCTCGAAAGAATGAACCCCGAAATACAGAGAATTTTTCAGGACTCTATAATAAACAATTCTTATAGGAATTTGCAACGGGCTCCTTCTCCAGCGCTCCGGCGTAGAGATTTGACTATCCCTATCACCGATCTGTTTTATTCATAATTCGAATAAATGGATCAATTAACATGCAAGAAAATAAAAGGAGGAAATTTTAGGACGGGCTTTTAAATAACATGCTAAGTGCTGAGTAATAAGAGTAATTTAATGTGGCTTCCTGCCCTCAAAATTTCAAACATTGCAAGTTAATTGGCTTAAAATTAGCAATGTAAAATTATGAGCAAATGTTATTACATTTTCAGCAAGTGTAAATGCTGGAAAGGTCTAACTGAGCTAAATATTATAAATTCATGAAAGATAGATCGAGTCTTATCAAAATTTACTCATCAGACAGAAAACCACGAAGCTTCGTGACTGAAAACGACTTTTACAGGAGGGCAAAAACTGTTTTTCTAAGCCATAATTCTTCTCTCAAGTAGAGAAAAATTTTTCTTTTATCACACGTTCTAGAGTAAATTTAGGCTGTAATTCAAACAGGTTGTGCAGTGCAGACAGAAAGTACATAGATTTTTAAATTTTTCGGTCGTGAATTATTTCTCCTCTCGAACAGCTTCAAATATTTTGGGACCAGGAACATTGTCCAACAAATATAATATTTCGTTTGACATCTACCAACCGGCCATTTTGAGGGTAATCAAGAACAATACAATTCAAAATGCATCGCTCGACATCTACCAGCCAGCCATTTTGAGGATAATCAATAAGAGAATAACTCAAAAATACCTCGCTAGACATGTCAACCAGTCATCTCAAGGGTAATCAAGAACAGGATAATATTATTCAAAAATGTCTCGTTCGACATCTACCAACCAGATATTTTGAGGATAATCAATAATATGATGATAAAAGTTAGAGGCTCCTACAGCGACATAGGTGTTTCTTCACACCTCGTGATGAGTGAATACCAGCGGGAAATTTCCCTCTGATTGAATAATGCTGTTTTTTTATTTACGGGTAATAAATGTAAAGAATAAACGTAAAGAAAATTCTTTTGAATTTTGAAAACTCTTGAAATTTTTTGAATAATCTTCTTATATCTAGTCAAATTATTTGTAATTCAGAGAAATAAGCTATATATTGTACAATAATTGATGAAATAAATGTACGAGGAGTTCGTGAGACTCGAACTCAGGACCAGAAATCACCGCGCCAACACACTATCGACTGCGCTATCGACCACCCTTAAAGGTGATCGAAACACAACGAAAGCACTGTTTGGCACAGTGTAAGCAGGCGCACTGTCCTGACAGATATATTTTTATTCCCATATGTATCGAGAGCTCAAAGTCTAGTCACCCCCAGAAACAGTTAATGAATCTGGTACGGGAAGACACTGCTTCCACAAAGTTTTTTCAAATGAAATAAATGTACGAGGAGTTCGTGAGACTCGAACTCAGGACCAGATTCATTAACTGTTTCTGGGGGTGACTAGACTTTGAGCTCAAGAATTGATGATACGAATGCCCCAGCTATCACAGATCTTACTGGCGTGACTATCAAACATTGAAAAGTTACGTCAAGCACAAACTTTTGTTCATAGTATCAAGAACTAATCAGTCTCGCCACATGGCGAATATAACACCGTGTTATGATTAATTCTTTCTGTAGTAATTTACTTTGGAAAACTTTCAAAGTCAATGTAAAAACTAGTCAATTCAACTAGTGTGAGTTTGAATAATTCACTCAAAACATATTTTTGACAGACCGCTACTAAAACGACGGAGCTTCAATTTTCAGTCTTGGAAACTAACGGCCGAGTTTTTGGCTAACTCAGCTGGCGAATTTTTGTATTGTGCGCAAATAAATGATGCACACATTGGTGTGGCTGGGAGAGTCCCGTCAACACATTGGCGTGGCTGGGAGAGTCCCGTCAACACATTGGTGCGGCTGGGAGAGTCCCGTCAACACATTGGTGCGGCTGGGAGAGTCCCGTCAACACATTGGTGCGGCTGGGAGAGTCCCGTCAACACATTGGTGCGGCTGGGAGAGTCCCGTCAACACATTGGTGCGGCTGGGAGAGTCCCGTCAACACATTGTGGCTGGGAGAGTCCCGTCAACATATTGGTGTGGCTGGGAGAGTCCCGTCAACACATTGGTGCGGCTGGGAGAGTCGTGTCAACACATTGGTGTGGCTGGGAGAGTCCCGTCAACACATTGGTGCGGCTGGGAGAGTCCCGTCAACACATTGGTGTGGCTGGGAGAGTCCCGTCAACACATTGGTGTGGCTGGGAGAGTCCCGTCAACACATTGGTGTGGCTGGGAGAGTCCCGTCAACACATTGGTGTGGCTGGGAGAGTCCCATCAACACATTGGTGCAGCTGGGAGAGTCCCGTCAACACATTGGTGCAGCTGGGAGAGTCCCGTCAACACATTGGTGCAGCTGGGAGAGTCCCGTCAACACATTGGTGTGGCTGGGAGAGTTCCGTCAACACATTAGTGTGGCTGGGAGAGTCCCATCAACACATTGGTGTGGCTGGGAGAGTCCCATCAACACATTGGTGCGGCTGGGAGAGTTCCGTCAACACATTGGTGTGGCTGGGAGAGTCCCATCAACACATTGGTGCGGCTGGGAGAGTCCCGTCAACACATTGGTGTGGCTGGGAGAGTCCCGTCAACACATTGGTGTGGCTGGGAGAGTCCCGTCAACACATTGGTGCAGCTGGGAGAGTCCCGTCAACACATTGGTGTGGCTGGGAGAGTTCCGTCAACACATTGGTGTGGCTGGGAGAGTCCCATCAACACATTGGTGTGGCTGGGAGAGTCCCGTCAACACATTGGTGTGGCTGGGAGAGTCCCGTCAACACATTGGTGTGGCTGGGATAGCAAAAGAATGATTACTTTTAACTGTGTCAAAAAATTTGGGTGTTACTAATCCCATTCTGTGAACTGATTGCAGGTTTGGGATGCCAATTAAACTTTCGGCTGCATTTTAATTCATCGTTTTATTTTTAAATAAGCTTTAGCAGTACATTTCATAACTTTTGAAGCTCATTTCTCTATAGAGGAGTTCTCCGCCACGCCATAAAACTTTAGGTGTTTACGTTTTGCACGGTTACACGAGTAATTGACCCTCAACTTAAGTGATTAATTATTTTTAACCCTCTTCCTGAACAACTTCATTCATTGAACGAAGGAAAAACTTCCTCCAACACACCTTGCATCCAAGCGTCATTTTTGTTTTCCTCAGTTGACTCCCTCTCCTCCCTAACTTTTGGTTAACTTTAATTATAGTATAATTTTACCTAATGATACCCTTGGTGCGTTTATATATTTGTTTGGTGTCCGCTTCTTCTGTCTCTCTGTGACGCTCATGAAGATGCTCAATGACCGTATCTGTGATACGAGTTTCACCAGTGCACAAGGACAAGAATATTTTAATCGCGGGTACTATTAGGATGGATATATTTGTTGGTCATCCACGCCTGGAAGATATCTTAAATTAAAATTTTGAATCCCATCATTTTTGACGTGCCGTGTGCACTAGAATTTGATAAACTTTGCTCGCATTCCAGGTGTACTTGCTACGCTACTTTTGGGTGCATTCGAGCGGTTGCGACGTCGTGTGTCTTGCGTAGTCATCCGAGATCTTGCCATTCATCCCAGGTAGTTTTCATATTCAATTTTGCTTATTTCCATGTTTCGACAGCGCAAAATCAATATCATTCTATTTTGTTTTCTATTCCTATTCTGTTTCCATCGCATTTCGGCAGCGCAACGTCGATATCATTTTCTATTCTGTTTTCTCCACACTTCGGTAACGCAACACCGAGGGTCGGACTAGATCTTACAACACGAGCAAGGCGAGACTTGCTCGCCGCTCTCCCCTCGAAATCCTCATTAATTAACTCAAACAAAATATACAATATACAAGCCTCCATTGTCTCCAGTGACCGCACCATTGAGTAACCCTAGAGGTTCACTTGGCATTCTTTTCTTCGCTTGAAATTCTCGAGAGGCTGCGGTCGCAGCTCCCACACATGCGCGTACACTCGCTCCTGTGTTCGAAGGTTGGAGGCCAGCTCGAGTGGAGCTCTTAGGCCTCGACTTGTGTCATGTCTCGACTCGCTGTAGGGTCTCGACTTGTGTCATGTCTCGACTTGCTTTATGGTCTCGTCTTGTGTCATGTCTCGACTTGTTTTAGGGTCTCGACTTGTGTCATGTCTCGACTTGCTTTAGGGTCTCGACTTGTGTCATGTCTCGACTCGCTCTAGGGCCTCGACTTGTGTCATGTCTCGACTTGCTTTAGGGTCTCGACTTGTGTCATGTCTCGACTCGCTCTAGGGTCTCGACTTGTGTCATGTCTCGACTTGCTTTAGGGTCTCGACCTGTGCCATGTCTCGGCTCGTTTTAGGGTCTCGATTACTGTCGTGTCTCGACTCGCTTTAGGGTCTCGATTACTGTCGTGTCTCGACTCGCTTTAGGGTCTCGATTACTGTCGTGTCTCGACTCGCTTTAGGGTCTCGACTTGTGCCATGTCTCGACTCGCTTTAGGGTCTCGATTACTGTCGTGTCTCGACTCGCTTTAGGGTTTCGATTACTGTCGTGTCTCGACTCGCTTTAGGGTCTCGACTTGTGCCATGTCTCGACTCGCTTTAGGGTCTTGATTACTGTCGTGTCTCGACTCGCTTCAGGGTCTCGACTTGTGCCATGTCTCGACTCGCTTTAGGGTCTCGATTACTGTTGTGTCTCGACTTGCTTTAGGGTCTCGACTTGTGCCATGTCTCAACTCGCTTTAGGGTCTCGATTACTGTCGTGTCTCGACTCGCTTCAGGGTCTCGACTTGTGCCATGTCTCGAATCGCTTTAGGGTCTCGAAAACTGTCATGTCTCGACTCGCTTTGGGGTCTCGATTTCTGTCGTGTCTCGACTCGCTTTAGGGTCTCGACTTGTGCCATGTCTCGACTCGCTTTAGGGTCTCGATTACTGTCGTGTCTCGTCTCGCTTTAGGGTCTCGACTTGTGCCATGTCTCGACTCGCTTTAAGGTCTCGTATACTGTCGTGTCTCGACTCGCTTTAGGGTCTCGACTTTTTCCATGTCTCGACTCGCTTTAGGGTCTCGATTACTGTCGTGTCTCGACTCGCTTTAGGGTCTCGACTTGTGCCATGTCTCGACTCGCTTTAGATCTTGACAAGTCTTATATCTCAGCTCGAATTGGGTCTCGGCCTAAAAGGTCTTGCCCGGTAAGAATTTTCAGTGGTTACTTTACTGCACAAGCAAGCGAGGACCTGTGGCTCGATCCTGCCTAACCAGGCTATAATAACAGAGTTAATTTAATTCCTTTTCTGCGCTGGGTTAAACTGAAGTTCAATATTTAATTCAATTTTAAAGTTCATTGTAGTAAGCAGCTTTTAAAATCGGAAACAATAACTGGATCATGTCTTCAATCAGTTTTCAATAGGTATTTATAAAAATTGTGTTAGCGACGGCAGTTCACTCAGCAGCATTATGAAAATCCCCTCAGTGACCACCGGTGGGCTCCTTCGCTAGAAACATGTTAATCTAAAACTCAATATTCAGTCCAAACTGAACTCAATTCGAGTTTTCAACCAAAAGTTTAATTAAAACTTGAACCTAATCGAGCAATAAGCATGATGCGCTGCCTGCTTTGCAAACCTTCATCATAATCTGTGATATGTATTACTATTGACCTCATTGAGCAGAAAAAACCATTTCCTAATTACTGGGAACAACGGTTGTGATTTGCAGCATTGTGAACCTAAAACAATCTACTAATAGCTGGGAATAACGTTTATAACTGACAACATTACGCTCTAAAAATAATTTCCTAATTACTGAGAACAACGGTTGTGACTTACAACATTCTACACCAAATAACTATTTAATTCGTGGAAACATTATCAGTGATTGACAACGTTGTGCTCCAGAAACAATTTCCTAATAACTGAGTACAGCGGTTGTGATTGACAACATTGAGCGCTAAAAAACAATTTCCCAACTACGCAACATCTAGAATCAATGCCTTCACGGGTAGAGCCAGAACTCGATTGCTACGTACATGAGTTAAAACTTATTCCAATCAATATTTAATTAATTGCCAAGTTCAGAGATTGGGCTCAAGTGTTAACTGGAACGTGCTTTCATTTCGTGTTCATCAAGTACATGTGTAGAAGACTCGCCTCAGTAACATTTGTCGTAACATGTCATCAAGTCAACAGCCTAGATTTTCCGATAATTCAGTAAGAAGCATGTTTTGCGTTCAAGAGGTAAATTTTACTAAAATAATTGTGCATAGTGTTCAGTTATTTAGAGTATTGACTTTGATGCATCATGAACTTTCGTTTAGTTATGTAAAAATCATTGTATTTGTAATATTCACATCAAACTTCATATCTTCAATGTTTTTTCTCTGCAGAAACAGGTGTTAATAAACAAACTTCGTTGTGAATCATCTTCAATTAAAAAAAAACAGAAAACAAAAATAGTTTTCTACAACATGTAAGAATTCGATGTCTGATCTCCGGGATATCACCAGCATTATGGAAATCCCCTCAGTCAGAACCGGTGGATGACGGAGCAATGAACGTGTCAAGCATTCCTTATTCAATTTTCATTCAAACACGAGACAAGTTTTGGAAGAACATTTAGTTTCATTAAAACAAGATTTCAGCTCCAAAAATTCCATTTCCCAGAAGACCTAATAGTTCATCCAATATCATCGTAAAGCAGAACACCTGAGCTCTGTTTATGCATTAATTGTGTGTATTTTAGTTTTACATTTACGTACTAAACATCTGGATACATAGCTCTTATATTTTCTGTTTCACGCGCTAAGATTTCACCGAACCTTTAAAAATCTGTCGTGAGGTAATAAATTGTTTATCCTCTGAAAATAACCTATATTTCCAGCTTATTTAATGGGTTACAAGCCTGTTGGACCAAGTGGTATCAGCTTCTATTTCTAATGTAAAACAGTAATTTCGTAACAAGAATTCCCAATAAAATACAGAACACTATCAGACTTACTGCAGCATCGCAGCGCCGGCCCCATGTGCAACACCACCTCTAGGAAATCTGAATAACGACTACTACGTCTCCGTTTGAAATCGCGTTCACACATTTACGACGCACTGTAAGCTATAGTCCAGAATTGACATCAAAAGTGAGCTTTCAAGGTCTCGACTCGTTTAAGTCTCGACCGAACTTGAGTCTCGACCGAACTTAAGTCTCGACTCGTCTAAGGTCTTGACCGAACTCAAGTCTTAACTCGTCTTTATTTCGAGCAACTGCATTAGTTTCCAACATAAAGAGAAACTATGATTACATGCCCAATCGTTAGTCGGTGATGATTGCATGAGCTATCGTTTAAGAGGAACGATTGTTCACACCGCCCACGCGCGGGAAGTGATTGTGTTGGTCATTTTTGTACAGGCGATTTATACCGGGTGTTCTCTAACTCATGGTACAAACTTTGATATTATGTATTGAAACCCAAAACGAACACATTTTCATGAATAACGAAATGCCCAAAAATGCTTCGTTATCGAGATATCGAATCATTGAAATTTATTTGATTTTAGGGAAATTTCTCACTTTTTTAGTTGTGACGACCGGCTATGTGGCAACATTTGTGTGCTTTTCTAGCTCTGGTGGGGGCAGTCTTCCGAGTTTTAGGTAAGAAAACTCATCTGATTTCATTAACGTTACTAATAAAAAATATACGGTACAAGAATTGTTCAAAATGCCTTCCCTATTCGTCAATGGACATCAGAAACCTACGTAGAAGCGATTTCCGAACACGATCGAACACTCGCGGATCAACCTCAATGCGTCCTACAGCGTCCACTATCCTTCCAACAAAATCCATCTCTGTCTTTTCAAAATTTGTTTAACGATCCATGCTGTTGGGAGTGCTACGCAGCAGTCGACAGCTAAACAAATGTTGCCATATAGCGGGTCGTCACAATTGAGAAAGTGAGAAATTTCCCTAACATCAAAAAAATTTCGATGATTCGATGTCTCGATAACGAAGCATTTTTGGGCATTTCGTTATTCCGGGAAATATGTTTGTTTTGGGTATCAATACATAATATCAAAGTTTGTACCATGAGTTAGAGAACACCCTGTAGAACGCTGTAGGGATTCAGTAGTCGCTGAAGTGTCATGACTGGCTTTCAGGACTGACTATCTTGACATTCGCTCTGTGCTTATCAACCTGAGTACAGCTCTGATTAAAACGCAGTTAATCATCAAAAGAAAACGTAAGTCCCTTAACAGGTAATTGGCCAAACGCAATTAATCATCAGAAGAAAACGAAGTTCTCCCTAAACAGGTAATTTGTCCCCCATCAAAAAACACATTTTTTAATTCGTAGCCAGTTTTCACTGAAAGAGCTTTATTTAATATAATTTTAATGTCAATTTTCATAGACAAAAGTTGGTGGCTCAAGGGCGCATTTGAACACCCGCTCCTTGGTGCCGATTTAAAGCCCTCCACGGCTGTTTTATAATGGCACTGCAGGAGAGATATTGCAAGACAATCAATTTAATTTACACTTTCCGTGCAAAGACAAATTTACAACACGAAAATATTTAGCCTCGCTGCTATTGAATTGATGTATGATAATAATTTTGTCGTACGCTTATACATTGGAACGACACTGTATGGTAATTTCATGCCCGAGTGCTGTTGAAATCATGTGTTGACAATTTTATTACAGGCTGCTATTGCAATGACATAATAAAGGGTGGCCAAAAAGTTACTGGTCTATGAAAAAATTCCTAACCTTTTTGTTTCTGAATATTTTTATTTTATTTTCTCAGAGAATTCAGGACTACCCTTTCCGTCGTCACACTGCTGAGGTATAGCATTTAGGAACGAACCTTCATTGTATGGTGGTACTTTGAAACTTTCTACAATGGTATTTTGAACCATTCTACAGTTGTCCTTTGAAACGTTGTAGTGATATTTTGAAACATTGTACTGTGGTACTTTGAAACTTTGTACAGAAGTACTTTCAGTACCATGGGTCAATTTTGGAAACACAGCTTTCTTCCCGTCGACATTTCAACACCAGAGAAGCCCTGAGCCAAAGCACGGTTCGAAGAATAGTATATAGGCCGTGCTCAGGAGCGGGGTGCAGTTTGTGATCTCCTTACATACATAAAGCCTCGTATAGCAGGAACTGTTGAGAATCAACGAGAACTGGAGCGAAGCCTGGAAATGTACGAAGCCTATTTTTAAAAATTAAGATATTTTGTTGTATAGTAAATAATAATTGCCAAAATTTATATCGCCAAAAATCTCGGAAGAATCGTTTTACCTACTGCTAAAATTTTGACTATAACTTGGTTATTAAAATAGTTACTATACAAGATTTTAAAAGGATCAGATTTTTGCGACATCCTGTAAAAGAATTTCATGGCTAGCTGCTAATGAAATTATGTAAGAACTAATTTCAAGCTGAGCTACTATTGCAACTATATGAAACATTAGTTATATGCTGAGTTGCTATTACAAGAAAACAAGATGATAAAATGATGCTTAACTGCTGCGCAATTATTTAATGTGCAATTTTATGTTTGGCTGATATTGAAGTGATGAGAGATAATTGAAAGTAAAACAATAATTTCCTTTCTAGCTGCACTTAAAATAAAACATGACGAACAATCAAAGCAGCTTGCGATATCCAAATCACCCAATTATAGAAGATTGAATTATAATATTCCGAAACGTTTGCCATGAAAACTATATAAAATATTCATTTTTACATTAGTTCTCCATTTTATCTTACGCGTGATATTCCCTAAGAATCGATCAAATTGAAATATAAATTCCAACAAACCGGTTTTCATGACACAGTTAGCCATCTTTCAGTATATTATGTATGTAGTCTTTCTTACCGCAAGGTTATGTTGACCTTGAGAAAATGCCGGGGAGCTTCCTTAATGAAACGCCCTTATACATACAAATCGTCGCCCTGATTGACCAGCCAGTTGACTTCAGCTAATCCCACAAACTACAAACGTCACCAACGTTTCTCTGCATTTACTGAAGCGGAGAAAACTTGCTCCTCGCGCTCTCACAACGACGCGGGTGTCTCTCGAGACAAAAAATCTGGTGCTCCTGTTCTTGCTCAATCCTTGCTTGCCTAATCTGCAGAGTTTCAGGCCGACAACCGCTTCCTCGTCTCTGGAGCCGCATTTCTTCTTGGATTGTTTAGACGATTGACTTCGTTGAAGGAAATTGTCACTTTGAGTGTAACTAAATTAACACATTCATCGAGTACCCGAGTCTGTTAACGAATGGCTTGGTTAGGTTGTAAGTAGTAGAACCTTGAAATCGACTTTACTACTCGAATACATTTTTATCCTTCCCAAGAAATATGAAAATGCAGTTGCACGATGACATTTCACCTCGTATAGTAACATTTTATCAGTAAAAAGATCGCAAACAGATGAAATGTCATTCATTTATATAAGAGCGGGATTCAGAAATTTACCGATTGGGACACATATATGGCTCAATACTCGATGAACCAGTTAAAGAAGGCGCTTTCATCTACGTTTGTTATTTATTAGCAATTGGTCGAGTTCACTGCCGCCTTTCTCAGTGCTCACTTCTTCCATAAGTGTTCACTTACGCTTTTAACATAGTTTATTTCTACCTTTGTGAGTGTTCACTTTCTCCTTTATCAGTGTTCACTTCCTCCATCTTTGTCAGTGCAGTGTTTTGCTTTCATCATAGTTCAGTTCCACCTTCATCAGCGTTTAGTTCCGTATTTTTCAATGTTCACTTCCGCTTTCATCAGTATTTACTTCCTCGTCATTGAGCGTTCACTTCTGACTGCGATATCACACACTGCCAATTCACTGCATATATCCGATTCACACTGCACTGTCCGATTCCACTGCCGATGCACAACTCGAGCCTACAAATTAATTCATGCATATACGCTGACGGTAATTATTCATGAAATCCTTAATTAAAACACGTCGAACGTAAATAAGCCCTGACCATCCTGAGAGAACTACCTGAATAATTAGCACAAATATCATAGGAGACATTCACGTTTACGTAGTGAGGCATCAGCTCTATGATAGAGCGTTCTGTAGTTAGTGATGATTAGATCTGCAGTTGTTGCCGTGGTTACAAGAAAGACGTACGAGCTACGGTACTTTAGCTCAAAGAGAATTATTGCTTACCTGAGGAATAGCGCGGTCTGGATCGAGGTACATTTGAGGAATAATTACTGTCGGAGAGAGTGCAGTTCTACAGTCGGATGGAAAGTAATGGCTGCATTGCCAGAAGGAAACACTGTAATGACAGAAAGAATGTGTGTTTTTTTCTCAGGGAAAGCTCTGTAATAGTGGAAAGAATGTGTTTTTTGAAAGGGAAAGCACTGTCATGGTGACAAAAGAGTTTCTGGAAAAATGCCGTTAATGCCGAAAATAATGTATTTTTGAATGGAAGGTGCTGTGAAGTCAAAAAGATAGTGTTTTCCCAGAGGAAGCCAAGAAAGAATGAACGGAAAATAATCAAATATCAAAATCTATATGCTTTTCGAAAGAGAAGCGATGGAATGTCGGACAAAATTATTTATGGTTCTGATTGATGGCATAGTTGTAAAAATCTGCTGTTAAGGAAGCGTTCTGGTGAGGAAGCACAGCCAGGAAAACAATGCGCAACGTCGCTGCTGGAGCGTAAGTTTCTGGGTTTCTCCTCGCCTAGGTTTCTGGGTTTCTCCTCGTCTAGTTTTCTGGGTTTCTCCTCGTCTAGGTTTCTGGGTTTCTCCTCGTCTAGGTTTCTGGGTTTCTCCTCGCCTAGGTTTCTGGGTTTCTCCTCGTCTAGGTTTCTGGGTTTCTCCTCGCCTAGGTTTCTGGGTTTCTCCTCGTCTAGTTTTCTGGGTTTCTCCTCGTCTAGGTTTCTGGGTTTCTCCTCGCCTAGGTTTCTGGGTTTCTCCTCGTCTAGTTTTCTAGGTTTCTCCTCATCTAGGTTTCTGGGCTAAGCCTCGTCTAGGTTTCTGGATTTCTCCTCGCCTAGGTTTCTGGGTTTCTCCTCGCCAAGGTTTCTGGGTTTCTCCTCGTCTAGTTTTCTGGGTTTCTCCTCGCCTAGGTTTCTGGGTTTCTCCTCGCCTAGGTTTCTGGGTTTCTCCTCGTCTAGTTTTCTAGGTTTCTCCTCATCTAGGTTTCTGGGCTATGCCTCGTCTAGGTTTCTGGGTTTCTCCTCGCCTAGGTTTCTGGGTTTCTCCTCGCCTAGGTTTCTGGGTTTCTCCTCGTCTAGTTTTCTGGGTTTCTCCTCGCCTAGGTTTCTGGGTTTCTCCTCGCCTAGGTTTCTGGGTTTCTCCTCGTCTAGGTTTCTGGGTTTCTCCTCGCCTAGGTTTCTGGGTTTCTCCTCGCCTAGGTTTCTGGGTTTCTCCTCGCCTAGGTTTCTGGGTTTCTCCTCGCCTAGGTTTCTGGGTTTCTCCTCGTCTAGTTTTCTGGGTTTCTCCTCGCCTAGGTTTCTGGGTTTCTCCTCGTCTAGTTTTCTGGGTTTCTCCTCATCTAGGTTTCTGGGCTAAGCCTCGTCTAGGTTTCTGGGTTTCTCCTCGCCTAGGTTTCTGAATTTCTCCTCGTCTAGTTTTCTGGGTCTCTTCTCGTCTAGGTTTCTGGGCTTCTCCTCATCTAGGTTTCTGGGCTAAGCCTCATCTAGGTTTCTGAGTTTCTCCTCGTCTTTGTTTCTGGGTTTGAGCTCTTCTTCTCATCCTGGGAATCCCAGAAAAAAATCCGTAATCCCGGAATTTTTGGAATTTCTCGGGATCTTCTGGTTTTCAAGAATCAGGAAAATTATAAGCAAAATAATTGCCTAGAGTTTGTTTTACTGCAATGAACTTTTACTCATACATCATTGCCATTGTGTTTGCAAAAAAATAATTTAGACCACATGTTTCAAACGACTCAACTTCGTACCCGAGGTTGAGTTCTCGAAAACTTATTTCTACAGCATAGAACAATCCTGTCTACCCTTACATCTTCCAACGTTTACATATTCAGGATTTATCTGATTTTTTCCAGTTGCTTTTGCCCGTCGCACGGATGAATAAATAGATTAATTTCAAAATTTGTCATTCACTCCTTAATAATAGTCACTCATAAGAGCGCCTAAATACAATGATTTTTCCAGATGATCTTTGTCTTCAAACATCTATAGTTTACCCTACATTTAACACTCCACAGCGATCATATTACGGAGGTCACTTCGCAGAGAACAAAAGGTGATGCTATGAGCAGAGTGTGGTCGGTGATCGCGACGAGCCTTGCTGCGACATTCTGTATCATAATTATTACCCTTATATAAATCTTGCAAATGAGGATGAGAAAAAAAAAATCCATCCTAATGGTACCTGGGATTTAAATATTCATGTATTTGTGCCCTGGTGAAACTCGGATCACAGATATGGTCACTAAGCATCCTTCAAACCAAATAAAAGAAGCTGTTTCATAAAAAGCGGACAACAAACAAATTCATATATGACTAGGTGAATAAATATACCCGCCAAAGTGATTAGTAGATAAGATTTGGTTCATTTATAAAAGGCGCTCCATTTACATGACATCAATTGGGGAGTACTAGTGATTATTCAGGGACCACAACCTCATAGTTTAAAGGCGAACGAATCCTACTGGTCGTCCTCAATTTGTTCAGGGCTGTTTAAAAATATCTGGTGTAATAATAGTACTTGAAATATTAATGGGTATGGTCACGGTAGAGAAAACATGTTAGAAACATTTCTACGGGAAATTTTACACCTCGTTTTGTTCGGCTAGCCAATAGAACAGCTTTATTTCAAACAAACTTTTGGAAGTTACCATTGCGACATGTCGTTAGGCGAATAATGGTGCCAGATTTAGATCTAGCATTGTGACAGATGCAATATGAGCGCTGCTATTGGTTGTTGCGATGACGTCAGCATTGCGGCACGGTTCACAAAAAAAAAGACTGGTTGACCCTACCTTGTTTCTTCTACCGTGGTATGGTTCAGAAGCACTTCTTGGCACTGGAATCGTATAACTGATGGTTAAAACACAGTTTTCAAAATAACGGAAATTTTTGAAGTGAACTGAAAATTTGACAGCGAAGGAAATTCTAAAATGATTATTCGTACGTCGGAACTTACTCACTTGCCTCTCCACTGACTTTGCAAGCTTTTTCACAGTGGAGTTAAAGGAAAAATAACATTTCGTATGTTTGAACATTACCCACTTGCCCTCACTGACTTAGAAGGCATTTTCACAGTGGAGAAAATGCTAAAATAATTATCCGAACATCGAAACTGAGTCATTTGCTTTCATTGACTTTCTAAGATTGTATTTCAGGTGAGTTACTGAAATAATTATTCAGATGTCGAACCCTACTTAACCCAAATGACTTCGTAACTTGCATTTCATGTAAGCTGCTGAAATAATTATTCAAATATCGAGCTAACTTAACTCAACTGACTTCGTAAGCTTGCATGTATTACCTATGAGCTGCAGAACTGAAGGGCATTTCACGCTTTGGTTGCGGAGAAAGTTGCGTCTGAAGCTACGGGACACTCGTCAGATGGAGCGAGGCCGCTTCTAAAATAAAACTTAATTTATTTGCACGCTTGTAACAATGGGATTCCTGACGCCGAGTTTTTCCATTTCTGACTAACAATCAGCGACGGTCCTTGGGTGCACATCAAGCGGCATGGATGGAATTATCAAACAGAAAACGGGAACCCGCACGAGCCGAGAGTTTGAAGTACAACGTTTGAGTTGGAAGAAAATGATGATTTAGGTCCAGGTGGATAGAACACAAATAATAGAAACACTTTGTACAAAAAATCTGAGCCTCCTCAGTACTTGACAAAAAAATTCGGTGTTTCGATATACAAAAAAATTGCATTTTATTTTTGAGTTCCTTCACTGAGAGATGCACTGCGTTCTCACAATGTTTTCAACGTAAACAATACATAAATATCGTCATGATGAGAGTGCGCTTTTAAATCCAGTTGCGGAGATACGTGAAGCAGTGACGTTACGGAAAGGTTTGCAAGATATAATGCAACGTCAACAGCTTGTCATTTTCTGATGCACACGTGACAGTGTAGAGTTGGGCAATGTACGCACACGTGGCAGTGTACAGTGTGGCAATGTACGCACAGGTGGCAGTGTAGAGTGCGGCCGAGTGTGGGTGTGTTCGTAATGTTATTGCAATGATCATACTGACACGTACGAGTATAGAATGTAATGGCAATGTACGCAAGAATTACACATGTCGTTATAGTGGAGCGCTTTTATTGGTTTTCATTTACTTTGTTGATGATGGGGCAAGGATCTACACTGATTAGATCACTGTATATTCAGTGGTCTTTGCTCTGAAATTTAACGTAAAGGACATCTGTTTATGAATTTTCGGTCTGAGACAATTTTCTAAGGCTGGAGACAACTGCAATGCACTGTCATTAGATACAACTGCCATAGGGGACAACTACCATAAGCTGTGATTGGAGACAACTGCCATAAACTGCAAAGGGAGAAAACTGTCATAAGCTGTCAGTGGAGACAACTGCCATAAACTGCAAAGGGAGAAAACTGCCATTAGCTGTCAGTGGAGACAACTGCCATAAACTGCAAAGGGAGAAAACTGTCATAAGCTGTCATTGGAGACAACTGCCATAAACTGCAAAGGGAGAAAACTGTCGTAAGCTGTCATTGGAGACAACTGCCATAAACTGCAAAGGGAGAAAACTGTCATAAGCTGTCAGTGGAGACCACTGCCATAAACTGCAAAGGGAGAAAACTGTCGTAAGCTGTCATTGGAGACAACTGCCATAAACTGCAAAGGGAGAAAACTGTCGTAAGCTGTCATTGGAGACAACTGCCATAAACTGCAAAGGGAGAAAACTGCCATTAGCTATCAGTGGAGACAACTGCCATAAACTGCAAAGGGAGAAAACTGTCATAAGCTGTCAGTGGAGACAACTGCCATAAACTGCAAAGGGAGAAAACTGTCGTAAGCTGTCATTGGAGACAACTGCCATAAACTGCAAAGGGAGAAAACTGCCATTAGCTATCAGTGGAGACAACTGCCATAAACTGCAAAGGGAGAAAACTGTCGTAAGCTGTCATTGGAGACAACTGCCATAAACTGCAAAGGGAGAAAACTGTCGTAAGCTGTCATTGGAGACAACTGCCATAAACTGCAAAGGGAGAAAACTGCCATTAGCTGTCAGTGGAGACAACTGCCATAAACTGCAAAGGGAGAAAACTGCCATTAGCTATCAGTGGAGACAACTGCCATAAACTGCAAAGGGAGAAAACTGTCGTAAGCTGTCATTGGAAACAACTGCCATAAACTGACACAGGAGAAAACTGCCATAGGAGACAACTACCATAAATTGACATACCAGGTGCCCCAGCGTGGTGTGGACAAAATAAAAGTTACGTTTTTTTAGTTATATGAAGGCCAATTAAAACAAATCATGTATCAAAAAAAGAAAAATGTATTAACTATAATAATATCTAAGAACTATTCACTATATCTTCCATTGTCCTTGATAACCTGGCGGAGAGGAGGGATCACGCGTGGCACGCACAGTTTCGGGGTCAAGTTCTGCTCAAGATTTGGTCAGTTTTTGCTTCAAAACCTCCGCACCTGAGTAGGATACAGTGCAGGACTTTTGCTCCAAGATAGACTATATCCCTAAGTTCATTGGATTTAAATTAGAAGAGGGAGGTCATAGTTCCTCGGGCCAAAACGACTTAAAAGGGTTTTGCACCAGCCCTGAACCAATCAGGCTGTGTGAGAGGTTGCTCTATCCTGCTGAAGTGTAATTCCTTTATTTTCAGTGACTTTCCTCACTTAATGAACAACTTCATTCTTTAAAACATGTTGGCTGATTTTGACACCAGCCTCGATGAAAATCAAAGAGGTTTCTAGACCTATGGACGTAACCCCTACCTTCACCATTACCGAAACTGGTTTCCTGAATGAAGTTCGACGTTTATCAGGCACTGGATCTTTAGATTTATTCCAAATGCGATCATTTTGGCTGCTGCGTTTGGCTTGAAAGTGAATAATTTCTCATCAGTTCAGAGAACTTGAGGCTGCGCGCCGTCAAGAAGCTTATGCAGAAGAATCTTTGATCTTTGCAACCTCTTCTTCCTTGTAGCATCAGAAAGAAGATGTCGTTTGGTAATTTTGTAGGGCTTGATCTTAAGATCCCTTACAAGCTCCCTCTGTACTGTTGAACGACTAACACTTGCCTCTTTAGCAAGTTTTCTGATGATCCTTCCAGGATTCCGTTCCAACTTTTCTTTCATATTTTTTTAATGAGATTTTTGGTCATTACTGACCTCTCTGGGGTGCTCCTGACTTTTGGTAAGCAGCTACCGTCTTTCTGGACGTTTTTACTGCCTTGTATACACCAAAGCGACTCACAAACCCTTTCAATACCTTGAAAATAGTAGCAGGTGACAGCCCCCTATGACAGTGCGTTTCAATGATCTCATTTAAAGTTTTTGCCATGGGTGTAACTCTAATTCAACAAAAAATAATAAAATATAAGTAATCTAAGATGATTATACTATGAACCTGTAAGAAATATAAATAATTTAGCAGTCGGGAAGTGTGTTTAATTTCATCATGAAACTCAGTTCACACTTCACTGGGCCACACGGTAGGAGACAACTGCAATAAACTGTTACGACTAGGACTACCGTAGACGACGCTTGTCTGCGCCGCGACGACGCTGGTCTGCGCCGCGACGACGCTTGTCTGCGCCGCGACGACGCTGGTCTGCGCAGTAACGATGCTGGTTTGCGCCGCGACGACGCAGGTCTACACCGCTTGACTGGCGAAGCTCCAACGCTTTCTCCTCGTTGCTTTCCAATGCACGGCAGCCGAGAAAAAAGTTCTCATACGTAAGCTTGAAATAGGCCAACAATTTGCATAAAGTTCAGTATTGCACGACATCCATTTCATGGAAAGAAAAGAGTACGAGAGACTACCTCAAAGAATACGTTGCAGCTTCTATCTATGCAAGTGCTTACGTTTGATATGTATCACGTTACATCGCAATCCAAATTTTAAATGATCCACAGTATTAAGCACCTTGATTCTCATTCTATGAACAGAATTCCTATGAAGAGTAAATTCTCCAGATGTCAAAAACTAATTTGAAAATCCCGGATATTTTTGGTAGGTTCAAGAAAACGCCTGTTTCGTGAGTAGACAAGCTTGTGAATGTTTGATTAGTGATGTATTCACTCACTTGCTCTCGTATGTGAGCACTTGTGATTATGTTTCATATTAGGTTAAATAACTTAGTTTAATTTTGAATAATTTTATTAATTTAGTTTAACCAGTGTGAAGTGAAAAAATTATTTTTCATGACAAAACGAAGTTAAGAGGACCTCCTCCCCTGGACCTTACATTATATGTTCAAATTTTTCTTTCTGCATTTCTATTGCAACTAGAGCCATAAAAATGCACACAGATATGTAAAATTGAGTTTCAAACACATTTTCTTCTCTAAAAAATTTCGATGTGTGCAATAGAAATAAAATTATTGCGCGAATGTATCAAATTATTTTTATATTTTCGCTAAACCCTACTCCTTCTACAATTTTCAATGTAGAAGCTTGATTTTGATCTCATTTGATGCGCAAAGACTGTGGCAACTCAAAAATTGAGGATAATTTTGAATTTCGAAATATAAAAAAGCATTGATACATATATTCCAAAAATTCCTAAATTTTCTAAATTTCATCAAATTTTTCAAGTTTCAGTAACTGCATTTTTATTGCAGCTAGAGAAGCTAAAATACAAACAGTTATATAAAATTGAATTCTGAACACATTTGCTTCCTTACATTTTTTATTTTCGAAATAGAAACAAAGTTATTGTGCGAACATATATATATATATATTTATTCAACGTATAAACTTACACAAAAAATTACTCCTGCTGCAATTTCCACGTAGAAGCTTGATTTTGGTCTCATTCGATGCGATAAAACAGTGGAAGCAGCGTCGAGAAGCGGAATTTCAATTGAACTTCAAATTAGATTTTTCTCATAAAGAATCTGGGACTGTTTTGAAAAAAATTCTGGACAAATTTATCCATGCATTTTTTTGTATTTCAAAATTCAAAACAATCCTTCATTTTCAAGTTACCACAGCCTCTCCGCATCGAATGAGACCAAAATCAAGCTTCTACGTTGAAAATTGTAGGAGTAGGGATTTGCGCAAATACATAAATAATTTAATACGTTCGCACAATAACTATTTTTCTACAGCGAAAATCGAAAAATTTTTTAAAGCAAATGTGTTTCGAAATCAATTTTATATATTTGTATGCAATTTCGTTCCCTTAGTTGCAATAGAAATGAGAAAAACGATGCTCGAACAATTAGATCAATTAGTTGGATTTAATTGTAGGAGATCCCCTTAATGGATGTATTCAAAGTAATATGAGTACAAATGAGTCACAATATGAGGAACTCTACGTGAATTCTAAAAGACTCGTAGTGTCCTAAAATACAAATTGATTCTTCGCATTCATTTTGCATGAACAACCCTTTCTACGCGAATATTTTTATGCAGTTGGCTATGTACGTCACGCACATGACTGCAAACAACACATAGAGACAACTGTTTGTTAACATCATTCTTCGGATACGGACTGAATGGGATAGAAACTGTCTCTCACACTCGAAAAATGGATTGCTTCTTGTTCTATCAGTTATATTACTACATTAATTATGTTACTACATTTTTTTAAATTATTACTCCATTACCCCAAAGTGTTAACTGGCATTTCATATGTCGAGTTTTTAGGCTTATAAAAATATCAGTTAGTTCGCTTGTTTAACAACTTTTTGGTGTATGTAATATCCATTTGTCTATTGTCTCTCTATTTTTCTTTATATGTTCACCTTGATAGTTTATTCATTTGTTTTTAGATGCTTATTTAGTGTTATGTTTTTGGTTTGCGATTGATACTTATTTCCTTGCTCTTAAAGGAATTTTTTTATGAAATTGGAGCGGTTTAAGATACTTGTGCCTGACAATTTTGCCTGACGCTCGCGCAAAACCAGTTAAGTTTTACAAGAAATAAATAAATAATACATACTAGACGCACAATATTTTCCATTGTGCTGTATGCGCAATTTCATTTGCCTTTCATCAGACGTAATCAGGTTTCCAAAAGTTAAATATGACATTCACATTTTCAGTCAGTTCGAGTGGTAGGAAAAAAAACAATAAAAATTCATCACTCTTTCACTCTCATCATACATGCACTCTCACACTCATCATCATACAGAAAGTCTCACATTTCAGCAATTAATAAATAAATTCACGCGTGAATGGCAGAAAATAAGAATTTGTTAGCTACTGTGGTTATCGTCTTACCTGCGTCGAAATAATCGCGATAAAACCACCAGCCCGCGACTCAACCAGCGCTTGCGGTAGGTCACCTACAGGGGAGAGAAATGCTGCCTATATATAGGAGTGGCAGGCAACCCGCAGGCAGTCGGTGTCGTGGTGTCAGAAAGTAAGGAGCTCGCTCTCCGCTCATCATTAAATGCTTGCGCGTCATCAGAAATAAATCCTACTCCATTTCGGTAGGTAGATCGAAAACTAATTTGTGTTTTACCAATGATTCATTCAATCCTGTCCTTAGCATAAATTTAAATTAACTTAGAATGAATAAAATGCCGTATATTATGGTAGAGCTGGTATAGCTTTAAAGTTTAGCACACAACTGCGGTCATGTATATGATAACTAATAGTGTGAAATTCTTCTCGCATGTACAAGGCGATACTTCTATAATTCTTTAGCTAGGCTTTAATTTTAACGGCCCTCCAGTAAAGTTTTTACACAACTTATAAAAAAAACACAAACTAATCCCGAGCGGGAAATGAAATAATGGCAGACTTTTTCTTTCAATTATAAAATGAAACCGATATAATGAAAGTTATTTTTAGCATTGGATGTACACAAATTTTTTCGTTACACTTGCCTACGCTTATCGTTTCTATTTCTTTGGTGGAATTTACTACATACTCATGATAAAATAGAAAATTTTGAAGAACACTGTTAAAGATCAATTGGGTACACAAATCTTGATGCCAGTCACAAGTTGGATCAATTGCGATAAGCACCATTCAATATCATTACTAAGTACCACGTTTTACTGCAGTTTGAGAGTTGCGTTGATTTTTAAGAACGTTGTCCAATATTGCATTATATCGTTTGAAAGTTGTGTGAACTTGGAAACATCTGCTCAACCTTCAAATCATACATTAACACCGGTTGCAAGGTGTATGAATTTTTAAGTAAATTTATAATTATTTTATATTATATTAACTTGATTCTGGTTGTAAGTTGCATGACTTCATCCCATGATCTGAGCTATTCTGGATGCTTTTGACCCATTTACAGCGTCAATAAAAATAAATTTGACTCTGTCAATGGACTCAGAACGTCGTCATGATTTACATCCCAATAGCCATGAAATTTAATTAAAATTTTCTCTTGGGTTCATATTTGCCAAAGTCTCTCCTAAATAACAGGAATTATTTGTGTTTAACTTTAAGCAAATATTAGACTCTTCAGAAATTAGAACAACACGAAATTTGTCTTGAATTTTTAAAGTGTTTTTCCCCGCAATTGCCTTAAACTAAAAAATGTTCCCTATGTTTCAAAGTCAGAATTGGAAATTTAGCAGAAATTTATTAAAATATTAGTCGGTAACTTGAGTGACATAAAATTGAGCAGCGTAGTAAGTACAACAATGTAGGGAAATTGGAGCCCTGAAGTTGAACTATTTCAATAACAAACAAACATTATAAGCCTCGTAAAGCAACAGTGTATTCAAAATGCACAGGATCTTTGCTCAATAAACTCGATCTTTTCACAGACAAATGTAATCAAAAATCGTTACGCAGGAATGGCTATTGCCTGATTCCCGCACCAAGCGTAAAATGTTAATAGCCAGAATGTGAGGCTCTTGGAGTTCAGTGGAGACTTAAACATTGAACAAAAAATGGCTACTTTTTGGCGAAGGGTATTTTTGCAAAGAAAATTTTTCTTGGTAGTGGACTAAATTCAATACAGCCAGGAATTGCAATACTACTGCAGTATCAGTGCAGTGCTACTACAGTGTCAGTGCAGTACCACTATTGTGAAAGTGACACGGACGCAATGCAGTGACACTGACGCCATGTTAACTCTTACAGCATTTTTTTTAGCAGCACTGCACTCATTCCGACATTGAACTCAACTTAGAGGCACCGTACTGCAGTAGTCTGCTAGTAGTATCATTTAGGCAGCCTTATTCACGCATATGCAACTTTACAATAAAATATCACGTACAGCATAGGTAGCGCTATTTAATTCTAAAATAGTGCGAGCAAATTATAAATAGTTTCGAAAACGCCTCTATTTTGCGTCTGGAGTTTAAGTGTGCCACCTCTTGCTAAGCATCATTGTACCCACTTATACCAAACATTTCAGTGTACCCCCTCACGCTGAACATTACAGTGTACTCCTTATGCTGAAGTACATAGAATACCCTTACACACCAAGCATAAAGAGGGTACAACCACGTGTAAAGCATTATTGTTTGCCTCCCATTGTCAAACATTAAAAGTATACCCCAATGTACCGGAAATTAAAAATGCAACACAATATTCCCATCTACCCTCCCATAAGTTGCTCATTTTGATAACTGACTATAGATGTTCTAACGACTCCAGAATAGTGTCCTTCGACATCTTGTAAAACCTTCAAGGTCTTTATGACTTGTTGCATGCTGTAATCTTTTTGAACAAAAAGTGAACATCCACAATAACTAAGTACTGCTTTCAGTAGGAGTGGCTATCTAAAAATAATGAAATTCTTCTTTGTGCGAAGTGTTGAAGTACAAAGTACGAGTGCACATTTTTATCAAGAAATCTTCTCCACTTCCGTTGAGATGTTCATTCTGTGATACTACATAGAGGATGGAAATTACTTGTAGGGTTGGTAAATTTTGTAATGCATCATATAAGTAATACATCATATAACTAATACATCATATACCTAATACATCATATACCTAATACGTCATATAACTTATACATCATTTAATAAAAAAGTATAGTAATGAACTCGATCTTCAAAAGGCCAGAAGCCTGACGACCTGAATCACACTAGCAGCAGTAAAGCTGATCAACGCCCACCAATCTCCTGAGCAAGTTGCGCATTCGCTCTATTTTATTGCTGTAGAACGCCCGACTAGGCGTAGCGTGGCTGCTAGAGCTTCTGACTCGATCGTTGGTCTCGGTATCACCTTTAAAACATGTTAAGTGAGGCGGGATAAACTAAAGTTCAATATCCAACTCAAATTAGAGTTATTTTTAGAGATCCCGGTCGAAAATAACGAACATTAAATAGATCGTGCATTTATTTACTTTTCATTAAGTATTCATGAAAATTGAGTCAGTGACTCTGCTGGTCGGTCAGCAGCATTAAGAAATCCCTCAATGACCACCGGTGAGTCACGTCGCATTCAAAGTGTTATGGATTCGTAAAATCTCACTGAAAAGTAGTCCATGATTTGCGCAGTGGTTGCGCACGTCGAAAATAGCGAAAAAAACCTTGAAGTGATGCGAACTCAAATAGTACAGATTTCGAAAATCAAAGGAACGAGTTTTCGGTGGCATAAAATTCTGTTGATAAATGATTACACGTTGAGTTAGGGTCTAACAAATCCTCTACTCAACCTTTGGTCAAAAAATGCGGTAAAAAGCGAGTTTCTAAAACAGAATGATCTCCGATCGAGATTTTTTCAGTTACGATAAAGTCATGCGAGGAGAACGAATCACTCGAGAAGAACTACGATGGTTCGAAGACAGCTAAGACCTTCCTTCTACTCATGAATAAGCCAAATATTACGCTTCGCTTAACCAGAAGAAAGCTTGTCCTTGCATCGCTGAACAATACACGTCACTTACTAATATTCATTTGAAATAATGCGGCGCATCTTGGCGCTGCTCAGTGGCCTTCACTAACAGATTTTCAGAGTGGTATTTTCTCGATGAGTTTTCTGACTGATATTTTCAAGATGATATTTTCTGACTGATATTTTCTAGATTTTTAATGGTACAAATGCTGCGAGGAAGAGCTCGCGCTATGACGGCTAAGACGACCGATTTTTTTAATATGAATAACAATTGTGCACATTTTCTGCATTAGCGTTGTGGCTAGAAGCGAGCACGCCTAATGGATCTAGTGTGTAATATCAGCAGCTCTACGGTCGGTAGACTGACAGAACTGAAGAATATCTTCTTTGTCTGACATGCTCTCCGCAAAAAGTGCTCTGAGAATAAGTGAAAATGCAATGCATAATGAAGTATACAGCCAATTGTTATAACCCTGTTACAACTGATAAGTGCTCATCTCGTTCACTTGTAAAATTTTTCAGTCATTTCTCACACATTCACTCGTAACTCATAAGTTCATAAATGAAATTTTACATCATTCTTCTTACCTTCACCTGTGACTTGCAGGTGCTTACGTCGTTCATATATGAATTTTTGCACATCATTCCTCACACGTTTATCCGTTGGCAATGCATGTTTCCTCTTTTTTATTTAGGAAAGGAAGTTCTCAAAATCCACTCATCCATCATTTTAGGGGCTCTGTCTGACGGCGCAGCCGGCACAGTGCAACCGTTTGTGTGTGTCCCACAATTGACCAAAAAATTATTTTTGTTTTGCTTTTGCTTGTGCTGACAATGTTGTCTTCTGCTCGCATCTCTTTTACTTCTGTCAACAACATTCTGTTTTGCCTGCAATTGTTTTGCGTCTTTTGACAACATTTTGTTATTATTAAGCTTTTTCACGTTTTATTGAAATAGATCTGTGCTGCTTGCGTTTCCTTTGCTTGTAGCGACAGCGTTACGTCTGACTTACGTTCTCTTTGCTTGTGTTGACTACGTTCTGTTTTGCTTGAATCTATTTTGTTTTAATATACAACGTACAGTATGACATGCAACAGTTTTGATTCTGTTGGCAACATTTTATCTAAGTTATGTTTCTTCTACTTCTGTTTAAATCATTCTCTTTCGTTAGCATTTCTGCTGCTTCTGTTGAAATCGTTTTCTTTGGCTTGCATTTCTGTTGCTTCTGTTGAAATTTCTTCCTTGGTTTGCATTTCTTCTGCTTCTGCTGAAATCTTTTCTTTGGTTTGCATTTCTGCTGCTTCTGCTGAAATCTTTTCTTTGGTTTGCATTTCTTCTGCTTCTGGTGAAATCGTTTTCTTTGGTTTGCATTTTTGCTGCTTCTGTTGAAATATTTCTTTGGTTTGCATTTCTGCTGCTTCTGTTGAAATCTTTCTTTGGTTTGCATTTCTGCTGCTTGTGTTGAAATCATTTCTTTGGTTTGCATTTCTGCTGCTTCTGTTCAAATCGTTTTCTTTGGTTTGCATTTTTACTGCTTCTGTTGAAATCTTTCTTTGGTTTGCATTTCTGCTGCTTCTGTTGAAATCTTTCTTTGGTTTGCATTTTTGCTGCTTCTGTTGAAATCTTTTCTTTGGTTTGCATTTCTTCTGCTTCTGTTGAAATCTTTTCTTTGGTTTGCATTTCTTCTGCTTCTGTTGAAATCTTTTCTTTGATTTGCATTTCTGCTGCTTCTGTTGAAATCGTTTTCTTTGGCTTGCATTTCTGCTGCTTCTGTTGAAATCATTTTCTTTGGTTTGCATTTCTGTTGCTTCTGTTGAATTTTTTTCTTTGGTTTGCATTTCTTCTGCTTCTGTTGAAATCTTTTCTTTGGTTTGCATTTTTGCTGCTTCTGTTGAAATCTTTCTTTGGTTTGCATTTCTGCTGCTTCTGTTGAAATCTTTCTTTGGTTTGCATTTCAGTTGCTTCTGTTGAAATCGTTTTCTTTGACTTGCATTTCTGCTGCTTCTGTTGAAATCATTTATTTTGGTTTGCATTTCTGTTGCTTCAGTTGAAATCTTTTCTTTGGATTGCATATTTGCTGCTTCTGTTGAAATCTTTCTTTGGTTTGCATTTCTGCTGCTTCTGTTGAAATCTTTCTTTGGTTTGCATTTCTGCTGCTTCTGTTGAAATCTTTTCTTTGGTTTGCATTTCTCCTGCTTCTGTTGAAATCTTTTCTTTGGTTTGCATTTCTTCTGCTTCTGTTGAAATCTTTTCTTTGGTTTGCATTTCTTCTGCTTCTGTTGAAATCATTTTTTTTGGTTTGCATTTCTGTTGCTTCTGTTGAAATTTTTTCTTTGGTTTGCATTTCTTCTGCTTCCGTTGAAATCTTTTCTTTGGTTTGCATTTCTGCTGCTTCTGTTGAAATCTTTTCTTTGGTTTGCATTTCTTCTGCTTCTGTTGAAAGCTTTCTTTGGTTTGCATTTCTGCTGCTTCTGCTGAAATCTTTCTTTGGTTTACATTTCTGCTGCTTCTGTTGAAATCTTTTCTTTGGTTTGCATTTCTGCTGCTTCTGTTGAAATCTTTTCTTTGGTTTGCATTTCTGCTGCTTCTGTTGAAATCTTTTCTTTGGTTTGCATTTCTGCTGCTTCTGTTGAAATCTTTTCTTTGGTTTGCATTTCTGCTGCTTCTGTTGAAATCTTTTCTTTGGTTTGCATTTCTGCTGCTTCTGTTGAAATCTTTTCTTTGGTTTGCATTTCTGCTGCTTCTGTTGAAATCTTTCTTTGGTTTGCATTTCTGCTGCTTCTGTTGAAATCTTTCTTTGGTTTGCATTTCTGCTGCTTCAGTCGACAACGTTCTGTGTGGCTTGCAATGCTTTCACTTGAGTTGAGCAATATGTTAACCGAGGGAATCCAGCAGAGGCATAAGTAAATATTAGTCACTAAGAGCTGTGCTGCTCAAGTTAAACAATTTAGGCAATTTATTTACCACAAGTGATACAGCAATAGATTTCATCTTAAGTCTAGTGCAATGGACACATTTGAGTATAGCTACTTGTGGGCCCGAATAACTTCAGTGACTACCAGGGACTCCTATCATCAACGCTATTTTAAGGTGTATGATTATGCTTAGGTTAATTTGCCTAACCTAGTTGCGCACAAGACTGATCGAAGTGAAAAGAAGAACCAATGTAAAAGGGAACATTCTTTTAATCGCAAACGTTTCGGAATCTCCAATTCTGTCCTCAGTGCTGTAAAACAAAGAACAAAAGCGATTAACAAGAAAGGGCAAAAACTATGAGAAACTAAAGACAATTTACAAACATCGAAAAGTAGCTACGCCTAACTATTAAAAACTGAATTTTTAAGCATTCGAAGCCATACGCACACATGCACCTGTGCTTGTTTAAAAATTCAGTTTTTAAGGGTAAGGCGTAACTATTTTTTAATGTATGTATATTGTTTCAGTTTTTCATAGTTTTTGCAATTCGTTAATTATTGATTTTGTTCTTTGGTTTACAGCACTGAGGATGGAATCGGAGATTCCGAAGGTTGCAATTAGAAGAATGTTACTTTACTTTGGTTTTTCTTTTCATTTTAAGCTTAGATTTCGCAAAAAATTGTCCTATTAATTCTATTACACTGATCAATAAATTGCATCTCTCGTGATTGGATGCTTAATTTAACAATAAATAGTTTTTATGGGCTATCACTTTTCTGTTCAAAAGTTCGACCATTGTTCTGTTCCAATAGTGACTTACTACCGTTACTTGACTCTGCATCAATCTGGGAGGCGCGTGATAGAAAGCAAAGCTATAGCCACTTTCATTTAAAGTTGCTTTTTCGAGCCGAAGATGTATTCTTTTACTTCGATTTTGAGCTGGGTTCCCAGATTGGCCTTTTTCTTCTTCAAATTCTCACGTTTGACCATTTTCAAGTTAAATTTTAGTCTACTGAAATAAAATGTTGGACCCTCCAAATAAAATTTAATCTTATGTCAAACTCATACGATGTCCCTTAAGCGCATGCCACGTCGTTCAAACTCATTCGAAATGTACATTGTCGTTCAAGTGCATGCTTTGTCGTTCTAGCGCATTCGATGTCGTTCAAACGCAAATGATGTTCAAGCACAGAAACGCACACGAATCTCCTGCAACACACATATCGTACGAAGTGGTTCAGCAAGAACGACATACTGTCCATTCGACAAAAAGTCTTGCAGCGTATCTAACACGCGTACCATTGCGTAAAATAGTATTCAGTACCACGAAGTTTTCATGCCATATAGCTCATGTACTAATTTCTGTTGATGTAACTAATTTTAGGGGAATAGTCGCGGTTAAGGGAAACTTGTACAAGATCGTATCCGCAATGGTGATTGTATTCAAAATTTCTCTCTATCGCTGTTTTGATATCAAGGCCATTCAATTTTGCCCCATCCAGTTACTGAGACCGAACCGTAAACTGTGTGCGGTTCTTTTACTTTTTCTACGCGGTTTTCTGTGCGGCTTCATGTAAGCAAAAAACCTAACAAAAACAGTAAAGTTTTAAGAGTAATAGATTGCCAAATCATCCTGATCACAATCTAATTGGGCCGCTCTAAATCTCGAACGCGGAACTCAGGCGCCAACAATGCAGCGATGAACTCTTTTGTTTTTTCGTGGAGCGAACTCTTTTGTTCACACGTCAATTGGAAAAGCTTGCGAGCTGCCTGCAACACCGCGAATGAAGCAACGGAGAATAATAAATGACTGCACTATTGGCAATAATCTCACATCGGTGTTGTTTCTGTGTTGAGCATTTGAAACCCAAATTAGTTGTATTACATTTCATTTCTCAATTTCTTATTAAATAAACGCTTTTTCTTTCTTTATATACTTCTTTCTTTCTTTCTTTCTTTCTTCTCTTTCTTCCCAGTTTTTTGTTCAGTAAATACTAAGCGCTCGTGGTTCAATCCACTGACATTCCTGAGGATTATACGAGCCTTTATTGGGAATAGCTTCGATATTTTGCATTTCTCTTCAAACCTATTCCACAAAGTGTTCCTTGAAATTTACAGCCGAGTGGGAGCTCCTTCATCATTCAGACGTCGTTGACAACCTAATGTCAGAGTAATGATGGTAGTTAGGGTATTATGAGTACGAACTGTGAACGTTTATGGGTTAAATGAGTCAGATATATTGTCAAAAACTCAATAAGCATTGCAGGACACAAGTACGTCTTTAATACGCTCATTTAAGAAGGTATAATTCTCACTACGATCATTATATCTCATCTAGAAATATCTCTTCAATAACAAACTTATCAATGATAGTTTAGAAGTTAGTTTCAGTACAATTCCTAACGCAATAATATTCAATTTCGCGTACCTCATAATACAAATTTTCTGGCACATGTTCCTTCAAAAATTATATATGCATTTCATAACACTCAAGCCATACGTTACAGCATCTGCTGAATGACAAAGCTCCGTGTGACTAATTACATTTTAGGTCGTTTTCGCCAACTTCTTTTTCTTCTTTATAATGCTCATCCAACTTCATCAATCATTCCCGGTCAATAAATCTCTTAAACTTTTACTTCGTGCACTTTCTCTCTTCGCTCTTCAATTTAAAAACGCAGGCCAGTCGCTCAACAACGTCGTGTGAGATCCGTGACACTTTTCAAGCAACGGCAATTTTAAGTTTTCTTTCCATTAAGAACTTTTGCATCTTAGCGTTATTTTGAATAGTTCTTTCTGATGCACGGTTTCCTTTGCTGTGCATGCACGATGTCGCCAAATCTAACCAGTCATGTGCGTCGTGTTCTCGAGTACGTGAGATTTTGTCACGAAGCGCGGCAGACGTGACCCCACGTTCTGAAGTTTGCTGGGCGCGGTCTTTTTGAAATCTTTTTCTGTGCTGTCTTTTTAAGGTCTTCTTCTGCGCGGTCTTTCTATAGTCTTCTACTGCGCAGTCTTTCTATGGTCTTCTTCTGCGCGGTCTTTCTATGGTCTTCTACTGCGCAGTCTTTCTATGGTCTTCTTCTGCGCGGTCTTTCTATAGTCTTCTACTGCGCAGTCTTTCTATGGTCTTCTTCTGCTCAGTCTTTCTGTGGTCTTCTTCTGCGCGGTCTTTCTATAGTCTTCTACTGCGTAGTCTTTCTATGGTCTTCTTCTGTCTGCGCAGCCTTTCTTAGTCTTCTACTGCGCAGTCTTTCTATGGTCTTCTTCTGCTCAGTCTTTCTATGGTCTTCTTCTGCGCGGTCTTTCTATAGTCTTCTGCTGCGTAGTCTTTCTGTAGTCTTCTACTGCGCAGTCTTTCTATGGTCTTCTTCTGCGCGGTCTTTCTATAGTCTTCTACTACGCAGTCTTTCTATGGTCTTCTTCAGCTCAGTCTTTCTATAGTCTTCTTCTGCGCGGTTTTCCTATAGTCTTACTCTGCGCAATCTTTCTGTAGTCTTCCTATGCGCAGTCTTTCTATGGTCTTCTTCTGCGTTTTTTTTTTAAGGTTTTCTTCTGTACTCATGGGCTCGAATACAAGCAACATGTCAGAACTTCTCTACTTGGAGGCTTACTGCACACTGACATAAACATGCTCGTTGTGTCAAATACAGGATTTAGAGAATAAGAATATAAAACGATCTTTAGAAGGTCGGAGAGATGATATTCAAAAAACGAACGAGCTTTTTGGCCAACCCAATAACTTTTATGATATGGAAATATAAACCTAACTTCATGCAGCTGCAGTATTTAAAGAGAAAATTAAAGAACACTAGAGAATTTGATGAAACATTTATGACTTTATTCTACAGCACTGCAACTTAATTGAATGTAGTGTACTCCATCGATATGCTCAAAGGAATCATTTTACAACAATTATACGGAGTATTTGAACAGTCTTCTATGATAATATTGAACCATGCAACTCTTTCCCTATTGTAAAATATTAAATTTTAATTCACCAGCAAAAATACCAGATATGACTATTATAGGTGTTGTTTCTGTGTTGAATATATGAAACCCAAATTAGTTGTTTTACATTTCATTTCTAAATTTCTTTTTAAATTAACGGTTTTTCTTTCCTTATATCTTTCTTTCTTTCCTTTTTTGCACAGTAAATCCTCAGTGTTCGCGGTTCAATTCTTTAGCATTTTTGAGGACTATACGAGCCTCTTCCGGAAATGGCTTTAAATATTGCATAACAAGTGTAACGGTAGCTGTTAGGTGGTTGGGTGGTTAACAAGTTAGGTGGTAGGTGGGTAACAGGTTAGGTGGTAGGTGGTTAACAGCTTAGGAGGTTAACACATTGACTGCGATACGACCCACCGGTGGGTCGTAGTTAGGTTTTTCCTGCTGCGAAACGACCCATCGATGGGTCGTTTTGAAAAATTCTAACAACCTTTCTAAATTAGTGGTATTTAACAGGCCCAGTTAATGTTTGATATTTACAAATTTGCTTATCACTTTTGACTTTAAATTCAAGTTGAATATTGAACTTCGGTTTAACCCATCGCAACTAACGTGTTAAGTGGTTTACAGGTTAGGGGGTTAGGAGCTTAACAGGTTAGGAGGTAAACAGGTTATAACGTACATGCTAAAACACTAGCGTATTTTCATCTATGGCAAATACCATGTTCCAGCATGTTATTTGCATGGTATTTACAATACCAAGCCCCAACAAGGTATTTACAGCTGCATGTTTGGGGTGAACTCTCAACTAACGTTGCTAACTCATCCCTGGCAGACGATGAGGAAGGCTGCAGGGGTGTGCAGTGCTGTGATGCAGGCGCTGCTGTGCACTGCACTGTGCGCTGTGCTGTGCACTGCAGTGCACGCTGATGAGACGAAGAAAGTCGTCGGCAGAGCATTTTTCGTTGTCGCCGATCAAGGCGGTAAGTCTGCCACTTTCTTCCAGCTAAAACGTGTACATTGTATACGCCACCATTGAAATCGGATTGTATAATTTTTTATTTATATATATTTTTTTTTCTCGCCTCATAAGCTATAAAGACGGCTGAAACATGTTCATTGCTCATTAATTCGTTGTAAGCGGATTGTTTGTATTATTTCTAACTTCGAAAGCTATGAAGGCTGCTCAGGCATTTTCACTTTTCGCTCCGTCATTGAAATCGGATGGCTTAAATTATTTTTCAGCTTCTTAAGCTATAGAAGAGTGGAGAGCCAGCTGAGTAAGTTTTGTTTTTTAAATATTAAAAATAATGAAACAACTCCTAATAATAAAAATAATACAAGTGAAAGTGCCTCACAAGTGTGAGAATTACTAAAAACTGATCATTTTCGACCAGTTTCAGAATTATTGAAAAAAATTCGATGTTTAAGAAATATATATAACTGTTCCTGCCTTACAAGTTGCAGAATTATTTAAAAAGACTTTCGTTATTTAAAGTTTTCATTTACAATTATTTTCAAGCCTTAAGTCAATTGTTTAGAATTTTTTTCCCACAAGTTTTAGAATTATTAAAAAACATTTAATCATTTAAACAGATCGTGTGGGAGTGGCTGAAGCATCATCCGTTCCCTCACCTCCCGCAAGCCCCGTGGCATCGGCACCGGAGCAGGACCTTCACCCTGCTGCCACAGGTTGTGTGCAATGGGAAAAGAAAAGAATATTGCAGCAGAAACTAGTCCAGTGAAAACCATTTATGGAAGTTCAAAATAGATACATTAAAAATATTAACAAAACAAGAATAAAAAATTTGGCAGTCAAAAGTAGATTAGTGAACCATTTATGAACGGTCGAAAATAAATAAATTTAAATTAATGACAAAACAAGACTAAAAAATATGGCAGCAAAAAGGAGACAAGTGAACTTTTACAAACAATCCAAAATAAATTACTTAAAATGAAATGAACAAAACAAGAATCAAAAATACGGCAGCATGAACTACTCGAGTGAACCATTTATGGACGGTCCAAAAGTTCAAAATAAAGTATGAATAAAAAATTGGGCAGCAGAAACTGGACAAGTGAACCATTCATGGGCGGTTCAACAGTTTCGCGCAGTACAACATCAATCAAGCACAATAGAGAATTTCTAGGCGCTTTAACCCTTTGTTGCATACTGTATGCTAAAAATAATTCTACTGTATGCTAAAATATCATCATTATTATAAAAAGAGCCGCGTCCGTCCGTCCGTGTGTCACACCCACCAGCCTGCAGTGTGAGATGAGCGTATCTGTGATACAAGCTTCATCAACTCCACAATTTTCGGTGCCTTAACCCAGCAGATTGGGAGTCGGAATGAATATCACGTGTATTGGTAGGTTAGATTAGGTTGTGTAGAATATCAGCGGTTGAGACTTGGGGAAAGAATTGGAAAGCCATAGAATTGCATGGGAAATTATGGGAAAGCCATGTTGAAGCTCAGTTGGTCCTATATCTAATCCTGTCATTTTTGACGGGCCTTGTGCTCTCGTTATAAATAAAATTGCAAGGAAACACTTCTCTAATGAGGCCATCATCTTACTTGAGAAAGTCAATGAATAAAAATATTTAGAACGCTTCGACCTCCTGGGTCGTTATCGACTCTGAAATCAAATAGAGAAAACCTAGTTAAATGTAAACTGTAAATCAAAATATATCAATCATGCAACAAGAAAAGCAAAAAAACACACAAGAGAAACCACTCACTAATAAAAGGGTAAAAATGTTCAGTTCCAATATAACATAAGTTGTAAAAGGAAAGCTGATTACATGTAATTTGAAAGAGGTTTTTCTCTTAAACTGTAGAGATTCTAAAATGCGACAGAAATTCTAGATACCACATATTGGATCGTTGACCCTAAATTCAACGTTTGTGGAAAGGGAAATGTGTAAACTATTCTAAGGGCTGATGCTATTAATGTTTTGTTTATAGGAAAAATTATTTAATTAAATTGTTTAATAATAAATGTGTTAAAGGACGGGTTGTTGAGGTGCAGGGGTAGTAGTTGCTGTGACATCAATCGAAGGAAAAGGGTTTGATTGCATAATTACGGCCATTAAACTACTTAAATAAATATTTCCACGTGCAAGCTGTATCGTTCTTATGCGCACGATGTAGAAACATAATCATAAAAGTCATCAAAGAGCCGTAACAACCGTAATAAAAATGAAAGAACTACTTTCATAAGCTAAAATAAATAAGCTACTTTAATCATTTAACAAAACAACGGCATAAAGCCCCCTCCACAATTCTTAGTTTCTGTACTTCCCTTATTGATTGATATGAGTAACATTCATGAGAAGGAACGATAAATCTAGTATTGAAATTTCCACAATCTTACGTTGAACAAAATAAATGGACATAATTTTAAAACCCCGGGACAAATCTGTTGAAAGTTAATATAATATCAATTAACACGTTAAATCTAAATTTCCTTAGGTAATATGTGAAACGAACAAGCCAGGTTCTATCCCTCAAGTTCGCATCTCAATTGCATTCAACGAACAGAATTGTGCTTTCGCACTCTTAAGCCGTTGTGATTAAATATTCAGTTCCCGATGTTCGTAATGAAAGGCCCAAGTTCTGTTTGTCAGGTCTGCATCTCAATTGCAATGCATGAATAAAATTGTTCTCTCTCTTGCCCCAGTTGCAATTAATGCATAAAATAACGCTCTCTTGCTCCTAGACCGCTGCAAGATTCGCATCTCAAGTCCAATAATAATGAATACAATTATGCTTTCTTGCTCCTAGACCGTTGAAATTGGAACATACTATTCCAGGGTTCCACAAGAGCCACCACTCTGAAGGCCACAAGGGGAAGAAGGGTGGTAAGAAGGACTACAAGTCGGGCTTCGTCAAAGGCCACTCCCGCAAAGGCAAGAAGGGCTACCACAAGGACGACCACCACGAGAAGCATTCATTCGGAGACTACGCCAAGGGTCATCACTCGGTGAGATGCCTTGAAAGCCTAACGCATTGCAAACTATTTCTCAGGAGCTCAAAAGAATTTGCCTGTTGGGTTTTTAAATGTTAAGGGAAAAGACCAACTATTCGAGATGCCTTCACTGCCTCGCGCATTGCTAACTCTTTCTGACCCGCCAAACGCGCTGCAAAAGATGCCAGTTTGATTTTTAAATGTTGAGGGAACAGGCCTACACTTTGAGATGCCTTCACGGCCTCATGCATTGCTAAATATTTCTTAGGAGCTGAAAAAACTTGCCTTTTTTGTTTTCAAATGTTAAGGAAACAGACTAACAATTCGAGAGGCCGTCAGGGCCTAACGTATTGCAAGCACTTTATCGAACCGACAAATTCAGTAAAACCTTAAGAGTTTTGTTTTAAAGTGTTAAGGGAACAAACCAGCTGTTCGAATACTTGTTAGTTCAAACATATATTCATCAATGGCAATAAAATTTGGCAGTTTTGCTTTCAAATGTTACGGAACAGACCAATTATTCGAGTACTATAGTTGGCAGAAAAATACATTCAGTCGATGACGAGAGCTGAGTAAAATTTGCCAGTTTTGTTTTCTAATGTGAAGAGAACAGACCAATAATTCGAGCACTTTTTATTGCAAAAATATATTCGATTAAACAGAAAATCAGAGTAAGATATGGCAGTTTTCAGTCCAAGAATAAACGCTATTCTTCATGTCAAAAATTTTTTGCTCAATGAGTGGAGTGAATTTCAAGTTGAGTACAAATTCAATTTACTATTCGGCCGGATTTTTTATGTAAACTACTTCACTGTGCAACAGCAAGGCAACAAATTCTTCTAGATTCATCTATTTTTAACAGAGATACCATACTTTTTAATATATCTTCAAGTTCAAAGTTGAGCCGAATTTTGTTCAATGGGGTTCTGAGGTAAAGTATTTTTAAATACCCATAAAATGATGCTAGATGCTGACTTCATCAAAACCACGTAAGTTCTTAGCACATTAACTGTTGCGGGTTAAACTGAAATTCAATATTCAACTCAAATTAGAGTTAATTTTAGATGTAAATTTTGGAAATAATGAACTTGAAATAGATCATGTTATCATTTAGTATATATTTAGTATTTATGAAGAGTTTATGACTGCTGGTAGGTCAGTAGCATCAGCAGAATCATGAAAATCCCCTCAGTGACCACCGGTAGGTCACTTCGCAATGAACGTGTTGAAGCCTTTGGCGTTCTTGACGTTAACTTCAGAGTGCTAACGCTGTGGCTAACGCCAAAGTTTTCGTCTTTCTTGTAGCCGATTTGACAACCCCTTTGATAAGTCTTTCTTACAGTCGATTTAACAATCTCGGCTGATTAAATAACTCCGTGGATAAGTCTTTCTTACAGTCGATTTAACAATCCTGGCTGATTTAACAACTTCCTGGATAAGTCTTTATTGCAACCGATTTAACAACTCTGGTTTGAGTCTTCATCGTTGTTTGGAAACGGGGATGAATGTCCGTATTTTAAAATTTCTAAGTTCCAGCACCGGAATCGTCACGTACTATAACTCAGGTTTTGGTGATAACATTCAAAATTGCCATCTTCCGTAAGGATCTTGTGTATGTCCATCTACGTTATACAGAAAACCTTCTCAATTAACTCATATTGCCTAGCAATCTTGGTCAAGCAGTAAAACAATACGCAGAACTTTACTTTTTTTCCTCGAAGTATTCTACTTAAGAAGTAACATATCACATATTGTGATCCGTCAACATATCAAGGGTCATTTCACCGAGTGACATGAATATACAATGGTGGCTTCAATCACTCTGACAAGAGTGTTATCTGCGTTAAATCTTACCAACGTATTAAAAAATTCATTTAAAAAATTCCCATTCGCACAAAAGAGTGGGGCGCTGCATTAGGCATACGCAGAGGGTAATTAATAATCGGTATTCTTTCAGTATTTTTTCATATTTTTTGGGCAACAGCGAGATAGCGAAAGAAACTTGTTAGGTCTGTCCAACTTTTCTCGGTGTATGATTACACTCGAGCCTTTTTTAACCGTAACAGGAACTAGGAGCATCCTTCCACGGTTTTAATATCAAAAATAAAAGATCGAGTTTGAACAGAAATGACGAAGCGTCGCAACGCAGTTGCAGCAATGCGCTGTGAATTGGTGCACGAGCCTCGCACTACAGGCACTTGATAGGATTTACATTTTACGGATTGTGTGCTTCCGCAAATAAAATAAAGCTCTAATGATAAGTTTCTCCGCCCGTGAGGAGCAATTCACTCACAAACAATGGAATTGAGCGAAGATGTGTTTGGAGTGAAGTGTAAAACACTTTGGATGAAAATAAAGGTCTAAAGTACCGTTTTTCTGCCCGCAAGGGGCTTTTACCCTTCAGATATTATAAGCAATCCAATTTAAATTTGCAAAAAATTTTAGCTTCTACCCGATGAGAATAAAAATTCTTTGATGCTTCGTTTTGGAGCAGATACAGGCGCACAAGATATGAATTTAGTAATTTTATTTGCCAAATTTAAATAAATATACGGGGTATTTATAAGACCATTATTTCAAATGATTTATTATGGAGTGTTTACACTGGAATCGATAAGCATTTTCAATTCCATTCAAGTGATGCCATCCAAAGTTTCCTTAATTAACACATCTCAATCAAGAAGAACTTCATGAAAAACTTAAAATTACGATTGAAATATGGTTTGTATATATATATATATATAATAATATACATTTTTTCAAATATAATAATATATAATATATAATAATATATAATATATAATAATATATAATATATATTAATATATAATATATTTAAATATATATCATAATTATAATTTTTATGCTCTAGTGTTGGAGTCCTGTTAAATTTACAACGATGACGACTTCTATTAATCATGAGGCATGCCCACAATAATGCGCTAAGCTCTCAGCAAGACTGCGAGTAAAACTGGAGTTCTCGAAACCCATTTGACTTCCTCGTTCCCAAAGGCGTGCTCTCAGAGTATAATTTCTAAATCTCGCATTTTATGCTGCTATTACGCCGGATTGCAATCTCGTACTCCGAGAGTATAATCTCTAAATCTTGTATTTTTTGCTGAATTCACAGCAATTTCTTGTTAAGAATCGCGAGGTTTGAGGGAAAAACCTCTAAATTAATCCGTTTTGCTGCTATTATTCTTCCATTTCATGAGCTCTGATGCAAATCCTGACGGAAAAACGATTCAAGTTTGCTCTATGCATCAAGACGTGCTTAAAGAGTGGGAAAATAAATAGAAGATCTTTAAAATCCTTTTAGTGAAACGTTTCAAGCACCAGCTTATTATCAGTCATAATCTGCAAAACAAGAAAATGCACATGCATTCAATAAAAAAACGCTCACGCTACTGGGTAGTGAAGTTCTCACATTTAGATTTATTCAGCTTTTTACATCATGTCATTGTTTCATTCCGACTCCAATTTGCTTACTTGAAGAGCAATTTTATGAATTTGTCCCGTTTTTTATCCCCTGCACGTATATTTTCTTGATCTGCAGATTATGACTGATGGGGAGCTGAGGTTTGAAACGTTTCATTAAAATGATATTGAAGTTCTTCTTTGCTATTACCTGCACAAATTGATAAGCTAATGCAAGAACGGCAAGGATGTGAAATGTCGTGTATGAGGGCACTGAAGACGCTTGTGTCATAAGCGCTGGGTGCATGGCAAGTTCTGTTGGAAAATATGAAGAACAGTTTATGAAAAGCGGTGAATACGAATGGTTAAATTTGAACAAACTGTGAATATGAATGGTTAGATATGAACAAATGAATTTGAACGGTTAAATTTGAACAAACTGTGATTATGAATGGTTAGATATGAACAATCGGTGAATATGAAGGGTTACATATAAACAAACGGTGAATTTGAATGGTCAAAAATGAATAAACGGTTAATGAATTTTGTTTCGATTCTGTTTCAGGCGTTCAGGGTGTCATCGAAAGGCTGGCCTAAATATTACTGACATTCCCTGTAGAACTTATCTATTGCTCATAAATAATTAATGATGTCATTTGTTGAACAAAGCGTCCGTTATATAATGAATAAGCTGTTATGAAAGCATTTTTATCCACTGCTTTGCAGTTTTGCACGCATTAAATTTTTCATTAAACGTCCACGGGTTTAATTAACCTTTCAAATTTCACTGTCGCTGTGGGAACTTCATATCTGTTCTGAACTAATCGTAGTTTAACTAACTTTTAAAAATTTTCCGCGCACGTAAATATTCCTTTATTGCGAGAATTAACCGGGAACCGGTAAATTTCAAAAGCTTTTACTTTTCCAACTAACTTACTTCGCAAGCAACAAATATTTCAAAAGACTGAGAAATTTCATTCAACTAGAGGATAGTCAGCATTTCAAAATACGTTCAACGCTGCGCAAAGAAGTTACGAATTGCTTCAAGTTTTTCAGTTTCCAATGCCGTGATTTGACAGGTATTTTAAAAACATCATTTCTATCAGCGTTCGCAGCTCAGACCTCGACAGTCTGGTGGCAGCTACAAAGCTCGTTATTTTAATAAGTTTTGAATCAGACGCCCCGAGTAGTCAAGGAGAACATTTGTATAGAGGAAGGATTTCCTAGCATTTAAATGTGGCGGAGGTAATAGGATTTACAAAGTAAGTCCTTCTCAGTAAATTTGGCTAAGCAACAAACCTCGTTATTTTAATAAGATTTGAAGTAGACATCCCAGTGTTCCAAAAAAAAATCTGTGTAAGGGAAGGATTTACAAGGAATTTAAAGGTTGAACCCCTAACCAAGCGAGTCCTTCTAAGTAGACTTGGCGGAGTTACTTGCTCTAGTGCGTATCGTGGCCAAGTTTGCATGAAGAACCTTCGCAACCAGGTGTACCGCCGCGAGATGGTATATTGTTCGAAAATTGGGCCACCAGTTTATTTGAGGAATTTTTTACAGCGCTCAAGAATTTAAAGTAAAATATCACGAAATCGAATGCTTTATCCTCTGCATGAATTTGAAAATGAATTTTTTATGGTCGATTAAATTGACAATTAATTAATTTTACAATATCGAAAAATTAGGTCGCCTTTACGTGACGACTTGCCTGAAAAACTAACACTTGCAACCGAGCGCATGCAGTAAAAGCAGACACGAAAAAAGTGAACTACTGCAAGTTTAAATATTAAATATTCATTCTTTTGCATTATGAGTACACGTCGTAAAAAAATTTATTTTTTTCATTTCAAACTAAACTTACACAATATTAAATAATAATTTTGTTGTATTATGAGTTCAGGTCGTTAATATTTTATTTTTTCCATTTCAAGCCACCCTAACACTTACGTTATGACAATAATTGAAACCGCACTCGACAGCCTACTGATTACCTTACCTCACCTACCAGTCCAAAACTGCTGTCGCTAGCGCTACGGTCAGCGTTGGGCACCAATGTCGATAGTAATTTCTGATACGGTAACTACCAGGAGTACTAGAGGGTGTTCCAAAAAAATGCACTTATCCTTTCCTTGACAATTACTCGCGTTGGTTTTTATTCAGGTACAACTCAGTGTTTCTATGACATTCAATTTTCCTTAATTTAATATTCTTTTCTTGGATTTAACTCATTTGATATATAAAAAAATGACAAGATACACGTCTTAAATCTCATTATTTATTTAGGAAAGTCAATGAATTAAAATTTATGGAACGTTTCGACCACCAGGGTCATTATCAACCTGCAACCAAGTAGCAAAAAACTAGTCAAATCTCAAATTTACATCAATCATGAACGAAGAACACAAAAAAATACAACACATGCATATTAGTACATAAAACTCTGTAGAAACAGTACGTTTGTGTCGGTGTTTGTGTAGGTCATGTACTTCACACAATAGTATGTGGCCACCGCCTTCTGACGGGGGGTGGAAGTCTCTCAACTCAAAATTCAACGTAATATTATATGAGAACAAAAAAATAACTTTCCAGACCTGAATTATCAATGTATATAACGTATCTAATTGAAAACTACAAAAATAAATTTCATGATGAACTTCATGAGGTTATTATAACCGATTTAATTAGGAGCTACAAAAATGATCTACCTGGTGTACTTTTACAAGTTATTATAATCCATTTAAATAGGAGCTATAAAATAGCTTTCGTGATGTCTCATCAAAATATTCTAAGCCACCTAATATAGACCTGCATAAATAACGTTTCTTGCGTACCTTACCAAGGAATTTTCCCCTATCTAATTAAAAGCCGTTTTGATAAACTTTAGCATATACCCAATCGAGCTGTCATAACTTACCTCAAGAGCTGAGGGACAGATCACGAATGAAGGAACTGCCGGAGTTATGAATAAAACGGAAACAGGGGGCGATGACGCTGTAGTCTCAGTTATGCAACTTTTTATAACGTCAACGAGAAAAATCACGTTCGTGTATTTTGGTGTGCCGTAGAACTAAAAGTTGAAACTGTTCAATGTGTGGCGAGTTTGACCGCTGCTGTGTGCTACTCCCCCCCGCGGTATTTTAGTCACAAGTTACTCTGCGGCACCAAGAGAATTATTAGTTAGTTATTTACTCCTACACTAATTCATAAGTTATGGGGTCTAAAGTTTTCTGGTATGAAAAGATTTCCAATGATTTTAATAAACACTACACGTAATAATTAATGATTAAAATTAAATAGGGTCTAAAGCTTTCTGGTATGGAAAGATTTCCAATGATTTTAATAAACACTACACGTAATAATTAATGATTAAAATTAGAGAAGGTACGGTTCTACATGACAGTTCCGATAATCAAACTCAAGCTTTTTCACGAAAATGACCTTTTTCCTTCCCCATCACTTGCATTTATTGGCAGTTAATTTGTGTGGCAGCAAAGCAAGCTTTTTTGTCCTCTTGATGTTCTCCAGGAGAGGAAACTGGGGACTATCTAATATTTCTTGAACAAGAATTTAATGCGAGATTTGTTTAATTCAGTGCAATACAACAACTAGCCTCCTCGGACCTCGGATTCGACGAATGTCATAACTTCAAATTTTATTCTTCTTATTCTGGTCTCAAATTGCTGTCGTAGGCTTTGTGTGGTAAACTCTTCTTACCTTTTTATTTTAAAGAATACACTACGACAACCCTAATTTTAGATAGTTAACTTTTGTACGGTCCCACCTATGTTGAAAATAATACAGCTAGCAGTGTAAAACAATACCTTTCATGTCTTTGACCCCGAAGAACTCTTTGCGCCAGTATTATTAGCTTAAGTAAGAAACATCATTATCATCTTCTGTTTTGTTATAGCGAATATTATCGCTGACACACCTTACATGGTGATGAAGGACCGGATATGGGTTTTCTCCGGATGTAGGGTATAAACAAATGTGAGGCATAACCAAATGTAGAGGCATGACCGGATGCGGGGCATCACCGGAAGAGGGAGTGAAGTGGTGCCGGATGGGCGAAAGGAATTTTTGGATTTTGGAGTTGATAATTTATTAGAAAAATACTAAGCCCCATTTCGATTTCCGGGAACCACAGATGAAATACTACTAATTGTGGAAAAACAACCTTCATTCCGCTACATTGAACAAACAGTTGTGATGCTCATTTTAGTCGACAGGAATAAGGAAGACCAATATTAGAATGACTTAGCGAACGTAAAATAAAATAAATTCTTACTTTCTAGCAAAAGTTTCAGGAATTGAAACTTAGAAACTAAAACTCAGCGCCGCACCCCAAATACAAACGATCCTTTTATACATACTATTGTTTATTTTTATTAACTTGTGCTTCTCTCTAAATCCTGTGTCGACAATTATCATGTGTATTACGATAACCATGCATAAATAGCAATGAAGGATCTAAATCATTTGTTTCAACACTTAACATGGGTATTACGATAACCATGTATAAATAGCAATTAAGGGTCTCTATGCTAATATAATTGAATGCATTTTTAGCTTATATCTCAATACTTGTTCGCACTAATGAAAGTGTTTTTCAAATGAGCGTCGCGAGGATTGTGTTCTCTTAGTTTCTAAATCAGGTTAGGCAAGGAAAGGAACTCATTTTTTTTGTACTTTTGTGTCAATCATTTTTGTCACAACTTTCTACACGGGTATTACGATATCAATGTATTATAATCAGTTAAGGATGTTAATGTTAAGGTGTTTTAAAAACCAATATATCGACATTTCATGTTTGTACTCTATTGGAAAATAAATGTTTTTCTTTTTTTCTTCTTCTTTCCTGCCTTCCACTCCCAAATTATTTAAATTCAATGCGAAGACCCCAACTCTCTTTATGTCTCCCACTCCCAAATTATTTAAATTCAATGCGAAGACCCCAACTCTCTTCATGTCTCCCACTTCCAAATTATTTAAATTCAATGCGAAGACCCCAACTCTCTTCATGTCTCCCACTCCCAAATTATTTAAATTCAATGCGAAGACCCCAACTCTCTTCATGTCTCCCCCTCCCAAATTTTTAAATTCATTGCAAAGACCCCAACTTTATATCTCTCACTCCCAAATTATTTAAATTCAGTGCAAAAGCCCCAACTTTCTTCATGTCTCCCACTCCCAGAAACACAAAGGAGGAGGCGGCAAGGGATTCAAAGGCTCTGAGCACAAGCAAAAACACAAAGGAGGATATAAAAAAGGGGACAAAGGAGCCAAAGGAAAGAAATTTGGACACAAAGGAAAATACCACAAAGGTCATCACGATAAGGTAAGTGATTAAAATCTCCCCTGCGAATGGAGTTCTAAACTGCAAGTTCGCATGCGATTTTTCCTAATTAACTGCTCAAGTTCTTCAATAATATAACGGTGCGAGAAACAACAACTTTGAATTCTTGTTTTTAATGTTTTTGCCAAAACTTTGTGTTCTCATAAGCGTAAATCCGGAAGCTTTTGAAATAAATCTGGATATTTTTAAATGTCAATTCATCTTCATTGTTACCTCAATGTATTCTCGATGCTTCACATGTTTAACGGGACAACACTACCATTTCTATTTATTTCATTTTGCTATCACTCTCCTTTTGCTTTCCACTATGATCTTCCTTAAAGTATAACACTGAGATTACCTCATGACATCATCATATTATCTTACACCTACATTTCAATGCAGTGAGTATAGAATCCGGTATTATTCATGCAATAGAAGATCTCAGTGAATCCTGTCTAGTAAATCTTAATTGCACCTAAACATTGTAAGCGCACGCCTCATAGCTTTCCTGTTTCTTTTGATCTTTTCTCGTTCGGCTTGAAAGAAAAACCACGCCATTTCCAGTTATGGAATCTTCAGAATTGCTGAATTAGCTTCCGTAGCCAAAAGTCAAGTAAATCTTGCGTCAACCAAAAAAGTTCAAACGCACGCATCGGAACTTTTCTGTTACTTTCTAGCTTTCCTCGCTCGACGTGAGAGAATTGCCACGTCACTATCTGTAATGGAATCTTCAGGATTACCCAATTAGCTTTCTTCGGCCAAATCCTCCACTCTGGCCTTTTTTTGAGCAAAATTTGAATATAGAGCGCTAACCATCTGGCCTTCCTGCAGGTGATCTTTATGCTGAGATCGTTTCCCGGTTACATTTAAAAAATAAACTTTTTGGCCAGAAAAAGGCTTATCTGATCATAAAAAGAGAGAAAAATGGTGAACTCCCAAAAATTTCATACAATAGTTAACCACATGATTTTTTTATATTTTCTTAATACAAAGGCCTTGTCTCTAATAAGAGCAAAAACAACAATAAATACACAAATGTCTTCTTTATAAAGTAGACTTATACAGCATTCTAATATCTATAAAATAAAAAATGAAGTGTAAATAATATAAAGTTTCCGAAGTATTCTAATCTCAATAATAGAAAATATATTAACATAAATAACATAAATATAAATAATATAAAATATAATTTCTATCAAGCATTCGAATCTCAATAATAAAAATCATGACATAAATTACATAAAATAAAATATCAATTGAGTGATCTAATCTCTATAATAATAAATAATAGCATTTATAATATCAAATATAATATCTATTAAGTAATCTAATCTCTATAACAATAAGCACAACAACATAAATAACATAAAATATATTATCTATAATGTGTTCAAATCTCTATAATAATAAATGATAATAAGACATGTAAAATATAAAATATCTTGAGTGTTCTAATATCTACCACAACCCTGAGACCAGCTGACCCCCTTCCTTGGCAGGGCTTCAAACACAAGGAAGATCACGACGCGTTCGGACACAAGCACGACGACAAACACAAGAAGGTGACCGGTAAATATGGCAGTGCGTACGAGGAAGAAGAAGGTTACTACAAGAAAGGGAAAGGCAAACATCACAAAGGAGGAAAATTTGCCGTAAGTGCTCTAATTACATGTATTAATTCTTCTCTACTATCGTTTCCTATATCTCTTTTATTAAAACTTATCCTCGTCATCATTTGTTTTCTTTATTTCAGCGTAATTTAAACGAGGCGTGTCCGTAAAATAAGTTCCACGGGCTGCTGCTGGCGCCAGGATCGCTTCTATGCGCGGCCAGGCAACTGAGGAAGGCTGTTTGGCTCCCCCACTCCAATACCCCACCAAGCCCACGTCGCTGCGAAGCTCGGCCTTGGCTCAGCAGCCGTCAGCGATGGAGCCCCCTCCCGCGTCTCCCGCCAGCTGCGAGTTGCGGTCTGTTATTCGTTTCCTGGCCGCTAAGAAGAAATCGGCGAAGGAAATTCACGAAGAACTTTGTCAAGTGTATGGATAAGAGTGTATGAGCTCCGGGATGGTGCGCAGATGGGTCAGGGACTTTAAAAATGGCCGAACAGACGTCCACGACGAAGCCCGTGCAGGGTGGCCATCGGCTTCCGACGAAACAATTGCCAAATTCGAAGCGGCAATGCTAGAAGATCGACGGATTACAGTTCGGGAGCTGTGCGAAAAGATTCCGGAGGTCAGCAAAACCACAATTGAAAAGATTTTGACTGAACATTTAGGCAATTCAAAGGTCTCGTAACAGACCGCAACTCGCAGCTGGCGGGAGACGCGGGAGGGGGCTCCATCGCTGACGGCTGCTGAGCCAAAGCTGAGCGTCACAGCGACGTGGGCTTGGTGGGGGATTGGAGTGGGGGAGCCAAACAACCTGCCTCTGTTGCCTGGCCGCGCATAGAAGCGATCCTGGCGCCAGCAGCTGCCCATGAAACTTGTTTTACGGACACGCCTCGTATGTGTGCATTTTATAGATCCGTTTCATTATAACTTATTCTCATCTTCATTTTCTATCTTTATCTCAGTGTAATCTATCGATGGGCTTTTTTCTACCTCTATTTCATTACAATTAATTTTTTTCCATCGCTTTCGTTCTTCGTTCGATGTAATTTATTCTTGTAGTAAGTTTCTACATCCGTGTCATTACAATTCATCCTCGATATCATCTTTAATCATCATTTTAATGTAGTTAAAAAGATATTGATATTGTCAAAGATATTGTAGTTAAAAAGATTGCATAGAATTATAAATCTATCTCTGCAATGTTTCTTCGTCTCCGTTGCATTATAACCCATTCCCGAGATCATTTTCGCAGAACTGTTCTTCATTCGCAGAACTGTTTCTTGTACGTCATTTGCCAAACTTGTTATTTCGAGCCAATGTGATAAAGCACAACGGTGAAAAATAGACACGCCTGTAGAACGAATGAACAAAGAATTTTCGTTTCCAAGAAATTCTGTTAACGAGAGTTTTTTACCTAATGAAAAATGAGAGGGTAAGATGCAGGTTTCCGTAGCCAAAGTAGTAACTCCCATTATTAGGGCTGATGCGTTCTCTGAAAATTTAAAAAAGAAATCAAAATTGATATCAGTTTACTTTGATTCCTCACGTACCTTCTTGAATTATAAGTATTGTATTGCTATTTTTTTTGCTGTGATTACACTTTCTTCGTTTTCAGGGAGGGAAAACCTGGGACTACAAGGGCGGAGATTCCTTCAGTATCAGCGGCAAGTATCATGACGACTACTCTGATGTCAAAGGCAAGTACGGATACCATGGCGAAGAACATCACCAACACAAGAAAGGAGCAAAAGGCGGGCATAAAAGTGGAAAGAGTCACAAAAAAGGTGATGCCCATAAAGGACACAAAGGCGACGATCACAAAGGCCATCACAGTCACTACGCCCCCGTGCATCACACTGTGCCTGCTTCTGATGGAATTAATCGGCAAGGTGTAGCTTATAAAGCTCCCGCTAAGACTCAAGAAACCTCCCAGTCATCACCCTCACACTCCGAAAACCTTCCGGTCGAATCTCCTATTGATGAAAAATCTGGCAATGCGAGGCAGTATCTTGTTTACTCTCCTCGACGTCCTCAAAATTCTCAATCACGACCTGTTTACCGAAACCAACCCCAACAACCACACCAGACCCTCCAACATCCTAAAGATCAGAGGCACGGTAAGCATTTAAAGTCTAACCATTCTCCGAATCATGGCCCAGAAGCATCCAGAGAAAGACCTCGAAGCAAACCCCATCGTCGACCGCGTCCAGCTCCCAAATTTGTTCATGGAGCACCATCTTCTCTCCAGACCGCTCCAATAACCCCGCATAGGCCACAATATGCTAATCCGCCACATGATCCCAACCAAAAAATTCGACCGCATTACAATCCTCATGAGGATAGAAATCCTCACGCTAAACTACGACACCAATTAGTGTCACCAAATGGAAAACCTCACGCAAACTCTCCTAGAAGACCGCATCCAAATTCAATTCGAAGTGAGGCTCATGAAAACGACAGAGGGAGGCCAAGTGGGCGACACCCGAAATCTATTCCAGGCCCAGTCTATGAAAACCAGCCTGTTTATGCCAGCCACAGCGCACATTTATACCCACCACAAGACCCTCGAAATTCCGTTGTGAGAGGACACTCGCAGAGCGCTTCTCACGCCCAACATTCTCATCCTCCTCCACCACCTCCTCCTGCAAACCAAGGTTCTTATAGTCAACCTGAATTATCCGTACCTAAACCTCCAAAGGCTGATGATCCCGAATCATCAAATAGGCGCTATCCTCGACCACATCGAGGGCCAAAAAGAGGATATGGCCGAGGTCGACCAAGGAAGTACAAGAAGCCCCCTGTCTATGAAAACGAAGTTGTTGATGAAGCTCATGCAGATAACCCTTCCCATTCAGAAAATTCTCATGGTGACGGCTCAGAGAGCCACCGAGACAAAGAATATAGCTATTTTGTAAGAGAAGATCCTGAGTATGAAAAGCAGGAAGACAGCAGGCGAGAAAACCGCATTCGAGACGATGATGAGTATCGCAAGAAGTCCCGACGTCCGAAGCAACACGAATACGAAGACGACAGAACAGCTCATGAAACACCGTACGACAGAAAGCCACCTCCTCATCATAATGACGAGCCCGAAAGGTATTCAGAACCTGAACACGAGCCTCAGGACAGCAGAAAACAATATCATGATGAACGACGATATCCTACAGATGTAAGCGATCGAGATGCTTATTCCAGAGAAAATGATAATTCTAGGCCAGCCAACGAAAACCGCCAACGAGGGGAGGATAAGCCAAGATATACACATCAAGAGGAATCTTCCCAAGAAGAAAACGACCATGCAGCTGAAAAACCTCTTCGCCACAATCACCAACGTAGCCGAGGTAGTCCAAAAAGACCATACCATCAACAAGAACTCAGCAGTCATCGTCAAGAAGAACCGAACCATCGAGATGCTCCTCACTCCCCTGAAGAATCGGAACACCAATTCCAAGAAAAAAGACGCCCATCGAGTGAAAAGGAAAAAGCAGCGACTGTTAAACAACCAAGTGGCGGAGACCAAAGTAAAGATCAACAGCGTGGTTTTTATTTTCCAACGTTAGGCCATCCTTTAGGGTTTAGTAATTTTGCAGTGGGAGCTTCAAATGTACCTTCAATAGGAGCGCACAAAAAACTTGAACCTGCAGCATCTGTTTTTTCTGCGGGACACTCACAGTTTTCGTTTGACACTTTTGGAGACTTTGGGAAATTTATGCCCGTGACTTACAATAATAAGAAAACATAAAAACTTTTTGATGTAGGCCTATCTGATGCAGCGACGTCTGATGTTCTGAGGCGGCAAAAGTGTTGAAGGACAAATCTAATTCATGATGAGGGCTCAAAATATAAAACAAGCTCTAATGGAAGGTCGCTAATGAAACTTGTTGTGAACAGAGCGAAGTGAAACTTCAATTTGATGAAAAACAATAAAACAATAAAAAACCTTTGTGTTAATGGTTGTTGAACATTCCTACTTGCAAATTTTACTCACGAGTTACATTGATGCAATAAACGGTTATAAGAGTGCATTATCTTCTATTCGTATTTTAGGCCTCTTTTCATTCATTTTATTTTAACTCTCATCATTCATGAATGCTGCTACTGTTCTCTCTAAAATAAAAAAGCCTTTCTGTGCTATCTTTTCAGCTTTAGCCAGCATCCTCTTTCTCTACACTTTCATTTCAACGGTACACTGATTGTACTCTTTTCCCATGCGAACTTCATCGTTTTTAAACGTTCTTATAAAATTAAAGTTGTTTTATTCAGAAAGTTGTTTGTAGTTTCAAGATTCTGGTTGTTATGTATTTGACGTAAGAAAATTGAATAATTTTGTGACATAAAGTTTAAGTGTAATCAAAACCTTGTTTTATTATCATTGTATCATTAAATTAGAAAAAATTTTCTTCTAGACAAAATGATCATCCGAGAATCAAACACCATGCATTGTGGGCCTGTGCTGTCACAAATGACCATCTTATTCGCATACCATGACGGCATCAGTCCTATGCGTCCGCATGGAAAAATTTTCATGCTATATTTGTTATTCAGATGTGTACACAAAAAAAAATAACTCAAGTGAGGAAGTTTTCTTAACACTAATGTTCTAAAAAACGCGCAAATGGTTTTGACCATTTGTTGATTCTTAGTGATTACTGTCTAATTAAGTCCACCTCTTCTCTCATCTTTCAATACACGAAGAGGAATAATATAATTTGTTTTCTGCCCCTAACAAAGGGAATAACACAGAGGCCTAACTTAAATATATTTTGCACCAAAATTTTTTAAAAGTTTTTGGGCTTGAGATTTAATTTTATATTTTCATGGCATATTCCATTTGTCGGGAGAAAAACTATTCTAGCGTACGCTAGTATTATGTCTTGGTGTAGATAATCAAATGACTGCATTTGACAATGTTTTACATAGGACGTGAATCATGAGCTTTTTTGAACTTTTTATTTTTGAAGCAAAGAAGCGGTTAAATTTTACACACACAAATAGATTAGAATTTAGAGCAGAAATTTGAAATAATTATGTACTATTCTGGTATTTACTTTGCATCTTGTGATGTTATCTACTTAGTTTCCTCTATTGATCTGTACGCCGAGGAAAAGGATGTATAAAAATGAAAATATAATCACCAGACGTTGTTTACGCAACGTATAAATCATACAAGCAAAGTGAAGAAAGGTCTTTGTGCCTAACTCTGCGAGGATCCCTTGACCAAATACAGACAAATTGTTTCGAATCATAAATTATGAAAAACATTTTTTTTTTCAAGTAGAGTTAAAGGATCGCGTGAGAGGTTAAAATTTAATTTGAGTTTTATTAAGTAAAATTTTGTTGCAGTGCTTCAATCGTGATTGTTTATTCAACGGGTTATCTCAGCACTCAGTGTTTTTTTAATGGTATTCCACTTTAGAGGAAAATGGATATTTTAAGGTTACGAATAGTGTAAAAGTGAGAAATATTTTGATATCATTGTTCATGTTAAGGACTAATGATAGTTTACAAATGAGGGATATTTTAAGCTTAGTCGTAAGTTACACTGAAGTTCAATATCCAACTCAAATTCAAAGTCAAAGTTTTTAAAATATTTATAAATGGTAAACATTCACTAGGGTACAGTAAATACCATTTTTTTAAGAAGTTTGTTAACAATTTTTTAAACGACCCATCCATTGGTGGGTCGTTCTCCAGCTGGAAAAACTTAACCACGACCCTCCGCTGGGTCATATTCCAATGAATGTGTGAAGTCATTAGGTGACCTGATGGTTTGATGTTACTCATAGCCATGAAGTGAGTCAAAAGCTTTAAGAAATATACGTATGGCCTTTGAATAAACTTTTCTCGAGATATCTCTTATCCTTAACCCATCGCAGTCAATGTGTTAAGAGCCTTCTTATGTTTAGGGTCACATTGAATTCAAGGCTCTTTCACAACTATGGATTAATTTTGAGCTATGGATTACTTTATGGAGAGATACCCCCATTTTTGAACAATTTTTTGTTATTGAGCCTAGAGCAATGAAATTTGGTACGAAAATAGAAAATGCAAGTAAAAAGCTTTTTCCGTTCACTGAAAAATACTTAGAAAACAAGATATTCACAGAAAACAGAATTTGTAGTAGGGGTTTCAAAGTGCTTCTTCTCCTACTGTTTTTGAGCTACAGTGATGGTAAAGGTATCATAGGATGCAGAAAGACTCAGGGATTACCATAACCCATATGGTATTTTTCAAAATCCCATTTGAAACAAAAATAAAAAAAAACCATGGTAAATTTTTTTTTCCGTAAAATTTTGCACTATTGATGTCATGACTTTTGATCGACAACGAATTAGTAACCTCCATGTAAGGTATGATAATTTCTGCGTCTTTCTGCATCCAACGATGTCCATCTAATCCCTGTGGTTCATAAATTGTAGGAGAAGCAGCATTTTGAAACCCCAAAATCCGAACCTCCGAAAAAAGACAAGATAAACAAACATAAACAATCTCAATTTTTCTTTATTATCATTAGTGGGATCATCTAAGACACTTGCAATCTTTTTACAGTAATAAAGAGACATACGAGGTCACATATCAACGTCAAGCCGTGAAAAATAGCATAGGTGGGCCTGTAACATGATGTAATACCACCCCCCCTCCCCCCCCAAACTTCAAACCCCCGTAGCGGGTGAACAGGCGAACGTACGAAACTCATTTTTTCACAGGATGTGCCTGACATCTTACACTTCCTATAGCAGCTAAAATGAAAATCTTATAAAATTTTCCATTTTTGGGGTGTATCTTCTTTTAATGACTGGGGCCAAATTATGAGTATTGTTCATTTCCAAAGTAGAGATTGATAAAAAAAAATTTATCTGCCTGAAATATTTTGCCTACTTTGAGCAATGATGCAGAAATGCATGAAAATAATTGATAACTTCGAGTTATCTACCATACCGGGTGTCCCAAAAAATGTCACAGACTTTTCAATTGATTATATCTTCGCTTTAAATTAACATATTTGAAATGTCTTTTTTTCCCAGTGTAGTAATTTTTTTTTCCTTTTCGAATCATTTAAGTTTTTGAAAATCAGTCGAATGAGCAATTTACCGTGATCGATTTACTGAAAGGGGTAGAAAAGCAAATTGTTCATATGAAGAGTTTTTAAACAATTTAGATATTCTTAATTATTTTGTACTTTCCAAAATGAGATATAATCAAATAAAAAGTCGGGGACATTTTTGTGGGACACCCGGTGTATATTGGCTTCTGCACGTCCTAAGCAGCCCAGTCTCAAAGGGGCCTTGTTTAATGCAAAAAATGGAGACAACAGTATCACGAAATGCTATGAAAATTTAGTAGTGAATTGAAATTCCCCTGAGAGATAATTACCGACTAATTAACAGCTCTCGTTGTTTGTTACTTTCGATGCAAAAAGTTGAAAATTATTTTTGTTTAAAGAAAAAGTTTCTTGTTGGTTTTCCGTCAGTATTCTGTTATTTAATTTCATAAGTTTTTATGTGTAGTTGATTTTCTGTATAGTTGATTACATTAGGTTAGGTAAAGTTAGGTAATGTTAGGTAAGGTTAGGTGAGGTTAGGTTAGGTTAGGTAAGGTTAGGTAATGTTAGGTGAGATAAGGTTAGGTAAGGCTAGGTAAGGTTGGGTTAGGTTAGGTTAGGTTAGGTTAGGTAATGTTAGGGGTTAGGTTAGGTTAGGTTAGGTTAGGTTAGGTTAGGTAGGGTTAGGTGAGATAAGGTAAGGTAAGGTTAGGTAAGGGTAGGTAAGGTTAGGTTAGGTAAGGTTAGGTAAGGTTAGGTAAGGTTAGGTAAGGTTAGGTAAGGTTAGGTAAGGTTAGGTAAGGTTAGGTAAGGTTAGGTAAGGTTAGGTAAGGTTAGGTAAGGTTAGGTAAGGTTAGGTAAGGTTAGGTAAGGTTAGGTAAGGTTAGGTAAGGTTAGGTAAGGTTAGGTAAGGTTAGGTAAGGTTAGGTAAGGTTAGGTAAGGTTAGGTAAGGTTAGGTAAGGTTAGGTAAGGTTAGGTAAGGTTAGGTAAGGTTAGGTAAGGTTAGGTAAGGTTAGGTAAGGTTAGGTAAGGTTAGGTAAGGTTAGGGAAGGTTAGGTAAGGTTAGGTAAGGTTAGGTAAGGTTAGGTAAGGTTAGGTAAGGTTAGGTAAGGTTAGGTAAGGTTAGGTAAGGTTATGTTAGGTAAGGCAAGACTAGGTTAGGTTAGGTAAGGCTAGGTAAGGTTGGGTTAAGTAAATGATTTTCATTTGGGTTGATTAAGACAATTATTAACGAGTTTTCTCGTAATCTATCAGTACTTTGTCTCTTAATTTCTCAAGCATTTCTGCGCACATAGTTAAGGCTCTGAATTAACGGCAAATAAATCCTGTGTGTAACATAATCTAAACAAATGTATGCACAATCAACAATACACAAAATATTATGCAATAAAATTGTAAAGAGATGAAAAATAAAAACAAGAGCCCAAAAAATGCCGTATGTAAACGACAAGCACAAAACGTTTCTAATTCTAGTTTTTCAAACTTGGTTGGGAATTCAATGGTTGCAAAAAGTGTCAAGTTTCTAATATTTCAATCTTAGACGAATAGTCGCGTGAAACAGGTTAAAGGAAAGAAGTGGGCCAAGGAAATCGTATTCTTTTATTATTACATCCAACATACTTCAATAATGAGCACATTTACAAAGCAAAACACCTCTAAAAACAGAACATACACTCAAAAAATTAACTCTAATGTAGATCGTACAAGCATCAACGCATTGCTTTCAAGCCACATCACGTTTAAATGCACTGACAAAATAAAAATAATTTTTTTGACGCACAGCATCGCGATGTAAATTTTAAATTATTCCAATTATTTTTGACATGAAGGGACATTTGATTAACTAATTCAACGTTTCCAGGCCAGAATCATTGAAAATATCTGAGACATTTTGATCCGCTGCCATTCTCCGACCGAGGGCTGCCACTCTGGCTGCCACTTTGGCCTTTATTCTGGTAAAAATTCTTGAATTTTACGTCGGCCAAATTCAATTGGCAGACGTGTGCCAAATTCCATTTGGCAGACGTGTGCCAAATTCAATTTGACAGTGTAATTTGACATATGAAAGTTAATTTGATTTTAAAATTTCACAATTCATGTTTGATTTAACTTTTAAATTCCACATTTGATGTCCAATTTGTCATCAAAACTTGACATTTGATGTGTGATTTGAATTAAAAATTTTGCGCTTGAAGTTTAGTTTTATACTGGAATTTAGCATTTGGCAATCACGTAGAGTCATATGGCAACTCTATTGCATTGCCGGATACCGGGAGTGTTCATAGTCATTTTTTTGAACGATACTATTTAGGAATTTTTGCTGGAATAAAGCGAATCAAACTGGCCAGTCTCCTGTATCTCGCAAAGCCCCTCTAAACTTCACAAATTTTCTGAACAGAAACCTCAGCTGCAAAATTCCTCTGACACAGACGATAAAAAAACGTTTCTAATTCTGCAATGCAATCAACCATACAAGACCAAACTTCAATAAATTAAACACGACTGCGGTCAATGAACCCTCCAGTCCCAGTCTCTTGCTCCAGCTTCTGCCTTGATTGATCTAATTACCTGATGGTTTCGTTGCCGCGATCGACTTAGAGACTATGCTTTTTTTTGCTTCCAATAAACGAACCGCGTTCCTTGAATTGAAAGTTGAAGAATTAAATGTTTCTTTCGTCATTAGAACTACCCTTATATTGATAACATCTTGAGCAAACGTGTTTCTTTTTCAAGTGTAAGTTTCGATGGATTCACGGCAACTTCAAAAAATTCAAACGGTCAGTTTAAGAGCAAACGCTAACTAAATTATCAATGAATCGCTCAAATTTATTAATTAATCGATTGTGTATACCTATATTTTGAAGTTCTTTTATTTCTGGTTTACACATCGTTATTCACAAAAACACTCTCAAATTCGTTTCACGGTTAGTTGAAGAGCAAATGCTGGCGAAATTATTCGCGGTTCGCTTATGATTTATCAATTACTGGACAATTGTATCGAAATTTTGTGTTGTTATTTAAGTATCTCGTAAGTAGCATCCAACTTATAAAAACATAAATTCGTCTCGTGTTTCTCCCCTACGCCGGCTTCATTCCATACTCGAATAAACTCAATGAAAAAAAATTTACGATCAAAATATGTTGCTACTATATAACATCGCAAAGCTAATCTCTAGGATTGCTCGTGAAATGAATTCGTTCTTACATTCGGCCTCAGAGAGCTCATAATTCGTACAGCGTTCGCATTTGTTTCCAAGTACCAGCCAAGAACTACCCACAATTGCCGTTGTTCGAGTTCCACGAATGTGTACACCTTGAAAGAAGAGGGAAAATATTAATTGAACTAATTCACTCATCCGTAATGGATTTGCCATGAAAACTTGGCGGAGCAAAGTCGCCAAACTCATCGAAGCGCGGCATTTTTACTTCGGCAGGAATTATCTTAAAACCTTGGTTTGATTCTTCAGGTTTCCTCCTGTCGTCATCGTCGTCGTCGTGCGCCAGACTTGGCGTGAAGTGCAGCCCAAAGGAAGGCCCGAAGACGTCTTTAGATTCATAAAAGCTTTTGAGCGAAGACGGTGAGCCAGTCGGGGGCTCTGGATGAGAAGACAAGGACGGTTCATGACGACCATACTCGTAAATAACAGATTCATCTTCAAGAGGACCATCGTCTTCCCCCTGTTCTCTGAAAGGTTGGTCATCAAGACCCTCACTATCATTGTGATGATAAACATCACGGCTCTCACTATCATTATGTCCGTCGTGGTTTCCAGAACCCGGTCGATGGCGATAGCCCTCACCAGGTTCATAAACTTGTGCATTTTCGTTTTCTTCATGTTGAGGTCTCGGTGGCTTGCGATGGTTGATCTGCCCTCGAACTCCCCCTGGCCTTCGCTTGCCAAAATACTTCTTTGGAGGACGAGAAGGCCGCTTGCGCTTGTGAGGGCTTGGAGGATTTTGAGAAGGGCTTGCGCTGTGAGGATCATCGTCATTTTCATGACCGTGATAGCGCGAAGACCCGAGTGGAGCAAAGGCATGCTCGAAGGAGGCAGACCCTGCTGGGTGTGGAGAGAAGTTGTTTGGTTTCGGAGGAGGCGGTCGAAGATCTGGTGCTGGCACGACGTACAGAGCTGATGGGGCGTCTTCAAGATTCATTCGAATAGGAGAAATTTCAGAATAATGACCTTTGTGATCGTCTCCTGGAAGTAAAAAAGTTCAAAAAATTGAGTTACAGTGAAAAATGGTGGTTTTTCGCTGTTTGTCTATAGATTATTGAAAAATACGTTCAAGGCAAAGGTATTCGAAGTAAAGCTAACACGGAAGTCAAGTTACTATCCTGAAGATTTTGTACTCTAAAAGATAAAGTGTCTCAATTAAATAGAATAGAAGCATTGTTCGTCTGTGAAGATATTTTTACGAAAACAAGACATCACATTTTTAAGAACGCTGTTTGAATCGTACATGAAAAATTAATTCTGGAACTACTTTCATGACAAAGAATTGTGCTACTACTTTAACCTACTACTACTTTATTGTGCTTAAACTATAATAGTACTTCATGCAAAGAGTCTAAGCTTTTAAATATGTTGGAGTTTAACCATTATATTCCACCATTATGGGTCACCACTTATGCCATTTAACCATTTACGTCTTTTTTTCATTTAATTGTTTCAAAATATTCATTACCAATTATGGCTCGAAATGAGTGTAGATAAATTTGAACGGAAAATTAGAAAAAAACAATACACAAAGAAATTGAAGAATTATTTGAAGAGCGCCAAGGGAGTTTAGCAGCACACCGACTAACCCTCTGATGCGTCAGGAAAAAATGAATGCAAAAAATCCGAAGAAGAATTCACTTCAAGGCGGAGATACTCGACACGAGCAGTCGAGTTGAAGATCAGATTCTGTGAAGAAAAGAACTCGGGCTTTATATGAATGTTTGAAATTCTATTCCTTAATTCTGTCGAAAATAAAAGGAATATACAAGAAAGCTATTAAGCAAAGCTGGTGAAAACAAATCTATATGAGTAATTTTTCAGAAAACTTTGGTGATAGTTATCTTGCAATGACACTTTTTGAAGAACTTCAAAAAGTTAGGTTGGTTCTACTGTCCAAGATTATTGTCCAAGTACGAAATGAAATATTAATCCCCAGAGATGCGCATGCACTACACCATTTGAATGTCAAAATCGAAACCAACTTGTAGAAGGTGAAGTGTAAGTATCGGTGCGTTAACAACAAGAAAAAAGACTTTCAGAATAGCAACGTTTTGATAACGAAGTACAATTTGAAGCTTCCACGGTATGGTGGATACGAACGAGGATTTCAACATTCCCCAGAATTTTAACAAAGGCTGCGAACGTGTTAAGGGAATATTTCACATTTTGCAACCAGATTTGTAAACTTGAACATGAAAATACTGCGGCAACTAAATTATTATATTATATAGCAACTCTTAAGCTTTTCGTATCATAAGACTAGCTTTGTTTGTTGAATTCATTACAGACCGAGGTTGAATTCATAATAAATAAATTGGACGTCAAATGTCAATTATGAATAATTTAGTTCCGGTCATAAACTTAGAAGAGTTCGATTTTACGGTTTTATTTTTTGGTTTTGTCAGTTTAAGTTGACATGAATTTAAAATATTGTCTTTCCCTTGAGCGAACGCACTCAACGATTGGACGTTTTGTTTAACGTCGCCAAACTAAGTTTGAAAACCCGAGACTAGAAAATCTAATTTTTTGATTATTTAAAAAGCACAGCTCATCAAACTCATAACCAAAAAAATTCTCAGGTTCTGATTTCTAGTTTACCGAATCTAGCTTAACGCGTTCACTGCTATAAGGTAAGCCAAATCTCAATCTACAACTCGCATTAGAATGAGCTTTCAATATTAAAATATGCAAAGGATTAATTATTAACCGATAAAGCTCAGTGTTTAACCTCCATTGAGTCACCCGATTTTAGAAATACCCTGAGGAATCACCGGCAGATGACCAAGCAATCAAATTTTTAAACCTTCAGTCTACTGTGATATATTTAGCCCAGTAAACCAAGCCCCAGCGTACATACTTTCAACGAAGCGAAAAAAGAGAGATGCAGCATGGCCTTGTGTGGGAAGAAATCAAATGTCGCACTTACCTTCCTGATCGGAGTGCTTCATGTGCCACTTCTCATGTCCTTTTTTGCCTTTGTGATCTTTTCCCTTGCCTTTATGGTGATCCCAACCCTTATGTTTCCATCCCTTGTGATCATCATGCCCTTCATGACCCCCTTTCCCTAATTTTTTTTCTTTTTTGGCCTTTTCTCCCCAACTTTTATGGCTTTTGATGCTTTTTCTTTTCCAACTTTTATGGTCCCATCCTTTATCATGATCATCGTGTCCCTTTTTGTTATGATCATCATGATGATCATCATGATTATCATGATCATCACCATGTTGATCCTCTTGGTGATGATCATCACCATGGTGATCTTCTTGGTGATGATCGTCACCGTGTTGATCATCGTCATGATGGTCACCATGATGATCATCGTTATCAGATGTCTTTTTCCACTCGTGATCATGACGATCCCAGCCTTTAAGGCCTTTGTGCCAACCTTTATGGTCGTCATGTCCTTTATGATCATCGTGATGCCAACCTTTATGGTCGTCATGCCCTTTGTGATCATCATGATGCCAATCTTTATGGTCGTCATGTCCTTTGTGATCATCGTGATGCCAACCTTTATGGTCGTCATGCCCTTTGTGATCATCGTGATGCCAACCTTTATGGTCGTCATGCCCTTTTTGATCATCCTGATGCCAACCTTTATGGTCGTCATGTCCTTTATGATCATCCTGATGCCAACCTTTATGGTCGTCATGCCAACCTTTTTGATCATCATGCCAGCCATGATCATCATGCCAATCATGATCGTCATGCCAACCATGATCATCGTGATCCTTTTTGAACTTGGCTTTCTTACTGTGGGATTTTTTATGCTCGTCGAACTTTTTCTTGTCGTATTTCTTGTGATGATCGCTCTTTTTGTCGTGGAATATACCCTTCTTCAGATGACCTTTCTTGCCATGTTCGTCTTTCAGCTTCTTCCCCTGTAATGCAGAGATATCTTTACTAATCGCTCTGTTATTACAATCAGGTTTTATGAATGAGTATCCAGTTTCTTAATCTAAGGAAAGGAAGTGAGAAGTAGAATGCAAACTCGGTGAGTAGACGAGTTCTCCTCTTGCTTTCTCTACCCTTTTATTCTGTTCGCTATTAGGGCCTACGATCTGGTGAAATCTCCGCGGATCCCCGAGTGGGATCGATCCAGAGACTTCTAGTTCAAAGTCTGATGCGTAACCGCTGACGCTACGGAGAACACAACTGTGGTGTGAGAGATTAACATAAATCATCTACTGATCCTGCAGTGTCAAATGCAGTGTCAAATGTTGTCCAGCAAATACTGCTTAGTACTGCTGTTACAATGATCACACTTACTTTGTTATAATAATGCCAAGACTAAAACTATAATGAAACGACAGTCTCACTATTACAGAGATATCAAAATGTTAATTCTTCTTTAATGGGGATATTGTTACTATGATGATGCTAATAACATTATTATTATATTGAAGACGTCGTAAATTTAATTACACTATTATTATGAAAATACCTCCATAACTTTGATACCATAAATTATATTATAACTCTAAAAGTAGTATTATAAATTATACGACGATTACTCAGATAACATTTCCATCGTTATGATGATACTTTTGTTCTTAAATAAATGCCACGGATATAATGAAATTTGTTATTTTAGATGCCTAAGTCATCATAAATAGAAATTTTAATCGACAAGTTTCGTTAACAATGAAGCTGACCACGAAATATAAATAACTTTTTAAACAAGTTTAAAGAATAAGCACAAACAAATAAGGCTTTGCATATAAAATAATAGACAACAACAATAGCTGAACAAAGAGTCACTACAACAGCATGCAGCCATGGAGGGGAACCATGGATTTTGATGAACAGTAAAAAAATAATCTGAAGGAATATTAGTTTTGAAGCAATATTAGTTATTTAAATAAACTGCGTTACATTCAGTGCTTCCTGTATCAAAGATCAGTGTCACATCGCACCAAATTATGATCTTGAAAACTCGCTGGAGCAATTTAAAAAATACATTCTAAAAACATTGAGAGCTTCGTGAGGTAGAATTTCATGCTCCAAATTGCGAGGAAATTCTTAGAATCTCTATAAGCAATTCAAATTTTGTGTAAATATATTCAGCGTCTGGTGGGATGGTATCACATCAAGCGAAAATGTATAATGATCTTGGAAACTGTAAGGTCTCGTAAAACGCGCGCATGAAATACGTATCCGACGCAGCTATTGTTTGTGGTTTGCTTGCTTCTGTTTGCTTCCGGTAAATGTTTTTGGAAATGAACGGCTTTGAATTATTGATGATGTTTGCATAAGATATCAATTGGGAGAGTTTAAATTTTACATCGACACTATTGCATCGTGCAGCTAATAACAAGAAGTTAGAGCAAAATTAACTGCTGTTTCAGTTGATAATATGTTGTTAAATGTACACGTAAATAGAAATTATTTATTTCGATACTTTATTTCAGCGCGTCTCGGTGTGTGTGTGGCTCTCTTTCTCTTTCATGATGAAAATGAAAGTAAATATTATAAGAAGATTCTCCACTAATAGCAGTTGAAAAATAACAAACTGATACATAATATGTTCAAGCTTTTCTAACAACTACGGTGAAGACATTTTTATCGACATAAGCAAGCAATTTTACTCATAATTATCACGTTCTTCTAGATGAAGCATTTTTAAAGTGATTACAAATTGAAGCGCATCAAAAGCTGGTACATGAACTGAAATAATCACAAAATGAATTACGTCAACAGATGCAGCATGAAGAAAAATGAAAAAGAATTGCTACACATCAAAAATGAAGCACTATCTAAAATGATCATAAATTGAAGCCCATCAAAAAATGAAGCATCAACTAAAATGATCACAAAAAAGCACCCAGAACAATGAAGCACAAACTAAATTAATCTCAAATTGATGTCCATTAAAGAAATGCAGCATCAATTAGAATGAATATAAAATGAAGCACATCAAAAAAGTTGACGGGAGATGCCAAGTAGAGCTGACCACCTGCGTCGCTCTCAGAGCTGATGCTTGAGACGCGCGCTGACAGACGTTGTCAGAGCGACGTCAGCTCATGAGTCCGTCTGTCAGCTTCCTTGTGGGATTATGACGTCAGCCAGCCAGCAGCCACGAATTTTTGTCGGAGCGATTCTAAATTTAAAAAAACTAGCTTCATTTCTTGTAAAAATTCTCATCGTCCGCTGCCGCGACTGCTTTACCCATGTCTACGTGATTCCAACATAAAAAATATATAATAAACTAGTTCCTTTTCTTGCAAAAAACACATTGCTCCTAGCCCCAAATGTTGTTCATCTGTCTAAGCAAATGCAAGATTCGAAAAAATTTTTGTACACCGGTTAAAGAGACTTCAAAATAAAAACTAGCTCCTCATCTTGAAAAAAGTCACGACGCCCGTAGGCACGATTATTGCATAACTGTCACAGCTACTTCAAAGCCTAAAAGGCTTGCTATTTTTTTCTTGAAAAAGGCCTTGTCACTCGTAGCCGCGGTTGTCGTGCATCTGACTTCGCGATTAAAAATCTACCTCCATTCTATAAAAGTAACCAGGCCCGCAGCAGCTACTTTTTGCCCGAGAAATTCAAGGTCCAAGAAGAAAGCTCCACTTCTTGAAGAAATGCCTCATTATTGAGAGGCAGCGATTGCTGCAATTGGAAGAACTCAAGAGCCGATCATGCCAATCTCAAAAGCACGCTGCAATTCATGGAACAAAAAGCGTAATTTTCTCTTACATGGCATCCAAGACTTCTAGGCAAAAATATCCATATCGTTCATATCTTCGAATGATTGGATGTTACGTGGCCTCGTTTTGTTGAAAGATCGTTGATTTGAGTCTCATGAATTAAACGTAAGAGGAGCTTTACAGTATATTGATTAAATGGTGCCATAAGAAATGATGGGATTCGACATTTTCTTAGTATAAATCCTTCAGATGTGAATGACAAACAAATATATCCAACTCAATAGTACTTGCGAATAAAATATTTTTGAACTTGTGCACTGGTGAATCTCGTATCACAGATACGGTCATTAAGCATTCTTCAAATCAAATCAGAGAAGCCGTTTCATTAGAAGCGGACACCAAACAAATATGTTAATAAATAAATATACCGCGGGTATTAATGGGTACGATACGGAGCGTGAACTTTGCGTTGTGGACGCTTTAAAAAATGTGCGTAGTTAAGTGTTGTTGGTATAACAAGACTCGTGAGATGTATGAAATAAGTTCATGCTAGACGAATGGCTCACATAAAACCAAGTATGATGTTTACTAAACTTGTGAGGTGCATGAAAATAAGTCTTTGAAAATTCTTAGATATTTATTGCAATAAGCCTGCACTGTTTCTGTTTTTATATCTTACGCTTTTCAGTTTTCTGGTGTCCATTCGATTTATTGATTTTGCGTCCATTGTGATGACCGCCTGATTTAGGAAACACCTGAGAGCTTCATAAACGTATGATAACGAGTCTTTCACAGATAGCCTTGAGAGATTGGTAAGAATGTGTGATCATCAAAAGCAAATTAAAAAAGTATCACAGCTTCGATAGAAATTGTATCTAAAAAATTAGCTTTAGAAATTGAGAAGAGTTTCTGTAACCGAAACACACACACACGCACGCATGCACACACACAAAAGAGCTCTCACAACCGTAAAGAAAAATACTAAATCTACAAAAACACTCTCAATTGTTTGAGGTGATTTCTTAGGAAATCTATGAATAGAGAGAAACTAAGGTTGTTAGGTAACATATCGATCGAATTTTTCACGAAACTGAAAATGTCACGTGTTACTATCGCAGGTAATCAGTACGTAGAATAGATGCGTTTACATGCGATGAAATATACGTCACTAGAGAACATGGGAGGCAAGTTGCCCATCGCAGTGTGAAATAATGTTTTCAAATGTAAAATTGTGTTATGAGGTATAAAATAACGCTATGAGGTGCAAAGCATTCGAATCCATGTTATGAGAAAAAGGTGCAGAGCATTCGAGCTGCCAAAGCACAGCTGCAAGGTTGGCTTTTTTCTAATCAAAATTATCAAGCACAGAGCAATTTACGCATTCAATTTCAGAAATTGCGTGATTTTTACTACCACGCTTTTCAAAATGCAGTGAACAAAATTAAAACGAAATAGATAATTTATAAGGCTGAAGGGCTTTATAACTAGGGAATAAATACTTGATTATGTAGAAAACTTGAACGAAACATGATTGTCGGTTAATATTTAAAAAGTTAACAGTCAAGCCTAACTTTGTACTTTATTCTTGTGAGCGAGACAAAATATATCCCTAATGTGCATAAAAAGCCATGCTTTGGTAAGAACAACTCGGTGAACATCATAAAGAACAAAAAAAATTACAGCGACTGAGGGACCTTGTTATTGATGAATCAAAACTTGATTATGAAGAGAACGTTAATGAAACACGATTAGCAAAACTTCATGGTTAATATTCACTAAGTTAACGGTTAGGTACAACTCTGTACTTAACGCTAGCGAGCGAGACAGCGAGATGCGTTCTGACACCAGCAGTACGAAGGACGTTACCGCTCTTCTTGCGACTCCTCGAGTCCAACTTGCCTGCTCCACTCTGCTTGTTCTGCATTGGTGAACTGAGAGCAGCTTTCGGTTCGTGTTTTGATGTCTTCGATGTGAGGACTCGTTTAGATTTCTTCGCAGATTTTAGTTTGTCTTTTGCTTGCTTTGAAGTGCGGTTTTGTTTAGATTTCTTGTGGTCATCATCGTCTTTTGACTTCTGCTCGGTCCTCCTTTTCCTTGATTTTTTTATGTCCTTCTTCCCATTTGGTCGCCTCGACGCGGATCGAATCTTCCCTTTAGCAGCACTTCCCCGTTTGCTTTTGTTAATTTTGTTAGTCTTTCTCGTCTGGGCCTTAGCTTTGACGATCTTCAGGTGCTTCTTGATCCGTTCCCGATGCTCTTTTGGCGTCATCGGCCTGCACTTGGAAACTTTATTCACCGTGACGCACATGGACTTCCCTCGAGGTCGCAACGCTGCAGAGGAGCTCGCCATTACAGGCGGGGTTTTCTTCTGCACTTTTGCCCGCGACGAAGATTTTCGAATTTTATTTGGTGAATTCCTGTTCCGATTATTTGTCTTCAAAGAAATCCCAGAGGCCACTCTCTTCTTAGCTTTGGAGGGACTGCGCTTCTCTTTGAATTTCTCTGACTTAGCCCTACCATCCTTAGTGGTTGACTTACTTCGTATATTTCTTGATTTCACATGTTTGGAATTTTCATTTTTCGGAGACCGAGGTTTCGATTTGCTATTTCGCGACGATAATTTCACCCGGGCATTTTTTTTCTTAGAAGCGTTCAATTTACTGGTCACTGACCCACTGCGAACCAACTTTTTACTTCTAATCTCACGTAGCTTAATTCCGCTCGTGGACGAAGAACGTTTTCTCTCACTCTCTCTTAATTTAGAAGACGAACCCTGACCAGCTCTTTTCCTGACATCTTTCGAGTCTGATTTTTTCGCAGCGCTGATTTTTCTCTTTCTGTCGTCCAATTTCTTGGTCTTAATTAATTCTCGTCTCATTCCATCAGGTCTAATTTTCTTGGCGTGTGTGACGGTCTTTCGCTGAAGAGTTTTCTTTTTAGAAATTCCCTTCCCTGTCCTCTCATGATCCGCTTTTTTGCTGCTCTTGGGAGTTCGGGAAGACTTCCTGCTGTGTGTTTTTTTGTTTATAGTTCTTCTTGCTTGTGAAGGCTTAGTTGTGTGACGATTTTCTATCTTCTTTTCCACTTTCAAGGGCATTTTGTTTAGTTCTTGTTTACTAATTTTCTCGATTTTATCGTTTTTTCGAGCTCGATTTTGCATCTTAAATTGCCTTTCTTTAAGAGCACCGCTTTGTTTTGGAATTTCCTTCTTTTCGTTAGATTTTATTTTCTTTTTCACAGCAACACGCCGCAAATTTCTTCCTTTTAATTGTGATGAACGCCTCTCGTTTCCTTTCTTCATTCTTTTAGCTTTCTCTTTGAATGCCCTGCTCTGTTTTTCGTCAACTTTTTTCTTCTGATCTTCTTTCTTAGGACTCTGTGCGTTACGGTCGCTCTTCTTTTGAGCTTCTCTTTCGCTAATTACCGAACGTCTGCTGCGGGTGTCTGGTCTAATTTTCCTGTCATCAGAGGGTGTGGCCACAACGTTATTTTTATCACTCTTTTTGCCCGTACTATTCTTGTCTTCAGCTATTTTGGTCAGCTGCACTCCACCGCGATACTTCCCTGATCGAATTTTCCGAGCGTCGTTCAAATCTTTTACGCGTTTTCTGTCTTTTTCTACCTTACGTTTGTCAGTTTTCCTGCGTACCGGAGATTTCTTGACTTTACTTTCACTGCCCTTCTTGTTTGATTTCTTCCTGTGCGGTTCATTTCTTGCTGATGTTTTTCGAGCGTCGCTCAGATTTTCCGCTCCGGTTTCTGGTTTTTCTATTTTTCGTTTATCACTTTTCCTGCGTACGGCAGATTTCTTGACTTTGCTTCCACTGCCCTTTCTGCTAGTTTTCTTCCCCTGCTTGTCTTTAGTTTTTGGAGGTGCAGGTTTCCTCAGTTTTTCTTTTATTAGCTTCACTTTTTCTTTCAGGTCAGAAATTTGAACGTCGATCGCAGCGTCGGCTTCCTTGAACTTCAAGTTGATGGACTCCAGTGGCAAGTCCTGCAGTGGAGCAATCAGTGGCAGTCTCATATTGCCTTATGAAATTTAATTTCTAAGAGAATAACATTCTCTCCTTAACTTGCAAACTGCGCTGATTCTAGAATATCTGAGATCAAGGCTCTCATGAATTCAACGTTCAATACTATGATCTGAAAAAAAATTCATATGTGGGCCAAGATAATCAAAACCTTTGTAATTCGATACCATGACGGCCAAGCCAGAGCGAAGGAGCCACCCAGATATTTTTTGTAATTTAATTTTCTCGTTTTCGAACCCGTCACCAGTACGTCACCAAGTCCCCCAACATGTGGCAAACATTTGACATACAGGTCTGTAAAGTGTCGCCAGCCCGTGAGCAGTGCATCTCAAGCACGTCACCAGCATGTTCCCAACATTTCACTAGCACGTCCTTATCAAACCATCTGCATGTTCAAACATGTCCTAACATGTCACTAATGTGTTCCCAACATGTCCCCAACATGTTCCTTGCTTGTTCGCAACACGCCTCAAGCATGCCACCAGCACTTCACCAGAGTGTTCCCAACATGTCACCAACACGTCACTAGCACGACACCAACATGTCACCTGCACATCACCAACATTTTACCAACACGTCACCAACACGTCACCAACACGTCTCCAACGCGTCACGTGCTGAACATTTATTGTGCTTGAACACAATATGTGTGCTTGAGCATTTATTTAGAAATTGCTTCAAGTATTGCTTTGTGTGTTATATTCCAGTATTGAAGTCCGCGGCAAACATTTATTGATTTTCTTAAAATATTTGTCTTGAGTATCAAAATCAGCTTCTTAGGCCCGCCCTTATGGGAGGGAAACTAATACTTAAGCCTTTAAACTGCACTTTATAATTTCTAAATTATAATTCTAACAACGTACACTTCTAAATTTTTTGCATAATTTTAAGTGTATTAAGGGGTTGTTTTACAGTTAAGATTTTAACCTGCCGCAACCAACCCAAACTTGAACTTAAAAGCTTCAATTTTGCCAGCTCAGCTGGTTTCATAATTTGTCGGCCAAATCTGCAGGTACAGACAGGTATAGTCTGCCATGTCTGCAGCTACAGACAGGTGCAGTCAACTCAGTCTAAATGTACGGGCTGAAGTGTAGTCTGCCATGGCTGATTGTACAGACTAAAAGGTAGATTATGACTGGATGTTCAAACTAAAGTGTTGTCTGCCATGCCTGAAAATACAGACTGAAATCTAGTCTGCCATGCCTGAAAGTACAGACTAAAGTGTAGTCTGCCATGCCTGAAAGTACAGACTTGAGTGCAACACTCCACAGGGCAAAGCTCATATAAGGAAGGACTTACCTTGGCTTTTTTGCCTTTGTACTGCTTGCCTTTGCTGCCTTTGAAGCTCTTCTTGCCTTTCACTTTTTTGTCGTGGTATTTTTCGTCTTTGTGATCCTCAAAGAACTTCTTCTTCCTGTTGTATTCTTCTTTGTGGTAAATGTTCTTGAAGCCCTGGTACGATAGATGATTTAATTTAAATGCATCAAAAACATTTGCCGGCTGACGGTAGCAGTTCATTGAACTCCAACTGGCCGATATTCTGCTAAGCAATACCTCGATGGCCTTTGCATATATTTCTTAACAAAGTATAAACGGCTGCAGTAAAACTGCTTTGAAATTAAAAGTTCGTTTCTTCACTGAAATCTTTCTTCGAACTTCATTTCGTTTAGCCTTAAAGATTTTAAGATTTTATACAAACGTCAGGAATAGAGCCAGCATATTTTATCGTATTTAGTGGCACTGAAGCTGCAACAATATTTCAACAGAATTTTTGGAATCATCAAAATTTTTGCTTCGAAATATGATTCCTATTCACAATTTTTGCTCGGACGTTTTCAGAGCGTTTTTACTGCGCGCTTTAATACGACGAGCGGGGTAACTGAAATTTCCATTCTTGAACGGCAACTTTCATGCTAGCATTGAAAAGCAATTTTTAAAATATAGTTCCAATCTCACAGTTTTGAAATGAAACTAGTTTTTGTTTTCTATTTTAACAAGCGGAAAAAAGTTTCTTCGCGGTAAGCAAGAATGAAATGTATTTTAATTTTTTACCGTCAGGAAACATGGAACTGTGTTTTAATGTAAATATATACTTTAGCAAAAATTGCAGTCTTCTATGACTGTGGAATTGATCTCGAAATTTATGCTCAACATCTTGCATGCGCTCAAACCTAATTATTTTTCCTAATAAAATAGAAAGATGAAATTGATATTTGCATTTTTTATTTGCTACACAATTAAACGCTGGTTTTATTACAATTTTAAAACTTCAATTTCTCTCTTCTAAGAATTATCTGCCAGTCATTGACATTGCATCAGCATAAAAAATCAACGTAGGGGATATCTCCAAATGCTTTCTCTAGAATATAAAAAGAATATAATGTCTTAAAACTTAACTTGTTCTGCCTGAGACTTCTTAATAATTCACTGACTCACAAATCTCATTAGAAATGCGGAAGTGGAATTTTATCTTTTTATCTCCTATCTTTAAAAATATCTTAAATATTAAGAACCATTAAGAATGTTGAAAAGAATATGAAGAACTGTTAAAAATAGAAGAACTCACGCGATCTGACACCAATCCTTTACTCAGCTTAAGTCCACTGATGATGGGCTCCTCGAGGAGGGGAACACAACCTCCAGACTATCCTACATTACGCCATCTTATTTTCTGGAGTATGGCTCTCCAAAACTTGCAGTAAAAGTTATTGATGAACTTCTAATGAGAGCATCTTAATGTGTTAATGCGTTGCTATTTTTAGGGTGTAACGCGAGGCGAAATATCTTGCAATGAGATGCTTTCATTAGCAATTTGTTAATAACTTTTGCTCTAAGTTTTGGTAATCTTTACCCCGAAGAATATGATGCTTAAAGTTGGGAAGTTTGGAAGCTATGTTCTTCGACTTAAGTGGCTTATTAACATTGGACTTTAACTGAGTGAAAGATTGGTGTCAGATGGTATGAGCTCTTCTATACTTCATAGTTCTTAATATTCTTCTTAATTTAAAATTCTGATTGATGATACCCTAGACGAAAGATCATTACAAACCTTGTCTTTGTGCCCCTTTTTGTGGTGGCCTTTCTTGCCGAACTTGAAGGCCTTCTTGCCTTTCTTGGATTTCTTCACGGACCCATGGTACTTCTTCTTGTGGTCATCGTGCTTGTATTTCTTCGCTTTCTTGTCGTGGTATTCCTGTGGAGATGAATTATTCGTTGCAAGTGCGTGTAAAGAGAATGAAAATTTACTTTGGACAGGAAAATTCTATTGGAGCAGAACTTGGCGCGCGATGAACTGGCGCACTTTCAAAAGCCAAGGCAAGATGTAAAATTGTGAGAGACTTTGCTAAGTATCAAAACACCCAAATAACAAAGCAACAAATATCAAATTCATTTTAATAATTTTAATTTTAGGTTAAATGTATTGTTAAACAAAATTGCATGCGTTTTGTGATTGCGTTAATGATAGCACACTAGAATTCATTAAAATCATACAGGCCCACAAGATGCTATACTCAAATATGCCCTTTGTAGTAGCTTTAAGCAATAAACTTCTTGTTGTATTACTTGTGATGAATAAATTATTAATATTGTTCAAATTTTCCAAGTGAACACAACATGACGAGCATGCTGGCGTTATTTTTCCCTAATTTGAGAAGCATATTTAGTCAATTGTTAATAACATGTTTTTGCTAATAATACTTATGAACTTGTTACAAGAAAATGCTCCACCACTATAATGTTATTGAAAAATCCTAATTTTATTCAACATTAACTTTATGAGTCATAAGCAAGTTTAGATACTGAGGAGGAGCTTGTAGGTGATGGTGAGTTATTTATTCCGTTTCCTATGCGCGCGAACTCACTTAATTCATCTCCCCTGAAATGATTTTCAAACATTCAATGTTACCACCCATACCTTGGTATCGTATTAGCTAAATAAAGTACCGTGTTAGCTAAAAGATGGAATAAAAGGGCCAGGTATAAATAAATAGAAAGAAGCGTCGTATTGGGAGAATAAGATTGACCATTTTCATAGACTCAAACAGCCTTGATCACCTCGCTTTTCAAGCCATACAGAGCTGCTAACATGTCGACTGACTGTTTAGTGACCCACCGGTGGTCACTGAGGAAATTTTCGTGATGCGGCGACCCACCGGTGGTCACATACTGCAATTTTATTTGTGAATAATCAACCTCAGTGTATGACAGTTGAAAAAATAATTTATCATCTATTTGAGTATTGAGTGTGAAATTGAGTTTAATCGGAGTTGAATCATAAATCTTTGAATCTTGGAGTTGAATTTTAACTGAGTTTAATTGGAGATGAATCTTATTTTTTCGAATTTTGGAGTTGAATTTTAACTGAGTTCAACTGGAATTGAATCTTAAATCTTTAAATCTTGGAGTTCAATGTTAACTAAGTTTCATTGGAGTACAATCCTAAATGTTTAATCTTGGAGTTGAATTTCAACTGAGAGGAGTTGAATCTTTTATGTTTTGATGAAGAAGTTATACTTCACCTAAGTTTGATTGAGTTTAACTCTTAAATACATGAATCTTGGAGTTGAATATTAACTGAGTTTTAATGGAAGCTGAGTTATAAATTTTTATATCTTGAAGTTGAATTTTTACTGAGTTTTTATTAAAGTTGAATTTCAAATTTCCGTTTGACTCGCCGCACTTACCGAATTATGCCACCACGCTTTAATTTCCCGCCTCTCACAAACAAATAACGTAATGAAGTTTAAAATAATGTTATTAAGCGTAGTATGATTTTATGAGCGGTAAAATAACTTTTGTAGTGCAAACTAATGTAATGAGGTTTAAAATGATGTCGCGAACCGTGAAATGATGTTGTGAATTGTAAAATAATCTTGTGAGGTGTAAAATAATGTAATGAGACGCAAATTAATGTTTTAGGTGCAAAATAATGTTGTAAAGTGCAAACTTATGTAATGAGGTGTAAAATAATGACGTGAGGTATAAAATAATGCTATGAGTTGTGAAATAGTATTATGAAGTGTAAAAAATGTAATTAGGAATAAATTAAAGTTATGGGATGTAAACAAATTATGAGATGTAAACTTATATTCAAGGTTATAAAACAATGTTGTAAGGTATGAAATGATGTTATGAGGTCTAAAATACTGTTAAGAGCTGTAAAACATTCGGATCCGGCGGCCTTCAAAGCAAGTCTGCAAGGGGGGCTCTTTTCTGTTGCCAAAATTATCAAACGCAGAGCTGTTCAGATATTGAATTTCAGGTAATGCGTGATTTCTACCACCAAGCTTTTTAAAAAAAAGAATACTTTTATCTTCAAAATATATATGTCAAAATTCCTCCGTGTTCTGAATGTTATGGACAAGAATGTTATGGATTCAAAAATGATGTTAAGTTCTTATATGGCGACAGCACAACTCCTAAACAAACACACGAATTAATGTTTTGTTACGGGTAGAATTACCTTCTTTTCTCCCTTCTTATGATGAGCTTTTTTGCTCGATTTCTTCCCCTTCTTCGCCTCGTGGAACTTGTGCCCTTTCTTGCCTTGTTCAGCCTTCTTGCCGGACTTCTTGTGGTAGGACTTGTGCTTGTGGCCGTGACCTGCGGGGTAGTTCAGTTATGTTGTATCTTAGTAAATAATAGAGCATTCTATTGTGCGATGGGAGATAATGTGGTATTCTATTAAACCTTAGGAAATAATCTTGTGCTCGTGCCCGTCGTAGCCGAGTGGTTAGGAACGCGCCCTTCCGAGAAATTGTCATGGGTTCGAATTCCGGAGCTGTGCGGCGACTTTCCCCGTTGGGTTTAAGGGAAAACTTAGCCATAATGCTCCACTCCACCCAGGTGTCGGAAATGGATACCGGCTTGACCGGAGGAAACCGTCATGGTGTCCTGGTCTTAGTTACAAGGCATTTGAAAAACCAATATACAAGATGGTACTGTATCAGGCTTGATTGGAATAAGGCATCCTCTGTGGCCGTGACCTGCGGGATAGTCCAATATCTCTTACGCCATTGGAAATGATATAGTGTTCTATTATGCAGTAGGAAATAATATGGTATTCTCTTATACTATACGAAATAATTTTGTGTTTGTGTACGTGACCAGCAGCAGAGTTCAGTTCTCTTGTACCGTAGGAGATAATGTGGCATTCTATTATGCCCTAGGAAGTAATGTTGTATTCTATTATACCGTAGGAAATAATGTGGTATTCTATTATACCGAAGGAAATAATGTGGTATTTTATTATACCGTAGGAAATAATGTGTTATTCTATTATACCGTAGGGAATAATCTATTATACCGTTGGAAATAAAGTGGTATTCTATTATACCGTTGGAAATAATGTGATGTTCTTTAATACCGTAGGAAATAATGTGGCATTCTATTATGCCATAGAAAATAATATGGCATTCTATTATACCATAGGAAATAATATATTATTCGATCATATCGTTGAAATAATTTGATATTCTATTATATCGTTGGAAAAAATCGTGATCTACATGATAGTCCAATATTCATTCAGTTATACCATACGAAGTAATTCATTCTAATTACCATTTAATTATGTTGTAGAAAATTAATATTCTAATTACGGTTCAATTATACCGTGGGAAGTAAATCATTCTAAATTCAATTTAATTTAGCCATAGTAAATAAATCATTCTAATTACCGTTTAATTGCACCATAGGAAATAAACGTTTCCAATTTCTATTTAATTGCACCATATCAAACAAATAATTCTAATTGCTTTTTAATTATGCCATAGGAAATAATTTTACTTATTACCATTCAATTGTATCATGGGAAATAGATATTTTAATTACCATTCCACAAACCCATAGGAAATTATTATTCCAATTAGCAAATAAATTATCCATAAAAATCATTATTCTGATTACCATTCAACAATGCTTAAAGAAATATTTTTTTCAATAATCATTCAATAATACCATAGAAAATGCATATTTCTAGTTTCTATTTAATCATACATACATACATATACCGGGCTTATCCTCCCTATGGGAGGGTAGCCGACAGCAGGCCACAATCACCACACTTAGTCACTAGGAGGCGAGAGAGGCAGCACTGGCCGCACCTGAAGTGTCAGGATCAGCAGCAGCCCAGCACAACCACCTTCCACAGTCAGGCCCGACAGCCATAGCTGGTTTACCCCGACCGCTTCATTGAGTGCAGCCCCTCCCCCGCACATGACAGGTCAACCCCATCACACGCGGGCAGCTTCCAGTAACGCGTCAAAAATAAAATTACCTCCTTATACACTGCCCCCACTCACTTCTGTCCGCAGCCATCCCTCTCGCCACGTCCACAGTCAGACCCCTCTCATACAAAGCACGTCGCACCCCATCCATCCAACTCATCCGTGGTCTACCTCGCGCTCGAAGACCACTCACTTCCGACATATATATTTTTTTCACCAGCCGCTCAACATTCATTCTTTCAACATGCCCAAACCATCCAAGCACTCTTTCATCCACTCGCCTGCTCAACTTTTTGATAACACCCGTCTGCCCCCTAACCAACTCATTCCTGATCCTATCTCTTCTAGTTACTCCATACATGCTCCTCAAACACTTCATCTCAAACACATCCAACTTCCTCCTCTCAGCTGCTCTCAACCCCCTGGACTCTGCTCCATACAACAAAACTGGCACAATCAAACTTTCATACAGTCCCCTCTTAACATTCATCCTCAAACTCCTGCATTCAAAAACTTTCCTCATTGCACCCAATGTCTTACAACCTTCACTCACTCGATGCTTCACTTCTACTTCCATACTATCCTTAACAGTCACATCCGACCCGAGGTACCTAAAATGCTCTACCTCCTCTAAAACTTCCCCATTCAACCTCACATCCAAAGTTCCAAACACTCCACCTCTTGAACATCTCATCACCTTACTTTTATTCACATTTACCCTCAATTTCCGCCTTTCGCACACTCTACCAAACTCTGTAAACAGTCTCCTCAGTTTTTCCTCTGAATCAGCCACAAACGCTGTATCATCTGCAAACAACAGCTGACACACTTCCCAACACTTACCATTTCGTCCCACCAACTGCGCACCTTTTCCCAACACTCTGGCATTCACTTCTCTCACCACACCATCCATAAACAAATTAAACAACCACGGCGACATCACACATCCCTGTCTCACACCTGTCACAACTGGGAACCATTCACTCACCTCATTCCCTACTCTCACACATACCTTATCCTAATTATTACCTAATTCTAATTATTTAATCATACTATTGAAAATAAATCATCCTAATTACCATTCGATTATACCTTAGGAAATAATTCATTCTGATAAGCCCATTAATTGTACCATGAGAGATAATTCCTTCCAATTAAGTCGACACACGTCATATGATGCACTGAATTGCTAATGCTTTATAGGTACTGCCTTTGACCGTTACCCTCGGTCTAGCAATGACGGTTACACGCGGTCTAGCAGGTACCTAATTCTAATTAACACCTCGCACAGTCAAGCGGGAATCGGGAATAACTTTTCATTTTCATCACGGGAAGAAACACCGAGTTGCTGATATCTCGGCAGATCGAACGAACGAACGTACTGAATCACGGTGACTGCAAAATAACGCACAGAATGTTGAGTAAAATAAAACTGGAATACATTCATGTCTTCTGTTCTCTCACTTGCGAAAACCTTTTCATATTTAAAAGAAATTAAATCATGAGTGGAGAATACGCGCATGTTATGCAATGTATGCAATTTGAGTGTTGGTCGAAAACTTTAATAAGAAAAATTCATTCACTGACTCATAGCAATATATGTAACAAATTTCCATGGCATGATGATAGAAACGGTTTACATACTTTACGTGTTCTTATAAATCTACTAATCATTTCATAATGAACGGCTCCAGTACATGCGTGCATATTGCATGGGAAGTATCGTAGTGAGCATTAAAAATAGTTTTGCATTACTATTGAGTGACTACTACTACTATTTCACTCTTATTCAGCTTGTGGATGATGTTAGGAACATCGAAGCAGCACTTTTATGTAAAAACAATTTTGGCTTCGTATAGCGTCTAGTGACGTTTTAGATTTTAATTACGTGATGAACTTGAAATATTTTTTCCCAACGGTAGAAATTTTGTTTCTCCTAAATATACACCTAATACAACAAATTTGTGCCTAACCCCTAACCTCGTTACTTCATAAGGTTTGTCTCTAAATTTTGAAGCCTTATATTATAAAATATTTATAATACAATTGGTTGTAACGCATTCCATGTATAAACTTTTTTGGAGAAATGAACGGTTTTTATTTCTTCTTTCTATTTATCTTAATTTCTTTCTTTCTTTTATAATGCATGGGTAATTAAGTCCCTTGACGTAGGAGTAAATTACAAATCTTCCTTGAGGCTGAAGCCATCGAATTTTCTTCTTTCTCTCATTCAAGAAGCATGGGTGATTAAATCCCTTAACGTAAGAGTAAAGTACGAATCTTACTTGTGGCTGAAGCCATCATGGGATCCGACACCACAACTGAATGTTGCTGGGTGCTGCCGGATGTTGCCAAATCTGCCCCATGCGCTGAGCCGCCATCTTGTTTCGGAGGGAGTCGGCCATCTTGTTTTTCCAACTGCCCGGCATGCTGCTTCGTGGGAGATTCCTTTCGTTGTTGGAATGTTTTAGCATCTCCAAGAACAAGAGTCGACTCCACCAGTAGAAGGAGAAAAAGAAGTAGACGTACGTTCTGCAATCGTGAAAACATCGGTTTGTTAACTCAAAAACGTTTTATTTCATTTGGACATCAATATGGTGTTAATTTATTGGAGTATGTTAAACTGATTTGTACTCTGCCGCACCTGAAATAATTCTAGGAACAGGGAAGTGCTGACCGTTTTCGAAAATTTTGATGTGCAATGGCTGTAACGCGTGACTTGGCTCCATTTCGGGCTGTATTTTAAGCCAGAAAGTTTCGTTCTTACAAATTTCCAGTCACAATTTTCTAAAGACCACAGCATCTGGTATTCCTAACGACAGCTCTGAGAGTTAATGGGCGCGTGAATTTCATTTGAAAAGCAGAAACTTGAAAATTTTTGTCTGAGAAATCAGCACACGAGCTTACCAAGTTGGTGTGAGAACTTTTACTTCCAGTTGCACCGCTGCGACAATGCTTCAAATTTAAAAATTCCATGCTTTACACTATTAAAATGCCTTTATTGTAAATTCTAGTTCTTAACTAACCCTTCAGAAATACTACAAATGAAACCCAGCGACTGAAGCTTGACCGAACGTCTTTTACATTAGAGCAGTGTTTCCAAACTTTCTTTGCCCCGCCCCCCTAGAGAAATTTCATTTAAACCTCGCACCCTCTGAAATAAAATTGCCAACATATAGCCAATATTTTACTATTTACCTGGACTTTTCACGCACCCCCTGAAATAAAAATTTCAACATATAGCTAATATCCTACTATTTACATGGACTTTTCACGCACCCCCTGAAATAAAAATGCTAACATAAAGCTAATATCCTACTATTTACCTCAGTTTACTCGTTCTATTTAAAAGACACGACCTCCGCCTCTGATGAGGTTGTCATTCGTTTTCTGCATGCGAGAGCGCGAGCGCACAACTACTCATCATTTTTTTGCAAAGAAGGAGCAAAATATGAGCCTTCTTGATAACAAGTATGTCGCATGTTTTTAGAAACGCTTACGTGAACCTGAACAGTGCACCATTAGAATTGCATGTTCTGCACTCTGAATATATTGTAGCTCATAATTCCTGTATTCATCGGCTAATAATTATATTGTCTACTTATTGAATTGAGGAATGGTTTGTTTTTGTACACTATACTGAATTGATATTTCATTCATTTCGGATAAATTATTCAATCGAATTATGACACCGAAGGAATAAAATATGAGTCGAGCACGAAGAGATAGAGATGATGTTAAACTTTTCCAATTTACGAGTGTCTTCAAAGCAGCAACGTTACTCGATTTGCCTTCTTCTCGTCAAACTTCTCAACTTTTGCCATTTTCCCGTAAAATTAAGTCTAAAGAGCAGAGAGAAAATGCAAGGTGCGGCAGTCAATCCTGCATTTTTGAGAAGGCTGTGAAAGATTAAAATGGGAAATTGACAACTACACTCTGTACAGTATGAACCAAAAAAATTAAACCCAACTTTAAATGTTAATAACTTTTGATTAAGATATTTCAGCCTCATTCCTTGCATTACACAGAGAGAAATGCATCCTGACCACTCAGACCTAAAGCTTTGTACTCAGGATACATATCTCTGTGTGTAATGCACCAAATGAAACTGAAATATCTTAATCAAAAGTTATCAACAATTGAAGTTGAGTTTACTTCATATGGTCCATACCGTATATCAGGCACCCCTAGAGTGTTGCCAGATGCTGCGTGCCCTGCATAGCTAAATTTCACCTGAAAAATACAAAGTTTAAGTAGCTTTGCGGAAAAAAAGCCAATACGAGCATCTTGCTGAGCAACGGCACCAGTCTGCAACATTGTAAAATTTCTGTTGGGCATTTAATTTCGACCTGAGTTTATACGCAGTAAATCATACCGCAATTACATTATTACCTGGACAATTACAGACCGGAACTTGGATTCCCAATAACTTAAATGAAAAATTAATGTAATTTTCATTTCACCCAAAACTATTTGAAGTGGCTATTAACAAAAGTAATTGAACTATTTGATTAGGATACATTGATCAAACTAATTAAATTTTTAGTGATGGTATTGATAAAACTAATTGAATTATTTGGTGACGGTAATGATTAAACTAATTAAATTACTTGATGATGGTATTGAAAAAACTAATTGAATTATTTGATTAGGATATTGATAAAACTGATTGAATTTTTGGCCAGGATATTGATAATACTAATTGAAATATTTTATGCCGGTAATGATAAAACTAATTAAATTATTTGATGATGGTATTGAAAAAACTAATTGAATTATTTGGTGGGAGTTTTGATAAAATTAATTGCAGAGTTTACAGAGTCTGTCATCACGCAGCAAAGAAGCACCAGCAGCACGCCTCGAGCAGACAACGCTACAGCTGCGGTCTGCAGACTCGTATGAGAAGTTATCCGCATATCAGCGCGGCGTGGTGTGACTGAAACGAGTTTTAAATACCGCCTCAATTGGCTCGTGCAGCTGTACATGCTTGGTCGTGTGTAGGTGCGTATGTGTGTATGGTCGTGTGTGTGTGCGGGCATGTGTAAATGATCGTGTGTGTGTGTGTGTGTGTGTGTATACTCATGTGTATGTGTGAGCTTACGTGTATGGTCGTCTACATGCGGGCATGTTTAAATGATTGTGGGTGTGTGTGTGTGTGTGTATGCCTGCGTGTGTGTGCGCATGTGTGGATACGCATTTGTGTGCATGCTCGTGTACATGTGTGCATTCATGTGTGTAGGTGCACACGGGCATTTACATATGTGCACACGCACTTGAGACCATAAATAAGAGAGACAGAACAGATGACGGAGTTTTTGCGAGCTGCGGATGAACTTTATACAGTAGCGCACAGCAACAGCTGCACCGCTGCACGTGAACAGCATTGAACAACATAACGAGCGTCTCGAGTGAACGTTCCCCGCAGTGTTTGGTGGTTCCTTATAATTTTAATTAATTATTGAAAGTAATAATTGTACTGTGATTTCGCATCGTGATCAGCATCGATCAGCATAATGATCGATTTTAACGTAATTTGGCATCACTGGAGAGATTTATTAAACTAATAATGAAGCCTCTCTGCCTCTGTCGGGTGTGTGATACTATGGGGGAATATGTGCCTGCTTTTTATTAGCAATACCTCAGAGTTTTATGCTGAAGTGAGAGGCATTTAACTTTCTAAATAAGCTTGAAAATATTTTTGTTTTCACGGTAATTTTACTTTTCGTAAAAATTTATTTTGCAGTCTTACGAAAATGAGATTTTTTGAAAATCATTTTGCTCGAATACTTGAGTGTTGTGCTTCGTTCAAGAGTTAGTTCAATTTTTACAGCCAAATTTTGGTATAAGTCAAATCACCCTTGAATAATTTACCGAAATTGTCAACTGAACTCGAAATTCTGACAACTTTCACTGAACAAATTCGCTGCAGTGATACTGTCACACGTCAAAGTATTACAATCTTATGGATCCAGCACTCAAAAACACACAATTAATCAGCTGTGATTGCCATCAAAACACACAATTAATCATTCGGGATTACTACCAACGCACACAATTAATCAGCTATGATTGCTACCAAAACAAACCATTAATCAGCTGTGATTGCTACCAAAACCTACCATTAATCAGCTATGATTGCTACCAAAACCTACCATTAATCAACTATGATTGCTACCAAAACAAACCATTAATCAGCTATGATTGCTACCAAAACAAACCCTTAATAAACTGTGATTGCTATCAAAACAAACCCTTAATCAGCTGTGAAGGCTACTAAAAGAGACCCTTAATCAGCTGTGATTGCTACCAAAACACAAAACTGATCAGCTGTGATTGCTACCAAAACAGACCCTTAATCAGCTGTGATTGCTACCAAAACACACAACTGATCAGCTGTGACTGCTATCAAAACAAACCATTTATCAGCTGTGATTGCTACCAAAACCTACCATTAATCAGCTATGATTGCTACCAAAACCAACCCTTAATCAGCTATGATTGCTACCAAAACACACAATTAATCAGCTGTGATAGCTACCAAATCAACACACGTAACACAGCAGGTAAGCAACGTAAAGTTAAGGATCTCTCTTTAGTTTCCCCAAGACACGCTACGATGAACGTGCGAGAGAACATTTCTCACTTCACTGAATAAAAGAATAGAAAATTTAACCGTGACGAGGGACGCAAGTTTGGCCGGAGTTGCTTGTGTTCTTTATTCGCTTTATTGTTAGAAGCTGCGGGCGACGGCGTGCCAAAGCGTGTATATAACACCGATGTACTCGATTCACGTGCCCTCTGCCAAGGATTAACGCTTGGAAATTATACATATAAGACTAGTAAAACTCTTTTAAAAATGACGGTTTTGGATGACGTTCGATAAAGAACTTAATTTGATTACGTTGGTAGTGATTTACAAATCATTATTCTTTGACTAGCGTGCACGGCTCGTCCAAGTTAATGGGATTTGATATTTTTCTTGAATATGTTTTGCAGATGTGGATGACAAACAAATATATTCATCCCAATAGTACCTACGATTAAAACATTCTTGTACTTGTGCTCTGGTGAAACTCGTATCACAGATACGGTCATTGAACATCCTATGAGCGTCACAGAGAGACTGAAAACGCGGCGGACACCAAACAAATATACCATATAAATAAATACACTAAGGGTATTATCAGGTATGACCAGCGTGCACAGGTATTGAAAATGAAGGTATTGAATGATATTAGATGAAGATCATAAGTTGAATAGGTTAGTGGGGATGTAAAAATCATAATTCCTGCATGATTCTTTCAACGAGTAAAGGTATACAATATGACGAAGGCATCACTACGTCTGAAATTTTGCCTGCATCAATTCTTCACTTACGCCACCAGAAAAATTAAAAACTGATCGGTAGTGCAATACCCGTGATTTGGATACAATATCAATACCGGACAGGTACCAACACTGGTACCACATATACGATCATCATGATACTCATTTTGTGCCTTTCAAAAGTTTCGATGGTTACTATGGAAAAATCATGAGTACATATATATGCATGCATAAATAAACTCACGACGGCTATTGCTACGTTGGACTAGCGAGCAGGGTCTGCCAAAAGCGACGGCATTCGGTAAAGCAAGCAGGTCACTTATTTATTTTGGTAATAACATAGAATATTAGTGCTCTCTGATTACTTGGACATTCATAAGTGCGTGACAATCGTATCTGTCATACAGGGCTTTACCCCATCATGAATATTAATTATATCCACTTCTTCTATGTACGTAATGTACAATATTATTCAATCAAATTCAATGAGCTGAACTTTAGAAAGAGTTGAAGCCCAAAAAATATATCGGTATAAAACCGATGTACGATATCATTGAAATGAATTCCCACTACAAGAATTGGCTCAGTATTTGTTCATAATTCTCTAGTCAGCTACAGCCTCAATAATTCACATTAATTTAATGGTTTCATAGGTACCATTCAAATAATATAAAAAACCTGTCATCTGCTCACTTTTGATCACATGCCAAAAAATATCGCAGCAATGAAAATTGAATTAATAATGTTCAAGAAAATACTTCTTATCGCAAGGAAAAATTAATTCAGCAATATTTTCAAAAACTTCTTGGTCAATCATAAATAATAATACGCAATTGTAATAATTGGATGGTTGGTCCGTGATACGAGTTTCACCAGTGCACAAGTACAAAAATATTTTAATCGCGGGTACTATTAGGATGAATATATTTGTTTGTCATCCAGATCTGGGAGATTTATTTTAGCAAAATACGGAATCCCGTTGTTTTTGAACGGTATTTTTACCCTAGTATTTTATTAACAATTAAAATCAGTAAATATGTTTATCGTGGATACGCTGCTACCTACATCGTCGTATCGTCATTTCAACGGAAATTCGAACTTGGTCAGATGGTGATCGATGATTTTGAATACACTTTTTATTGGTGGTATCTTTGTTCATCGTTACGAGTTGAAGGGCAGCTTGATGGGATATTGCACGTTGTTGCGAGTGATTGTGTTCGTACCGATTATGCCATGCGTACGGGTGTAGTTAAAAACTACTTCATTGACGAGATTTTTCGGTAATTGAAGGAACTGAGAATTTGAGTAGCGTATGCTCTTTTAAGATATCTCGTGCGTTGCATAACATTTTTTGAAATATTATACAATATTCAAGTCTATTTCCTTTAACTGATATTCATGTTCTCTCAAAAAGTTAATGGCTTCTTGGTGAAAATCCAGTTTCTACAAATGCCTCTAAAATTCCTGAGTTTGAAAATCTATTTCTTTCAACTGAAAGTTACTTTCTTTAAAAAAAATCAATGAAATGCTTGATTCATGAAACTCAAGTGCCTCCGGATGCCCCTCAAATTGTTAAAATATAAAGTCAAATTTTTGAAAGTGAATATATGCGAAGTTTTTAAATTTTTAAACATTCAAATTTAAAGTTCGCAACATATCAAGTATTTAAATTTATTTAAAATTCCTCAAAGTTTCCGATATTTAAATTTAAAGTTGCTCAAAGTCTTACAACTTAATTCATGATGTATCTAAAGTATGTGAAATGAGTTTCATTCATGCATGTGTCGTGAAGGACAATTTATGAACAGGGGACAATTTTACTGCAAAGGTCTGTTTATTTATTGAATAATTCACATAAATTTGTCACACAAACATGGTAACTTGAGAAATACTCGGCAAAATGAGGACATAAATTCAGTGACTCCATCCAAGGTAAAAATACTCAATTTCTTTTAAATATGTTCGACAAAAAATTAAACGTATGCAACATCATTGCATGAATGCGCACTAACTCCAGCCAGTCAGTAGCGCGAGAGACGAAATCATTTCCACGGAAATAAATGTTCTTCCCTTTTACTTATGAGTTTGCACATTTAATACATATTTTTTAAGATGTCCGCTACAAAAGTATTTCTTACACAATATTCTTCTCAAAATGCCACGAAGAAATATTTTCCATTCTTTTTGAATTATTTTCAATATGGTCAGATTAATTATTGAAATTGCTTCTGGAGCAAGGAACTCCAAGTTTCTCATCTGCTGCTCTATTTTCTTTTGAGAACGCTCCAAATAAATTCTATAAGCTTCCTTAATCAAGAATATAGCGCTAGTGTAGGACTTGTGCATGTGGATGTTGTTGAAGAAGATTTTCCAACTTTCCAAGACCTGGTGCATTATCAGTAATGGAAGCAGACATTTTATTACCTTGCTGTTGGCATGCCGGAATTAAATTCTCAGACTACTCGTTCTGGGATTTGGATGGAAGCACCACGATGTGTTGTGCGACACACAACGCAACACATAGCACACACAACACACAAAATACACACAACGCACATAACCCAACCCAACACACAACACACACACAACATGAAGTGCAGATTTACTCTTTCACGTGAAGGTAGTACAGTTGACGCTCTTGTTTCGGTCTCGTAACTTCTTTCTGTACGTTGCAATAGATATTGAAGTTTGTTTCGTTTGTCTACATAAGTGTCGTGCCTGTGGACCTTAAAAGAAATGAATTTCATGGGTACGTGAAACTTTTTACTTCGTGTTCTTGGGTAGTCATGTTATTAATTACAGTTCTTACACCATTTGGTTATAAACAATTTACCTTTTAGCAAAATTATAATTACATCGACATATGCGTTTAGTTATGGAGCATTTTAAGAGTGTATTAGAGGGTTTTTACGACAATGCAGTGGAATAATTAACTTCGACAGCAGTTACCATTTTCTCCTTGATATCGTCAGCCATCCGGGATTTACTAGTATAACTAGAAGTCAAATCCTGGATTTTATGATCTAATAAACAGTCATCCTGGATTTACCACCACATTTCTTCAAGGTAATATGTCTGATGTCCTCCAACCCTTCGTACGTTACTGTAGTCCCCACTCAAATTTCTTGCAACTGCTGTCCGATCATCTTCAGTACCTAAAGCTTCATAAATTATTTAGCCATCATTTTCTCTCATCTTGTGGTAACCTCAACTTGAAGATCGCTATGGGGGGACGTAGTGTTCTTGTACTCGTAGATTGTAATGTTCATATAGAGTGTGTTCATTATATGGATAGTCATTTGGAGATTGCGATAGCGGATGTAGTGTTCATTTAGATTGCGATGTTCTATAATGTTTCATATGGATTATATGAATTATGTTCATATGTTCATATGGAGTAGAAGTTGGAGATTAAGATAAGGATGTAGTGTCCATATAGATTGAGATGTTCATATATGTAGATTGTGCTCATAAGGGGTGCAATTTGGAGATTGCGATAGGGGATGTAGTGTTCTTATAGACTGCGATGTTCATATATGTAGATTTTGTTCAAATAGATTGCAATTTTAAAATTGGGGTAAGTGATGCAGTGTTCATTCAGATTGCTTTCTTCTATAGATTGTGTTCATATGGATTAGAATTTAGAGATTACGATAGGCGATGTAACGTTCATATCAATCGAAATTGATATGTAGAAAACTTCTGGGAAAACGCTGCTATTGTGTCTCGTGTCTTACACATGAACTGACAGAAAAGATGGCTAAATGTAGAAATGTACAAACCTTATGATAATTATTATTTAACACGTCAAGTGCGGCGGGTTAAACTGAAGTTCAATATCCAGCTCAAATTTAGAGTCAATTGTAGAAAGAAATTTTTAAAATAGCAAACATTGACTAGATCATGCCTTCATTTAACTTTCATTTAGTATTTATAAAATTTGAGTCAGTGACTACTGGTCGGCCAGCAGCATTATGAAAATAACCTAAATGAACACCGGTAGGTCACGCCGCACTTAACGTGTTAAATGTATTGCATGGCTCATTATCAGTTTTACAAAAGGTTTCTAGAAGAATTTTATTTCTTCCAGTTTGATGACCTTGACTTCCTCTTTCATGAACTTGACTTCCACTTTGAAGAACTTGATTTCCATCGCTAACTTTATTTCACTTGAATGAACTGGATTTCCCCTTTGAACTCTCTTTACACTTAGATGAACTTAATTTCCATTTTGAAGCTTGATTTCCATTGTGAAAAACTTGATTTTCACTTCAATGAACTTGATCTCCACATAGAGGAACTTGATTTTCATTTGGCCAAAAATTATTCTTTTGACGGTTTCAAATGGGTTCAAATGGTTTTAGAGGAATCTAATTTTCATTCAGATAAATTTAATATTCTACTTCGACAGTATGATTCTCAATATCATGAAATTAGTTTTTACTTTGAGGATTTTGAATTTCAGTTTTAGGAATTAAAATTAGAAAAGAAACAGAACTTCAGTGACGCGCTGTCAGGTTGTATACGCATTTGAGTAATTCTTTATGCCATATTTGACAACAATTACTAAAACAATTAAATTCATATTAAAACAATACAGGACTGATTATGGAAATTTTGCGTAAACTTGCTGAACAAATAATGGCAAAAAACATTCGTACAATGAATATTTGTGCAAGAGCAAATCAACAATACTGTCATGCATGTAATATTTGTTTGAAATGATGGATTGAAGAAATACATTAACCTTTACCTACGGAATGGTAAAAGACTTTAATTATGAACTATTTAAATGAAAAATTTAAATTTTTTGTAAATCTATTACCAAGAGCGCGGTGTTAAATTTTTCTTCTGTTCTTACTGGAATCACCGTGGACGGTGACCAAGCAACCAAACAAGTAAGCAATGAAGATTATCAAAATTTTAAAATGCATGCGAGAGCATGGACTCGTAGAGAGTGCTATGTGTACGCTGAGCCATTAAATTCTTTGTGCATTTAATTATTGACCGTATAAAATTCTACACATTTTGTTGTTTCCATCTTTGATTCCTAAGTATTCTTATACTTTCCTACTCCCACACCGCATATAAACTGGATCCTTGGACTGTGAACTGGACACCTTGACTCTGCATAACGACTCATATTTCTGTTTTGATTGCAATTTATTTATTCAGGTTAAAATTCATTCCGATTTTTCCTTAAAAGTGGAATGTAAAAACGAAATTATAGACAATTGAACGTTCGACTAAAAATCACCCGTCACAGTTTAAATTCAAGCCAGCTTATAGAAACGCCGTATTCACGACGGTGGGGAACTCTAAAGAAATGTAGTGTAATGCTCTAGAATATGCAACTCCAGCTGTTGCAGTAGCAGTACTTCTGAGCACTTTGTATTTATAATGAGGCAAAAGAAAATTAATGAAGTATATTTTAATATAAAAAAATATATATCGAATTTGGAAAAAATTGAATAATATCTTAAGTTTGAAAAAAATTTTTGTGTATCTCATTCATTTTCGTTTCATGTGGTGTCATCATTTGCTATAAATTCAATTCCACGAATACTTTCCATCCGCCTTCCTCAAACCTTCCTCCTACCAGCTTCACATTCATTGTGGTAAATAAACTTTTATACAGGATTCCTTTTTAATTAAGTCAACCCATTAGTATTGCACTCAAATTAGGTATTTCTCATAATTAATACATGTATCATTGACTTATTAACAACTACTCATCAATATATATTAATCACCAGTTGAGTGTCCCCTATCATTAACTATTGCTTTAAAATAAAATACTAACCACCAATTAAGTATTAATCATGAATTAAGCATTACTCACCCAAACTTTCCTCATGCTGAAGATGAACTGAAGTTTTCACACACACAGCAGCACAGCTAAAAACCTTCACATCGCTTCACAAACTGCAGAGATGAGCAAAACCACTTTCGAACGGTCGTGCGTTTGATTCGTTTGAAATGAATGTGATGACGTGAATCAGAGATCGTACCCAAAGAATGCTTACCCTGCTAGCCCCTTCACTACACTGAGTCTACCGAGCCAAAGTGCCGCCATTTATAGACTGAATGCTCAGTATCGTGCAAGTACGTTCTCCAGTCAACGATCTCCCGAGCTTCGCAGCTCACTTTCTTGCGCTAAATTCAGCGGTAATTTCTTCTACGCAATGATCAGTCGTGACTGACGCGAAGCTTTTCTTGTTGTGGCGCCGACTCATTGATTGGTCATGACTGACTTCAAAACGCGCCGATGTAATTATTTTTGGACATCGGACCGGTATCTAGGCGTCGGAAGACAGGTATTCTTTCGACGCTGTGCCATCAGTTCAGGTCAGTCACGGCCGTCGGTGTCGCTGACGCGTCTTCTTCAGCGTGTGCAGATTCAGACACACAAATTATTTAGAAGGTCTGTGTTCCGAACCTCTTGCATTCACTGTCACTCTCGCTTGGCTACGCCTCATTCTACTTAATTCACTCCCGCGCGGAGTGTGCGTAACTATAGTATGAAAAAATTAAATAAACAATCGAAGGTCTAAACGTAATGTGCTTAACTATCCTGATAGAAAATAAAAAATTGAGCTTCGTTCGATGAGCAAATTTTTGTGATTCCTCTCAAAATAAATAGTGTTTGCATCATCAAACTATGAAGTAAATTGTGTAGGTGTACGTGGCTGTTACAACAGTTATGGCTCTCATAACACCTATGACCTTTGTAACAGCTATGGCTGTGATAACAGTAATGACTGATTCAATAGTTATGGCTCATGTAACAGTAATAGTTTCCATGACGGTCGTAGCTCACAGAGCAGCCATGAATTTTTGACCATAATTATGGCTGTTATAACAGCGGTGCCTTTCGTAAGAGTTATGGCTTCTACAACACTTATGGTTTAAATAACGGTCATGGTTCCTATCACAGCCATGACTCTTGTTACATTTATGTCTCTCCTAAAAGTTAATGTTCTCACAATAGCTATCCTATAAAGTTAATGTCCTCACAACAGCTATCCTATAAAGTTAATGTCCTCACAATAGCTATCCTATAAAGTTAATGTTCTCACAATAGCTATCCTATAAAGTTAATGTCCTCACAATAGCTATCCTATAAAGTTAATGTCCTCACAATAACTACCCTATAAAGTTAATGTCCTCACAATAGCTATCCTATAAAGTTAATGTCCTCACAATAGCTATCCTATAAAGTTAATGTCCTCACAATAGCTATCCTATAAAGTTAATGTCCTCACAATAACTATCCTATAAAGTTAATGTCCTCACAATAACTATCCTATAAAGTTAATGTTCTCACAATAGCTATCCTATAAAGTTAATGTCCTCACAATAGCTATCCTATAAAGTTAATGTCCTCACAATAACTATCCTATAAAGTTAATGTCCTCACAATAACTATCCTATAAAGTTAATGTCCTCACAATAACTACCCTATAAAGTTAATGTCCTCACAATAGCTATCCTATAAATTTAATGTCCTCACAATAGCTATCCTATAAAGTTGATGTTCTCACAATAGCTATCCTATAAAGTTAATGTCCTCACAATAGCTATCCTATAAAGTTAATGTCCTCACAATAGCTATCCTATAAAGTTAATGTCCTCACAATAGCTATCCTATAAAATTAATGTCCTCACAATAGCTATCCTATAAAGTTGATGTTCTCACAATAGCTATCCTATAAAGTTAATGTCCTCACAATAGCTATCCTATAAAGTTAATGTTCTCACAATAGCTATCCTATAAAGTTAATGTCCTCACAATAGCTATCCTATAAAGTTAATGTCCTCACAATAGCTATCCTATAAAGTTAATGTCCTCACAATAGCTATCCTATAAAGTTAATGTCCTCACAATAGCTATCCTATAAAGTTAATGTCCTCACAATAGCTTTCCTATAAAGTTAATGTCCTCACAATAGCTATCCTATAAAGTTAATGTCCCCACAATAGCTATCCTATAAAGTTGATGTTCTCACAATAGCTATCCTATAAAGTTAATGTCCTCACAACAGCTATCCTATAAAGTTAATGTCCTCACAACAGCTATCCTATAAAGTTAATGTCCTCACAATAGCTATCCTATGAAGTTAATGTCCTCACAATAGCTATCCTATAAAGTTAATGTCCTCACAATAGCTATCCTATAAAGTTAATGTTCTCACAACAGCTATCCCATAAAGTTAATGTCCTCACAACAGCTATCCTATAGAGGTATTGGTTGTGGTACCGGTCTCCTTGCAATACACTAAACTCAACATATTCCTAGATATTTAAAATATTCCCCAATATTTTTCCGCTATTTGCTCAATTCTGACAAGCTGCCGGATTTTCTGACGGAAATTTTCAAGCCCCCTGACAGTCCAAACCTTCACGGCACAAATATTTTGCAGAGACTCTGAGCAAGCAAAGCTTTATTTATATTTCTGCCATTGAATTCCCTGAACAATTTGGACGCTGTTGTGTTTGGTCCCAAGAATTTGGGAATTACGAAACAAACACAAATTCCGGAAATTCTTTGAACTTCGTAGCAAAAATAATTATTAGCACAGGTTGTTTCGTTTCTGAAGGTTGACAGGAGTACGAACGAAGTTCAAAGGGAATGGCAGGTGAATCGAATGCGAACTGATGATTTCATTTCTAAAAATTGTTTTTGCTTCTACACTGCCTGATCAGTTATGCGTATAGGGTTCTGCTTCCTCTCATGCGAACATCATATGAGAGCATCAGAGATGCAGGAGTATGTGTGACATCAGTGATACACGATTAACATCAGTGATGCACGAGTATGTGCGATATAAATGATGCTCGATTAACATCAGAGATGCACGAGCATGGGCGATATCAGTGATGCGCAATTAACATCAGTGATGCACGAACATGTGCGATATAAATGATGCTCGATTAACATCAGTGATGCAGAAGCATGTGCGATATCAGTGATGCGCGATTAACATCAGTGATGCACGGGTACGTGGGACATCAGTGATGCACAAGTATGTGCGACATCAGCGATACACGATTAACATCAGCGATGCACGAGACTTTTCCACGAGGGTCGGTCACTAGCCACCAGCTCGCCCGACGCCAGCGCGACACCCGCACGCTCGGCTGCTCAGTGAAAGTTCGGAAATTTTCTCAGCGAAAGGTTCTTTACGACCGCAAGCTCGCTCTCGAGCAGCCAACGTCGCTGTTTTATTTATCTAGTGCAGGCGTTCCCAACCTGGGGTGCACGCACCCCTGGGAGTGCAAGACGATATTCCAGGGGTGCAAGATGATATTCTAGGGGTGTGAGACGATATTCCAGGGGTGCGAGGCGATATTCCAGGGGTGCGAGACGATATTCCAGGGGTGCGAGACGATATTCCAGGGGTGCGAGACGATATTCCAGGGGTGTGAGGCGATAATCCAGGGGTGCGAGACGATATTCCAGGGGTGCGAGGCGATATTCCAGGGGTGCGAGACGATATTCCAGGGGTGCGAGACGATATTCCAGGGGTGCGAGACGATATTCCAGGGGTGCGAGACGATAATTCAGGGGTGCGAGACGATATTCCAGGGGTGCAAGACGATATTCCAGGGGTGCGAGACGATATTCCAGGGGTGCGAGGCGATATTCCAGGGGTGCGAGACGATATTCCAGGGGTGCGAGACGATATTCCAGGGGTGCGAGACGATATTCCAGGGGTGCGAGACGATAATTCAGGGGTGCGAGACGATATTCCAGGGGTGCAAGGCGATATTCCAGGGGTGCGAGACGATATTCCAGGGGTGCGAGACGATAATTCAGGGGTGCGAGACGATATTCCAGGGGTGTGAGGCGATATTCCAGGGGTGCGAGACGATATTCCAGGGGTGCGAGACGATAATTCAGGGGTGCGAGACGATATTCCAGGGGTGCAAGACGATAACCCAGGGGTGCGAGACGATATTCCAGGGGTGCGAGACGATATTCCAGGGGTGCGAAACGATATTCCAGGGGTGCGAGGCGATATTCCAGGGGTGCGAGAAAATTCCAGGTAAATAATAGGATATTGGTTATACATTTACATTTTTATTTCAAGGGTTGCGAGATTCGAATGAATTTTAGATTTTGGCTCTTAACTCAACACTGCATGCAAAGCTAGTAAATATTTAAATGTAGCTTGTGAATGGCTCGGAAAGCATTAAAATATGTGTGGTAAGTGAATGCCATGAATAAATGAGTATTTATTCATTGGAATTTAATACGACGCTGTCGCTGAAAATAACCTAAAACGTTGACTTCAATGCAACAAAATATAAAATTCAATTAGGCTTCTGAATTAGAATTTATATGAATTTTTACGTGAGATTTTTGAAAAAATTAATACAGCGTATATATCATTTCTTCTTACAAATTATTAGAAAAAAATAAAATTACCTGAAATGAGCCCCAATTGTCTTAGGGGATCAGAACACAAATAAAAACTGACTCAAAATTGAATAAGAGACCCTAAGTGAATTATATTATTTGGATAACAAACAAAAGTTTGTTTGCATCAAGAACAATTCAACTAAATTCAATCGGCCCAAGCTATCCCACACCAGCAAAATGTTCTTTACGTAACATTTTTACAAAGTTGGTGGTCGGAATTCGGGTAAATATCTGGCGCTGTTGGTGTCTCGTTGAAATGAATTTTGGAAATTCTCGCTCATTCTACCGAAGTAATTTTCTCACCAAATCGAAATTTCCCTGACATCATTTCATTCATGAATACAAATTTCCCTGACATCATTTCATTCATGAATACAAATTTCCCTGACATCATTTCATTCATGAATACAAATTTCCCTGACATCATTTCATTCATGAATACAAATTTCCCTGACATCATTTCATTCATGAATACAAATTTCCCTGACATCATTTCATTCATGAATACAAATTTCCCTGACATCATTTCATTCATGAATACAAATTTCCCTGACATCATTTCATTCATGAATACAAATTTCCCTGACATCATTTCATTCATGAATACAAATTTCTCCGAAATCGTTTCCTTTGGAAATCAAAATTTCACTTTAATTTCCTGTACAAATTTAAATGAGGCACAAATGATATTTTCTTAAAATAAAAATAAATACGAATCCGACAATTGGCCCAGCCACAAGAAGACTCAATTTAGAGGTATTTTAATATTAAAATTACTAGTGAGGGCATTTATGGCAGTTTTTTCTTTCGTTCATCATCGTAAATAAACTGAAAAACTACCTAGGCTTTTTGGATGTGAGCTTTTTGTGATCTTGCAGAGCTGTTAATTGCTTGATTAATAACTAGATAATAATTTATTCCAAAAATGACATAAAGAAACACTCCAAAACTACACGTAACAATAGCAGATGTGAAAAATGTTCGTTTACAACAATTTATATTCTAAAAGAGTCTTTAACAATTGTCAGAGCAAGGACTTCATTTCTTGGCTAATTACATTTGTTTTTGAAAGTTACTGATGTATAAAAAAATAATCAGCCAATTCGAGCTTTATAAATAGAAGACAGGGTGACAAAGCTTTGTGTGGACATTATTTTTCTTTGCTTCATCAGCTCATCAACAATAATAGTAAATCATTGTATTCTAAAATGAAGAGACAATTCAAAAATAACTCGATACTTGGAAATCTTTGACGAGAATAACTCAGCGTTTAATGACGAGCGTTCATTATTGTGAAATCTCTTGGTTCACAAACATAATAACTTGCTTCGCTCTGAGAAGCAATTTGTGTTTGAACTAAGGCACTAATGAGTGCTGCAATAAAATCCTTCATTCAACTGTTATTCAAATTGTTCGCAATAAATGTTCAATTGGGGAGCGAATAACAATAACGAGCTCTGTCACAGTAAGCATTACTGTTACTGAAAATGCTCCGAATTGGAAGACTCTTCCTCCGTATAATGATTTGAACTCGCTAGAAAGTTGTTTATTTTAATCAAACAATGTAGATCTGCTGAAGGTTTATAAAGCCTATCATTATTCTACCGGAAAAAAATTCATGCTTGTAAACAATTACGCTTCGAAATAACAACTGATACAAAGGCATATTAAATACATGATGGTTCTTAGTTTGTCCTACTGATTTGTGAAAAATATTAATTCCTTACTAGGTGAACAGTGTGGTCAACTCGCTAATATGTTAAAAGCTTGAAAATAACCAATACACACATCAAAATGAACATTAAAAGCTTTAAAATAACAAATAAACCTGACAAAATTAGGTTAATGGGTTTTGAAATGACGATTAAACCCATAAAATTGGTATTAAAGGGCTTTAAAATGACCACTAAACCCATCAAAATGATAGTCCACAAGTGAAAGAAACTACATTTCTAACCATTATAACTCCAAACAAAACTGAATGCATGGTTTCAGGTTAGTTGTATCTACAAAAAAAACGGAACGCATAGTATCAGGTACTTTAAAGTTTCAAGACTTTGAATATCGGTCAAACGGTCTCACAATAGATAAAAAAAGAACTGATTCATTATTCATTCGTTAGATATACTATATTCATCATATATATATCTTCATTGATTATATATAGGACACCATGACGGTTGCCCCCGTATAGAGCCGGTACCCATTTCCGACACCTGGGTTGAGTGGGGTCTTGTGCTTGAGTTTTCAGTTTCCCCCGTTGGGTATGAGGGAAAACTCTAACATAATAACCCACTCAACCCAGGTGTTGGAAATGGGTACCGGCTTTACGGGGGAAATTGTCATGGTGTCCTAAATGTAGAATTACTTATAAGGCATTTGAAAAACCAATACACAAGATCATGGGTATCAGGCTTGATAGAAAATAAAGCATCCTTAGATGACCATGTTTGTTATTTGTTTGTTATTTCAGAGTACACATTTCATTACATTTTGCCGCGGCCGTTGTCATAAACAAGTCTATGCATTTATTCTAACTAACATTGTGTAAGTCATTTGAGTTTTTTATTTCTGAAAGTCCGTTACAATTACAAAAATTTATATTTTTTGTCAACGGAATTCAGAGTTTCTGGTCAAAGAAAGCGAGAATCTGCACAAAATGCTTTTCAATCATTTAAAGATTCAAACTTCCGTTAGAATCAACATCATGACTGACTTTGAACAACAAATTAAAATAATGCAACATGAAATTTTGCAAATTCATACGATAAAAACTTCCAGGAAAATTAGAATAACATTTTTTTCTGTTCATTATTTTTCGGTCCCACGTTATTGGACGAGGTTGAATAGAATGCTGTGATTACCTTGATGTCATATAATATTGCGCTGTGCTCTTAATATTTTGCTGTGGTTGAACATACAATATTACTACAGCTGTTAACACTACTATACACAATAATCTTGCTGTGGTTGAATATATTGCTGCCGTTGAATACTCTATAATTCTTTATTATCACCAGTTCACCCTCCTGAAAATTTTAGAGTTGATTTTAATATTTTTCCCCCTTATGAAATAAAGAAAAAGGGGAATGACATAAAGGCTGAAAGAAATAAAAAATTTCACTTTCTCTAGAGCTACTGAGGCCGAGTGCACACGGCCCATCAAAAATCTAACCTAATAATACCCGCTGTGTATTTCTTTATATATATATTAATATATTTATTTATATATTTATATTTATATCCATTACTATATTTTTTTATATATTTATTTATGTATTTATTTATACTTTTGTTTGGTGTCTGCTTCTTAAGAAGTATAGGATGTATATTTCGTCTGAGTTTGAGGTGTCATGGAGACCGAATTCCTCAGTGTAACAATAAAATATCGCTTTTTCGTGCATTGATGTGTTTGACATTTTATCAGGATAGGCTCGGTTAGCACAAGTTTAGTTAGGATAGGTTAGAGTATGAAAGGTTAGGATAGGAATGGTTAGGATAGGTTGAGTTAACATAGATTAGGTAATGTTGACAGAATTTTTTCCCGGGTCCACCTAGCTTAACGATGACATTGTCCGTTGAATTTCCACGGGTACTGCAACCAGCTAACAATACTCTTGGTTTATTTGTTTGGAGTCCGCTTCTTCCATTTCTCTGTCACGCTCGTAAGAATAGTCATAATGATCGTATCTGTGATACGAGTTTCACCTGTGGACAAGTATAAGAATATCTTTATCACGGGTACTGTTAGGATGGATATATTTGGTTGTCATCCACATCTGGAAAATTTGTTCGAGAAAGGCACTGAATCCCGTCATTTTTGACGGGCTGTGCACACTAGTGTATAATAATGTTCGACGAATCCCTTATAACACCCGTTCCTAGTTCCTAACAATACGCGTGATATTCTTTCCAACCCCAAATCCGATGGATTAATTCAGTACACTGAAGAAAACTGTGGACTTGATGAAAGTTATATCACAGATACGCTCATCACACACTTTCTGCTGGTGAGGGAAGGACGCGGCTCCTATTATAGTATATATATATAATACGTTTCTATCCACGTCGGCCTTTTTTGCCGTAATTTTATTCAGAAATATCCTCTCTTATCTCTCTGAAGCTTTTCGAGGAAATCACAATTCCGAAAACAATAACTCAATTTTCAAAATCGTTGGCTTTATACTATTATAACAAGTAGTAACCAGCTAACTGGTCAAACTAATTTAAAACATTTCTGTTCACATTATCAATTAAAAATATCAAAGCAGCATGATGAATTTCAACAGAAAAAAGTCAGAAGAAAATTTGTATTTGTAAAAGTAAACTGATTGTAAATTCTAAGTACCATAATGCAAATGAAAGGGAATTTAATTGACAGAGAAAATTGATGCAACAGAAGGATTGATTGTATTTCTTAAGCTTTATCCTCGTTCCTATCAGAGCTATCGATTAGAAAAGTGTGGCATGCAGACGGACTGACAGACGGATAGGCGGAGGGTCGGAGTGACACGGCTCTTAGTATGCTATAGATGCTGTAATTGAACATATTACTGCCGTTGAATACATCATCATGGTTGAATATCCCTCAGTGGTTTATTGTCATACTGTGATTGAATACATTTCTATATTTTAATACTTTGCCAGGTGGACCCGCGAAAAAAAGGCCAACATTACCTAACAATTCTAATCAAACCTATCATAACCTAACATATTCTAACCTATCTTGTCCTAATCTATGCTAACCAAACCTATCCTGATAATATGACAAACATAACAAACCGAAGACCTGTGAAAAAATTCCGTCAACATTACCTACCCTATGCTAACTTACCTCCTCCTAACCTAACCTAACCTAACATAACCAATGTTATCGTTAGTCAAGGTGGACCCGTGAACAAATTCGGTCAAAATTACTTAACAAATTTCAACATAACATATTCTGACATAACTTATCGTTGCATAACATAAATTAACCAATCCTATACTTACTGAAGCTATCCTGATAATAATTCACGCATAAAAAACCGTTGACCCGTGAAAAAATTTCATCAACATTATTATTACCATTACATCAGCTAACCTTTGCTAACCTAACCTATCCTAACTTAACCTATCTTATCCTAACCTAACCTATCTTATCCTAACCTAACTCAACTGTCCTAACCTATCCTGAACTATCCTATCCTGATAAAATGTCAAACATATCAATGCATCTGAAGGCGATCTTTTAATGTAACACTCAGGAATTCGGTATTCGTGATACGCAAACTTGGACGAAAGCGTAATGGACGAAATAAGTAACTAAGTAACTAACAAACTAACTATCTAACTAATGAGGGAAAAAGTAGAATGTTATATAGATGGTTTAGTATTGAACTGTGCTTGAATTCTTTGATACATTTTGATACCTTGCTGCGGTTGAGTATCTTACTGTAATACTCAAGTAGATCCATGTCGCTTTTTCTTTAAAAAGTTTACCTGTCGAGTAACTACTATTTAGCAATGAGCATTTCTGCAAACCCCAGCGTTTTTATTTATGTTTGAACCCCAGTTGAACCCAGTTTGAACCATGAGCGACCACGGTCGCTGCTCCAAATTTTTAAAGCAAGAAATTATTTCCCGCGGAGTAGAGATGAAATTGATCAAAATTGTTCAATTTATTTTCCTATAGGAACAATAACCATCCTTTATGCAATACTTCCTGCTATAAAATTTATTTCCATCTCGTAAAACTTTCATAAAAGCTTTGCAGTGTCTATTACGAACAACAATTTATTTTACTATGTTTATTGAGTATAATTTACAGTATGTTCACTTAAAATTCCAAAATTATATTTGAAACGAGTCCTGGTTATATGAGTTGAATGCACAGTACGTAGAACTAAATTTACAGTACATAGGAGTAAATGTGCAGTACGTAGGAGCAAATGTACAGTACGTAGGAGTAAATGTGCAGTACGTAAGCGTAAATGTGCAGTACGTAGGAGTAAATGTGCAGTACGTAGAAGTAAATGCACAGTTCGTAGAAGTGAATGTACAGCACATAGGAGTAAATGTGCAGTACGTAGGAGCAAATGTACAGTACGTAGGAGTAAATGTGCAGTACGTAGGAGTAAATGTACTGTACGTAGGAGTAAATGTACAGTACGTAGAAGTAAATGTACTGTACGTAGGAGTAAATGTAGTGTACGTAGGAGTCAATATACTGTGCGTATAAGTAAATTCGGGGCACAGCTATCGGATGCACTGGCGCAGTCTGTCATGAAATCTGGCTAAAGTGCAGTAGAAAACACGAGGCAAATTTTGTCAAGTTACTTAAATATGGCTATAGAAGTCCGTAGAGTGTTGTCCGTTTGCGAAGGAAAATTTATGTACGTTTGATCGAATTAAATTGATTTCCTTCTAGGATCACCTCAAGAGAAAACAACTTCATTCACATGAAAATAAACCTAAAATATTTTTTTTAATGTCATATCGGACTACATCACTTCAGCCCGAGTATAGAAGCGATACAGTTAAATGCAGGGGTCTCCAAACTCCGGCCCGCGGGCCACATCCGGTACGCCACATAATTTCATCTGGCCCGCCAAACAAATTCCTGTGTGGTGGCCTTCAAAAAAAAAAAACTCGCGTGCGACTGGCATTGCTGAATTATTCAAAGCGATGTGAATTTAATGAGGCCCAAGAAATAGCATCAGTACGCAGCACGCACACCACAAGTGGAGAGGACATTTGCAATGAATCCAGTAAAACTACGACAGAATATAACCTGGGATGGAAACAAGTGCAGTGTGTGCCAAATGACGCAGGAAAGAATATGTCTGGGACAAAAAAGGGTTTGGTTGGGCAAATTACAACAGCTTGTGAGGTTGGAGGATTCTCAAAACCCATTGTTCTGCATTGCCTTATCCATCATCCAGCATTGTGCTTAAAATGTTGTTATGTCATGTGTCATGAAACCTGTTGTTTCTGTGGTTAATTTCATTAGGTCTCATGCAGTCAACCATCACCATTTCCATAATTTCTTGAAAGAAATTGATGCCGCGTTTTTTGACTTGCCTTATTATACAGCAGTTAGATTTGTTAAAACATTTCTAGTTGTGTGCATAGTTGTGGGAAGATTTTGCTGCATTTCTTTGAGCTCAGATTGGAAATGGTTTTATTTCTCACCGATAAAAGAAGACCCCAGCCATTATTATCAGACTGCGAATGGATTTGGAAATAGGCATCTTGTGCAGATATGACAGGTCTTAAGAATCAATGGAATTTGAAGTTGCAAGGCCAAAAAAAGTTTGATCAGTGACTACTTTGTTCACTTCAAGGCATTCAGAGCATGACTTGCGCTCCTTGAAGACCAGGTGAAAGTTAGGAATGTTGCTCATTTTCCATGCTGAGAAAAATTTCATGTAGAAGGTATAGTGGAATTTCATTCTTCATTTGCAAATGAAATAATTTTAGACTCGGAAAAAAGTTTCAAGAGCGATTTGCTGACTTTTGATGCCAAAGCAAATGAAATCAGGCTCTTTAATAATCCATTTGACTGTAATTCTGAAAATCTTCCAAATTAATTTCAAATAGAAATTATTGATCTCCAGGCAGACGGCAGATTAAAAGATAAGTATGAGAAGGAAATGTGATTGAGTTTTATAAATGCCTGCAGCTAGATCAATTTTCAAATTTGATAAAGTTTTATTGTATTTGTGTTCATTTTTGGTACAACATACTTGTGTGAACAAACATTTTCCAAAATGATGCGTGTGAAATCTAACTATCGAGCAAATTTGTCTGATGCTCATTCGAAATCAATCCTTACAATTGGCACATCCAATCTGGAACCTGATTTTAATGAAATTTTGAAGTCAAAAACAAACATTCGTCACACTAATTTGGTTGCATAAAACTAAAGGCAGGAATCTATTTAGTTTACTCTGATTTTTTTCCAGCAAGATATATTTTAATTTTTCTATGTTTATATTCGAATATTCGAGGAAATGAAATCACTGGCACTGATTTTTCTCATTTTTTGTTCCTTCGGCCCGCATGAATATGGGAATTATATAATGTGGCCCTTACACTTAGAAGTTTGGAAGCCCGTGGTTTAGTGCATCGAAAAAACGTGAAAACCCAAAGGTGTGTTCGACTATTTCAGTTTTTATTTAGCTCGAAGTTTTATTCCCGAAGACGCCATTTTAGCATTTAACCAGCGCATTCAGATTTTTTTTATTCCGCAATGTGTTCATATCATCTAATTATCATTCCTTAAATCTTTATTTGATGGTAAATCTATGTGAATAGGCAAATTTCTAGCAAGCGTTGGTATATAAACCCTGGTCGCTGAGTAAAAGAATCATGTAACTAAGTTGAGACGAAATGACAAAAAAAATGTGATGGCTATTTCAGGCACTGAATTAACATGACACTATAATAGAAGTGGTACCGTCAGAGCAAAGAAAAAAAATTGCAAAGGAAATTTTATTGTCCTTTGAAATTTTATTACTACTGAACTTATAGGAATGCAGTTAGTTTTGTATTACGTAACTTTCTATTAACTTTCTTATTGAAAATTTGCCAGGTATAATATATTTATCCTTAGATAATGTGCGCTGGTGAGTGTTGCGTCAACGCCAGCGGTATATTGGAGCTGCCTAGTGTTGCGTCAACACCAGCGGTATATTGGAGCTCCCTAGTGTTGCGTCAACGCCAGCGGTATATTGGAGCTGCCTAGTGTTGCGTCAACACCAGCGGTATAGTGGAGCTGCCTACTGTGGCGCCAACACCAGCAGTATATTGGAGCTGCCTAGTGTTGCGCCAACACCAGCGGTATATTGGAGCTGCCTAGTGTTGCGCCAACACCAGCGGTATATTGGAGCTGCCTAGTGTTGCGCCAACACCAGCGGTATATTGGAGCTGCCTAGTGTTGCGCTAACACAAGCGGTACATTGGAGCTGCCTAGTGTTGCGCCAACACCAGCTGTAGCTGTACATTGGAGCTGCCTAGTGTTGCGCCAACACCAACGGTATATTGGAGCTGCCTAGTGTTGCGCCAACACCAGCTGTATATTGGAGCTGCCTAGTGTTGCGCCAACACCAGCTGTATATTGCAGCTGCCTAATGTTGCGCCAACACCAACTGTATATTGGAGCTGCCTAGTGTTGCGCCAACACCAGCGGTATATTGGAGCTGCCTAGTGTTTCGTAATACCATTACCGTACAAAACCAGTTTCTGCGATCTTGTATTCGTCTGCAGTCGGCCACGAACATTGTTCATTACGCATGGAGTTTATGCGATCCACGCCTGCTGGTTGAAGGTTCTTCGAATTAATATCGGAGTTGCCTTCGCAAGCTGCTGCACTCTTACCAACAACCTGCGATTACCTCCAAGTTGACCGTGACAAAGTTGCGCATTTGCTACAGAAAGTGACATGAACTCGACGAAATTAACTCATGAACTTCTGCCAAGCTTTCGCCTGGAGCTTCCAAGCGAACGTATTGCTTTTTAAACGCAAAACGACCTCAGGGTAAACGGTCTAATACAGAGCAGACCAGCGCCACACGATGCAGAGTAATTCTTGCTGATACCGAGTAACTCCTGACAGCTTGCGTAGGCGCTACACGGCCAAGGCTGCTCTTTAGAAATGCGCTAGAAAAGTCTGTGACGTCGTGATAAATGCTTTCAAACAACTCAAGCAGCTGGTCTGTGAACATAGGAATCAAATTTTTAGAAATCACCGATAACTTTCTTTTAGGTCAATTACAACTACTAAGGTTTGCCAATTTCATAATGCTATTCAAAAGAATGGCTACGTGTTTTAATGTACTTACAAGTTTTGAAGCTGGAAATACGAGTACTGACCTTGAGAGGTTGAAGCCATCAATGCGCAACATCTATAGGTAGCACTTAATCTAATGATTAAATAGAGCGCGGTGGAGCTTTTAGGCCTTTAAAACTACGTTCTTTTTTAGACGGCTAGCAGCTTTAGTTGATAATGATTGATTCCAATGCACGCTGGCATTAGTGGCGTTGCAGTGTTGACTTTAATTTAACAAAATGCTTATGAACAAATAGGAATGGCCCACCGCCCTATATTTGCCCCACGCAGATCGCATGGCGTAGCTGATAAAATAAACTTTTGATAATTATTTGCCTTTCATTCAGTGGCGCGCTGGAGAATATTGTAGTACGAGAGCTGCATGCTATATTTATTATTGGAAGCGTGCATGGGCTCGAAATTTAGGATTTGTCTTTTTAACACTTTGTCTGTGAATTGAACCATTTTTCCTCGCTCAGAAAGTTTTCATAATGCTGCTGACCAGCCAGTAGTCACAAACATAATTTTTGAAAATATTTAATCAGTGATTAATGAAAAACGTGACCCAGTTATTGATTGGTATTTTCAATACTCCTTACGACAATTTACATTAAATTTGAATTGAATATTAAACTTCAGTTTTACTTGGCGCTGTCGAAGTGCATTGCACCGTAAACATGGCTTTGGGCATGAGCGTGTGCTTCGTGCTTCTCGTAGAGCAGTAGCGGAATTTACCAAAATTAAAGATTGCGCACTTTAAGAATTTAATTGCAATAAAATAAATAACAAATAAAATTAAAAAAACAAATGTAGTCAAGAACACCAAGTTTGGAGTTTGCTTGTTGGGCTTTCCGTCCTCGGCAACGACCTGTAAAGTGGTTACAGAAACGCAACATATTGGTTGAGAATTTCTGTCATTTTTGATTTATTGACACTGAAAAGAATTCTTCCGAAAACCATCCCGGATATGAAAATTGTGAAACCAAATGAAGAAAAAACATGCAATTAAAGGGTTTATCCTCTCAGGGGAATACAACTATTGTATCCATGGAAATTAGCACTCCCAGAAGGGAAATGTGAGGTCCCGAGCTGAGAGTTAGACAACCTTCTTTTTGTTGGAATGAAATGTTAGATGTTTTGTTGTAGGACCATATTTTTTCAGTAAACTACTGTCTTGTTTTTCTGCAACTCGACTTCACTTTTTAACTTTTATTTGATTTTGTAACTTTTCTTCTCAACTTGCTGTTTCTTGGTCCTGTACGAGACCACACTTTGCAAATAGATTCCGTATTTTCTCAGCTCTATACTAAAAGGTGCCTTCACATTCCTCTCTTTAAACAGCTTTGTTGAGGTAAGGGAGACAGAAACTAACCAATTATATATATATATTTGTGTTTATGTGTATATATATATATCTCAATCAATTGAAGAGTTCATTTAATAAAATAGTTTCCACGAGCAAATAATAACACTAAAATAACACCGGTCAATTTTGATGGCACTATTTAACAAAGTGAAGTAACTATGTGTTGTACATTTTATACAAACATCCTATATAACAACAGCCGCTTTATATTTGTGTGTTTATGTATACCTACCGTGTCCTCATTTCAGTATTGGATAGGTTTGTAAAATCTTGACTACATGCGTTGAAAAAATATTTATGACTTTTCCATCAATGCATGATTGCTAATGGATCAAAATATAAGCGCTTCGCTGAACTCAGCCAAACGCAGTCATTTTTAACCGGAAGTTCACCCTAATTATCTTGTAACTGACATAAATGTTAAATAAGAAGAACAGTCAATATTTTCTGTCGAATATTAAGGTCAGAAATGAATGCTCACAACGCGACTATCAGCGTGATCAACAGCCGAATTATGTTTTGCTCTATCGTACCATGGAAATAATTTTGGTGAATGATGTTTTTGCCGTTTTCATCAATTTGAATACAGCAGAAAGAATGGTATGCTCCTCCTCCAATTATCGCGTCACCAGAGAAAAACACAAAGTAATTAATTTTAATAGTCGGCTTCTTTGACACGTCTTCTCTTCACATAAACTCGTGAGTAATTTACTTTGATTTTTACAGCAGAAAAATGATCAAAACGAAAGAAGAAAGGTGTAGTCAAGTTTGTGTTCATGGTTTTATCAACAAGGAAATAAAAAAAATAAATAAATGGAAATTTACTTCACCCAGCTATAAAAAAAGAGAGTGGCTAAGCAAAAGCAAAGAAAATAGTAAACAAACTTTCAAACTTCAAAACACTGTTCGTGTAGATTTCTGCTTTCACTTGATCCATTTCTCGCCTTGTAAATTCCATTCGCGTTCCCCGCGTATTGGCGGTATATGTGTATAAATGAATGACATTTTATCTTTCGTGACGTCTTTAGGAGATAACTGTTATCGTACCAGGTGAAAGAAATCGTGCAAATTCATCTGTCATATTTTTATGATGAATAAAATGTTTTCGTGCATTGAATCAATTTCTATATTTTGCTACTTATAACCTAACTAAAGCAACAGTTTACGACAGCGGAAACGCGTTGGACGTATTAAATCGTTCCAATAAGTTGCCAAAGAAGTACTGAAACATGAGACTGAGTTTTCCCGATGACGCAATTTGTCCAGCCAACGAGATGTCAATACTCCTCAATCGCGCTCTCGCAGCCAACGCTTCGGAAATGGTGCAAAATTTTCAGCCTCGAATGGGACATATTGAAAACGTTTACGCCTGCTCTCAGCACCCGTTCACTCTCAATAGGATATTGCTAATGTTTACCCATATTTTTAACACCCGTCCATTCCGGGCAAAACATTTCAAACGTGTACGTATCCGTTCTTTACGAAAAATGTACATTTCAAACTTGTTCGCCTCTTTTAAACACCCATTCACTCCGAACAGAACATATTTTAAACGTGTACGCATTTTTTATCGTCTGTTCTTCACGAAAAGCACAAATTTCAAACTTGTACGCCAGTTTTCTACACCCATTCACTCCGTGAGAAATATATTTGAAAGTCTATGCCTGTTTTCAGCACTGAATACCTCGAACAGGGCGTATTTTGAATGCGAACGCCTATTTTTAACACCCAGCCACTCCAAACTGGGCATTTCAAGCCTGTACACCTGTTTTCATAACCCTTTTACTTAAAAAAACTCATTTCACACTCATTTCAAATGCGTGCGCCGGTTCTCAACATTCGTATTGAACAGTTAATTACGACGTGAGCCGCCCGTATATACGAAAGGAATTCTCATTATGCTGCTCACCTAATTTTCATGATTACTTCATCAAAGATGAATGAAGGCACGATCCAGTTGATGTTCGCTATTTTTAAAACTGCATACAACAGTTAACTTTAAATATGAGTTGAATATTGAATTCAGTTCACCCCATCACAGTCAAAGAGTTAACACTTTGACTGCAACGTGCGCCACCTGTGGCCACGGAGTGGATTTTCATAACGCTTCCAACCGACCAGTAGTCACAAACTCAATTTTAGTAAATACCAAATTATAGCTAAGTGAGGGCATGATCCAGTTAATGATTGCTATTTTCAAAATTTCTTATCACAATTGACTTCAAATTTTAGCTGAATATTGATTTTCTGTTTTATCAATTACGGTTGAAGTGTTAATACAGACACGCGTGACGGGAACACACTCGCATTGCACTCATTTTCAGGGTAGTGGAAATAAGCGTTCATGGAACGTAGGCGCTGTTGTTGTGAGACGGAATATTTATCGAATGACATTACCGCCTACATACGTAAACTCGCTCTGATGAAACGGTTAGTTTTCCAGCACATATCAGACAACAAACTGAAGAAAAGCGGCATTTTATCAAATCATAAAAAACTTTTCTCGTTCCTTCGGTTGTGAACTAATTGTGAAATAATTTTTTCGTTTTCTTCAGTAGGTAATTGTAAGCCTTTTACTTTCATCATTCAAAGGTTTATTTGCTTCATTAGCTTGTTTTTCATGCGAAGAATGAGGCTATCGGTAATTGTCTTCTGTGCAAAATTCCCTGCAACCAAACAATGAGCACTTGAATGGACTCTGGGAAACACACGTGAGAAAGACATTTAGAACCGCTGGCAATGATTTATATCAGGTAAAATCATCAAAATTCCTTCGAAAACAAAACATTTCACTACAAACATTTCACGCGCAGAGCTACATTGTGCAAGGCCTAGACTCTCTGATAACTTATATCGCTTGAGAAAAATAAACGCAGGTCGCATTGTTGTGAGGGAAAATTTTAAAGTTCAAAATGCGACCTAATCGTGCCCTTGAAACTCTTTCTCAATTATTTCCATCTTACTTTTACTTTTCTTATAATGTGAACACTGATCCGTGAAATTAACAATCCATTCAACTGTTCGACACATCGTTTCAGACTAATGCGCTTTGATGCATTAGTAGCTGAGGTCATCTAGAATCGTCTGTTGAATATATTGCATATACTCGTATATCAAGTATATCCATATCATTTCTAATTCCTTATCATGAGGCAACACATGGGGGCTATAATATATGTGCATCCCTAATTCCTCACCATCAGGCAACAGTGGGGCTATAATATACTGTATGTACATCCCTAATTCATCACCATCAGGCAACAGTGGGGCTATAATATAATGTATGTACATCCATAATTCATCACCATCAGGCAACAGTCGGGCTATAATATACTGTATGTACAATTGTACATCCCTAATTCATCACCATCAGGCAACACTGGGGCTATAATATACGTACATCCCTAATTCATCACCATCAGGCAACAGTGGGGCTGTAATATACTGTATGTGCATCCCTAATTCATCACCATCAGGCAACACAGGGGCTATAGTATATGTACATCCCTAATTCATCACCATATCAGGCAACAGTGGGGCTATAATATACTGTATGTACATCCCTAATTCATCACCATCAGGCAACACTGGGGCTATAATATACGTACATCCCTAATTCCTCACTATCCGGCAACACTGGAGACTATAATATATGTGCATCCCTAATTCCTCAACATCAGGCAACAGTGGGGCTATAACATACTGTATGTGCATCCTTAATTCCTCACCATCAGGCAACACTGGGGGCTATAATATATGTACATCCCTAATTCCTCACTATCAGGCAACACTGGAGACTATAATATATGTGCATCCCTAATTCCTCAACATCAGGCAACAGTGAGGCTATAACATACTGTATGTGCATCCTGAATTCCTCACCATCAGGCAACACTGGGGGCTATAATATATATACATCCCTAATTCCTCACCATCAGGGAACACTGGGGGCTATAATATACGTACCTCCCTAATTCGTAACCATCAGGAGGCACATGGACGACGCCATCTCAAAAAGCGGAATCGATTCTCTGTCTTCATCTGGACTAAATGGAATCCCGTTCCAGTCGGGCCGGTAGCACATCAAGACAGCAACGCAATAGTGACGCCAGGCACTTGCCGTCAAACAAGAAGACCTTCAACACTCGCACGAGCAACGAAGATGAGACGCTTGCTATTGTGTCCGACCACGAAGCATCAAAGCATGTCGCGTTAAGTGTTGCCCTTCGCAAAGTCGTTTTTTTCTATAGTCTCTTGAAACGCTCAACGTCTCGGATTTTGTGGATGACTTCAAAATTGTTCGTGATTGATTGCTGTGAGAATGAATAATAATAGTTTTTCATATTAGTTGTGTAAATGTGTGGCGAAAATGTTCCATTTCGAATTGATTTCTAATTTTGTTTGAAAATTCTTGCATGCTGAAACGATGACAATGGAATTGGATGTTCCGTCACTGATTAATTCCTAATTCATTGACCGCATTACTAAATAATCTTTTAATAAATTCAGCACGTTTTGCAGAGAGGCAAAGATTATAATGTTACAAAGCTTATTGTGTTGCACCACACTTGATAGTTTGATTTCGTACTTTCTAATCGAAAAAAGGATTCGTGGACGCCGAAAATAGATTGGCGCATTGATCAAGTCTTCAGGATGTAAAAACTACGAGAAATACATACACAGCAACATGTGCCACAACTGTGATATTAGTGATCTGGCATCATATTGCACTTACTCTATTATAGTATCATGTTGCACTAACTTGTTGCTGGTGATCTAGTATAGCATCACACTGCACTAACTCATTGATGGTGATCTCTTATCATATTACACTAACTTGTTGCTGGTGATCTAGCATCATATTACACTGACTAGTTCTAGTATCATATTGCACTAACTTGTTGCTGGTGATCTAGCATCATATTACACTGACTAGTTCTAGTATCATATTGCACTAACTTGTTGCTGGTGATCTAGCATCATATTACACTGACTAGTTCTAGTATCATATTGCACTAACTTGTTGCTGGTGATCTAGCATCGTATTACACTAACTAGTTCTAGTATCATATTGCACTAACTTGTTGCTGGTGATCTAGCATCATATTACACTGACTAGTTCTAGTATCATATTGCACTAACTTGTTGCTGGTGATCTAGCATCATATTACACTGACTAGTTCTAGTATCATATTACACTAACTTGTTGCTGGTGATCTAGCATCATATTACACTGACTAGTTCTAGTATCATATTGCACTAACTTGTTGCTGGTGATCTAGCATCATATTACACTGACTAGTTCTAGTATCATATTGCACTAACTTGTTGCTGGTGATCTAGCATCATATTACACTGACTAGTTCTAGTATCATATTGCACTAACTTGTTGCTGGTGATCTAGCATCGTATTACACTAACTAGTTCTAGTATCATATTGCACTAACTTGTTGCTGGTGATCTAGCATCATATTACACTGACTAGTTCTAGTATCATATTGCACTAACTTGTTGCTGGTGATCTAGCATCATATTACACTGACTAGTTCTAGTATCATATTACACTAACTTGTTGCTGGTGATCTAGCATCATATTACACTGACTAGTTCTAGTATCATATTGCACTAACTTGTTGCTGGTGATCTAGCATCATATTACACTGACTAGTTCTAGTATCATATTGCACTAACTTGTTGCTGGTGATCTAGCATCATATTACACTGACTAGTTCTAGTATCATATTGCACTAACTTGTTGCTGGTGATCTAGCATCGTATTACACTAACTAGTTCTAGTATCATATTGCACTAACTTGTTGCTGGAGATCTAGCATCATATTACACTAACTAGTTCTAGTATCATATTGCACTAACTTGTTGCTGGAGATCTAGCATCATATTACACTAACTAGTTCTAGTATCATATTGCACTAACTTGTTGCTGGAGATCTAGCATCATATTACACTAACTAGTTCTAGTATCACATTGCACTAACTTGTTGCTGGAGATCTAGCATCATATTACACTAACTAGTTCTAGTATCATATTGCACTAACTTGTTGCTGGAGATCTAGCATCATATTACACTAACTAGTTCTAGTATCATATTGCACTAACTTGCTGGAGATCTAGCATCATATTATACTAACTAGTTTTAACATCATATTACACTAACTAGTTCTAGTATCATATTAGACTAACTTGCTGGAGATCTAGCATCATATTACACTAACTAGTTCTAGTATCATATTGCACTAACTTGCTGGAGATCTAGCATCATATTATACTAACTAGTTTTAACATCATATTACACTAACTAGTTCTAGTATCATATTACACTAACTTGCTGGAGATCTAGCATCATATTATACTAACTAGTTTTAACATCATATTACACTAACTAGTTCTAGTATCATATTACACTAACTTTCTGGAGATCTAGCATCATATTATACTAACTAGTTTTAACATCATATTACACTAACTAGTTCTAGTATCATATTACACTAACTTGCTGGAGATCTAGCATCATATTATACTAACTAGTTTTAACATCATATTACACTAACTAGTTCTAGTATCATATTACACTAACTTGCTGGAGATCTAGCATCATATTACACTAACTAGTTTTAACAACATATTACACTAACTAGTTTTAACATCATATTACACTAACTAGTTTTAACATCATATTACACTACGAAAGATTTTGGGGTAGGATTTGAATTAAAGTTATATCCAGCCGGGAATAATTTATTCGCCTGTCTTTTGTAACAAAAATACATCAGTCAATGACTAAGGAACACAAATATTCCCGGAAGGGTGGTGTTGATACAGTTGAGGACCGCTGGGGCGTAGGACCTCTAATCCTGCCACCATCTCCCGTTGCCTGGCGAGATAAAAATGAAATTGTGAAATTTTCGTATTATTAGGTAACAATACACTGTTATTAGTTTTAGTTATAGGCGCAGCAAAGGCCACGTTATAGTTATGGTAATAGTAATGCCACAAGGGTCAAATTATAGTTATAGTAATAGTAATGCCACAACGGTCAAGTTATAGTTATAGTAATAGTAAGGCCACAAAGGTCGAGTTGTAGTTATGGTAATAGTAAGGCCACAATGGTCAAGTTATAGTTATATTTATGCCAGGCAGTTGTGGGTTACGTTAATAGTTCTAAAGTTAAGCCGACTCTAGCATCACCAGTAACTCACGCCAAGCTAACTGGTAACCAACCTCTAGAACGTCGACTCAGAGGCCGAAGGTGGACGAAGACCGACGCGGTGAGACGTGACGGTCTGCATAAGCATCCATCAAGCAGGCTTGATGTTATCCCTTGTAGGGGTGAGGTGTCACGTAGCGGACGGAAGGACGAGGGCTGGACGACACAGGCACCTGGAGTGCTTAGCTCTCCATCTGGAGGGTTATAGCTTCACCGGATGAATGAAAGTGATAGTGCATGCTAAGAGTACAACCGAATTATTACGTTGTGCTTGCTGGAAGGGTCAAAATGATCTGCCCCAAGCTCTAATTAATGGCAAGCTCCCGAAGTAAAGTTGATGATGCATTCAGGAAGCCTAGGTTGCAGTCAGGTTAGCTACCGGTAAGCCTAGCGCTAGAACTGGGTGATTCTCTACCTGTCTAGTATCATATTACACTAACTATTTCTAGTATCATATTACACTAACTTGTTGCTGAAGATCTAGCATCATATTACACTGACTGGTTGCTGGTCATCTAGTATAAAATCATACTGCACTAACTTGGTGGAGAACTAGCAACACATTGCTGTTACTTGTTGCTGGCTGGAAATCTCGTTATTTTTAACAGAAAATATATTTTCATGAATGCCAGAATTAAATCACACGAAGATATTGTCTGTGAAATGTCATGAGATAACGCAAAATTGTTATTGCTACTCGAATTTCATATTTGTCAAACTTTTCTCTATCCAATAGCTTTGTGTCATTATAAGATAATAGTTCCTCGCTCTGGTTCACATTGCAATGATCTGCAACTTCGTTGCTGACTTCAGGAACAGTTTTTTTCAATTTTAATCTATGAAATGTTCACCACGAGGAAATCAATAACACGCGCACTTCATGAATTTGATAATGTTAATTCACCAAATGATACTTACACACGAAATATCATTATCAAAACACGCAAGCAAGTCTTGAAAATTACGAGAAAGTTGGTGATATTTAATGAATGCTCTTTGAGTTGATTGTTCAATTCCATGATTCTTTCGAGCTTACGCTTTTTTCAGCGAATACAAATATTTTCTTACTTCCTGTGACAATATTTAATTCGGATGAGTTCTGAATCGTCACTCAAGAGCATGCCTAAATAAATGTTGGTGAAATATTCAAAATGTCATTATTATAATGTTACCGGTGCAGCTACTTCTCCAGACATGCATAGATCCAAAAGTTATGCCGGCTTTCGGTGATGCACAATGTGCACAACGAGGTTTGTGTTCCAGAGAGTTGTACATAGCAAAACCAAGTATGAATTTTAGTGGAAAAAGCAGTTTTGAACGAGCATGAGCCAAGTATGAATTTTTAATCAAACAAATAAGAATTAGAATAGATTGTAGGTTAGGTTCAGCTTCACTTACCACAAGGCATATCAAGTTCATTAGTCTTAAAGCCATGAATTTAAGAGTGATAGCTCATCCCTCACCTCGAGAAGAAGAAGAAGTAAAGTTATGAATGATTGTTTCATATTTCCTAAATTAGGAAAAAATTTAAACGTAATGATTCATAGTTAGCACTTTTTCCAGGATAAACTAAAAATTTTTCAAAACAGGAAACTGTTTACTTGGGGATGAAACAAAGAAAGAAAATTCTGAGTGAAAGTAGACTTCAAAAGTTCGTCTTCCTAATGAAAAAATTAATAACATAACGGAAAAATGTTCGCCAAATTTTAGATGCACAAATGATTGTAAATATCGCAAAACGTTCATCTTTTTGAAATCAAAGATTTTTGAATTTTAATTAACACAACGTATGAGCAATTTTCCTCCTGTTTATTTTTATTCATCAGTTCCATGAGGTTCAAAACTAACTGAAGTCACAGAAGGCTCCATTCATTTATACATTCAAGTTTTAGCTATGGTTTGCGAGATGATATCCCCACTTGCCAACTGTTCGATAAATAATCAACACAATGGCACTGTTTGAAAAATAATTAACCCTCGTGTCAAGAAGACCGTTTAATTAAATTTAAAGAACATTATTTAATTGAAATTTAATTTACAAAGTAACGTTGTTCTCTCGGCAGAATTGCCTTCGTTAATAAATTTCACACCCAGTTGTCAACAAATGAACTTTCCTCACCAGACAATGTACCTGCATATCAATAAATGAACTTTGCTCACCAGACAATGTACCTGCATATCAACAAATGAACTTTGCTCACCAGACAATGTACCTGCATATCAACAAATGAACTTTGCTCACCAGACAATGTACCTGCATATCAACAAATGAACTTTGCTCACCAGACAATGTACCTGCATATCAACAAATGAACTTTCCTCACCAGACAATGTACCTGCATATCAACAAATGAACTTTGCTCACCAGACAATGTACCTGCATCTCAACAAATGAACTTTGCTCACCAGACAATGTACCTGCATATCAACAAATGAACTTTGCTCACCAGACAATGTACCTGCATATCAACAAATGAACTTTGCTCACCAGACAATGTACCTGCATATCAACAAATGAACTTTGCTCACCAGACAATGTACATGCATGTCAACAAATGAACTTTGCTCACCAGACAATGTACCTGCATATCAACAAATGAACTTTGCTCACCAGACAATGTACCTGCATATCAACAAATGAACTTTGCTCACCAGACAATGTACCTGCATATCAACAAATGAACTTTGCTCACCAGACAATGTACCTGCATATCAACAAATGAACTTTGCTCACCAGACAATGTACATGCATGTCAACAAATGAACTTTGCTCACCAGACAATGTACCTGCATATCAATAAATGAACTTTGCTCACCAGACAATGTACCTGCATATCAACAAATGAACTTTGCTCACCAGACAATGTACCTGCATATCAACAAATGAACTTTGCTCACCAGACAATGTACATGCATGTCAACAAATGAACTTTGCTCACCAGACAATGTACATGCATGTCAACAAATGAACTTTGCTCACCAGACAATGTACCTGCATATCAACAAATGAACTTTGCTCACCAGACAATGTACCTGCATATCAACAAATGAACTTTGCTCACCAGACAATGTACCTGCATATCAACAAATGAACTTTGCTCACCAGACAATGTACATGCATGTCAACAAATGAACTTTGCTCACCAGACAATGTACATGCATGTCAACAAATGAACTTTGCTCACCAGACAATGTACCTGCATATCAACAAATGAACTTTGCTCACCAGACAATGTACCTGCATATCAACAAATGAACTTTCCTCACCAGACAATGTACCTGCATATCAACAAATGAACTTTGCTCAACAGACAATGTATCTGCATATCAACAAATATACTTTGCTCACCAGACAATGTACCTGCATATCAACAAATGAACTTTGCTCACCAGACAATGTACCTGCATATCATCAAATGAACTTTGCTTACCAGACAATGTACGTGCATATCAACAAATGAACTTTGCTCACCAGACAATGTACCTGCATATCAACAAATGAACTTTGCTCACCAGACAATGTATCTGCATATCAACAAATAAACTTTGCTCACAGACAATGTACGTGCATATCAACAAATGAACTTTGCTCACCAGACAATGTATCTGCATATCAACAAATAAACTTTGCTCACCAGACAATGTACCTGCATATCAACAAATGAACTTTGCTCACCAGACAATGTATCTGCATATCAACAAATAAACTTTGCTCACCAGACAATGTACGTGCATATCAACAAATGAACTTTGCTCACCAGACAATGTATCTGCATATCAACAAATAAACTTTGCTCACCAGACAATGTACGTGCATACCAACAAATGAACTTTGCTCGCCAGACAATGTACCTGCATATCAACAAATGAACTTTGCTCACCAGACAATGTATCTGCATATCAACAAATGAACTTTGCTCACCAGACAATGTATCTGCATATCAACAAATGAACTTTGCTCACCAGACAATGTACCTGCATATCAACAAATGAACTTTGCTCACCAGACAATGTACATGCATGTCAACAAATGAACTTTGCTCACCAGACAATGTATCTGCATATCAACAAATGAACTTTGCTCACCAGACAATGTACCTGCATATCAACAAATGAACTTTGCTCACCAGACAATGTACATGCATGTCAACAAATGAACTTTGCTCACCAGACAATGTATCTGCATATCAACAAATGAACTTTGCTCACCAGACAATGTACATGCATGTCAACAAATGAACTTTGCTCACCAGACAATGTATCTGCATATCAACAAATGAACTTTGCTCACCAGACAATGTACATGCATGTCAACAAATGAACTTTGCTCACCAGACAATGTATCTGCATATCAACAAATGAACTTTGCTCACCAGACAATGTACCTGCATATCAACAAATGAACTTTGCTCACCAGACAATGTACATGCATGTCAACAAATGAACTTTGCTCACCAGACAATGTACCTGCATATCAACAAATGAACTTTGCTCACCAGACAATGTACATGCATGTCAACAAATGAACTTTGCTCACCAGACAATGTATCTGCATATCAACAAATGAACTTTGCTCACCAGACAATGTACCTGCATATCAACAAATGAACTTTGCTCACCAGACAATGTACCTGCATATCAACAAATGAACTTTGCTCACCAGACAATGTACCTGCATATCAACAAATGAACTTTGCTCACCAGACAATGTACATGCATGTCAACAAATGAACTTTGCTCACCAGACAATGTACCAGCATGCCAACAAATGAACTTTGCTCACCAGACAATGTACCTGCATATCAACAAATGAACTTTGCTCACCAGACAATGTACCTGCATGCATGTCAAAAAATGAGATTTTTTAGCAAGAAAATATGTTTCCTCGTTAGCAAGGCTGCCTATACTATCAAATTTTTCTTCCTTTTATTAACAAATGAACTTTGCTCTACAGATGATGTACCTTGATGGCAATAAAAAAGCTCAGATCACAATGAAATGTTCCATTGTGGGAGAATTACTTTCATTGCAAAAGTATGATTTCACTTGTACGTACTTTGGGAAATGTATTTTGGACTTTTCCAAGTACTGTATTTTTCATAATGAGAACTTAGAGCACGAAGCAACGAGCCCTCTTGTCAGCAGTACAGCTGCTTTTGGTGTCGAGGCGAAGTGCTTCAAAATTAGATCTTCCAACAGCATCGGCAGCATAATTTACTGGTGCACCATTCCGCTTTTCTAGATTCCTGCGCGTTTTGCACAGAGGCAAAGAATGTAATGTGACTCATCATTAGGGTGTCCCAAGCGTATATAGGTATAATTCAAAGTAATGATATCAAATCCAGCACATGCTGCTCTGGTTCCTTTTCAAATGAAAATGATTCCACCAAACATATAATGGTCGCGCACAACGAAAGTTTTTTATAGCTCCTGCGAAATTCGACCTGATTTTCCGTCAACTAATAAAATTCTTGTTTTTTCTTTTACTGCATATAGACCGACAACTAATGGCTGCCTCCATCAAATTCCCCATTTCAATATATTCATAATATAATCATCATAAGGCAAGATATTTTACCTTATCAACAATTATGTCTCAGGACAACTAAATTTTTATCAGTAATGAAACTCTTGCATTGAGTTCTGATTTCCTTCAGAAAACAAAGTGTATTTGCTGTAGTATTTGTTGGAGAGGGGTGAGAGGTATATGGGGTGAGTGGTGCCTTGCTGTAGAGGGGTGAGTGGTGCCTTGCTGTAGAGGGGTGAGCGGTGCCTTGCTGTAGAGGGGTGAGTGGTGCCTTGCTGTAGAGGGGTGAGTAGTGCCTTGCTGTAGAGGGGTGAGTGGTGCCTTGCTGTAGGGGGGTGAGTGGTGCCTTGCTGTAGAGGGGTGAGTGGTGCCTTGCTGTAGAGGGGTGAGTGGTGCCTTGCTGTAGGGGGGTGAGTGGTGCCTTGCTGTAGAGGGGTGAGTGGTGCCTTGCTGTAGAGGGGTGAGTGGTGCCTTGCTGTAGGGGGGTGAGTGGCGCCTTGCTGTAGGGGGGTGAGTGGTGCCTTGCTGTAGAGGGGTGAGTGGTGCCTCGCTGTAGAGAGGTGAATGTATATAATTATATAATGTATAATATATAATGTATTATATTATATACATTGCATTATATGTTTAATGTATAATATATATATATAAATATATGCAGGGGTGACTCATCATAGATACAGGAGTGACTCATCATATATACAGGGATGACTCAACAACTATACAGGGTTAACTCATCAATCATACATACAGGGGTGACAATTAATGAACTCGCGCTAAGTCTCCCATGGCCCCTGTTTGTTCATTAATTATTTCCGTTTGCTAATTTCATAGGATTTAGTCGAAAAACAATAAACAATTTTTTTAAGTAATTTATAATACAGATATTTAATTGTGCTTTGTAACATTATGTTGTGGTAGCATATGTCAACTGACGGGCGTTGTTCTTGTTTTGTTGTGCTGTAATTCGACTGACTGGCGTTGTTCTTGTTCTGTAATTCAACTGACGGGCGTTGTTCTTGTGTTGTTGTACTGTCAGTCAACTGACGGGCGTTGTTCTTGTGTTGTTGTACTGTAAGTCAACTGACGGGCGTTGTTCTTGTGTTTTTGTTCTGTAAGTCAACTGACGGGCGTTGTTCTTGTGTTGTTGTACTGTCAGTCAACTGACTGGCGTTGTTCTTGTGTTTTTGTGCTGTAAGTTAACTGACGGGCGTTGTTCTTGTGTTTTTGTTCTGTAAGTCAACTGACGGGCGTTGTTCTTGTTTTGTTGTGCTGTAAGTCAACTGACGGGCGTTGTTCTTGACTCGTTTGGCTGCAATTCAACTGGAAAGTCTGCAATACAAGTACGAGTATACGCACACAACTTACCTCGGGCTGCCTTCAACTTGCTCTGAAATATTTTGGTATCTATAGTAAATTAACAGCACTGTTAAGGAACCCAGTTTTATCTGTATCATTTTTTGCTGGTGAAACTTCAGAAACTTCGAAGCTTTGTGAGATGATGCGAATGTTTTCACGCTCTTCACACGATATCGAGTGATAATAATTGTGTCCTGCTGAGAGGCTCAGGCGACATCGAACGATAATGTGTCCTGCTTAGAGGCTCAGACGACATCGACCGATAATAATTGTGTCCTGCTTATAGGCTCAGACGACATCGAGCGATAATGTGTCCTGCTGAGAGGCTCAGGCGACATCGACCGATAATAATTGTGTCCTGCTTATAGGCTCAGACGACATCGACCGATAATAATTGTGTCCTGCTTATAGGCTCAGACGACATCGAGCGATAATGTGTCCTGCTTAGAGGCTCAGACGACATCGACCGATAATAATTGTGTCCTGCTTATAGGCTCAGGCGACATCGAACGATAATGTGTCCTGCTGAGAGGCTCAGGCGACATCGACCGATAATAATTGTGTCCTGCTTATAGGCTCAGACGACATCGAACGATAATGTGTCCTGCTGAGAGGCTCAGGCGACATCGACCGATAATAATTGTGTCCTGCTTATAGGCTCAGACGACATCGAACGATAATGTGTCCTGCTGAGAGGCTCAGGCGACATCGACCGATAATAATTGTGTCCTGCTTATAGGCTCAGGTGACATCGAACGATAATGTGTCCTGCTGAGAGGCTCAGGCGACATCGACCGATAATAATTGTGTCCTGCTTATAGGCTCAGACGACATCGAACGATAATGTGTCCTGCTGAGAGGCTCAGGCGACATCGACCGATAATAATTGTGTCCTGCTTATAGGCTCAGACGACATCGAACGATAATGTGTCCTGCTGAGAGGCTCAGGCGACATCGACCGATAATAATTGTGTCCTGCTTATAGGCTCAGACGACATCGAACGATAATGTGTTCTGCTGAGAGGCTCAGGCGACATCGACCGATAATAATTGTGTCCTGCTTATAGGCTCAGACGACATCGAGCGATAATGTGTCCTGCTGAGAGGCTCAGGCGACATCGACCGATAATAATTGTGTCCTGCTAATAGGCTCAGACGACATCGAGCGATAATGTGTCCTGCTGAGAGGCTCAGGCGACATCGACCGATAATAATTGTGTTCTTGTTAGAGGCTCAGATGATATTGAACGGTAATAATTGCGTCCTGCTTAGGGGCTCAGATGATATTGAACGGTAATAATTGCGTCCTGCTTAGGGGCTCAGATGATATCGAACGGTAATATAGGTGTCCAGCTTAGAGGCTCAGGCGACATCGACCGATAATAATTGTGTCCTGCTTTGAGGCTCAGAACGCTCACACTTGTGTCGAGTGCATTCAGGCGAGATGGAGCGTTCTGATAATTCGCATGAGTGACTTCGCATCGCAGCCAGCAATTCACGACCGAAATGAACTCGATCGCTGCTTTTGCGCTAGTTCAGCATCAGATTTTGCATTCACTCAGTTACATTTCCTAAATCTCGGCTTACCGGATGAATGAAGTCGTAAAACGTTCTATGATGATAAAGTATTGTATTTCTAGAAGTTTCAGTCATGCACGTGTAAAATATTTGTGTGTGTAAGGACAAAGTTTTTTTGTTACTTATATCTCGTATTTTAAAGATAATTTAAGCAATTACAGAATAAGAAGCGTCCAAAAGTTGCTTCCAATCCTATAAACTCTTTCAAAGTTAGAGAAAAGCGTTTGCAAACCGTCAAAAAAGCCTAAAAACTCATTACACGCCTTTCGAATTCGTCAAGGGTAAAGCGATATATGTAATTCTCTGAGAAAACTCTATTCAACTGAGCTCTTATTCCCTTAATAAATCTTGAACCAACTCTAAAATGCCTGTTCCTGTTCAGTGACTCTATACACTAAAACCTTTTTAGCCATTACTTTCTTTAGGAACGATTTTTCCGTCGCACTGAAGGCTGACGCTTAACGACCGATTGTATTTGTGTCTTGAATCGAAAAGCTGACATTTCCTTCAGAATTTCGCGACGCAGTGAGCGCTCTTGAGAACTTTCTCACAAATGAACGTCAGTTTCGGTCGTTTTCTGCTAGCACGTTCTATCGCTTCAGCGCTCGAATTATGAAAGGAAACTTGTAAGATTTGTATCATAATTACAAAGTTGCCTTTCTGAAACGCAATGTGTTGTGTTGCGCTGCGTGGTGTTGTGCTTTGTTGCATGTGTTGAGGTTGGTAGCGCGGAGTGTTGCTTTGTATTGTGTGTTGTTGAGTTTCGTTGTGTTGGGTTAATTGAACCCAACAATTGATTTGGTAGGGAACCCCAGGTAGGGGTTCCCTACCTGGGGGTACTCGCACCCCCTCGGGGTGCGAGTTGATGTTCCAGGGGTGCGAGGAATATCGAGGTAAATAATAGGATGGCTATATGTTGCATTTTCAGTTCAAGGGTGCGAGGTTGGAATGAAGTTGGGGTGCGTAACGAAAAATGGGTAGGAACCCCTGACCCAGTCCAACTTTTCCTCCGGAGTATGCACGTTTTTCGCCGCCTAAGCGATTTAAATACTTGGGAGAATGCCTGTAGTAAAAAGAAGAACTCCCATAGCCTTATTTTTTGCTCTCGCTACGTCTAAGTATATAAATTTAATTTTTTACGGATGATTAGGTTCAGCATTTCACATGAATAATAAATAATATGTTCAACATGGCATTTCAGCCTCCTTAGATCTATCAGCTTTTGGTACAGTTTAAGCGGTGATTTTAACAGCTGAAATTTCTCTCTGTTCAAATTAACTAGGTTTAAAGTTTAATTTTTTTATTTAGCTTTCGTATGAGCATTCCTCTTCCTCATCGTAAGGATGTCATTACAGCTCACTAGTTTTAAAGTCTGCTCTTAACAAGACTTAAGGAGAAAGATGTAGGTGAGGTTTTCGCCATTCTGCGGACATCTCTGTGAACAGCAACAAAATAGAAACATTTAAATGATCTAAACAATACGAAACGGTGCAAGTTCTGCTAACGAACACCAAAACTGTGTCGTCATGGCTGCGTTCGTTTCAGCGGCGCAGGCTCCAGCGTCGTGACTTCGGCAGGCATCGTCTTCTTCTTTAGAGCTTCCTCTTCCTGGTATTGTTGTGTTTTGTAAACAATGCTAGCGTCTTTATTAACATTTACTGCATGGGGAATGGGTCATTTTGGAGCCCAGTGTACCGCTCGGTAGTCAGTCTGGGGAATTATTTTGACCCAGGTATTAGGTTGTCGAAATGGGTTGAGTTTTGAAACCCAAGTACACAACTTTACTGGGTAGTTAGACGGAGTTATTTTTGTGAAACCCTAGTAAACCATTTGACTAGGTAACAGAATATGTTAACTTTTGGACACAATATACCGCTTGACTGGGTATTTAGACTAGGGCAATTTTTGAACCCCAAGTACACCACTTGACTCGGTAATCAGACGAGTAACTTTTGAGCCCCAAATATACCGGTTGGGTTGTAATTAAACTGGGGTTACTTTTGGACCGAAACATACCGCTTGACTAGGTAGTTAAACTAGGATAACTTTTGAACCTTACATACCGGTTGACTGGGAAGTTAGAATATGGTGATTTTTGAGCCCAATATACCATTTGAGTGTGTAGTTAGACTGGGGTTAATTTCGAACACAAGTATACCGCTTGAACGGTAAACAACACCGACATTTTTCCCCACAAAAAATCCTTGCGTTTAGCTTATTGTTTCTAGAAATCGTCGTGAAATAACCTACTATCTTGAAAATCTGTAAGTTTTCCACATGTTGAGTTTTTTCAGTCCAAATTTGATTGAAAACGGGGCCAAATCTGGGAATTTAGTTTGAAAAAATTACCATTATAGAAATTCTTTCTTTTGAGTCCGTCTAACTCGTTTCCTAAGTTAAACCAGTGAAAAATAAATGTATTCGCCTACTGCCCAACTGTATAAAATCTTCAGAAATATTTTATGACAATATTTCTGCTAATTTGCTCGACCCTTATTTGAGCCAGACAGTTTACTTACCTCACGTCAGATGTTCCTTACATCATGTGTGTATGTATTTCAATGGGGTGACTCATCATTTATACAGGGGTGACTCATCATATATACAGGGGTGACTCATCATATATACAGGGGTGACTCATCATATATACAGGGGTGACTCATCATATATACAGGGGTGACTCATCATTTATACAGGGGTGACTCATCATATATACAGGGGTGACTCATCATATATACCGGGGTGACTCATCATATATACAGGGGTGACTCATGGACGCAGGGGTGACTCATCATATATACAGAGGGGACTCATCATGTAGGCAGGGATGACTCATCATGTAGGCAGGGATGACTCATCATATATACAGGGGTGACTCATCATGTAGGCAGGGGTGACTCCTCATGTACACAGGGGTGACTCATCATACGCATCCAGGGATGTATATCGTCGTTTGTAGAGCAATTTAGTAAAAATTTTGATTCTATGGATACATTTGAAAAATTTCTGACTCAAGTCACGAGCAGAATGATCTGCTGGAGCATTTAATTGAGGTTTCATAAGCGTTCGAGAAAGTAGTGGGTACAACGAATGTTAATCCATAAATTAATTAATACAGATTAATTACTCACGAGTACAAGAAGTATTAATTAACAAACTAAAAAATTAATCCTGATTAATTAATTCTGAGTAGAATAAATCGCAATCAATGAATGTCGAGCGATAGAAGCACATCAGGCCCTGATTTATTAAGCTCATGACCTACTAATCATCGCTGGATTTAAAATAGAGTTAAATTAAATAGAATACAAAGAAGCGACAAGTGTGAGCCAATTGAAGCACAATTAAATAGAATAGAATGAAAGAGGCGACACAGTGCTTGTGCAAGCCAAAAGAAAGAAAATAAAATAAAATAGAATAGAAAGAGGCAATAAGCAAGAGTCAAATGACACTAGTTCCTACACACGTCCCGTGCCGTCAACACTAATCACGCACAGGCTTCAGAGGAGGGAAAAAATACAAGAAAAAAGATGTCATTGGTCACATCAAAAGTTCACAAGCATCGCCGTAAACTGTAATGGGGCTTGCTTCATTCAAATATTCAACGATCAGTGAAAGTAATAAATAAATAAGTAACAACCACCACTTTGTATACTGAAATGGGGAAATTACAAGATAAATATCTATCACATTATCAGAGTGAAGTATAATGATGCTTCCTTCATCAAAATATTTAAGAATCAGTGGACGTAAATCACCGTCACTTCGAAAACAGGACTTTAAGCTAAAGCTATTCAATAATGTATTTTGTATCGATTATGTGCGTGATATTTCTATTACTCTTATTTCACAAGAACCTATTGACAACCAATTAAATAAAAATTCAAAATTATCAACCACAGTCAACATTACTGTATGTATTATGTGGCAATAAAAAAATAAAACTGAATTTGAAATTACATTCACGCAGCTTGTGCACATATACCAATCCGATGAAAATCTACCAGGCAATGAAAATAATTAAACGCAGAAAAAAATTAGCTGCCGCATAAAATAGAGAAAATGAAATTAACTCTCCACGTCAACCATTTTTATTGCAGTATTTTCAAACACCTTACGTGGGTGCAGAGGTACAGCTGGAAGTCAATTCGAATTGAAGAACTTACGCTGCCAGCTGTACCGCTTCAGAAGCGTAATTTGCTTTAAGACCGGCAGAGGAGCAAAAGCAGCACGAATATCAATTGATGTAAATAGGATCACACACAAAAAACACTCTGGTAAAGTAAGCACTAATGTACTAACTTACTTGTGCAAGTCCCGAAAATGGCGTCAGTTAATTGTATATAGATTTCTCCTTTTGCTGTGAGATGCACTCCATTTGTCTGAGTGTCTTCAAAAGGAAATTACTTTCGATTATACTATAGGTACTTCCTTTTCAAATGTGCAGCTTTGAAAATTCTAACACAAAATTACTACATACGAGAAACTTTCACCAAGCGAAATTTTACTCACCTATCACACGCATGAACTTGTGTACAAATAGGAAACTTGAATCTGAAGTTAAGCAACGTACAAAGACAATTTCAGGCAAACAATCACAAAAAATGTTTGACAGGAGTGTTGTCAAAATGAATAATAATCAAAAATCAGAAGGTAACAATCTCCAGAATAACTCAAAATCAGAAGAATACAAACTCGAAGCAGCCACAGCTCAAAATGACACTTTCCAGACACCAAACAGACACACGACAGAAGCGTGCACGGCAGAAATCAAAATAAGAATCGCAAAAACGCGCAGAAAAAGTGAAGTCGTCAAATCGTGCGGTTGCCGTCCGCGTTCATGCGCCAAGTCTATATAAGGACGTGGGATAGCAGCGCTGAACCTAATCTGCGTCCGTCCGTGGTGAAGAAAACAACGCACACGGCGCTGCCGGTCGGAGGAGCTCAGCGTAGTCTGCTTTGACGTAATCGCTTCTGACAGAATCACTTTCCAATCAACCGATAGAGAAGCCAGACAATTGCTTGCTTGATAGCCGCTCTAATTAGAAGGTATCTCAGCTAGAATTCACGTTGACTTTCAAACAAAATAGAGAAGTGTTAACCAAATTTTAGGCTTTTTTTGCATTCAAACTTAGAATAATTGACGGAAGGACTTTCGATTTAATATTATTGCTTTGGCTTCATAGCGATCTGCCTAAATGGGTTTCCCATTGAGTATGGCGAACGGGTATTGTCAAAAGAAAGTATATTAATAATCATCCGACTGAATGAACCTCTGTCTCAGATAGATGCCTGATCGCTTGTTGTGCTCATCAAAGTGGGATTTCAATTTACCCTAGCAAATTGAATGTGGAATAAATTCAGATGTACTTAAACTAAAGCTCTGTTATAATTGAACTTGATTCTTTATTTTTGTAACATTTGTTGGGAAATGTTTTAAAAAGCAACGAGTTTATTGAATTAATTTCAATCACACCAAACCACAGGTTTGGTGTGATTTTTGAAAAAAATATAGTCATCCATGTGCTTCAGGTATACTAAAATTACCTGCTTATAAATATGAACTTTTAAATTATTTAGGAAAATTTTGATTCACAAGTCATCTGTGTTCATCTACTCCATTTTTTAGAATGTTCGGTGTCGATCCCTTATTCGATCTCTACTCTAGCACATGGCAGGAATGATTAACTTAGCAAATACGCAACCAAATATAAAATATTACAGTACCTAATATGGCAGGAATGATTAACTTAGCAAATACGCAACCAAATATAAAATATTACAGTACCTAATATGGCAGGAATGATTAACTTGGCAAATACGCAACCAAATATAAAATATTACAGTACCTAATATGGCAGGAATGATTAACTTAGCAAATACGCAACCAAATATAAAATATTACAGTACCTAATATGGCAGGAATGATTAACTTAGCAAATACGCAACCAAATATAAAATATTACAGTACCTAATATGGCAGGAATGATTAACTTAGCAAATACGCAACTAAATATAAAATATTACAGTACCTAATATGGCAGGAATGATTAACATAGCAAATACGCAACCAAAAATAAAATATCACATTACCTAACATAAATGAAAAATCCTAAACTGCTATTATTTGGATTTCTTTTCATTGTACGTGGATGTTATTGCTTTCGGCTTGAAACTTGCTTGCCCTCGTACTGTTTACAGTAGGTCTGGCGTACGGAAAAAGATCAGGGAAGCATCTGTGATAGTCCGCAGACTTGAGATGGCTTCACACTAGGGATTGTGAAAGAGAAGGGGATTGTGAAGAGAAATCTCCATGAAGGAAGGGTACTGTATAATGCATACTGTATAATGCATGGAGTTATGCATGAGATGTATTGAACTGAATGCGTTTCTGAATAATACTTTGAGTTACCATGATTGTGAGATCGCTCACCCTCTTGTACATATTACTCAAAAAAAGGGGTAAATGAATGCTGAAAATACTGACAGATTTCTCTAAAAAGAGCTTACAAAGATTTTTCAACGTGAGCTAATGAAGATTTTTCAACGTACTCTAGATAATCAATCAGAAAGAACAGTTAACGAAAATGAGTATTTGCGTTAGTCTTCAATCCTTATTTGTACATCAAAAGCCGTGACTCTGAACAACTGAACCTAAGCAGAAAAGAAGCTTCGTAACCGACTGCCTTAATGACTTGATAAAAAAAAATTAAATTATATTTTGTGAAGGTGTTTCGCGGAAAAGCAACTACTCTCCAGAGTAGTTCTATCAAATGACACAAGAGCAGACAACAAGAAGTAAATAAGTAGAAGTTATGCACATGAAAAGATAAAAATGAACACTCATATCTCTAAAAACTGAATTCAATTCAGACTTGTTGATTTCCAATCGCTTTCGACTTAACCCCATCCCGTTTTGCGCAGACAATTTTCCAAAGAGATCATTTCATCAGTGGCTTACACAACTATTGTTCTTGTGATGTTCTGAGGCTACAAACGCGTTCATCTAGAAAGCAAAACAGCATCGCAATGGTGAGTACAGAATAAATCTTAACGAATATTTGTTTTTGTCCTCTCTCGATCTTCTATGTTCATGTATATTTGTTTTTCTGTTCTATTTTTTAAATGTTCACGAGTATCTGTTTTGCTTCTCTCCTCATTGTTCACGATTATCTGATTTGCTTTTCTCGTCATTTTTCACGGGCATTTGTTTTGCTTTTCTCTTCAATGCTCACGAATATCATTGTTCATGAATATCTGTTTTGCTTCTCTCTTCAATGCTCACGAATATCATTGCTCATGAATATCTGTTTTGCTTCTCTCTTCAATGCTCACGAATATCATTGTTCATGAATATCTGTTTTGCTTTTCTCTTCAATGCTCACGAATATCATTGTTCATGAATATCTGTTTTGCTTCTCTCTTCAATGCTCACGAATATCATTGCTCATGAATATCTGTTTTGCTTCTCTCTTCAATGCTCACGAATATCATTGTTCATGAATATCTGTTTTGCTTTTCTCTTCAATGCTCACGAATATCATTGTTCATGAATATCTGTTTTGCTTCTCTCTTCAATGCTCACGAATATCATTGTTCATGAATATCTGTTTTGCTTCTCTCTTCAATGCTCACGAATATCATTGCTCATGAATATCTGTTTTGCTTCTCTCTTCAATGCTCACGAATATCATTGTTCATGAATATCTGTTTTGCTTTTCTCTTCAATGCTCACGAATATCATTGTTCATGAATATCTGTTTTGCTTCTCTCTTCAATACTCACGAATATCATTGTTCATGAATATCTGTTTTGCTTCTCTTTTCAATGCTCACGAATATCATTGCTCATGAATATCTGTTTTGCTTCTCTCTTCAATGCTCACGAATATCATTGTTCATGAATATCTGTTTTGCTTCTCTCTTCAATGCTCACGAATATCATTGTTCATGAATATCTGTTTTGCTTCTCTCTTCAATGCTCACGAATATCATTGTTCATGAATATCTGTTTTGCTTCTCTCTTCAATGCTCACGAATATCATTGCTCATGAATATCTGTTTTGCTTCTCTCTTCAATGCTCACGAATATCATTGTTCATGAATATCTGTTTTGCTTCTCTCTTCAATGCTCACGAATATCATTGCTCATGAATATCTATTTTGCTTTTCTCTTCAATGCTCACGAATATCATTGCTCATGAATATCTGTTTTGCTTTTCTCTTCAATGCTCACGAATATCATTGTTCATGAATATCTGTTTTGCTTCTCTCTTCAATGCTCACGAATATCATTGCTCATGAATATCTGTTTTGCTTCTCTCTTCAATGCTCACGAATATCATTGCTCATGAATATCTGTTTTGCTTCTCTCTTCAATGCTCACGAATATCATTGTTCATGAATATCTGCTTTGCTTCTCTCTTCAATGCTCACGAATATCATTGCTCATGAATATCTGTTTTGCTTCTCTCTTCAATGCTCACGAATATCATTGTTCATGAATATCTGTTTTGCTTCTCTCTTCAATGATAGACGAGCCTGCGTCACTGAGCAGCACGCATGCGCCAAGTGTTCACTTCGACGTAGAAATATTCACGCAATTTGCTTTTCCAGCCCCTCTTATCATAATTGGCTTTCTTATGGCCGAAATTTTTAAATTTAGCCTCTTCAAATAAAATTCGTTAATGAGAAGTCCTCTTCGTCTGGTAACCGTACAGAGTTGTCAGAGACTGGGCGATATTTACACTCAAATTTCATATATAAAGCCAAGTTTTGGTCAAACAAAAGGCCAATTTGGCACCCTTGATTTTAGCTTGCACTGACGGTTTTCAAAAGCTTTCATAGGCTTTTTTCTTTTTACAACTTTTCCACTGTTTATAATATGGGTGTGAAAGTCATATTGTTTTTCTACAGGAAAAGTTCTGTTTTTGTTTTGTAACTATCTTCATCGCCAGGTAGACTAACACTATACATTATTTCACATATTCAGATATTCATTAGTTCTTATTATGATTGTTACCTAATTAGTCGCTAATGCCAAAAGCTAATGTACACAGTTAAGGGTAAATAACTTAACTGTTTTTTTATTGTACAGTGAAGGTGATCTAAAGAGCCGTAAAGTTTGGCAGAATGATAACCTTTCTTTGACATCGCATAATCTTTCGTATCCCATAACTCACACGGAAAGCGTTACCTTTCAGTTGCATATATTTTATAAAATTACAAAACATTCATTCCATTACATAATATTATACAAAAGTTCACTGCAATCTTTCCTGCTCTTTTTTTGCAATAGCTCTAGTTCCTTATCTTGCTAGTTTTTATAGTTTTATTGGCGAGATTTCTATTCCCCAGATGCCCAGTGAATTTAAATTTTACTCAAGTTTTTCTTCTATCACTAATTTCATTTAACCAACTGAACCCTGTAAAATTTTTATCCCCATTACTGGGGGAGTTTTGCCGAAGCCTTCCCGAAAATAACAACCGATTTATTCTCGCACCAGGTTGCTATTCAGAAGAGAAGTAGCGTTAGTGTCGAGTGCATTCACATGAAGGTCCCACATTTCTTTTGAGATCATATAACTGCATTGACGATAAAATCATGGATCGTGCATTAGCATGAAATCTGCTGCCAAAATAATACCGCTCTGTGAAATTATTTCATTCGCATTATCCTTCGTTCTTTATCCACTTTGTAGAGATTACATCGCACTTTGTTCATTGTAGCTATTGCTGTAAACTTAAGCATTGAATTCTATGCACGTCCACTCATTGATCAGTCTAGTATGCAACAAGGTTCAGGGTACTAGGTTGAACATAATTGTACAATTATTTTCAATTATGTATATTCACCTTATAACAGAATTCATAATTCGACGCTCTAGAAGTCCCTGAACTTATTCGGGCCAACAAATAGCTATTCTGAAATGTGTCCATTGTGATAGTCTTAAGAAATCTTTTGCTTAATGTATCGCTTATAGTAAACAAATTACCTTAAATGATTAAAAATTGGTTCAAATTACTCAAAAAAATAGCGAACTTGTTGGAATTCGTTTAAAAATTAGTAAATTGGTTTAAATTTGTTTATAAATTAGTGAAATTGTTCAAATTTGCATAAAAATTGCCAAAATTATTTAAACTTGTTTTAAAATACTTAAAATTGATTTAAACTGTTTACAACATTGGACATTGCAAGCTTGACAAGTCTACGCGCTGCCTAAGTAGGCGACAGTTTTCATTCGACCCAGGCGTCGTACATTGGCTGGCGTTTTAGGCTCAGTGCATTGTTTCCGTCGCGATCTTTTCCATAGCCTTTGTTTACGCTTCACTAATCAGTGCCGTGATATTTTCGTGCTGAAACAATGAGTGTCAGACGTGTCTTTCTCGAACAGATGACGTGACCTTGTGTTGTGTCGACTGCTTGATACAAAACGAAAATTCGGAGCGCAAAATCTTGTTTGACGCAGTCGACTCCGCGCGCGGAATCGGAAATCGTCTCTCATTTAACCCTTTAAAAGCCAACATTTTGTACTCACATCACCGTCACTAGACTGGCACTGCCATCAGGTTGTCTCCGATACCAAAATGTAAAGAAACTCCCACTCACCGGTGAACTATAAAGAACACAATAGGGAGCAAACTTAGCTATAAATACGAAATATTATAGCTACCTTCGAAAGAGGACCGTATAGTCCTCTGGGGCGTTAAGGGTTAAATTTGCATCGTCAATAACTCTCGTTAAATTGTGCACGATGATGATGAAATTTATGGTGATTTTCGATGAGGGCCATGTCTGAATAATATTTAGCAAATATGATAGTATAATTCAGCGCGAGGCACTGTGGTTGCCGGTTAAACTGAAACATTGCAGTTGCCACTTGCCAGTAGCACCACAGGTGTCATTTGGCAAAAACACTGCGGTTGTCAATTGCCAGCAGCAGTGCTAGTGCCTATTATCAGAAATACTGTCAATTGCCAGTGGCACTGTTGTTGCCATTTGCCAGAAATACTGCGGTTGTTATTTGCCACAAACAAATCGGTTGTCAGAAGCACTGCGGTTACCAGTTGCCAGCCACACTAAACCGTATCCTGGTATCGCGCAATGCACGAAAATACATTAATTACTAGATATGCAACTACACTCGCTTAATCTGATATGCAGTATCTGTTCAGAGCAAAAGCTTGGAAGTGGATCACCGAATTAAGTGACGTCGGAAAACTACCGGCTAAAACTACTGACATCATCATAAAACTGCTGACATTGTCAGAAAACTGCTGGCTAAAGCTGCTGACATCGTCAGAAAACTGCGAGCTAAAACTGCTGGTTGGTTCTTAAAAAACGGACTTTCGCCCCAGTGTCCTACCTTTCACGCGCTGAAAATACAATGATTCACCTCGAATTCCAGATTTTTGCGACTTTTGGCACGATGTCGTTGTTTGCGGCAACTGCGTTGTTTTGTTCGAAATTTTAATTTCTGGCAACCTATGAGCTTCACTTTATGAATAACATTTTTAGTTTTAACCAAATTTTGAATTTTGCATTCTAATTTTTTCCTGCTCGAAAGTGTTACTACAGACACCTTAAAAATTTTGCATCGCTGATTGATGCCATTTTTTTGAACGACATCGTAATTTCGACAACTTTTAGATATTTCATTGCTAATGCCACTTTCTGCACGAAATTTAAATTTTGCGTAACTTTTAAATTTTACATTGTTGGTGCTACTTTTTTGGCTAGACGTTGTAAGCTTCGAGAACTTTCTTTTAATTTATAAAAAATCTCTTGCGCCGGATTCGCCTGTTTCAGTCTGACCAACTAAAGTGCAATCTCATTAGCTGGCGCTGTCAAGATGCTCACATCCAGACGCTTCGAAAACAGAAGTGCACTAATCCAACCTGCTATCAGCTTCGTAAAGTTTTCGATAATTATTCGAACAGGAAGGCAGCCAAAACTTGGTCATAGGGTGAGCTAATCTAAACCTATTGTCAGCTTCGTAGAGCATCGCATCGCATTCAAACAGAAAGGGAATCAAATCTGAGTCATAGGATATTATCAATGCATGAATTTTCCCTACGAGCAATGATGTTCTCGAGAAAACTAATCTCATTCGTTCATATGACATAATCTGCTAAAATTTCGCTCTCACAGAAGCAGTCCAATGCGCTTAACTCATTTTCCCAGTCAGAGTGAAATAGCGAGTCCAATCGTGGCAAATAGGTTGTTTTGTGCTGGAAATTCTAATTGCTGTTTTGTACGAGGGCGATCGAAAAACACTCGACTTGAGTAATTACACTTTGAGCAACAGAAAATAATACTAGCTTTCGGTAAAACGGAATCTGAAGCAAAATTTCTCAACGCAGCATCTAGCTTCTCTAACTTTTAATCGTCTTTTTACTATGTAAAACTCGTCTCTGTAACTTGTTTGTTGAAGCAGGTCTTACGCTTCACTCAAAAAAAAACTTTTCAGGAAATTTGCTTTGGTGGAAAAACCGAGAGTACCGGAGTTCCTCAGTATTGGGTTCAGAATCTCCAGGGTATTTTGAACTCGCAGAACGTCCATCGAAGGCCATTGAGAAGAGACGTCTGTGCTAAATTGGTTATTCAAATTCGACGTGCTGGCAACGCTGCAATTTGAGTAAATTGGACTTCGCCGGCCAAAATCGAGGTAAACATGTCCGAGTGTTGTGTGGTGTTTCGCGTTTTATGTTGAAAACATATACAACTGGAAACAATTTTAAATGTGAGACACGGCACTCAATATTAATAATTATTTCCAGACTTGTAAAGATAGCTTCAAAGCCGCACGCACGTCCATAGCTGATATATTACACCTGAACATACGCGAGTTGTGTTTCCAGTTTGGAAACGGTCGCACAAATACAAAACAGACGCAGGGTTCAATTATGCAGATCTTTGCAGACTTGCAAGGTTAGTTTTAGAAGCACACTTCGACGATTGGCACTCGCTTCATTAACGATGCTCGAAACAAAAGGCAAGCGTTCCTTAAGCGATTTTGCAGCACTTCTTTCGCGCACTCGAATGTTGCACCACCGCCACTTCATTTATTCTGAAGCCGCCAATGCTCGGCAAGCGGAGAAAGACAAGGTCTCGTAAAAGCAACACATTGCACAACGCGATGCTCTTGCTTCACAAAACCAGCGTCACAATTGTGATAAAAAGACACCAAGCTGCCCAACCGGTGTCTGACGCTCTGTTGCATGCGCTTTGCCATTGAGGCTTTTGTTGCTTGTTGCGGCATAGAATTCCCAGTAATTTGTGTACGCATACAACACTGCTACTTAAATTAACACAACTTCCCCGTAATTTATTTACGCATACAACACTGTCCCTTGAATTAACACGACTTCCCTTGTAATTTGTTCACGCATGCAACACTGCTCCTTAAATTAACACGACTCCCCTCCTTTTCTCGACCTGACTCCCACTTATGTGTCTCACTCAGATGCCTAAAGGCTGGACCGAGAATGCCTCCAACAAAACATTAAAAGCTGCACCAGAAAAGGCTCCCGTAATGCACTACACGCTGCGCTACAATTACCTCCTGCCATACACTGAATACAAGTTTATAATTGCCTCCCACAAAACACCAAAGGCTGCACCACAATTGCCTCCCACAAAACACCAAAGGCTGCACCACAATTGCCTCCCACAAAACACCAAAGGCTGCACCACAATTGCCTCCCACAAAACGCCAAAGGCTGCACCACAATTGCCTCCCACAAAACACAAAAAGCTGCACCACAATTGCCTCCCACAAAACACCAAAGGCTGCACCACAATTGCCTCCCACAAAACACCAAAGGCTGCACCACAATTGCCTCCCGCAAAGCCCCAAAGTCTGCACCACAATTGCCTCCCACAAAGCCCCAAACTCTGCACCACAATTGCCTCCCACAAAGCAAAAAAAGCGTAAATCATTGTTCAGAAGCCTCATAAGACCGCGTCAATACTTTGAATTTTTATTTTCCAGAAACACTGCAGTTGCCAGTTGTCAGTTGCACCGCAGTTGCCACTTGTCAAAACGCTCTGGTTGACAGTAGCCAGAAAAACTGCAGTTGCCAGTTCATGTTAAGCAGACATACCTCAACGTTCTGCAACGTACATTCTGCGTGAAGTATCTGCGTCTGAATAATATTGATTTTCACAACAGAATTTGTTATGAATTCACGGAGAATGGGGGTATTAATGCAGTGTTACCATTCAAAAATGTTAGGTTACGACACGACATATTGCCGTTGAGTGACAATACTATTGTCAATAGTAATGTCGACATTACCTCGAATAGTGACTAACAATACTATTGCCGTTGTTGCTGTTATTGACCAGATAATTGTCAGTCACTATTATGCCGCTTTCATGGTCATCATTTTGTGTAACAGGATTTTAGTCCCAGTATTGATATTTGTTGCTTGCTCGAATTATTTTCTTCATTCTCATTTCCATTACAAGAATCAATGGTAAAAATACGTGACTTTTTCTGTTCACAAAATCAAAAGTCGCAGTGGACACAAATAAATATGCATTTATACACTACACCAAATTACTCCAATTAGAACGAAACTTAAAAAAAAATTCGGGCAGCTCTCAAAGAATTCCTTTACATTGTTTCAAAGAAAACGAAGAAAATTTCCTCTACCGTGTCACTTTCAAAAAAGTTGGTGGAATATGCGACCAGCAAAGGAAAGTAAAAGTATATTTTGATCGTCGTGTATTTTGGCTCTCGGTTTACCGACAAAGAATTTTCGAGCTGGTGAATTGGAATCCTAATGAAAATGTAACCGTCTGAATCTCACACACACACACTCCCTTTCTCTTTCTCTTTTTCTCTCTCTCGCCTTTTTCTGTTTCCCCCCGCGCTCTCTGCGCGCACGATTGAGTTTCACCCGCACAAACGTAAAGATTTGATCAGGTTAGCTCGCTTACCTCATGTGTGCATTTCCTCGTGTTCGACAAGTAAATTAAGTGAGTGGAATCTAAAAAATTGAAACTGAAATCTCACACACAATAGAGAGTAATCTTACAAATTTTAAAGTGTAATTTCCCAAATTTGTGAGTGTAATCTCAAACATTTTAGAGTGTAATCTCAGAAATATTGACGCGCAAAGTCACAAGTTTTAAAGTTAAATTTTACGTATTTCAACATGGATCGTCAGAAATTATGTAACATAGTCTCACAAGTACAATCAAGCATAATTCAAGGCATGATCCTAGAAATTTGAGAGGATAATATCCTAGATTTACAAGCGTATCCTCACAAATACATTACTGAAACTTCATTAGTTAGCGATCGCCGCCATGTCAGCGGCTCCATAATAAATGAGATGGTGGCGAGGCAACATCTGAATCCCCAGAACAAGCAATGCAAAGGTTCGCTTGTCTTTTGTTCCGAGCACTATTAATACCTCGGGTTTCAATCAAGCTTTTATGACTGCTCATGTACATACGTCATCTTTTGAGGTTTTTTATCTGTACATACGTCATCTTTTGATGGTGTTTATTTCGAGCAACGCATCTCTTAACGCAGTCAGCTCTGTGACAGAGTTGCCTTATTCGCCGTTTGTGGTGCGTGCGTGTGTTACTTCATGCGCCCCTTTGTTGTCGAAATGTTGCACCAGGTTTTCCCTTCTGTGTGTTGCTGCATCGTTCCTCTGTCGTCTATGTGTTACTTCATACGTCCTTCTGTCATCCTAATGCTACTCCATGCGACCCTTTGTCATAACAGACATGCTTCAAGCATCCGTCTGTCATCCATAGGTTACTCCATGCGTCCCTGTCATCAAAGTGTTACTCTACGCACCCCTTGGTCATCCATATATATGGATCTTTATGTCATTTTACTGTCATCAAAGTCATACATACTCCATGCATCCGTCTGTCATCCATAGGTTACTCCAGGCATCCCTATATCATCAAAATGTTACTCTATGCACCCCTTGGTCATCCATATGTTATTTTACTTTGTCATCAAAGTTAGATATACTTCATGCATCCGTCTGTCATCCAAATGCTACTCTCTGTCGTCCCTCTAGCCCTCTGCTCCATGTTTCTTCATGTCTTTGCCTATTCACGGCCTCGTGCGCCCATGCTGCTTCTTTTCTCTCTCTTATTGTTCGTCTTCTCGCACTTCACTCCAGGTTGCAAAAGTCACTTTCGTGGCCGCAGCGAGAACGCTTCTTGCGCGACCGCACAGATCTTCGTCATACGCACGTGACTGAGTGCGTTGTACGTACGAGGCTGTGAGAGTCATACGCACGTGATTGTTTGCGTTGTACTTACGAGACTCTGCGTCATAAGCACGTGACTGTGTGCGTTAGACGCACGTGACTGCGTGCGTTGTACGTTTGTACGTACGTTATTGTGTGCGTTATACGTACGTGATTCTATGCGTTGAGCGTACTTGAATGTGTGTGTCATACGCACGTGACTGCAAGCGTTATGCGCACGCACGTGACTGCGTCAACAACGAACTGCAAATCTTAAAAAACTCCTCGAAAAAAACAGCCCGTCATAGTGAAACTACTAGATCGCCAGCTATTTTTTCCTCTTGAGAGTTCAGCTGCAAATATCTTTTGCTGAGATGAGATAGAAATGGTTGTTCGAAGAAAATTAAATTTATGTTTGATTCGGAAAAGTTTGAGCGCTTGAACACTACACGTAACTCAAGTGCTCAAAGAGACGGACTTTTCTGCTACGAATTTATTAAAGGAGGTGTTGTTGGAGGCAGTTTCAGAGAGATGAAACTCACGCTACATTTTGTGAAATTAACGCCCACATTATATTTCATAATGGTTCAATAAGTTGCTGCTCTATATGCTTTTATATTGCCGAATTTACCCTCTATATATTTTTATACATGAAATACTGACTTTACAATAACAGAACCTTAAACTTTAACTGCGTTGCTTGCGATATTACCCGCCCGTGGGTTGTGCTTAGGTTTTTCACTGCTGTGAAACGACCTATCGATGGGTCGTTTGAAAAAATTCTAACAATCTTTTTTAAATTGATGGTATTTAACGAACCCACTAAATGATTGGTCTTTGTAAATATGCTATTCGCTTTTAATATTGAATTGGAGTTGATTATTGAACTTCAGTTTAACCCGTCGCAGCCAATGTATTAGAGCAATCTGAAACGTTGTGTTTGATTCGTCTCCTGTAAAAATTTTCCTGATCTTGTTCGTCGAGCCCGCGCTTCTTTCCTTCTCCCCTAAATCTCGATAAGACCTTAAAAAAATCTTAAAAATTGCAAACAAACAGAGTAATTTATGGAAAGGGAGAAACTAATAAAGCTCAGTAAAATTAAAAGTTTACTTCACAACTGGCAAAAAAATACCTGCGGTCAACTTCCATGAAAGTTGAAATAAACATTTCATATTTTTTAATGACTCTTTTTTTTAATTTCAGATTTAGTTTTTTTTAGATTTTCAGTTGAAAAAATCGTAAAAAGTGAATTAGAAGCAAAATCCAGCAGTGTGAAAATTTCATAATCATAATTAAACTAAATTAAAAGCAGTGCATTAGTTCTGGGGCTCAATTAATTACGAAATACTTTACGAACGAAACAATCCAGCATAAAATTTTTCATTTGAATTGCCTTCTTCTATTTTTCTATCAAATTTAACTCGAAACCAAAAATATATTTTCGATCTGTAGTCGTGGCCTTACTGAGCGTTCAAAACCAACAAGCCAGGCACATCCGTGAGAATATTTAGTTCAAAAACAGCTGTGCATCAGTCAAGAGTCAATTATTTAAGTATTTCCTTAAGCATGATGAGCGGTGGCCGTCTTATCCAAGGCCTTTTCATGTTTTTATAATTTATTTTTCGCACAAAAATTGCTTTATTTCTAGACTCTTGCGTATCTTGCAAGAATTAGTCATTTGAAAAGTCACATAAGCTTAAGGTTGCAAAATTAACGGTCGTATTTTCCAAATATTTTTTTCAGGTTTTTCTTTCACATTTTTTCCCCAGGTAAATATTTTTAAGTTGTGTACTCTTACGCATAATTTGAGAATCAATCATTAAATATACCTTCAAACTTAGTGAGCGGCGGCCGTGTTTTCGAAAAACTTTTTAAGTTTTTTCGAAATTTTTTGTTTTGCAAAAAACGTTAAAATTTCAAAATGGTTTGGTATAATTCGAGAGTAAATCATTAAAGATTTTCCCGAAGCCTAATGAGCAGCTATCGTATTTTCCGAATGCTTTTTCAGTTCTTGTATGAAATTCATCCCGTTTAACTTATTCTAAATTTCTGCACCTGATGCTTACTCGACTCCCCCATCTCGTCCAACTTCTCGCCCCCCCAAAAAAAAAAACTTTCTGAAATTCAGGTCTTAACCATCAATATTTCTGCTCAAATTATCATTTTTACCAGGAATATAAAGGTTCAGTGTTATTTTTACAGGGAGTGATGATCTTCAGTGGGGCGGTGGTGGTGACGGTGATGATGGTGGTGAACATAACGGCTGCAGCCAGCATGCCGTACGTCACACAGGTTAGTCCAGTCCGTCTGTGTGCAGTACAGTCCGCCTGTGTGTCGTACAGTCCACCTGTGTGCCGCACAGTTTGCCTGTGTGCCGTACAGTCCACCTTTGTGCCGTACAGTTCGCCTGTGTGCCGTACAGTCCGTCTGTGTGCCGTACAGTCCGCCTGTGTGCCGTTCAGTCCGTCTGTGTGCCGTACAGTACACACTCATGAGAACACAAACACGGTACTGTACTCCCATAAACAACTGAAGCTATTCAAATGCTTTTCAACACATGTTTTACTTAACTGTAACACATGTCCACTCATGTTTTACTTAACTGTAATCTTAAGCACCTACGGACGGGGAGAAAACCATCTTCCTGTAAAAACTTAATCGCATGTTCGCATGATCACACCTGAATTCTATGTGAAACGTTTATATACTTCACCACTTTTTTTTTATAGGCTGTCGTACCCAAGAAAACTTGCGGTTACTTTGTGGTTACGATGAAAATTTGACGTTGAGTGTGCGTGTGACTACACTTGACTTGAACGGTGCAGATGCTCCTGATACTTCGTAGTGTAAAATGATACTCCTGATGTAGAGTGATGAATATGTTTTTTGGAAGGTGTGCGTTCTCTCTAATGTAGTTTTTTTTTGTCGTTAACCTGGAGCAGGGTGCCAAAATTGGCCTTCTTCTTCGTGATGTTGTCGTGTTTGGCCTCTTTAATGGTCGAATATTAGATTAAATCAGCCATATTCGATGTTTTCTTATTTGAAGGCAACTAAATTTGGCCTTCTCTTATTCAAATTCATCCAAAGTTATAGTTTTTTTTAATTTAAGGAAGCCAAATTTTACGTTTTCTTTATAGAAGGCAACCAAATTTTACGTCATCGTGGGCGGACAAACTGGGATTTTGGCGGTGGTTTTCAGGCGTTGTTCTGGCTTTTTCCTTCACTTCTTGACTTCACCTCCCTGCTTGTTCTTAAGAACTATTCACTCGCCCTTTTCGCGCTATAAAAATACAAGCTGTATTGAATCTACAAATTGTATTCCAGCGTTGAGCTTAAACTGGAACACAACTAAACATGTCAGAAAAGAAAGAAAGAAAAGAAAAAAATTTATTTCCATAAAAGTTCAAACAAAACATGTTAACAACATGGGTTTTAAAAAATCTTAACATTAATACTAAGTTGTTACTTACACATGGGTATCGTAATACCCATGGCCAATGTCGGAATAAAAATTATAGAGAGAAAAATACAAAAAAATGTGTCCCCTTCTGCGCGTTAATCTGATTATAACAATGCGTATAAAAACAAGTAACTAAGAAAACATAATCCTTGTGACGAATTGTTGAAAACCCTCTCATTAGTGCCATTAAAACACCATCTGTTTCAGGATATAAATTCTACTATTTTTACATGTCTTCTTTGAGAAACGCTTCTCGGTAGTCACAGGAAAGGCAATAGGTTTAGATTCGTGAGGCTTGTTATGATGAGGAGACAGGCGCCCAAGGGGAAATACTGCTAGGTTTCCTCAGCTACAGACAAGCTTTCGGGACTTAAGTCTTTGGTACCAACTTCTTTCAGTTTTCACGTCTTCTTCGCTTTCTTTTCTCAGCGTTTTCTTCTTCTCCCTTCATAACTTGTGGTTTCTTTACGTTTTGTATCCTCTGTGGTAACTCACCTTGTGCATGGGTTATCCGTTTTCTAATTATCATACTAAATCGCCCCTTTTTCACTTTCTTGAGATCATCTTTGTAGTGGCTAAAGAGTCTTTAGGCTAACCAACATAATTAAAATAATTTTTAAGAAACGCAATGTAGCGCTCAGACATTGCCAAACCCTGAGGGTGGGACAGTAATTTTTAAGCCACCTAAAGTAAGGCTTGGCCATTGTGCAACCCTGAGAGTGATGCCGCCAGATATGCGATGGCAAGGCTATCTATGTATTTTAGCACACAATATTTAAAACAGGGGTTGCCAACCTTTTTTTTCGCCCCGCACCCCTTGAGAAATTTCATCTGAACCTCGTACTCCCTCAAATAAAAATGCTATCATATAGCCAGTATCTTATTATTTACCTGGACTTTTATCGCACCCCCTGGGATAAAAATGCGAACATATAGCCAATATCTTATTATTTACCTGGACTTTTATCGCACCCCATGGGATAAAAATGCGAACATATAGCCATTATCTTATTATTTACCTGGACTTTTATCGCACCCCATGGAATATCGTCTCGCCCCGATGTGAGCAGCCCAGGCTGGGAACCCCAAATTTAGAACATTTGCTTCTGCAGGTGGCCGGACCAGCAGCTAGCGAGAAGCAACAGGTTGCGGAGTCCAAAACATTCGGAGGGTTCATGGAAGACATCGGGTTCCAGAATTTCTTCCAAGTTGGTTTAATTTACCTCATTCCATGTGCTCAGTAGTAACTGGACTCAAAATGCGTTGCCCACGCTGGAAATCATTGGATATTGTGTTTAATGAGCTGTTCATGTACATGCAGATGTGCTCTAATCTTCTTTCCGAGTAATAAATGTGGCAAAAAATCTATTTTAAAAGATATGTTAAACTTGAGTCTATCAGCTAAGGTTGATATTTTTTTTACGGTATGTTACGGGTATCCCGCTCCCTCGTGTTCTTTGCTTGCTTACATCGATTAATTTTACCGTTAAACATACGTGCATATCACGAGGGCTTAGCATATATGATTGCTGAATGAATCATTGATGTTTTGGTCTCCATAAAATACACTATAAAATTTCTTATACCTACACATAAATTTCACACTTACCACTACAAATTCGGTGGCGTGAATAAAAATTTAAAAACAAAGATCTATGATTATCAGTATGTACACTTTCGTAAATTCCACTAAAATCCCCACATTAACAAACATTTCCAGGTCCACTAGGGACAGAACTAAGACACTCTGATGTATATCAACCCTCGTTCCTAAACCATGGACAAAAACAAGTTAAATTGGTTACACTCCCTCGTAAAGAATCACATTAAAGTAATTCATTGAGGATCAATAATTTTTTTTATTTTCACGCTATTTATCCATGTGAAAAATAACCCGACAAGTAATTCTCTAATGCTTCAAATTTAACCTGCTTTCCCAATAGCATTAATAATCCTATTTAAACCCTGTAATAAATACAATAATATGACAATATGACTTGTAATAAATACTATTATATGATAATATGACCTGTAATAAATACTATAATATGATAATATGACCTGTAATAAATACTATAATATGATAATCTGACCTCCTCTGCTTTTAGTATTAATAATTTCATTCGCACCCTGTAATAAACGCTGTAATATGATAAAAATATAAACGAATCATAATTGCTTACACAGCTTTTTAATGCTGATTTTACTGCTTAGACAGCATTTTAATGCTGATTTTACTGCTTAGACAGCATTTTAATGTTGGTTTTATTACCCACACAGAATTTTAATATTGGCTTTATTGCTTACACAGCATTTTAATGCTGATTTTATTGCTTACACAGCATTTTAATGCTAGTTTTATTGCTTACACAAGATTTTAATGCTAGTTTTATTGCTTACACAAGATTTTAATGCTGGTTTTATTGCTTACACAAGATTTTAATGCTGGTTTTATTGCTTACACATCATTTTAATGCTATTTTTATTGCTAACACAAGATTTTAATGCTGGTTCTATTGCTTACACAAGATTTTAATGCTGGATTTATTGCTTACACAGCATTTTAATGCTGATGTTATTGCTTACACAGCATTTTAATGCTGGTTTCCCCGTTTTAGGACGTCGGTCTGGAGTCAGCAGCGTCAGCTCCCGCGTACACCAAAGTGCTGCCGGCGGCCAGCAGCCAATTCCCCACCTTGGGAAGTTTCCAGTTCAGTGGCCTAGGTCCCCTAGGGGAGCAAACTAAAGAGCAGCTGGCTGCCCAAAAAGAACAAGGCTTCATGCCCTCGAATCCCTTTGGATCGTCCTCAAACTTAGCGTCTTCTAACATCGCACCTCCGGACTCCTTCAAGAACAGCCACAGTCTGCTGGGAAGTGGCAGCAACTCTTTCCAGTTCCCTAAGGCGTTCCATGACGAGTTTTCGGCGTTTTCCAGCAGCTTTGGCGGAGGTGAAAAGAAAGATGACCGTAAGGCTGTGGAGGACCAGCCAAGACGGCAGTCTGCAGGGTCCAGAGCTACTGTTGACCATCACCCAAGGGGCCAGGCGGCTTCCAGTTTCCAGCCGAGGTTTGCTCAGAGGCGACACGATTTCTCTGACGACGGTCCCTTCGGCCGGTCTTCTCTGTACGCGTCACCCAGCAAGAAAGAAGAGACGAAGAACAAAGGGAAGTGTGAGATCGTCAACAAAGATGGCATGACGTGTGAGGTAATTCTGGGCTGAATGAAAATAGTGATAGAAATAGTAAAAATAGGGGTAATAGTAACGTTTGGTACGACTTAATAATGAAAATAATGATGATGATGATAGCAATGTGAAGGAATTTTATAATGATTTCGTTACTAGGTCAATAATACAGCTAATGAAGCTCTAAAATTGTACAATTCATTTTATTAGGTGGCTTCACTGCTAAAATTCGATATTTCTTAACTCCCTAACGGAGGTAATAATGTGCGTCACAATTTATCGTTAAATAATGTATTCCGGTTCCGGGAATTGAGCAGCGGTGCCAATATTTTCCATGCGGTTTTCATAAAGCACACTACAATACTAGTGCAATGCCTTGTCCAAAATAACACCATTTTATATTAGATTTCCCCTAAACCTTTCTGTAAAGGCTTGATTTTTCAATTATTTGCAATACTAAATTATGTAATAAAAATTGTCTCTGAAAGTCTCTGGTTTAAATATTGAATCGGTGAGGAAATCTGACCATTTTTTGTCGGTAATTTAAATTTCATTCATGAATGAAATAAAAGAATGTTTAGATTTACTAAATTTTAAGCAGAATTAATAAAGTAATCCGCATATTTTTGTATACCTACATGACATTTTGGAGACAATTTCGATCGTTCTTTTTAACATGATACTTTGGCACAAATAAAGATTTGATGCCTGTAACGAAAGTTGCATCTTATTTTCGGCTTATTTTGGCCATCCAGAGTGAGCTGAGGTTAAATATCAGGATAGAAAAAGCTTAATTTGAGACGAAAATTCCATAACCCCGTTTATTTTTTTTCGCAAATGCATCCATGATTTTAGCCGCCCTATGCATAAGCCACAGATACTTGTGCGGATAAAACCATGCATGCCCCGACGAAAAAGATAGTCTGTTCAGTTACACATTCATCCTGATTTTTATACTTTCCAATTTCAGTTCTTCAACGTGCGCATGGGATTTTCACAATGATGATATTAATCATCAAATTTAGTAAATAAATATCTGTGATGTAATTTCCCATAATATCTATGAGTGAATTTCCAATTTTTCAACTAAGTATTTCAGGTGCTGGATAGAAAGAGTTTCTTACATCAATACTTGCTCCGGTGAATGCACCGATATTATACTGACGATTGCTTCGAATGCAAGGTTTGCAACGACGGTCACGGAGGCTTCTCGGAGCACTGCAGCCACAGCCAAAACAGCGGCAAGGACAGCAAGTTCACCAACACACGTCGTCACACCTCCGATGACCTCCTCAACCCCAAGTAAGTCCAGCCCCAACCCGACCTCCTCAACCCCAAGTAAGTCCAACCCCTACCCGACCTCCTCAACCCCAAGTAAGTCCAGCCCCAACCCGACCTCCTCAACCCCAAGTAAGTCCAACCCCTACCCGACCTCCTCAACCCCAAGTAAGTCCAACCCCAACCCGACCTCCTCAACCCCTAGTAAGTCCAACCCCAATCCGACCTCCTCAACCCCAAGTAAGTCCAACCCCAACCCGACCTCCTCAACCCCTAGTAAGTCCAACCCCAATCCGACCTCCTCAACCCCAAGTAAGTCCAGCCCCTACCCGACCTCCTCAACCCCAAGTGAGTCCAACCCTAACACGACCTCTTTAACCTCAAGTAAGTCCAACCCCAACCCGACCTTCTCAACCCCAAGTGAGTCCAACCCCAACACGACCTCCTCAACTTCAACCCGACCTCCTCAACCCCAAGTGAGTCCAACCCCAACACGACCTCCTCAACTTCAACCCGACCTCCTCAACCCCAAGTAAGTCCGATCCCAACACCCACCCCAACACCTCCGACGATGTAGATGTCCGAAAAGTTAAAACTCATCAACATCGAATAACTTTGCCCTGAAGTGATTCATTTAGCGTTCAATTTTATTTTCCTTCCGGAAAATCGTATTTTAATACTGTGAGAATCACTGCAGGAAGTTCAGGTTTAGGTTTTATTCAAACACTTATCATATTTTTTATCTTTTTAGCACTGTTAGTCGTTTTGATCTCTTGTTCATATGAACAAGTTTTCTTTAACTTTATCGGCGTAAAGTGACAGTTCCTGTTTACGAACAGTTATGAAATTGCCTGAAAAAGTAATTATCATTTTTTTTAATTGTCATTTATGCTACTTTGTTGCAGTAAACTCCAATTACCGATTATTTAAAGTGGTTATTATAAATTGTTGTTCAAACTGGCATTGCCTGCCTACACCATTCATGTATCTGATGAAGAGCCTTCTAAGTTCACTTACTTACTTGGTTTTGCATTTTTATAATAAAGAACAACCTCAAAACCTAAGTACAATGTATTTGCAGAAAAATTGTGACTGCTGTAACCACCAACACTTAAGAACGGGAGTCTGAAATTACTCTCCTGAGACCACTTAGTCTCAAAAAAAAATCTTTTCAAACTGGACGGTGCGCACTGGCATTTTTCACCGAGATCGGAAAGATTATCCAATCGGAAAAAATTTGTTCAGTAAAAAGAGAAAGTTTGACGGTCTTCGACAAAGTTTGACGGTCTTCGCTTTCAGTGTCATAATTTGTAAAGTTCGTTTAGAGAGAGTGGAAATGAGAACTTCAAAATGATACTCCTCTAATAAAACAAAAAGTTGTTCTTTCCTTGAGAATTCAAAACTCAAACACTCAGAACATCGATCCTGAGCTCACGTTTTACTTGATGCCATTAGGCAAGCTCACAATTTTGTATGAATTAATAGTTACAGAGCATAGTTTGATGCCCACAATAATATATGGTTTAATAGTTATGGAGCATGGTTTGTTACCATCAAGGCAAGCTGAGAATGGTGCAGTGGTTGAGGAAATGATCATTTCCCTGCAGAGACGGACAGAAGGCAGCAGATCCCGCCCCAGCCAAGCACCAAAAGTCCCAGCAGCGCCAGGTTTCCCAGCGACAGCGTCCCAACCAAGGAGCGGCCGGGGCCCAAAAGCCTGCTGATGACCACAGCGTCTTCAACTTCGACATTCCCAGGTGCGTATGGCGCTTTCTTCATCGTTTTCTTCGGTGGTTGCTTTATCGGTCGTTGCTTTCTACATCGCTTGCTTCGACATTCCCAGATATGTCTTGTTTGGTCAATGCTTTCTTTGGTCGTTGCATTCTTCGGTCATTGCTTTCTTCGGTCATTGCTTTCTTTGGTCGTTGCTTTCTTCGGTCATTGCTTTCTTTGGTCGTTGCTTTCTTCGGTCGTTGTTTTCTTCGGTCGTTGCTTTCTTCGGTCATTGCTTTCTTCGGTCATTGCTTTCTTCGGTCATTGCTTTCTTTGGTCGTTGCTTTCTTCGGTCGTTGTTTTCTTCGGTCGTTGCTTTCTTCGATCGTGGCTTTCTTCGTAGCTTGCTTCGAAATCCCAGGCACACGTTGCTCAACGCAGCCAACCCAACGAGTGTTTCTGCTTTCTTATTCGCTTGCTTGGTGCGCAACGCCTCGAATTTAAGGCTTGGACCAATTGACGTATTTGTGCTCGAGTGTTCAAGCTCTCTATCCGTTTTTGAAAAACATTCCTGATTTTCGATCTTCAAAGCATTTATCGCAACTCAGCTTCTACATATTTTACGCAGCAACTCATTTTGAAATCATGAGGTCATGGAAAACAGACAACGTGGGTAACAAAAATAAACGCACATCATTGTGAGTAGTGAATTCTTGACGTGAACTAAAAGGTTGCATTATGCATGGGCTAGAGCGATGCGTATACCGGCTTATATATGTACATTTAATGCAAATTAATTTCCTTTTGAAGTTTCAACATGACAACGATGAGCAGAAATGAAGTGACGGGAGACTGATTTTACTGTAAGAAGAATCATGGCAGCAAACGGCCGTAGCAAAAAGGACGGACTTGGATCACTGCTTCGTCATATCAACAACACAATAATAATAATATAATAATTAAAACAATAATCGTTGTTTTATAACAACGATTAGTTTGTGAGGTGAATGGCCGTAGTAAAATGACGGACGGAAATCATTGCTTTGTCATACCTACAATAGAATAATTTTTGAGGTGAAACCCGGAGTGACCGGCGAAAATAGTGTGTGAAGTGATTAGGCGCCTCAGGCTATGTGTTGCGGTCTACCTGTAGCAGCTGTTCAACACTTTTGTTGGACCTGCTTTGCTCGTCTATAGCAGCTATCAATTTTTTATTCAAAAATGATCACTACTTCTGTAGAATCTGTTCTCTTCTGCAGGGACTGATCAATATTTCTGTCTGTAGAATCTGATCTCTCCTGCAGTGACTGATCAATACTTCTGCAGAATTTGTTCTATTCTGCAGTGACTGGTTTTCAGTAAAATCTGTTCTCCTCTGCAGTAATTGCTCAATTATTTCTGCAAGAACTGAAAAATACTTCTGTAGAACCTGTTCCTTTCTCAATAACTGATCAAAACCCCTGTAGCATCTGTTTTTTTTTTTGCGCATTAACGGCTGAATTGGACTCAAATAATGCCCAAGTATTAGGACATTTATGTTTCATTAAATTCGGGAAAGCGGCGGCAACCAATAAGTAATGCGGCCATTTTCCCATGTTGGGGCTGATAATGTGTAAGAAAAACGTGTGCATTGTGAACGTTTTCAGCAAACACGCCTAATTTTTTGCGTTTTAAGTAGGCTTTACGTGTACTACTCGCATCCCTGTTGGAGCACCGCATTCACACAGCAACATTTTTGCTTCAAAGATCTCCCACCGATGAAGAAGGGAGGTATAAAAAATAAAATCATTTATCGAATTAAATGAATATCTGCCCCTTAACGCAACTCGATTTCAGAGGCAGAGCTGTCGGCAAATCAAAATTACAAATTCCTTAACTCAAAAAGAGCTAGCTAACAATTTGTAAATAACTGATTGACAACTCAAAAAAAACTAACCAACAAAGCTCAAAAGGAAGAAAAATTGTAAAACAGTTTATTTTCAATAAAGATGATACAAAAACCATCATTGGCTTTTAAAATGTCTTAACATCAAGATCCTTAGTTGATAGACACACGTGGGTATTGTAATACCCCTGTCAATTGTTGAAACAAATGATTGAGAGAAAAGCATGAAAAGATGTTTCCCATTTTTACGTTAATCTGGGTTTGATATTGCTCGTAAGTGCAAGTTTAAAAAACATAATACCAGGGATGATGCGTTGTTGAAAACTCTTTTATTAGTGCGCAATTACATTGAAAATCGAGCTTAGGAACTTTTGATATCATGGATAAATTTTGAAAGTAAGCTGGGTGGATTTAAATCATTCTTCCCTTAAGAATATGAGGTCGGCATTTAAAACTATCTTTTCACTCCTACGTATCAACTAGTATGCCAATTAACGAGCTCGCAGAACATAAAAACTAACCAACGACTCAAAAAGAACTAACCAACAGCATCAAGAGCATTTAGAGCTCCGCATTTTCTACTCTGTAATGTGGTTCGGTCAGATTTTATCCTTATCAACTAATCGAAAATACGGGCTCAGTACGTGAGAGCTTTAAAACTTCGAGCGGCAACAGCTTCGTGCGGACAAACGAGGCACGCTGATGCAGATTTGCCAGATTAGCCTTTTTCTGTCCCAAATGCTCAACTTTGTAGTTTTCAAAACAAATTTGGCCATAAAGACCAATTAGCAGCGGGAAAGTTTGTAGAATTACCGAATGCAGAGTGGCTTCAATGACTCATTTACATTATTTTTAAATGAGAGCTTGAGAATTTTGGTCACAAAACAGACGAAGAATGCAACTTCGAACGCTGCAGAAGTATGAATGCAGAGGAGTTCAATTCCATAAAATGGAAAGCGAGCTTTAACTCTTTGACCCTAATTTTTTGAACTGAAGTTAAATATTCAACTCAAATTTAGAGCCAATTGCAGAAAGAAATTTTGAAAATAACAAACATTAACTGGATCATGACCTAATTTAGCTTTAATCAAGTAATCATGAAAATTGAGTTTGGTATTACTGGTCGGTTAGCAGCGTTATGAAAACCCCCTTCGTGACCACCGGTGGCGCACTTTGCTGTCAAAGTGTTAAAATAGTGATTGTTTTTACCGTTCTATTCAGAACAACAAGCCTCGTTCAAATGGCAAGTCTTATGTTGAAACTGAGCAAGTTGAACTTTTTCCTCCTCACTCGATCGCAAAACTACATGTGTATTTAAGGTCGTATCTTATTGTATTTTTCCGTTGCTGCTGAATATAATAACAAAAAAGTTTGTTCTTTATGCTTCTTCTTAGGAGAATCTGTCATTAATCTCCCCCGCAAAGCTTGAATCGCTCCCAAGGATTTTGAATTAGAGTCACCTATTCACTTGTCTTTTACTTCAATAACTTTTACTTCACTTGTCCTTTACTTCAGGCCAAAATATTCTCCAATGAGATAAGTTTCAATTTCCGAACCGACGAAGAAAAGAGAATATTTTAGCAGCTCATGATGCATTTCAATCGTGGGTTTGATAACTTTTTCATTAACGTTGAAAAGGCTAAAAAGAATTTTTTTAAGCTGAAAACGTTATTGAAGCTCTATGGCATCGGGATGGATACGGGAAATTTTCTTTGCCCGCCCGCACTTGCAAAGGTTAATGTGAGTTAGCGTCTTTCACAGGTCGCTCTAATGATCGATATAAGACCGATTTTCTATTTCTCAGAGCCCACGGACTAATGAAATTCAGAATTTTTTTAATTTAATGAGAAGGGAGTTTATTCAATTTAAGAAAAATTTAATGAGAAGGATGAGGTCAATTTAGAGTACGTAGCCCAATTCCTTTCTCTTAAAAATATCAAAACCCAACGATTTCCAGAAACTGCTAAAGGTAACATCTCTCAATACTTATAAAATTTATGAAACTTTAATTACAATGCAATAAAATTGTGGTATAATTTCCTTGGAGTGATATATTTTTGGAAATGCTTAAAAAGAAAACTAATGGACTTTGAAGCGAGAAAAAATTGATCTGAACATGACTCGTTCGGAACAGCAGCATGGCTCTGATGTAGGTTTCTCGATATTCCTGAAAAAATTTACCAGTACTTCTGATTTTTACTATAGAATAATTGCTATCAATGGCAACTCTGTAGGTTTCTCAAAAGTGAAATTGGTTAATGGTTTTTAATAAGAATTATTATGATTTGTTGTTTTTGACCAGCATGTTCTTCAGTTTCTTTCAGCCTGTAGAAAAAATGCCGTTTTCAGCTTCCTTTTAGCTTGTGGATAAAATACAATTTTTCAGCTTCCTTTTAGCCTATAGACAAGATTATAATCATTCAGCTTCTTTTTAGCCTACAGGGAAAAATGTAATTTCAGTTCTAGACATTTTAATGATCCTCATACTGTCTAGCACGTTTTAGTTACTTCAAACACAGGGTATCAGTAGGACATAATATTAAGGATCATACATGCTCTGCTCGGATGACGCACATGTTTGTCAGCCATTATTTATTTCATTTGCTTGTAATAACATGCGTATTTTCTGGTAATAATCCATTGGTCGGTGTGAAATCACACGTATGTTTGAAAGCAATAATATTGATGGTTAATAACAATAATTTCTACGTTTGGGAGCAATAATATCGAAATATGTAAGCAAATAAATAGACGTTTGAAATAAATAATATTTTTGGATAATGGTAGTAATATTGATGTTTGAAAGCAATGATATTTTGTTTGGCAGTAATATTATATATGTTTAATAGGAATGATATTTATGTATGACAGTAATAATATTGAAGTCTGATAGTGATAATATTCATGTTTCGTAGCAATGAGAGTGATGTTTTACAGCAATAATGATGCTATTGACAGCAATAATATTGAAATTTCACCACTATTATGTTGATGTTTGAGAGCAATAATCTTCATGTTTGACAGCAATAATATAGATGTTTTGCAGTAATAATTATGATGTTCAACAGTGATGATACTGATATTTGACATTGATGGTATTGATGTTTGACAGCATTAATATTGATGTTTAACACTAAGAATATTGACGCTTGACAGTAATATTGTTTATGCTTGAATATAATAATGTTATTGTTTTATTGCAATAATATTGATGTTTGAGAGCGGTAGTATAGATGTTTATGTGTGACTGCAATAACGTTGATGTTTCCAGCAATAAAACTGATGTTCGATAGCAATAATGCATACAGTTGTCTGTAATATTACATACGTTTTCTAGCAGTGATGTACACTCTTCCCTGCAATAATGAATTCGTGGTATTTTTTATTAGAGAACAATTGAGAGAACAAGAAAAAGCCAGTGAGGTTGCAACCGCGATTCCGCAACACCGCAACCAGGCTCCTGCGCCGCAACCTCACCACAATGTGCAACACCACCAGCCTTACAACCATTACCAACAACAGCAACCTCAGCAACAGCCTCACCTACCTCAACAACCTCATCCACAGCAACAGCCGCATCACCAACAGCAACAGCAATATCAGCAACAAACTAAGCAACAGCAAGCTCATCCCCCGCAACAGCAGCAGCATCAGCAAACTTATCACCCCCAGCATCAACAACAGCAACATCAGAGAACTGGCTCATTACAACAAGGTGTTCCTCCACCACAACTGCACCACCAACAACACCAGCAATTCTACCAACAGCAGCGACATCAACAGCAGGTGCGTCATCCTCAACAACAGCATCACCAACAGCAGCAGCTCTATCAGCAGCAAGTGCACCATCAGCAAGTGTACAATCCACACCAACATGTGCAACAACACCAAATACATGATCGGACCGTGGAGCAAAACAACCCAACGCCTCATCAAAACCATCCAAATCCTCATCAGCACATGTTGCATCCACAGGATGTTCCTCAACATCAAGTTAGAGCCAATCAACATCAACAACATGGGACAGCTGTTCTTCAACATCAAGTTAGAGCCAATCAACATCAACAACATGGGACAGCTGTTCCTCAACATCAAGTTACAGCCAATCAACATCAGCAACATGGGACACCTGTTCCTCAACATCAAGTTACAGCCAATCAACATCAACAACATGGAACACCTGTTCCTCAACATCAAGTTAGAGCCAATCAACATCAACAACAAAGAACGCTTGTGCTTCAACATAAGCCAAGAGTTGTACAACGAAGTCCTGTGGAAACTGTTCACTATCATCAACAAGACAGCACAATTCAGCATCATCAACGCCGAGCTGTTGCTCCTCAAGATGACCAGCTCGTGTTGGTTGAACACCAGTCTTCTGTTCCTCAGAATGTGGCTGTTCATCCGCAGCAAAAACAAAATTCTGAGCAGGAAAGCACAGAACCTCCTCATCTGAACACCTACTACTCCTACCGACACCCGCAAGTGCCGTTGAAGATGGTACAACTTCGCACGTTGCAGCCGCAACCAAAACCTCAAGGCAAAAAGGAAGAAAATAGGGTCAAAAAAATAGAAAACGCTAAGCTGGAGGAAGAGCATCACCAGCAAGACGAAATCCAAAAACAGCCGCACTTTGAGCAGCCAAGTCAAAAAGAGGAGTCCAAGAAAAATGAACATCAGGATCTTCCGGAACAGCGTTCACATGAAACCAACGAGCAGGTGACGAAACAAATTCAACCGTCTCCTAGTCCTCAGCTCCACCATTCTCATCCCGCACCTCACCAACAACAGCAACCACACCAGCAGCAACCACACCAACACCAACCTCACCAACAGCAACCTAACCACCAGAAACCACACCAACAACAACCACACCACCAGCAACCACACCAGCAGCAACCTCACCACCAGGAACCACACCAACAACAACCACACCACCAGAAACCACACCAACAGCAACCACACCACCAGCAATCTCACCAACAGCAACCACACCAGCAGCAACCACACCAACACTCAACCCAACCAGGTCCGCATCAGACGCCCCTCAACCAAGCTGACCAGCCGCAGCAAAGTCCTGCTGTGCAACATTTCCCCGGCAATCATCAATCGCACCAGCCCTCGCAAAAACAACAGCAGGTGCAGCAGATTCATACAAGTAACCTGAATCCAGGCGCACTGAACTCCCAAGTAAGTCATCATTCTTCGCAAGTCCTTCAAAATCAGCGAGCGCATCCACCAACGCTTTCATCGCATGGAAAACCGGCTAACCAGCAAACTGCATCTGTTAATCCTCACCAACAACCGCAGCAAATTGCCCATCAAAAGCGTGATCCAAGTAATGAGCATCAAGGGAATAACCAGCACCACTCTCGAGGAAATGACAACCTCTTCCGTGAGAGAAATGGTAAAATTAATGATCAAGGTGCACTTCCAGTGCATCCTCGTACTAATAATCAACCCTATCACAACCAGCAATCACCTAATTCTCAACTGCATCACAGCCAAAACTTGCCGAAAGTCAATACGAATAACCAAGAAAATTTTCAACAGGAGCAATACCCCAGAACACGCGCATCTCATCCAAAAAGTCCACCCCATCCAGAGACTCGAAAACCTCTTTATCATCAAGAGCTGCCAATCGAACCTCGTGCACCCGTTGCGGATCAACGAGGCTCAAAATCACCGGCTTCTCATTCTGAAAAGCCCGAACTCAAGTTGCAGTCTCCTCCAAGTTCGCAGCCGAAAGCAAAGCCGGAACCCGAAATATCAGACAAGCTTCCTCCGAACTACCACTTCTTCCGAACCGTTCACGATGCCGACGAAGATGATTCTTTCCCGCCTGGTTCTTCGAATAAACAAAATCTTAAGCACGAAAATGATTTTAAGTCGCCGAATAAGAAGAGCTATGATGACTTACCACAAAAATCTCGAAATTCTCATGGCGATGATGATTACAGGAACAATGAAATATTCTCTGATGTGAAAGATGATTCCAATAAGAAAGAAAAAAGTGCTCATAAAGGAAGTGCCGGTGAAGAAGAAGATGCCCATCGTGAAATAAACAAAGACGAGGATCAGAATGCCAAAGATGGTGACGCAGCAACCGAAGGTGGCAAGGCTGCTACTAAAGATGGTGATCAAGAAAAAGGGAGTGGTGGCGAAAACGATGATGGAGATCATTTCGATTTTGATTTCGATTTCTCCACAAGGTGATATTTATAAACAAACACTAAATGGTGCACTGGCGGAACTAAATATTCTTCATAAACCGATTTCCGCATCGTAATTACAATGTTCCGAATTTAACAGAGAAATTTTCAACTCGCCTAAATGTTTTTTTAATACGTTTTTTAAACCTTTGTATGTTCCATGGAAAAACATTGTGGATAACCAGGACAGTGTTGGCCATTTTATAAAAACTGGGAGTGCGGTGAAGTTTTTCATGACTGGTCAATCAAATATTTTTTGATGACTAGTCAGTTAAAAAAAATTTGTGACTAGTCAGTTAAATTTTTTTTATCACTAGTCAATTAAATATTTTTTGATGATTAGTCAGTTAAAAAAAATTTGTGACTAGTCAGTTAAATTTTTTTTATCACTAGTCAATTAAATTTTTTTTGATAACTAGTCAATTAAATATTTTTTGATGACTAGTCAAATATAAATTTTTTGATTACTAGGCAATTGAATATTTATTGATGACTAGTCAATTAAATATTTTTTGATGACTAGTCAATGAAATATTTTGTATCACTAGCCAATTAAATATTTTTTGATGACGTGAATTAAATATTTTTTATGACTAATCAATTAAATATTTTTTCGACGACTAGTCAGTGAAATATATACGGCAATGATCTCTTCACAGCGAGGACGCCGTACACTCAGAGCCATAAAGAGAAAGAGCAGCAAAAGAACCTGTCAATAATTTTCAAATTATTTAGTTGAATGTTGTTTAATGTTCTTTCGAGAAAAGCACCAATAGTCTACTAAATCATTTCGTTTAACCAATAAATCTATTTTTTTCGACAACTCATAAGAAACTTTGGTCAAATTCAATTTGTTCCTGATATCAATGGCAATTTCTTTTGTGCCTATTTAACTTGTTCCTAATAATTGATTTGTTCATTATAATTCAATTGTTCCTAGTAATTAAGTACAATTCAAATTGTTCCTAATAATTAAATAAAATTCAATTTGTTCCTAATATTATTCACATTAATAGAACTTTTAACCCTTTAATGCCAGCATAACCATATTCTAATTTTCAAAACCACCGTCGCTAGACTGCCACTGACGTCAGGTTGTCACCGACATTAAAGTGAGGAAGGAACTGCCACTCGGCAGTGAACTTCAACAGGTTAGGGAAGAAATTGAGCAAGCAATACAATATGTTTAGGCCATTTGTGAAAGAGGCCGTATGGTGCTCTGAGGCGTTAAAGGGTTAAATGACTGCTGCTATGCAATTTTAATTCAACCTCAGTCGTGTAAATCCATGTATAACATTTCAAAATGAAATTTATTTAAATCTATTTACAAAGTTGTTGCGATCATAAAAAAAAACTCATTCCACTGAACTTTTTTGGAAGAATTAAATCATTTTCTGCCATATTAACGATTATGAAACCTGTTCAAATGTTTTTTTAAACCTGTTGTATAAGAAAACTACTGCATAACCTTTAAACAGATATATATCTCCTAAACATATTTATATTCATTAACGTATTCTCGATGTTTTCTCGTAAATTTTAAGCTGCCCAAAATTTACTTTAAACATATACCTGAGAAACATTAAAAAAGTAATAGTTAAAAAACTATTTTGGACTAATCTTTTCTAGTATTTTTAGTCTTCAAATCTATACAGAGTATTCATGAGATGTAACTCATTATGCACAAGAATGTAAGACGAACTGAAGCCATGCGAACTTTCGAGCTTCTGTTCCACGAACTAAGAGGGCTGGACGCAACAAGAGAGTGCACACCAAATTAGTTTAGGAAGTCAGTTTCTTGACAACAAGAGACTTCTTTATCGAATCACCAAATTTATTTGAAAGCGTACTCGTTCATTTAGAAAGTTAGTTACTTTACGACAAGAACCTATCTTATCAAACATTTTAAATGATTCTTATTTGTGCATTCATCACACTTCTAGTAATATGGACTTCATCACAATCCAAATGAACCAGTAAAAATATCTGTTTTTATTTATGTTAACTGAAATAACCAAAACTGTGGGTTCAGACTTGGATAGCAGCTTGAACCCCCTTGTAGGTATTTAGCAAAAGAATTCACTACATTACTTTTAACCAGGTTAATTCAAAACTATAATTAGGCCACCCATAGTTACAACATTTCTCGACTCAATTCAAAGCTCTTTAAATACCAGTATTTATATATATATATATGGAAAGATTTGAATTTCTAATTATGAAACAGGGCTCAGGATTACAGTTGAATGTTTTCATTAAATCCCCGCCTTTGGCAACTGTCTCGGATGAGAATTGTTGCTTGTCTTCCAACATTTCACTAGCGGGAGCTGGTGTGCGACATCCACTATTTTCCTTCAGATTGTTCCTCATTTGATCAAATCGAGAGGCATACCATTGAGCTATCCCTTCGGTTGCAAGTTGCTCACATTGTTGAAATTACATTCATATTCTCAACAAAATATGAAGATCTTTGATTTTGTGTGTATGTGACCTTCATTCGTTGTAATAATATTTTTCTATCATCAGCTTCGGCAATTCTCCGTACGCCCAGAGTCGCAAGGACAAGGTCTACGACACCAAGGACGATCCGTTCGGATCCTTCGACTCTGAACCCTACGACCCATTTGCAGAAGGTAGTACTCTTAAAGCGTAATTGTAATCCGCGTATGACCCTTTTGCAGAAGGTAGTACTCTTAAAGCGTATTTGTTATCCGCATATGACCCTTTTGCAGAAGGTAGTACTCGTAAAGCGTATTTGTTATCCGCATATGACCCTTTTGCAGAAGGTAGTACTCTTAAAGCGTATTTGTTATCCGCATATGACCCTTTTGCAGAAGGTATAAGTACTCGTAAAGCGTATTTGTTATCCGCATATGACCCTTTTGCAGAAGGTAGTACTCTTAAAGTGTATTTGTTATCCGCATATGAACCTTTTGCAGAAGGTAGTACTCGTAAAGCGTATTTGTTATCCGCATATGACCCTTTTGCAGAAGGTAGTACTCGTAAAGCGTATTTGTTATCCGCATATGACCCTTTTGCAGAAGGTAGTACTCTTAAAGCTTATTTGTTACCCGCATATGACCCTTTTGCAGAAGGTAGTACTCGTAAAGCGTATTTGTTATCCGCATATGAACCTTTTGCAAAAGATAGAAGTTTTAATGCATAATTATAACCCGCATAGTATGGGTAGCCTCGAGTTTCAATGCCCAGGCATTAGCACATCCCAAAATTTATCACTGTTTTACCAGAATATTTTTCATCGTGTCACATCAACGCTGCTTCCAACACTAACTTTTTCGTCACAGCATCTACGATTTTAGCCGCCCAGTGCAGAAGTTGTACTTGGGCGGCTAAAATCATAGATACCCCGGTGAAAAAGTTGGACTGGGATCTCGCCTTCAATTAGTATTACTGCTCGTTTCCCATTTGTGTAATTTCTCTCTTCAGATTGAAAACCTTGACTGCAGGTTGGGGTACAGTTGTACCGCTAGGTAAATTATTCAGTTACGTAACGGTGTGAATGAACTGCATTTCAATTACTTCAACATCTTTTTTAGAAGAGATTTGTGTATACGAGGTAAAATTTCAAATTTCTTATGAAAGATATAATTTTTTTCGAGCAGTAAAGTCGTTTTTTCAATTTCTGCTGCTTACAACCTTACTTTAACACGAGACCGCTGGACGCACAAGCGCGTCCAGCGACAGCGAACGTGTTAACTGTAGGTACTTCTAGAACAATATTAGCCTTCCTTACGGCATCACGTGAGAGCTACTCCCTGCATCACAACAGCGTTAGCTCTTACATCACGTGAGCGTCATCTTTGGAACCCCGAAGACATAGTTTAGTTCACAGGACACAAAGCTTTTCTCCAACTCCACTATTTATGGATACAGTTTTTGCAGGCTTAATTTTAATTTTGGTAGCCAGTAATGTATCGTAGTGATATGGTGGTGAACCACAGTTCAAAGTGTGCAAAGTCCATTCCGAATTGTACTCAATACTATGTATATTACAGGACTTTTCTTATCCAGATATATGTTCATTTTTGAAATCTGCCGTTTAATTTGCTCAAGTTCCAATTAACTATTCTTCACACCAAACAATAATTCAAAAATAGTGCTGTTCAATTTTCTATAGTGCCATTTATATTTTATTTTATATCGAACGATACTTAAAAAATATTACTGTTTAATTTGTACCAGCGATAAATAATTATTCGCTATACAAAACATTAATTCCAAAATAGCTTATTCATATCACACACCGAAAAGAGAGTATTCTTTATATATTTCAGTTGACCATTTTTTTATACTGAAGTGGCATATTTTGGTTCTAGTATTTTTTACGAGTCTTTTCTTTTGTAATGAGTCAATGCCTTCATTAAGTTTCCAATTGTGCTCTGATCGTGGTTTTGCATTTTAATATTCTCCGGCATTCGTTTAAATTTTCTAAAATGTCTGCATAGTTACAAGAAATTAATAAACGGCTAGAGGGAAGGGCTAGAACAAATCTGTTTCTAATATTAACGCTTGACTTGGTTTTGATTCGGCTTTGGGTGTTGGAATGTGCTGCATGAATTCGAACTAAAATGTGGGTTTTGTGAATGTTCCCCGAGAATTTTTATGTGTTAGTGTTGGTACATTTGTCATACCTTTACTTCTTACTCAACCCTACCAGACCTGAGGCCCTGGACGTAACTGTTAAACGTTAAACGTCAAACTACATAACGTCGTCAAACACTCAGCGGCAGACGTCTGGATCTTTTCCAGATAAGCCCCGCCACTGACGCAACACACAAGTTCATCACTTGTAACTTTCGAAATGATCCACCTATCGACTTCAAATTACTATCAAACGAAATAATGTTTCAATTTTTCGTTTGAGAGTAATTTGAAGTCGATAGGTGCATTATTTCGAAAATTACAAGTAGGTGAACTCATGTGTTGCATCAGTGGCGGGGCTTAACTGGAAAAGATTCAACATCTGCAATGGTTAAGCATAAGGTTTGACCTCGATTGGTTGGTTATTTTCACTTTGTGACATCTTTTTCACATATTTGCCAAAGTATCGAAAATTAGGTTCAGCGGCTGATTCGAAAATTACCGACAAATCGGTACAATGGTCTGGTAGGGTTAATTTGCCTGCTCACTCGTGGTAATATTTTATTTATTTGTTGGCAGTCTGCATTTTGATGGTTCTCTCATTAAATAGCTGATTTTAAGTGTCGTGGTCGGCAATGACATGAAAATTTAGTAATAATTCATATTTTAAACTAACCTTCTGTTGGTGAGACGGGAATGAACAGATTTCCATGTTTAAGGGAATATCAGAGTCCAAATTATAATGTCATAATGATATTATAACGATAGTTAATGCTCGATAAGCTCTAGGATACTGTAGTAAAGACAATAAATGTATGAGTACAATACAAAAATTTGAAACTTATTAGCATTGTGTGATTATTATAACATTTCTTCTTTTCCAGCAAAGAAAGTAGTCCCAGAAATCAGTACGGTCATTTCAGGTTTCTTAATTTTTAATTTCTAGTTTAAAGTTGTTTAAACATTATTTGTGCTTTCTGAGTGAACTTTAAAGATAATGACTTGTATTTTGTTCCTTTAAATCTATTTCGTTCGCAGGTCTTCCATCTTCTGCTTCTCAATTAGAGTCATTTTCGATTTTTCTATTTTGTCTCATCTCAAGGGAGCAACAGCGATCCTTACAAGTTCGAAATTCCTAAATTTGAGGACATCGACTTCGACTTTGGACCGGACAACCACAAAAAACTCGTAGCCGAGTCTGGACTTCACGAAGAACAAAAAAAATCTACGGCTCGTGACGCCCCTCGTGAGTAGTGAACATTGGTGAACCTCGAGCCTTGAGGGGATTTTGTATCACCTTCACATCCACGACTGGTGGTGCTTATGGAATACAGTTGGGAATTTAGTGACGATCTCACCCGTGACAGGTGTTACTGATGTATTACGGTAGGGAATTTAGTGACTATCTCACCCATGGCAGGTGTTACTGATGTAATACGGTGGGGAATTTAGTGGTTATCTCACCCATGCCAGGTGTTACCTACTTAATACGGTTGGGATTTAGTAACACTGTCACATCCATGACAGGCGTTACATATGGAATACGGTTAAAAATTTTGTAACACCGTAAAATCCATGATAAATGTTGCCTTTGGAATACGGTTGAAAATTTTATATCACCTTCACACCCATGACTGGTTTTGCTTATGGAATAGTTTGGGAATTTAGTAAATCCGTGAGACCCATGATAAGTGTTGCTTATTGAATAGTTTATGAATTTAGTAACACCGTGAGACCAATGACTGGTGTTTCTTTTTGAATACGGTTGGGAATTTTGTATCACCGTCACACCCATGACTGGTGTTGCTTATGGAGTCTTACTCGGAACTCGAAAGTTCATTAACTTTTCGAAAAATATTTTCACGAGAGCTCAAAAGAATTTTAACAAAACAAACTTTTGGAATCGCATCCTGAATGATAAGCCACATAAGTCTTGAGAGATCAACAGACTCGTTTTTATTTTTGCTACTGTAGATTGAGCGTGCTAAAGTTGCGAGAAAACAGGCAATTTCCTCAGAAAGTTGATGATGAGATTGCAAATATAAATTGCATGTCAGAAATAATGTCACGTATAACCTGAACTCACCTCATTGGATGTCTGTATACAAAAGCTAATAGGAACGAATATGATTGCTCTACTAATTGTTTTATTATTTTTATAATTTTTTTTAATTTAGTTCTCTCGTTAGCTGCCTCTATTTTGTTTGACGGTGAAAAAGAGACCAATTCTCTGATCCGATAAACTTGTGGTCAGAAAAAATTGTGTTGCATAGCTTCATTTCATCGTAACTAAATCATTATTTGAGTTTAGAATGATTATTTTTTATCGACCTCCCATTTATTCTCATAACTCTGGCAAACTAATTGAAAGTGATTCCATGTCACCATTGAATATTTAACTTCTAAATTGAGCTACAGTTTCACATGAGAACAATACCTCTGTAAGGCCTGCACCTCTTGGAGAAGTTACATATGCTTACTGCGCACTTTTCTTAAATTCAATTCTTACAAAAGAGTAAATTGAGACTTTTCGAAAGATTGAGAGCGTTCTAATTTTATTCATAACTCACGTGGCGTAACGTACCAAAGTAGGCGGAAACTAAAGTAAGCAAGAACTCAGCTCGGGTATATTGTTGAAGTTCTCCTAGATTTAAGGTGACGCATTCTCGCAGGGAGATTTAAACGATTATGTAGTGCAGAGGTTCTAAACCAGGGGTAAATTTACCCAAAGGGGTAAAAGTTTTATAGTCGGGGTTAAATTATTGAAGCACCTGATAATTTAAAAAATAATTCATTTAAATTTAATTTTGTAAAATGATGAACAGAGAATGTAAAGTGTGTGAGTGATGTGTATGGGAGTAGGGGGTAAATGAAGAAATATATAAATCCGAGGAAGTCAATGATGGAGGAAAGGTTGTGAATGGTTAATGTAGGATAATCTATTTCTGTACGACCTCCATGTTTCTGTCCAGTACATTTCCCACTCTGTTGTACAAAAACGCTTGTGTACAAAGTGTTCAAGTCATTCTACATAGTGCGCAGGGAACTTAAAATATCTTCTTTTAAAATAGATTCTCTCCTTGCGAGTGACAGATCATTGTTTAGATCAGAAGGAGCACAGTCCTTTAGAAACTACATTTGATTAAATCACAAATACCAAAATATCATTTCATATTTCACATTCAATTCTCGAAGTCAAGAAAACAAGTATTCTCCCCATCCATCGGTAAACAAATTAACTCCGACTGAAAATAAATTAGCTCTGAGGGAAATAAATACCACCAACTAAAAAAATTACTCAGACGAAAAATAAATTATCTCCTACATAACATCAATTAACTTCCACAAAAAAACAGAGTGTACAGAAATGAATAATCCCTGACTGTAAATAAATTAGCTCATATGGAAATAAATTATCTCTGGCGGAAATAAATTAGTTTCAAGGAAAAATATATTTGTTGCTACGCAAAATAAATTAGATCCGACGCAAAATAAAGCAGCTCCGGCGCAAAATGAATTAGCTCCGACGCAAAATAAATAAGCTCGGACGCAAAATAAATTAGCTCAGACGCAAAATAAATTAGCTCCGACGCAAAATAAATTAGCTCCGACGCAAAATAAATTAGCTCCGACGCAAAATAAACCAAACAACTTCAAAATTTGTGCACTGAAAACTTTAAGCACGACAAAAAACCTTCTGCCTTCATACTTCATGATCACTCGCGTGGAACAGATCCAAAAAACTTTTTGTCCAATTTTAATGACTCCAGAGCAAATAAGAGCGGAGCTTGTCAACTTCTACCGGAACTTCTTGCAGTTAAAGTATAAAGTTCTTTTAATATGGCTGAATATTGAATCAAGCCGTAATTTGAGTCGCCTGTTTGTGCTTCAGAGGATTATTTTGATAACTCTACAACTCTGAGGCAATTAAGCGTCTCATTGAAAGAAAGTTACTTAAGCTAGGTACTTTTGCTCGAATGAATGATGGCACTGAAGTGATGCTGGCAGCATTATGTAGCTACATAATGCTGGCAGAGGCAAAATGCTGGTAGCATTATGCAGCTACATTATGCTGGCAGAGGCAAAATGCTGGCAACGACACGGTGCTAACGCTGTCAGAGAATGAAGTCCCTCGAGCCGAAAAGTTCAAGTGGAAAGTTCTCGAACGCTGCGTTCGAAACTTTGTGCTATGAAATTACATTGAAGATATACGCTCAATTTGAAAAAAAATTTGGCGCGAGTTATTGCTGGGATGTTGCATCGCAAAATAGATGTTCAATCGCTCACGGCGGTGTGGCTTAAATTGTGTCTCTTAAGGCTAAAAATCAAAGCTCTTTGCAAATATTACAGAAAGTTTGCTATTTTCATTTATTCCATGCGCGAAGTCTTCAATGACCAGTTTTTTTGTTCACATTTATATTGTCGTATTAATTATTTTAAACGAGTTTTAGTTGAAGTGAAAAAGTGAAATTCCCGACGTATCGCCCTAGTGGAAATATAGTGAAATTATTATGGCGAAATGATCTGGTAGAAGCAAATATTCTTCGTCCTTATATTTTTATTAACAAAGATGATGACAAAAGTTTCTTTAACAGAACGCTATGGCAACTGAGTAACTGTCAAGATGAGTGAGTACGGCGAGTCCTATTGGCACATTATCGCAGGAAGTATTTGATGCACCTGAACGTAACGACAACAGAATTCTTCCTAACAATATCAAGAAATATTTTCCATAAAAAAAATTAATACGTGATGTTGGCTCAAGATACTTTGTACGTCTGAGCTTTACTACAGCAATGAAATTCTTGAAATCGTGGAACTTCATTTGGGCAGAATCGATTTTCACTAATCAGGATCTCTGACAGTACACACTGCCCTGAGGCAACTTTAAACTACCTCCACTGCTCTGAGGCGACCTTAAACTACCTTCACTGCTCTGCGGCGACCTTAACCTACCTTCACTGCTCTGCGGCGACCTTAAACTACCTACACTGCTCAGAGGCGACCTTAAACTACCTTCACTGCTCTGAGGCGACCTTATACTACCTTCACTGCTCTGAGGCGACCTTAAACTACCCTCACAGCTCTGAGCCGACCTTGAACTACCTTCACTGCCCTGAGGCGACCTTAAACTATCTTCACTGCTCTGAGGCGACCTTAAACTACCTTCACTGCTCTGATCTGCAGCGCATTATTGGAGATGCGTCGCAGATTCATCGCAGAATTGAGGCAGTTGTTGCACTTGAAATATGATGCAATTTCGAGTGGTGCGCGTGAGATGATAAAATTTTTAAAAATGAGGTCCATTTCTTGCTAAAATTCAATTCATTATTTGTTGAGAGACTGTTAGCTGTTTTATCATCATTCTGAGATTTTGCCTTAAGGTTCTTTTTTCATTTGGAGAGAAACGGTTCGTTGTCGCCTAATTTCAAAGATGTCTCGTTTTCGGCTGGTACCGCAACTAAAACAACCTCGCCTAATTGATACAATGTTTCTCTTGAATACCCATCTTGAATGCTGGTTAATAAGCACAAATTAAACTCTAGTTTTTAATCATGAAATAGCATTTGCATGGGCATGATAATTAAAAACTGCTGTTGAGTTCATTAACTTTTTTTGCAGATTCATGAAAAGCTGGAAATTTATTGTACCGCCACGCAAGTAGGACATGACAAAATATAATCGAAAATTTTGTTAGTCAGACAAATTCCCGCTCCATCTGCAAATTTTATTACCGCTAATCTAGTTGTTCATGACTTGAAATAAACTAATGGGAGTTTTTAAAAGCTTCGTGTGGAATAGTAAGCCTGGAATTCATTTTTTAGCTCATTAAGCTAGTTTAAAAATAAGGATTAGCTCGTTTGGAGAGACGTGGTGAAAGTGCCGTATGATATAACACGACAGGATTTTTTAATCGTGTTTCCTAAAGAGCTGAACTGGTTTTTAGGCTTAAATTTTAATATTTGTGCTGCTGAATCCCCGTAGCTTTTTTCTTATCAGAAAAGCAGGACAGGTTTTCTCGGTGAACTATTAAAAAAATGTTAGCCATGTTTGAATAATTTTATTTAGAAAAAACGCTTTTTGACGTTTTGTCCATGCGTGAATAATTCTACAGAGTATCGAAGAAACATTATTTGGCGTTTGGTTTCGGTAATGCAGAGTTTCTGAAACTCTGATGTTTTTTGTAAAATAATAAACAAATGTACCGGCAGCACTTGCGCAAAGTAATCTTGATAACGTCCTATAATATTTCGTTGAGCGTAGCTTGACTTCCTAATATTACGCTTGGTGATAATGATTCAGTATATCAAAAAACACATCAGACCTGCGATTACAGTCGATGCGACTCGAACATGATCAATTCCGTAATCATTGTTTGAACATGCATTTTAAGTACATTTTTCGATTGTTGGCACCAACTCCTTCTACTTTGAAACCTTATCCTTAATTGTAGAATAATTTTTACACCGACTAAACCAAAAAGTTTTCATGTCCAATGCCAGTGTGCTGTTTTCAGCTCCTTGAATCCATTTGAAATCATGCTTAAAAAAGCAAGACACCAAAATAATCAATTGTACAATAAATTGCTCCCCAGCTTCCAGTCCGCAGTTAAAAATTTTACATCACGCACACCAAAACAAAATATCACTACAGAACTGGCTCTCATCACACTTCCTGGAATAAAAACTGTCAGTTTACCGTGCAGAAAGGAATGTACTGGTTTTGTGGACGAAAATCTGCAGTACGTGTGACTGTGACCCTTATATCATTACTACTTTTACTAAGATGCCTGTGTGTGATTGGTGTCTTGACAGTATGGGATTCAAGTGACAACCCGAAAAAAAAGCGATTCAATCGTCTAATGCGATTCAATCTTTTATTGTGCTCAACTGCACGCACAACAACGATTGCTTTCTTCCATCAATGAAGATGAACCATTCATACCATAGATATTTATCATTCATAACATACAACTTGAAAGAAATTGCCTTCTCATAAAAAAATATTTCTGTTCATGACTACCAAGTCTAAAGTCTGATCACAAACAATGTTTAAAAAAAGCTAAGAGGGTAATAAACCAAGACTGTTTCACACAAGTTTAAAAAGCAATTCATTTTTGAAGCCCAAAAATACTCCTAGAGACACGCATTAGATTCCTTTCTTTCGAGGTTCTGCTGTTTTGCTTTGCTACCTCATCACCGTCACCAAACTTCAATTAGCTGAACATGGCTCACTGCATTGCTCATACGAACACTTTGGTACGAGACCTCTGAGAACAGATGTCTCTCTCAAACCTGCTCGATAGCTGTTGAATCATTAATGTAGGCGTTAATGCGAGCAAACGCAATTGAGCATCTGCTCTAATTAATTCAGGAAGCAATACCCAAAGCATATGGAAATGATATCCCTGGGTCAAACTTGCAGTAGCCGTCCGTCCACATTGGGTCTTACATTCACACCCTGTCTACTGCACTGCCTCCAAAATTTTACGATTTGCTAGGGTTTGAGCGCCTCATTGAAACGGCGTATGAGGTGGAAGAAAATTTTTGCTTCGTTGTAACGAGTATTGCTCGACTGGACTTCAAAAATAGTGACACGGAGAGTTCGAGGTTATGGCTGGAGGATTTACTGGAACAATTTAGCACTCGATGAAATTTAGCGAAGAATCTTTCGCTCAGTTTTGAATAAGGGTGGCCATGTCTCAATAATCCTGCTCAAAATAGCCGCAGATAAAACTTTACCAAACATGAGCGCAAGTATGGGATCAAACTTTATTGTTATCAATCATTAGCAGAATAATTCTACAGTACTGTATCAAACTTTATTGTTATGAATCATGAGCAGAATAATTTTAAAGTATGGTATCAAACTTTATTGATGTCAGTCATGAGCAGAATAATTTTAAAGTATGGTATCAAACTTTATTGTTATCAATCATGAGCAGAATAATTCTGAAGTATGGTATCAAACTTTATTGATGTCAGTCATGAGCAGAATAATTTTAAAGTATGGTATCAAACTTTATTGTTATCAATCATGAGCAGAATAATTCTGAAGTATGGTATCAAACTTTATTGATGTCAGTCATGAGCAGAATAATTCTAAAGCATGGGATTAAACTTTATTCATATCAATTCATTTCTTCAAGTAGGTTTTTATACCGCTTTTGATCAATTGAACAGTCACGTGATACACCATTCTTGAAATGTTTGATTCAAAATGAACTTTAATTCAAGATCAACCAAATTTTATTCCTTGCCATTCGATATCAACCGAACTTTTTTTCCTTGCCATTCGATATTAACCGAATTTTCTTCTTTTCCATTCGTTATCAAACAAACTTTTTTCTTTACCATTCGATATCAAACAAATTTATTTCGTTCGATATTCGATACAACCGAATTTTTTTCTTGCCATTCGATTTCAACCAAATTTTTTTCCTGCCATTCAAAATCGACCAAAGTTTTTTCCTTGCCATTCAATATCAACCAAATTTATTTCCTTGCCATTCGCGATCTTTTGATTTTTTACCAAAATTGTAATCCAATCGCTGTGAATATTATACACCATTTCTCGACTTTGACTCGAATGTGACGCTGATGCAGAATCTCCGGCCCCGTCCTCTCGCTCGTCCAGCAAGCAAAACAAGGTAGCAGACCAGGCTCCCAAGAACAATCCTATCACCAACCCTCAGGACAACTACAAGCAGCTCGGCAAGATGGTCGTCCAGTTTGGCAAAAAGAACCGAAGTCACTGCAAAAAAGTGAGTCCATTGTGTCGATGTAGTTAGGACTCTATGAGAAAGACTCTCTATGTAGTTTATTTGATTAAATACTGTGAACAAATAAAGTGTTTGGCCACATGCACCCGCAGAAGTCACTGCAAAGGTGTAAGTTCATTGTGTCGTTGTAGTAAAATATTAAGTATTTGGCCACTCGCACCCACTGTTAAAAAGTAAGTTCACTGTGTCTTTGTAGTAAGGAATAGATTGTCGTACCTTGTTTATTTGACTCTAGATCTAAATACTGTGAAAATATAAAGTGTTTGGCAAAAGGAACCGAAGTCACTGCAAAAAATTAAGTTGTGTCGTTGCAGTAAGGAATAGAGTACTGGACACGGTTTATTTAACTTATTAGATCTAAATGGCTTGAACATATAGAGTTATGGGGCACACGCACCCACAGAAGTCTCTGCAGAAAAGTTCATTCTGTCGTTGAAGAAAGTAGTTTATTCAACACAAACTGGAGGCTCGAGACATAGTACGAAGATTAGGTATTTCCCCCATACTCCCTCTTCTTCATGAACCAGAATCTCAGTTGTTATATTTTCATATGATATCTCTCTATTTTTTATATTAATACCTTTTTAAAACCTTCCCTTACACATTGAAGGTGCAAATTCACGGTGTCTCAAAAATGCACTCATCCAATCTTTTTTATTCTACTCATTACACTTGTATTTATGTCAATAAACATCAACATCAAAACAAACTACGTAAGTACTGGGCAGCCAAAAAGTGCTCCTGAGAATGTGAAAATTCTGGATATTTCCTTTTCCAGAAAATAAACATCAACACAAACTACGTAAGTAGATTGTTCCAAAGAGTAGAATCCAAAGAGTGTTCTTGAGAATGGGAAAATTCTCAGCATTTTCGTTTCCGGGATATAAACATCAACATCAAAATAAACTACGAAAGTAGCTTTTTATAATGAGTAGAATCCAAAGAGTGTTCTGAGAATGTGAAGATTCTAAATAATTTCATCCGCAGGAAATCCGGAAGACGATGACGTGTTACATCTGCCCGAACGAGCACGGCAAGACGGACGAGGAGTGCATGTACGCCAGCAAGGACCCGCACAGCCAGCACATGATGTACACTGAGGAGAGCTCGTATGGCAACCCACAGTAGTGAGCTGGGTGCGGGTACTGAGCCTTTACTGAACGGCGGAACATTTCCGCTAATGCAACGCGAAATGGAACTGAAATGCTGTCTTTTCCTCGCGGTGGAAGATTTCTGCTGCGGCTGTGCGAAATGAAAGTGAAATGAATTCGAATAGAGATGAAATGTATTCAAATGGATCTGAAATGTATTCAAATGGAGCTGAAATGTATTCAAATAGAGCTGAAATGTATTCAAATGGAGCTGGAATGTTTTCAAATGGAGCTGGAATGTATTCAAACGGAATTTCAATGTATTCAAATGGAGCTGAAATGTATTCAAATAGAGCTGAAATGTATTCAAATGGAGCTGGAATGTTTTCAAATGGAGCTGGAATGTATTCAAACGGAATTTCAATGTATTCAAATGGAGCTGAAATGTATTCAAATAGAGCTGAAATGTATTCAAATGGAGCTGAAATGTATTCAAATGGAGCTGGAGTGTATTCAAACGGAATTTCAATGTATTCAAATGGAGCTGAAATAAAACTCAAGATGTGAAGAGGACAAGACGGGCGTAATTTACAAAAATGGACTAAGGGAATAGGAAATCACTGAAGCTGCTTCGGAATGGCCCCTTCAATTAAAAGAATAATGTCATATTATAGGAATCCAATTTTACGATAGGAAAATGGTAGCAAGAAGCGTTCGATGAGTCAGAATGCATAGCATGGTTTGAGAGATTATTTTCCTCTGCTCCGAAAATCCCTATTGAAAAATTTAGTGATAAAGATGGAAAATAGTTCAATTTGGTAATAAGGGACCACCCTCAGCTCTGAACTATATAGTTAAATTTTTTAGCTGAAGTTTCTCAGTAAGAAAATGGAAAGGAAAGTGGGCTTGGAAATATTTTGCTATCTCGTTGAGCTAGTAAAATTACTTTATTTTTCTCAAATAATGCTGAGCTCATGTACTGTAAAATCAAATTTCTCTTCAATATGTGCTCACTTCAGACCATGATTAGCAAGTTTTCTGAGCTAAAAGAAAGTTATTTTATATTCATAAAGCGAGCTCCAGGAAGCAAGAATCAAAGGAAACAATCGAGGTTCGTGGAATTTTTGCTTTATGTTTCCATCAACATTACCGATCTTCTACTCGTCAGATAGTGTATGAAAGAAACCGTGTGCAAAATTCCTTCTTTGTTATGTAGATGTAGAAAATTTTTTCACTGTATAAGTTTTTTCCACGAGCTGCTGCAAGCAACATAATTTCCGTTTCTGGGAACGCCGTATGAACAACACAACACTCACCCCTGCATGAGTTCTGTACAAAATTTTAAGAACTGAGAACCGTTACTTGAAAATCTCAAATTTCTTTTCGTGATTGCATTAAAAGGTTATTAACAATTTACTTTTCTAATTTCTTGACAAGTAATCATTTATTTCCTTGGTTACGCAGATATTTTATTTCCGATTCACTTCTATAATTTTCTGAGATGTAATCATTTATTTTTCCCGCTGAAATTTGCGAATATGAAGCCTTAAGACCTAATCAAATTCAAAGGAATAATAAGATGAGTCAAGCGAATGTTACATAACTGCGATTTGTGTACAATGCAACAGTTTGAGGGCTCATCTAACACCGTGTTTGCTTGAATTTATCAACTATATAATCAAGTAAATTGGAATCAAATTTTTGGAAACAGCTACTCATTCAAATTTATACGAATTAATTAAAAATGCAGCTCTTAATTTGTCAAATTTAAGAGCTGTAATTTAGAAGAGTTTACCTGAAAAATTGATGCGTTGAAGTTGTTCAAGTTATCGCTTCTGATCGCTTTTTTACATTCAAATTTACCTTATTATTTGACTTCTCTTCTGCGTTCTTCCAGCAACTAGCAATCGGTTTGAAATCAGCCTTGTCTTCCCTAGCTAAAAAATTGTGGCTCTTCTCTGCGAGTGGTGACTTCATGCTGTCCGCTAGCAACCACTAAACTTTAACGACATAAAGACACTCATATGTGCTTTCTTCGTTCGCAGTTATAAGCACTGTAAACTTACCACGCCAAAATTTTCGAGCGAAATCATGTGGTTCTAATCTATTTATCACAATTTTACACCGTGAAAAATCAAATATAACATCTAGTTGTTGAACACATCTCTGAAATATTCTTGCATACATTTGCGCACTCTTCAGCTCCCTGCTTTCTAACGTTATGTATCATATTTGGTGTTGCCTGTTCGTTGTACATCGCACTGGACGCCGAACGATCCTTCAAATTGTATATGTGAATCGCACCTTTTATTATAGAACTAATATGCATTCTTTCTTTCATTTCCCCACGTTATACAAAGGACATAGCCGTTCATGGTGAGATAACTGGGACGTGTCGAGTAATTTTAAACTTCAACTGCAATATTACCAACTTATGTAATTGGACATCGTCATGATTAAATTTGACCGATGTTTTGGAGACCATCGATTGGATCGATTTTTTTTTTTAAATGAAGTGAATGGTCAAACACTTAAAAACAGCTCACGTTCTGAGTGAAACAGTATTTGACTTAATATTGACATTAAAAAAGTAATTTGAATAAGAATAAACCAAGGTCAGTAATTATATTGCACGACAGTGAGGTATCTTTTAAGTATTTGTTTGTTTGATCCCATGTGTCAGGGAGCTAAACTCTGTAAAGGAACTGTCAATTTTGGCCAATGCACCCAAGCCTTTGTTGTACTCGTAATATTGCAAACGAACAGCATGAGCGTTATTTGAGCAAGCCCAAATGCTGGAATGAATGCAAAACTATAAGCTCTGATTTTCAACCACCGATATTTAATCTATGTAGATTCTCAAGTCTGATAACAAGTGATCTAGGAATTCCTTTGCTAAGAAGTCACACACCTATTAGTCGTGCGTGTATATGTCTGGTGTGTGTGTAAACGAATTACGCAAAAGCTGTACGCGTAGAAGTACGAGAAAAATGTATTACTTGTAAAATTTTCGGCTTAGAAAACATTGAAGGTGGAAGACACACACATAAACGTTAAGCGTAATATTCTTACGCGTCGAAGCCTTACACGTGGATGTCTTTCACGTGAATATCTCGCGTATAAATTCATGTTCGTAGAAATCTAACGCGTAACAATACTAAGCGTAAAAAATTGTCCTTGAGTCCTTCGTTAAAAAAATCTTGCTCGTAGAATCATTAAGCCTAACACATCTACTTGTGAAAAAGATACGCATAAAAGCATTAAGCGTTACACTTCTACGAGTAGAAGTAATACGCATGGAAGAGTTAAGCATTACATTTCTACGTGTAGGAGTGATACGCATAGAAGCGTTAAGCATTACACTTCTATGCGTAGAAATGATACGCATAGAAGCGTTAAGCGTTGCACATCTACGCGTGCTATGCGTATCTGATCAAACACACGAGCTTGAGACAGATCAGCATCCAACAATAAGTCGGCTCGAAATGCTGTATAGTTGAAGACGCGTTAACGAACGAAGATCAAGTCCCAGTCGATCTGAGTAGATGCGCCGGTAGATTATGGAAGATTGTAGTAATCTGTGGAAGACGAGGGGCATCAGGACTTTTCAGTATGTACCCAGTCTGTCTTTTTCACCGTTTCAACGATAATTTTGAAAACCTTATGCAGATGCTATATTTGGACGGCGAAAGCTCTCAATTCGTTTTTTAAACCAGATATAACTTCACTCTTCATATCACTTCAATTCCAGCCTTAAGCCCTTCAGCTAAAATAAGCATTCAAGCGTTTTTAATTCTAACTGCATTAGGACCATCGGTTTTTACGCCTCATCATTCGTGTTTGCAGCGGCGAAAAGGACGCTCATTAAAGCGAACACTATCAGCACTTTGAGTGCGACGTGACCCACCGGTGGTCATTGAGGGCATTTTCATTCATTACGTGATCTCCAAAATTAACTTTGATGTAAGATGAATATTGAAATTCAATTTAACGCGGCGCACTGCATAAAATTTTTCAAAATAATTCGGACCCACAGGCTGCTTGCTATACTCAAATTCGTCCATTGAGCTAGACTTAGAGTAAGAAGAAATCTACTCAGTATCGCTCGTGGGAAATAAATTGTTAAAATAATTTAAAAATAGTTAAATTGTCTAAAATTCACGTGTTAATGAAGCCCTGATGTTGACACCACATCGTGGCTGGTGTCAAGCGCAGTGACCCGCTGTTAATGACCTCTATTGCATCAAAAGAAATCTCGCTGCGGGAATTTTGTGTTCAAAATATCCTCGATATCGCAACGTTGACCAAAACATCACAAGGTCGCGGTAAACTAATCAAGGCTTGATATTCGGCTTTCGTGAAAAAAAATAAACCTTCGTTTAGAAAAACGCTGATTGAAATGGGAAATGAATTTCAGCGTAATGAAAGTGGGCTAGGTGAGTAAAACTGTTTTTGCCATTTTTGGAGGCAGAAAACTGCACTGAGAGATATTTTGACGCGTGTGTCAAACGGTTATTTAAAAATATTTCGATACAGATTGAAGTTTCCCCTTTGACCTCATATTAAGGAGGTTGAGAGTTAAATCCCATTTTCACGCTTCAAGTGGCTCAAAATTTTTTTAAGAAAACCGAACTGTGTTTAGATCAGTGGATGGCCCACATTCTCCCAAAAAATCTTAATACCTTCCTTAATTATTCTTCTCATTCTTAAAAGTTGTCTGTATATTAGTGCAATCAGTGGTCAGTCCAAGAAAGTGAAATATTTATGTGAATAAAATAGACTTGCTTTAAGTGTGTCAGGGTTGGCACGCGTAAGTGTGTCGTACAATCCCATGACACGCAAACATGTGTCATCATACTTAGGCTTAGAAGGTACATTGTTGACAAACTTTTGCGTGCCGGTTTTGTAACAACTTGACACACAAAAGTGTGTCGCTTTGGGAAAAAATTTCTTAAAGTATTTTTTCTTTTTCGTTGGTAGAAGCCCTTCACCTAAGAGAATTTTAGTAGCTTTTAAACTCTCGTTGCCATAAATCCCGATATATTTTGCCGTTTTCGATGAAACCTTATGTAAGCAAAACTGAGGTTTCTGGGCAGCAGAACAAATTTTTCATACAGAGCAGACGAAAGGTCCCCAGTTCTGATCCCAAGCAAGCGTGGACAACTTGCTCAAGTTATTGGCTGCAACGATTGACGAAAATCCTTTAAAATACAGCGTGCCAGTTCCTCAACGTCCGTTATTTTTATAAAAATATCTATTTACTTTTAGAAAGGTGTCCATAAAGAATGAGTAGCCTTCCAGCAGCTGTTTAAATGCTTCTGGAAGAATCAAAATCCTTAAAAGAAGCACTCTGATTCTTCCAGCTGTTCATGACAGGCAAGTTGCATCAGGAGTTATTTCGAGCGCATCAAACGCAAATAACTCTTGTCATGTTCATAACTCCTGTCAGCGCTCAAACAGAAATCGAAATCTGTTTGAGCGCTGCTTGAACATAACCTTCTACTTTGTCTTTGCATTTTGTTCTTAGAGTCACAGAAACCATGCTTGGTGCAAAGTATTATCCTTGTTCAGTGGAGAAATCTTTGTGAAAATTATTTTTGTCTCGGAAAGAAAGGAACTTTTTGCAGCAGTTAATATGAAGAAGTTGTTCCGTATTCTTGTATATTACGTAACATTAGAAAACAATCGTAGCAGTAAGTTTTGTTTACTTCACTGTTTTGTGTCAAGTGAAATTGTAGATTTGATTTAATGCTTTGTAATCTTTGCCAAACGTAGAAGTAAACCTTGTCCGGAGTCGTAGTAAGCCTTATGAAATTCACAGATAAACTTTGTCAATGTAGAGGTCAACCTCGTAAAATCTAAAAGTTTTTAACTTTATCAAGTGAGCGATGAACTTTGTACAATGAAGTAATGAACTTAGTACAAATTTTGTACACCGTAGAAGTGAGCCACGTCATTTGTGAAAGCTGACACTGTTTGATGTGGTACAACCAAAAGGGTTCCTTGGGTACAACACCTTGTCTAGTCTGTTAGTGCACGACTGTAACGCTTTTGAGAATTTGCTTAAAAATCTTAGACTCAATTTAGACGGACAGACCCATTCTATCTTTTTCGCTGTATCATCTATAGTTTTGGCCGCCTTATCCAGAACTTGTCCCAGGGCAGCTAAATTTATAGATGCCCAGGGAAAAAAAAATTATACTGGGTGGCATAACCATTCAGATTTATTGATGAAACTGAAGTTCAATATTCGACTCAAATTTAAAGTGAGTTGTAAAAAGCAATATTGAAAATATTAATCATTAACTGGATCATGCCCTTATTTAGCTTTTATTGAAAATTTGTGAAAATTGCATTTGTGACTACTGATCGGTGAGCAGCATTATGAACATCCCCTCCGTGGCCACCGGTGGCGCACTTGGCGGTCACTGTGTTGAAAGGTGTTCAGAGCGTCAGACACTGCCTTCCACAGCACTGTACGCAAGTATCAGAGTCCAACTTTTTTGCTGAGGATTAATAATTTTGGCCGCCCTATGAAGAAACTGTGCTTGGGCGGCTAAAATTATAGATGCTGCGGCGAAAAAGGGATACTGTTGATAATAGAGACTAAAACGTAAAAAAGACGTCAAAAGCCATGACGTTTCAGTGGGTTGGGCACAAAAAAGCTCCGGTGGTATTTGACTAGTAAATTGTTTCAAATAAAGTACCACTCCATTGATAAGGAAAATAATTCCAATTACGATGACGGCAGTTAAGTATTCATTTTATTTCCAGTTTTGACGTCACAAATGATCAAAGGGAGCTGTTGAAAAGAGAGTTTGTAAAAAACGAACTCAACGACTGAAAACATGAGGTAATGAATAAGAAGATAATAGTTAAATACAACGTTAGCTGAAGTAAATCCTTTGTAAGCAATGCAAGCACAACAACAACAGTAAATATTACTCCCCCGTAACATGTTTTTTTCCTTTCCTGTAACCAAGCCTCTTGCTATCCTTGAAATTACATTACATACATTATCTTAACTTTCAGTAATATTTAATAACTTTTCCCTGTTATCACACTGCATCTTAAAAATAGACATAGCACCTTATGCACTTATTTATACATATCTTATACAAATTTTAAATAATGTATGAATTATCTCAAAGCCAAGCCTCAATCGCAGTTAACTATTACAGTGAAATCTCGATGTTGTTCCTCTTTCTGGCCGAGGGCTTCCTGTCAGAGTCCTGATGGAAAGTTCGTCTTTTCCAATGGTTGCGTCGTAGACCCTCAATTGTCATCTTATCCCCCAGTGGTTCGCAGTTTTCATTGTAAACTTAATAATGAACAATGAAGCGACCGACTTTTACGTTCTTTCAAGTTCGTCACATCTTACACGTACGAACAAGTAAGACAAATGCGCTTTTAAAACTGCACTTACCGTGTGGATGACTCCTTCTTTTCAGCACTCAACCTTTTTCTTAAGAGCCGATGGTACAAAATTTCTAGTTATTTTCTAATTAGCGTCAGCGTTATTGTTATTGACAAATCTAAGACAGCTTAAGTGTATTGAAAAAACTTAGGAAGAATTAATTTGCAAATGTTACACGCAACTGCACCCTGTTAAGAAATTTTGAGTGATCGGATGAAAAACTTTCTAGTTTTGTGAGTAAAAAAAGAATTTTTACCTTTTCATTGAATGACTTAGTTTTGAACGACAACCGTACGTAGATAACAACAAAATTATTTATTTGAACAAAAGCCTCAAACTCCCTAATGATAGAAAAATGAGCTTCTCATAAACACAAAAATGTAACGTTATATGAATGAATATTAATACACAACGAAATAAACTTCAACACGAAAAATAAATTTTTGATGAAAAATTATACTAATACTCAAAAACAATTCGTACTGAAAAGCCAAAACTGCGCTGTACCACGGAAGCGAAGCACTACACTGCTAACAGAGAATGAAACACTCGTTTTATAAAAGGGCGAAAGCTTCTCGATTGCCTTTAATAGTAACGAGGCTCTGAGGAGTTCTGGCTTGGTGTTGGTTGTCTAGTTCGGTGCTGCTGGAGGCGTGTTCGTATGTGCAGGCTGGGTAGCGCTCTCCCGGTAGCTCGCTCCGCGCCATCTGCTCGGGACACGCACGCTATTTTAAGCTCAACTTGTCCAAATGAAAACAGTCATGATCAATTTCAATGTACAGCTAATTTTTGTTACTCATGGAAAAGTTTATGGTTTTGTAACTCAATTTTTCATGTGAACAGTCTTGTGCAGCTCTAACGTACAGTTAATTTGTGTTACTTATGGATATGTTGATGGCTTTGTAACTTAATTTTTCAAATGAGCAATCTTACGCGACTTCAATGTACAGTTAATTTGTGTTACTCATGAAACAGTTTAGAGTTATTGACTCAAATTTCAAATGAGCAGTCTTGCGCGACTCTGATGTTCTGTTAATTCATGTTACTAATGGAAAAACTATGATGCATAATAAATTAATTTTTAAGGAATACTTCATGAATTCTTTAGAGTAATTGTCCAAGAAATCAATCTTGTGCAACTCTAACTCACAGTAACTCTTCATCACTGGGGAAAAACCACGCAACAGTTATCAGTTCAATGTTTTCAAAATAAAAATAATCTTGACGTGATCAATAATCAAAGTAAATCTGTGTCATATTAAGGAAAGTACACAATCTCTTTTTCAGTTTTTTTTCAGTACGGAAACAATTATCGTGACTCTGATACACCATAACTCTGCTGTGTTTATTGTGTTCCTTTACCTCGCGTAAAAATTGATGAATTATTAGTCAGCAGAGAATATTCAAAGTGGTTTTATGGGGATGCTGTGCACTTACGGCACGAAAATTTGATTGAGTTGTGATCTAGCTTGCGCTTTCTCCTGCAAAGAAATTGCGCATTCAGCTTAACAGGAACTACACGTTGAAGTTGAAAGAAATCAACGTTGAGGTTAACAGAAATTACACGTTGAGGTTAACAGAAATTACACGTTGAGGTTAACAGAAATAATGCGTTGAGGTTAACAGAAGTTGAGGTTAACAGAAATATAGCGTTGAGGTTAACAGAAATACTGCGTTGAGGTTAACAGAAATTACACGTTGAGGTTAACAGAAATAATGCGTTGAGGTTAACAGAAATAATGCGTTGAGGTTAACAGAAATTACACGTTGAGGTTAACAGAAATAATGCGTTGAGGTTAACAGAAATAATGCGTTGAGGTTAACAGAAATAATGCGTTGAGGTTAACAGAAATAATGCGTTGAGGTTAACAGAAATAATGCGTTGAGGTTAACAGAAATAATGCGTTGAGGTTAACAAAAATAATGCGTTGAGGTTAACAGAAATTACACGTTGAGGTTAACAGAAATATTGCGTTGAGGTTAACAAAAATACTGCGTTGAGGTTATCAGAAATTACACATTGAGGTTAACAGAAATAATGCGTTTAGGTTAACAGAAATAATGCGTTGAGGTTAACAGAAATAATGCGTTGAGGTTAACAGAAATAATGCGTTGAGGTTAACAGAAATAATGCGTTGAGGTTAACAGAAATAATGCGTTGAGGTTAACAGAAATTACACGTTGAGGTTGACAGAAATATTGCGTTGAGGTTAACAGAAATAATGCGTTGAGGTTAACAGAAATTACACGTTGAGGTTAACAGAAATAATGCGTTGAGGTTAACAGAAATAATGCGTTGAGGTTAACAGAAATTACACGTTGAGGTTAACAGAAATAATGCGTTGAGGTTAACAGAAATAATGCGTTGAGGTTAACAGAAATAATGCGTTGAGGTTAACAGAAATAATGCGTTGAGGCTAACAGAAATAATGCGTTGAGGTTAACAGAAATAATGCGTTAAGGTTAACAGAAATAATGCGTTGAGGTTAACAGAAATTACACGTTGAGGTTAACAGAAATAATGCGTTGAGGTTAACAGAAATAATGCGTTGAGGTTAACAGAAATTACACGTTGAGGTTAACAGAAATTACACGTTGAGGTTAACAGAAATTGCAGGTTGATATCAGCAGAACTTGCACGATGCGATTGAAACAACCTTCTTCGCGTGTCTATTTTCCAAGCAATCAATTACTATTAAAAACGCATTTAAGAACATATTTCAAGGAATACTTTTCAAAGAAAAGAGCTTATTATGACATTTTCTTCGTATATATTACGTCCTTCATTTGTTACCTGACCGCCACTTTGTAGAAGACTTATTTGCATTACACAATATAACGTCTCTCACATCTGGCCTGGCTGTCATTTCTTAGATGCTTTGTTCGTATCCTCTATAAGAGATGAGCGATGTTACGTCTTTCACCTGCTGTCTAGCTCAACTTTCATTTTTCATCATTTTAAATGACTTAATTGCGATGAGAAGTTTTCCGCTTCTGAACTGTTGCCTGGCCGTCATTTTATTTGGTCATCTCAAATTATCTTTTCAATGTAAAATGCTTCTTACACGCATCTGACGCTTCTGAACTGTTGGCTGGCCGTCATTTCATTTCGTCATTTCAAATCATTTATTAACAATGTAAAATATCATGCTACTGACCTGTTGTCTGGCCGTTATTTCGTTTTGTCATCTGATGTGTAAAATATTACGCTACTGACCTGTTACCTGACCGTTATTTCAATAATTCATTTACGATGTAAAATATGACGCTACTGACCTGCTGCCTGGCCGTCATTTCGTAGAAGTGCTGGCAGCCGTAGTGGTGCAGCTCTGTGCTGGAACACGGCCTGCGTGTCCAATGCTTCTGCGACTGGCGAACTGTGGGAAGGAAAGTACAGGATGTTCCAGTAAATCCGCCATTTTTACGTTTCCACCGTCCTCTCATAAATTCAGAATTCACTGCCGCACCCTGTATATTCTACTCCGAATTCTGTTAGACTAAAATTTCTTCAAGCTCATTCAAAATCAGACTGCTAGACTAAAATTTGTACAAACTCATTCATAATCAGACTGTTAGACTAAAATTTGTTCAAACTCATTCATAACCAGACTGTTAGACTAAAATTTTTTCAAACTTATACATAATCAGACTGTTAGACTAAAATTTTTTCAAACTCATTCATAACCAGACTGTTAGACTAAAATTTCTTCAAACTCATTCATAACCAGACTGGTAGACTAAAATTTCTTCAAACTTATACATAATCAGACTGTTAAACTAAAATTTGTTGAAATTCATACAAAATCAGAAGCATTAGCAGAAACCTAACAAGGTTTGTTACGAATAATTATTTTAGCTCGTACATTATCAGGATCTGTAGGCTTCCATGAGGTTTCATGCCACTACTTTTTAAGTTATTTTGCGCAAATAGACCATACGGCAGAACATCTTTTAAAAATTGGAAGCATAACGTCGGATCTTTTCAAGAAGCGCATCAAATCATTTCCTGTGCTATTAGTGATTTTTACCCGATATTTATCCGAGTATCCAATGGACAAACTGACACAAAATAGAATTGAATCTCTCTTTATGTCAGCTTTTGTATGCATAGAACACGCCACACGCTACGTTTATAATTATTTTTGGTCCCCTTCTCAATGCTACACTCGTTCTCCCGCTGTACGTTTTGTACTTTGTGTTGACAGTTGCCACGGTTCAAGTAAATTGGTAGTGGGCTCAATTCTCTTCAGTGCGATCCCGATGTCTTTTTTCCGGTGGAAAAATAAAAAGTTTACCAGGAATTTGATGGAAGTGTGTTAAATATGCACAACACGAAAAGGAGCTGGTAACTATTATCCCAAAACTTCAACTATAAGGTATTTTAAAACCGACTTGATTGAAGCAAAATATCGTTTTTGTTCAATGCCTTTTATTGCTCATCATCGTTACTTCTTTGCTAGTAGAAACACTACCGTGAAAATATTCCATCAACTTCAAACATACAGTATCTGAGAACATAGTGAGTTGCTTAACTTTCACCATTTGTCAGTAAGCCTTCAACGCTCTAAGCCCAAGCAATCCCTACAAGATTTATTCGAGGGACAATTGAGCCCAGCGGTCCAGCGAATATTTTGAGCTCGGCAAACCTTTTCGCTTGCCATTAGATTTATTACGGCATTTGAGCCCAGCAAATCTTTGGCTTACCATTTGATTTGTACGGCATTTGAGCCCAGCAAATCTTTTGGCTTACCATTAGATTTATTACGGCATTTGAGCCCAGCAAATCTTTTGGCTCACCATTAGATTTATTTTAGCAATTGAACCCAGCGATTCTTTTGGCTTACCATTAGATTTGTTACGGCATTTGAGCCCAGCAAATCTTTTGGCTTACCATTAGATTCGTTACGGCATTTGAGCCCAGCAAATCTTTTGGCTTACCATTTGATTTGTACGGCATTTGAGCCCAGCGACTCTTTTAGCTTACCATTAGATTTGTTACGGCATTTGAGCCCAGCGACTCTTTTAGCTTACCATTAGATTTGTTACGGCATTTGAGCCCAGCGACTCTTTTAGCTTACAATTAGATTTGTTACGGCATTTGAGCCCAGCGACTCTTTTAGCTTACCATTAGATTTGTTACGGCATTTGAGCCCAGCGACTCTTTTAGCTTACCATTAGATTTGTTACGGCATTTGAGCCCAGCGACTCTTTTAGCTTACCATTAGATTTGTTACGGCATTTGAGCCCAGCGACTCTTTTAGCTTACCATTAGATTTGTTACGGCATTTGAGCCCAGCGACTCTTTTAGCTTACCATTAGATTTGTTACGGCATTTGAGCCCAGCAAATCTTTTGGCTCACCATTAGATTTATTTTAGCAATTGAACCCAGCGATTCTTTTGGCTTACCATTAGATTTGTTACGGCATTTGAGCCCAGCGACTCTTTTGGCTTACCATTAGATTTGTTACGGCATTTGAGCCCAGCAAATCTTTTGGCTTACCATTTGATTTGTACGGCATTTGAGCCCAGCGACTCTTTTAGCTTACCATTAGATTTGTTACGGCATTTGAGCCCAGCGACTCTTTTAGCTTACCATTAGATTTGTTACGGCATTTGAGCCCAGCGACTCTTTTAGCTTACCATTAGATTTGTTACGGCATTTGAGCCCAGCGACTCTTTTAGCTTACCATTAGATTTGTTACGGCATTTGAGCCCAGCGACTCTTTTAGCTTACCATTAGATTTGTTACGGCATTTGAGCCCAGCGACTCTTTTAGCTTACCATTAGATTTGTTACGGCATTTGAGCCCAGCGACTCTTTTAGCTTACCATTAGATTTGTTACGGCATTTGAGCCCAGCGACTCTTTTAGCTTACCATTAGATTTGTTACGGCATTTGAGCCCAGCAAATCTTTTGGCTCACCATTAGATTTATTTTAGCAATTGAACCCAGCGATTCTTTTGGCTTACCATTAGATTTGTTACGGCATTTGAGCTCAGCGACTCTTTTAGCTTACCATTAGATTTGTTACGGCATTTGAGCCCAGCGACTCTTTTAGCTTACCATTAGATTTGTTACGGCATTTGAGCCCAGCGACTCTTTTAGCTTACCATTAGATTTGTTACGGCATTTGAGCCCAGCGACTCTTATAGCTTACCATTAGATTTGTTACGGCATTTGAGCCCAGCGACTCTTTTAGCTTACCATTAGATTTGTTACGGCATTTGAGCCCAGGGATCAAACATGTTGCTTGCCCATTAAATTTATTTCGGCAGTTGAACTTAGAAACCGAATATTTTCGTCCGCCATGCAAGCAACTATGTACCACACAATTGATTCGGCACTCACGCCACTCACACGACACTCACACGCCCCTCACACGCCACTCACACGACACTCGCACGACCCTCACACGCCCCTCACACGCCGCTCACACGCCCCTCACACGCCGCTCAAACGCCCCTCATACGCCCCTCACACGCCACTCACAAGAGGCCCTGTGCGCGAAGTAGAGCGCCGTGCGGCCAGAGGAACCCTGGTCGCTGCTCCTGGAGGAGGCGGAGGGACGAGGGCGGCCCCGGCAGCGGCGGGCCAGCTGCAGCAGGTCCTCCTGAGGGGGTGAGGGAAATGGGTGGTGAGGGGGGCTTGTGAACTGGGAAGGTGAGGGGGGGCGAGTGAAATGGGTGGAGAGGGGGTCTTGTGAACTGGGAAGGTGAGTGGGGGCGAGTGAAATGGGTGGAGAGGGGGTCTTGTGAACTGGGAAGGTGAGGGGGGGCGAGTGAAATGGGTGGAGAGGGGGTCTTGTGAACTGGGAAGGTGAGGGGGGGGCGAGTGAAATGGGTGGAGAGGGGGTCTTGTGAACTGGGAAGGTGAGGGGGGGCGAGTGAAATGGGTGGAGAGGGGGTCTTGTGAACTGGGAAGGTGAGGGGGGGCGAGTGAAATGGGTGGAGAGGGGGTCTTGTGAACTGGGAAGGTGAGGGGGGGGGCGAGTGAAATGGGTGGAGAGGGGGTCTTGTGAACTGGGAAGGTGAGGGGGGGGCGAGTGAAATGGGTGGAGAGGGGGTCTTGTGAACTGGGAAGGTGAGGGGGGGCGAGTGATATGGGTGGAGAGGGGGTCTTGTGAACTGGGAAGGTGAGGGGGGGCAAGTGAAATGGGTGGAGAGGGGGTCTTGTGAACTGGGAAGGTGAGGGGGGGGCGAGTGAAATGGGTGGAGAGGGGGTCTTGTGAACTGGGAAGGTGAGGGGGGGGCGAGTGAAATGGGTGGAGAGGGGGTCTTGTGAACTGGGAAGGTGAGGGGGGGGGCGAGTGAAATGGGTGGAGAGGGGGTCTTGTGAACTGGGAAGGTGAGGGGGGGGCGAGTGAAATGGGTGGAGAGGGGGTTTTGTGAACTGGGAAGGTGAGGGGGGGGCGAGTGAAATGGGTGGAGAGGGGGTCTTGTGAACTGGGAAGGTGAGGGGGGGGGAGTGAAATGGGTGGAGAGGGGGTCTTGTGAACTGGGAAGGTGAGGGAGGGCGAGTGAAATGGGTGGAGAGGGGGTCTTGTGAACTGGGAAGGTGAGGGGGGGGGCGAGTGAAATGGGTGGAGAGGGGGTCTTGTGAACTGGGAAGGTGAGGGGGGGGCGAGTGAAATGGGTGGAGAGGGGGTCTTGTGAACTGGGAAGGTGAGGGAGGGCGAGTGAAATGGGTGGAGAGGGGGTCTTGTGAACTGGGAAGGTGAGGGGGGGGGGCGAGTGAAATGGGTGGAGAGGGGGTCTTGTGAACTGGGAAGGTGAGGGGGGGGCGAGTGAAATGGGTGGAGAGGGGGTCTTGTGAACTGGGAAGGTGAGGGGGGGGGAGTGAAATGGGTGGAGAGGGGGTCTTGTGAACTGGGAAGGTGAGAGGGGGGCGAGTGAAATGGGTGGAGAGGGGGTCTTGTGAACTGGGAAGGTGAGGGGGGGGGCGAGTGAAATGGGTGGAGAGGGGGTCTTGTGAACTGGGAAGGTGAGGGGGGGCGAGTGAAATGGGTGGAGAGGGGGTCTTGTGAACTGGGAAGGTGAGGGGGGGCGAGTGAAATGGGTGGAGAGGGGGTCTTGTGAACTGGGAAGGTGAGGGAGGGCGAGTGAAATGGGTGGAGAGGGGGTCTTGTGAACTGGGAAGGTGAGGGGGGGGCGAGTGAAATGGGTGGAGAGGGGGTCTTGTAAACTGGGAAGGTGAGGGGGGGCGAGTGAAATGGGTGGAGAGGGGGTCTTGTGAACTGGGAAGGTGAGGGGGGGGCGAGTGAAATGGGTGGAGAGGGGGTCTTGTGAACTGGGAAGGTGAGGGGGGGGGAGTGAAATGGGTGGAGAGGGGGTCTTGTAAACTGGGAAGGTGAGGGGGGGGCGAGTGAAATGGGTGGAGAGGGGGTCTTGTAAACTGGGAAGGTGAGGGGGGGGAGTGAAATGGGTGGAGAGGGGGTCTTGTGAACTGGGAAGGTGAGGGGGGGCGAGTGAAATGGGTGGAGAGGGGGTCTTGTGAACTGGGAAGGTGAGGGGGGGGCGAGTGAAATGGGTGGAGAGGGGGTCTTGTGAACTGGGAAGGTGAGGGGGGGGCGAGTGAAATGGGTGGAGAGGGGGTCTTGTGAACTGGGAAGGTGGGGGGGGGCGAGTGAAATGGGTGGAGAGGGGGTCTTGTAAACTGGGAAGGTGAGTGGGGGCGAGTGAAATGGGTGGAGAGGGGGTCTTGTGAACTGGGAAGGTGAGGGGGGGCGAGTGAAATGGGTGGAGAGGGGGTCTTGTGAACTGGGAAGGTGAGGGGGGGGCGAGTGAAATGGGTGGAGAGGGGGTCTTGTGAACTGGGAAGGTGAGGGAGGGCGAGTGAAATGGGTGGAGAGGGGGTCTTGTGAACTGGGAAGGTGAGGGAGGGCGAGTGAAATGGGTGGAGAGGGGGTCTTGTGAACTGGGAAGGTGAGGGAGGGCGAGTGAAATGGGTGGAGAGGGGGTCTTGTGAACTGGGAAGGTGAGGGAGGGCGAGTGAAATGGGTGGAGAGGAGGTCTTGTGAACTGGGAAGGTGAGGGGGGGGCGAGTGAAATGGGTGGAGAGGGGGTCTTGTGAACTGGGAAGGTGAGGGAGGGCGAGTGAAATGGGTGGAGAGGAGGTCTTGTGAACTGGGAAGGTGAGGGGGGGCGAGTGAAATGGGTGGAGAGGGGGTCTTGTGAACTGGGAAGGTGAGGGAGGGCGAGTGAAATGGGTGGAGAGGGGGTCTTGTGAACTGGGAAGGTGAGGGGGGGCGAGTGAAATGGGTGGAGAGGGGGTCTTGTGAACTGGGAAGGTGAGGGAGGGCGAGTGAAATGGGTGGAGAGGGGGTCTTGTGAACTGGGAAGGTGAGGGGGGGCGAGTGAAATGGGTGGAGAGGGGGTCTTGTGAACTGGGAAGGTGAGGGGGGGCGAGTGAAATGGGTGGAGAGGGGGTCTTGTGAACTGGGAAGGTGAGGGGGGGCGAGTGAAATGGGTGGAGAGGGGGTCTTGTGAACTGGGAAGGTGAGGGGGGCGAGTGAAATGGGTGGAGAGGGGGTCTTGTGAACTGGGAAGGTGAGGGGGGCGAGTGAAATGGGTGGAGAGGGGGTCTTGTGAACTGGGAAGGTGAGGGGGGGCGAGTGAAATGGGTGGAAAGGGGGTCTTGTGAACTGGGAAGGTGAGGGGGGGCGAGTGAAATGGGTGGAAAGGGGGTCTTGTGAACTGGGAAGGTGAGGGGGGGCGAGTGAAATGGGTGGAGAGGGGGTCTTGTGAACTGGGAAGGTGAGGGGGGGCGAGTGAAATGGGTGGAGAGGGGGTCTTGTGAACTGGGAAGGTGAGGGGGGGGCGAGTGAAATGGGTGGAGAGGGGGTCTTGTGAACTGGGAAGGTGAGGGGGGCGAGTGAAATGGGTGGAGAGGGGGTCTTGTGAACTGGGAAGGTGAGGGGGGGCGAGTGAAATGGGTGGAAAGGGGGTCTTGTGAACTGGGAAGGTGAGGGGGGGGCGAGTGAAATGGGTGGAGAGGGGGTCTTGTGAACTGGGAAGGTGAGGGGGGGCGAGTGAAATGGGTGGAAAGGGGGTCTTGTGAACTGGGAAGGTGAGGGGGGGCGAGTGAAATGGGTGGAGAGGGGGTCTTGTGAACTGGGAAGGTGAGGGGGGGCGAGTGAAATGGGTGGAAAGGGGGTCTTGTGAACTGGGAAGGTGAGGGGGGGCGAGTGAAACGGGCATGTGAGGAGAGTCTTGTGAAGTAGGGGGTGAGGGGGCTTGGGAAATGGGGGGTGAGGGGGCTTGGGAAATGGAGGGAGTGAGGTCTTCTCAACTTCACACTCTGGGGCGTCACTGTTGCTTCCTGTTCTTTTTCTCTTGTGTGGCCTCCGGGAATGTGCTATTTTTATTAGCGTTCTGCTGTTTTTTCATTTGCGTTCTGCTTTTTTTTGATTTGCGTTTTGCGTTTTTTGATTTGCGTTCGGCTGTTTTTTGATTTGCGTTCTGCTATTTTTTGATTTGCGTTCTGCGTTTTTTTGATTTGCGTTCTGCGTTTTTTGATTTGCGTTCTGCGTTTTTTGATCTGCGTTCTGCGTTTTTTGATTTGCGTTCTGCTGTTTTTTGATTTGCGTTCTGCTGTCTTTTGATTTGCGTTCTGCGTTTTTTGATTTGCGTTCTGCTGTTTTTTGATTTGCGTTTTTTTGATTTGCGTTCTGCGTTTTTTGATTTGCGTTCTGCGTTTTTGATCTGCGTTCTGCTGTTTTTGATTTGCGTTCTGCTGTTTTTGATTTGCGTTCTGCTGTTTTTGATTTGCGTTCTGCTGTTTTTTGATTTGCGTTTTTTTGATTTGCGTTCTGCGTTTTTTGATTTGCGTTCTGCGTTTTTTGATTTGCGTTCTACGTTTTTTGATTTGCGTTCTGCGTTTTTTGATCTGCGTTCTGCTGTTTTTTGATTTGCGTTCTGCTGTTTTTTGATTTGCGTTCTGCTGTTTTTGATTTGCGTTCTGCTGTTTTTGATTTGCGTTCTGCTGTTTTTGATTTGCGTTCTACTGTTTTTGATTTGCGTTCTGCTGTTTTTGATTTGCGTTCTGCTGTTTTCGATTTGCGTTCTGCTGTTTTTGATTTGCGTTCTCCTGTATTTTTATTAGAGTTCTGTAGTTTTATATTTGCATTCTGTCGTTTTTATTTGCGTTCTGCCGTTTTTTGAATCGCGTTCTGCTGTTTTTTGATTCGCGTTCTGCTGTTTTTCGACTTGCGTTCTGCTGTTTCAATTTACGTTGCTTTGTGCTTGTGTGGCGTTTGGGAATGTGCTGGTTGTATTCCCGTTCTTTTGCTTGCGTGCCCTTAGATATACACCGTTTATATCGTTTTCTTTTTCTAAAGTGTCAGAGTGAATCGAAATTACGTCCTACACTGTTCTCTATGTCAAAGTTCCCCATTCCCCAGTAACAGAATGTACAAGTTTTTTCTAACCTAGATTCTGCCCAAGCCGAGAGCATAGATTTTTTAATTTTTTCTCAACTTCTGAAAAGGTTATCATCTAGCTCCTATTGTTTGTGAACTAATTTTTGGCCTATATGACAAAAATATTAAAAATCCAAATGTTTGTTGTGCATTTAAAGGATCAAATTTTTTCGAAGTAAACAGATTTTCTTTACTTCATTCATTTGTTCTTCGTCAGCTGAAACTCAATTTGTTGCTAACCCCATTTCAGTTTCCAAAATTTCCAAATTAATCATGTCAGTTAAATCTATCAATCAATTTATTTCATCAATCAAATATTTCAATTTTTACCTCAACAAATTACTTTATACTGCAACCTGTTGTAGTGTGTTTTTCTGCATACATTTTATTTCTAATTTTAGTGATGAGCTCTATTTCAATATGTCGTAATAACTTGTTTTTTTTGAGCAGTTTTGAGTTCTGATGCACAATTGCTGCGTCCTGTTGTGCTGTGGCTTGATTTCATTGTAATGATTGTTTCCTGTTGTGCTGTGACTGGGTTCATAGTTATGAGTTCATGATTCCATAGTAGTGATTTCATGATTATATAGGAATGATTCCAAAGTAATGACATCATAATTCCATAGTAATGACATCATGATTCCATAGTAATTTTTTCATGCTTCGATTGTAATGACTTCATGATTTCACAGTAAAGAGTTACCTACACTAACAAATGAAAAGCTACCTACACTGACAAATGAGAAACAGAAGCAAAAACGTTTATTGAAGACCCCACTTAGAGTTATTTAAACTTATTTCAAGATAATCTGCTCCACTACTCGAGTTTACTCGCTCTAACTCTTATAATCTGCACTACTGTGCACAACTATGTACCTCTAATCAAGAGAAAATTACTTACAAATAGGTACTCCTGAATTAATATAAAATTCGATGCCTGAATTGTGAGTACTCCTGTACGCTCTAAAATTTGCTATGGGAGTGTATTCCTTAATCAATCTAAAATTTAACGAAGAAGTATGTATACTCCGCAATAGATGAAGCAATAGATGAAATTTGGCCCTCAACTCACCCTGAAGTTGTTGCTCATGACGCAATAGATAAAATATGATCCACAACTCACCCTGAAGTTGTTGCTCATGAAGCAATAGATGAAATTTTTCCCCCAACTCACCCTGAAGTTGTTGCTCATAAAGCAATAGATAAAATATGATCCACTACTCACCCTGAAGTTGTTGCTCATGACGCAATAGATGAAATTTGGCCCTCAACTCACCCTGAAGTTGTTGCTCATGAAGCAATAGATGAAGGGATTCATGAAGGAGTTAGACATGGCGACCCAGTGGCACGCGAACACACTGAGGTAGTACGGGAGGCAGTGTGTGGCGCTGGAGCATCGCACTCCGTTCTTGTGGAAGGTTATGAGCAGCATCAGTATGTGCATGGGCATCCAGCACAGTGTGAAGCATACTACCACCACCAGCATCATGTTGATCGCCTGTAAAGGTAAACACGGTACTGTGTCACAGGTTATGCAAGGTTATGAAGAGTGTCAGTGTGTGCAATGTAAAATGCATGGGCAACCAGTACAGTGTGAAGCATACTACCACCACCAGCATCATGTTGGTGGCTTGCATGGGACGGGCACGGTACTCTGTCGCAAGGTAAGCTTGTTGAAATTTGAAGAGTGCGAAAAATGCTACCTTCTTTTACCTTTATTGACAAATGAATATGAAAACAAACGAACACCTTAGATAAGTGCCCCAATATGTTATTGTGGGAAGCATTTTTTTTATTCTTTTTACTAAATTAGAGGGTTTTCAGTGGCTAAGCACTAGCCTCGAAAGACAGTTGCCATTCCAGGCGCCCTATATACAAAGTGTACCAAAAAATACACTCTTCCATTGACGTATTTTTTGTTATTGTTTCAGGTATATCTAGGTTTTCCTTCATGACCTTTAATTTAATATTCTTATCTTCTGTTCCCTATTTTATATTCTTATTTTTTGATCCCTAATTTAATAATCATATCTTCTGTTCCTTAATTTAATATTGTTATTAGTAAGATAAGACTCTTTGCACCTTTAGCTCCATCAATAAACACCTAAATCAAAACAAAATACATCAGTACTGGGCAGTTGTAGGGTGAGAACATCTTTCGGAGACACCCTGTATTTTGAGATTAAAAACCCAAGCATCTGCTCAAGTGTGCGTCAGAACCTGAATGTCATACAATATCCTTAAATGTACGTAAAATACCCTAGTACGGCATTCTATGCGTTTTGTGAACAAACATTCTACAATTATCCATACGCTTTGTCTACTAGTTTCCAAAATCCATAGGCTTTGAGCACCATAATTCTACATCTACGCTCTCACCTTAGCCTTGGACGCACTTCTATGTCGGTCGCGTGCTAAGTCAGCATTGCCAGGCAGCTTGTGCTGACACATCATGCTGACGATGCTGATGTAGCTGTGAGCCAGGCTCGTCAGCGGCAGCAGGAACGTCACCAGCAGCACGGCGACGGTGTAGGACTTCTCGTACACGTCGTCTGGTGTGGCCGGCCACCGCTCGGCGCACTGGTAGTAGTGGCTGCCGAGCGTCAAGTTCTTGAATTAATATCCCACTGGCTGAGTTTGTGCTCGTATTACCGCTATATTACCGCTACATTACCGGTATATTACATTAATATTACCGTGTATTTCGGCCCACTGGTAGTAGTAGCTGCCGAGCGACAAGTTCTTGAATTAATATCCCACTGGCTGAGTTTGTGCTCGTATTACCGCTATATTACCGCTACATTACCGCTATATTACATTTATATTACTGTAATGTTACCGTGGCGTTCGGCGCTCTGGTAGTAATGTAGTGGCTGCCGAGCTTCAAGACATTCAATTGACCTCCTTCTGACTGACTTTATGCTTATATTACTGCTATATTACATTTGTATTACCGTTATGTTACCCTTATATTACCGTCATATTACGGTTAAATCACCGTTATATTACCATTGCATTCTGAGCACCGATAGTAGTGGCTGGGCGACATAAAGTTCTTGAATCAGTCTCTCAGTGATTGAGTTTATTCTTATATCACCGGTATATTAAATTTATGTTACCGTTACATTATCGTTATATTGCCGTTATATTACCGTTATATTACACTTAGATTAACCTTATATCGCTGTTTTATTACCGGTAGATTACTGTCATGGTGCGCACTGGTAGTGTATAGGGCCTCAACACCTCAAATGAACCTCTCACTGACTGAATTTTTGCTAATAATACCGTAATAATGCCGTTATATTGTCGTTTTATTTCCGTTATATTACCGTTACGTTCCTTGCTGGTAATGGTGGCTGGGGAGCATCAAAACCAGTGTACCTCTCACTTACTGAATTTTTTTTCATATTAGCGTTATATCACGGTTGCGTTAGACTACCACTCGCGTGAGGTTGTCACCGGCACCACAGTCAAGAAGGAACTGTCACTCAGCATTCAACTTCAAAGCACGCATTGGAACTCATTCAATATGAAAAGCATCGTATTAAGGCTATGTTTTCAAAGAGGACTGAATTGGCCTTCTGGGCTGTAGGGAAAACAAGAGGCCACGAAAATAATTTGATCAAATTAATAAAACAGCCAAGAAATAGATATTTTTAGACAACACCCATCATATAGTAGGAAAAAACAGATGATTGTGCAGACGCACAGCACACGTTCCCAGTCTATCTTTTTCGCCGGAACATCAACGTTTTCAGCTGCCCGAGTACAGCTAAAATCATAGATGTTCTGGCGAAAAACTCAGACTGGGTTTGCACGAGGCATCGATCGTTGGACGTGGTCGCATACTTTGAACAAGTCTTGGAGCTTGCGAGTGTGAGTGTTATGAGGGTTGTATGAAAAGGTTACACGAGCGTGAACTAACACTGGTCAGAGAGTGAAAATTATTGACCAAGGTTACACAAACACAGCGTATACTTCTGGCTGTGCCTACCACAGATACTCTGCAAAAATGTAACATAAACAAGGCTTGTTCAGTTCTCTTTCGTGCGGTATTCAGCTGCATTGAAACTCTCAAAACTACTGGGTGCTCTTCAAAATATAGCCTACGAGATATCAATATGGTACTCCAATACTAATTAAAGACTACAAAAATATTGTTTGCTCTCATAAACCAGTACTTCATGGAAGTAATATGTTTTTAATACCACAATCTGAAAATTTACAGATGATGATTTGATATGAATAAAAGGTTTTTCGAACGCTCAAACTACAGTAAATTGCTTTGTGTAATTTAATCAATCTATTGTCTGCAAGCACCACAATTTTGGCCTTGTTTAGAAACTTTATATTCGAACCCATGGCCTACCCGCACAAATACCTCAACACAATTCCTCTAATATCCCTAAGGTCGAAGGATCAATAGTTACGTTCTTCCCATTTTACGGCGCTCAACATATATATACGATCCTCTGGTACGTCGCTCTGCAGGTATATACGATCCTCTGGTACGTCGCTCTGCAGGTATATACGGTCATCTGGTACGTCGCTCTGCAGGTATATACGATCCTCTGGTACGTCGCTCTGCAGGTATATACGATCCTCTGGTACGTCGCTCTGCAGGTATATACGATCATCTGATACGTCGCTCTGCAGGTATATACGATCCTCTGGTACGTCGCTCTGCAGGTATATACGGTCCTCTGGTACGTCGCTCCGCAGGTATATACGATCCTCTGGTACGTCGCTCTGCAGGTATATACGATCATCTGGTACGTCGCTCTGCAGGTATATACGATCCTCTGGTACGTCGCTCGGCAGGTATATACGATCATCTGGTACATCGCTCTGCAGGTATATACGATCCTCTGGTACGTCGCTCTGCAGGTATATACGATCCTCTGGTACGTCGCTCTGCAGGTATATACGATCCTCTGGTACGACGCTCTGCAGGTATATACGATCCTCTGGTACGTCGCTCTGCAGGTATATACGATCCTCTGGTACGTCGCTCTGTAAGTATATACGATCCTCTGGTACGTCGCTCTGTAAGTATATACGATCCTCTGGTACGTCGCTCTGTAAGTATATACGATCCTCTGGTACGGCGCTCTGTTAGTATATACGATCCTCTGGTACGTCGCTCTGTAAGTATATACGATCCTCTGGTACGACGCTCTGTAAGTATATACGATCCTCTGGTACGTCGCTCTGTAAGTATATACGATCCTCTGGTACGTCGCTCTGTAAGTATATACGATCCTCTGGTACGTCGCTCTGTAAGTATATACGATCTTCTGGTACGTCGCTCTGTAAGTATATACGATCCTCTGGTACGGCGCTCTGTAAGTATATACGATCTTCTGGTACGTCGCTCTGTAGGTATATACGATCCTCTGGTACGGCGCTCAATACGCTACTGCACCTGCCATTTCAGTCACTCAAAACAAACGAGAAATTCCACAGACGATTTTTTGGGCCGCAGAAAAATTCCAATTAAACGTTCATTCGCTTAGGGAAATGACTGATGCTAAAAGATCATTAGCTGAAAGAATTTAAATTACGATTCTTTTTTCAGCTTCATCAAGGGGTGCGTGCCATATCAATCGAAGTCAGTTCGCTGGAGACAATTTAAACAATTTAAACAATTTATTTACCACAGGAGATACAGAGATAGAATGTTTCTTAAGTCTAGTACAATGGTCAAATTTGAATATAGCTACCTGTGGGCCCGAATAAGTTCAGCGACTTCTGGGGCATCCTACCATCAACGTTATTCTAAGGTGTACAATTATGTTTAACCTATATCACTTAACCTAGTTTCGCATTAGACTGATCAGTGAGATAATTTACTCGATATCAGATATTTCATTTTACAATATAGATTATATGGACTTTATTTAACAGCATATTCGATAAAAGATTTAACAGCAGACTGAAGATCGGCGATATTACTCATGGCAAATGACATTATTGGATACAGTCATGTAGGAGACAAGATTTGACTTGGTGATCTTACACGACTAGTATTCCGATAGGAAGTGAGACTCAAGATTTCTTTTGAATACTCTGTAAGAATTACTATCACGGATCTCCGAAGGTATTGAGTTCCAAGTTTTAGTTCCAACGAAGAGGATACTGTGTTGCGACCGGGCCTTTGAATAATAAAGAAGCATGAATTTACTTCTATTTTGGGTTAAATGGTCGTGATGACCAGTTTTTGCAGTTAATAATTGTTTTAGGCTACTGTCGCCATCATTTGTTAATGTTTTGTAAATGAAATTGCAAATGGAGATTTTGTAGAGATCCGAAAGTTTAAGTATTTGTAAATTTTTAAATGAATCATTTGTGTGAGCATTATATTCAAGATTCATTATAGCTCTGATGGCTCTATTTTGCAGAGTAAAAATTATATTGGTTTTATTTTTATCAGTTCCGTGCCATGCTTCTATTCCGTTTGACAAGTATGGTGAAATGAGCGCTCGGTAGAGCATTCGTAAAGCTGTTTCAGGCAGGTAATTTTCAACTTTATTCAGGATTCCGATGGATTTTGATAATTTAGAACTAATATGAGCGATGTGCTCTTTAAAGGTCAGATGTTTATCAATTATGATGCCCAGAAACTTGCATGAGTTGGTTTCTTCGATTTCACCTTCGCCAATTTTTATGCGTGGGAGAGATTTATTTTTCTTGTATGAGAATGTAATATATTTTGTTTTATCGATGTTGAGGCTTATTTTATTAGCCTTAAGCCATAATGAAACCTTATGGAGTTCATTATTTATACTCTCCGCAATCATAGCGGGATTTTGGCCAGAAGGACCGCAGATAGCGTGCTATCATCGGCAAAAAGTATGAATTTGGAAAATGATGTAGATTTGATAATATCATTTATAAATATCAGAAATAGGAGAGGCCCAAGGACAGATCCTTCCGGAACTCCATGGCTAATTGTCTGTGGGTCTGATTTTGCGTCGTCAATGACAACATATTGCTTCCAATTCGTTAGGTATGATTTGAACCAATCATGGGCAATTCCTCGAATGCCATAACAGTGTAGTTTCGAGAGTAATATGTTATGGTCCACACAATCAAATACTTTTCGAAAGTCAAGAAATACGGAGAAAACAAGCTTTCCTTCATCTATATTAGAGTAAAGGTACTGTAAATGATTTAATACAGCTTGTGTCGTTGATTTTTTAGAACGAAAACCGTATTGTCTGTCGTAGAGAAAAGATTTTTGTTCAAAATACGAATACATTTTTTTATACACAATTTTTTCAAATATTTTACTCATAATTGGCATAACAGAGATAGGTCTATAATTATTAATGCAATTTTTATCACCATTTTCAAAAATAGGGGTCACTCTAGCAGTTTTGAGAGAGTTGGGAAGATACCTTGAGAAAGTGAATAGTTGATAATATTAGATATGCACGGTGCTATTATATCAGCTATAGCCTCAATAACTTTAGCTGAGAATGTATTTAATCCATTTGATTTATATTTTAAGTTGTTTATGCACGTAATTACATCGGAGGGATTAGTTGGCGTGAAAAAGAAAGAGTTGTGTTCACGAACATGGTCCATGTATTGCAAGTGGTCTGTAGGTTCACTAACGACACTATCGGCTATATTTTTCCCTATATTTATAAAAAAATGTTAAACACTGTTGCAATATCTTGTTTATCGTGATGTTTTACATTTTCCTGAACGATGGACTCAATTGTTTGTGTAGCATTATTATTCGGTCTATAGCATGAATTAAGCAGGCTCCAAGTTTTTTTAATATTAGTTTTGCATTCAGTAAATTTGCGCGTAAAGTAGTTTTGTTTCGATGTTCGTATTTGATTTGTCACATGATTCCTGAATCTGTTATACGTTACTTTAGATATTCCCTCTTTGTATAGTAAGGCTAAGTACGCTTGACGTTTCTTTATAGTGATCACGATATCTTCAGTAATCCAAGGCTTTTGTCTATTTTTCGGCGTAATTGTGCGGGTGATTATTGGACAACACTAGTTGTATACGGTCGATATAGTTTCAGTTAGATTTAGTATTGCTTGATCGATGTTAATCGCATTATTGTGCAGTTCATAGATGTCCAATGATGGCATTAATTCTTCTAGAACAGTTCGCATTGTTCCCAGTTATATTCGTTTACACAACGATATGAAAAAGTCTCAGCCTGTGGGCTGTTACAGGGACTGTAGACATTTTTCTTGATGAGAAACACCGGAAAATGGTCAAATAAGTCAGAAAATATTATTCCTGTAAGAAAATCAGTCGGATCTAACATAAAAATATTATCGAGCAACGTGGCAGATTCAAATGTAATACGTGTAGGTTTCGTGATGATTGGAAGGAAGGAGTTAGACTGAAAAACATTTATGAAGTTTGAGATTTGCTCACAGCTTTCATATTGTAGAAGATCGTAGTTGGAATCCCCGAAAATTATTATGTCATTGTATAGAGATTTGTTAAACTGAGATACTATGCTTTGAAGCTCGTTCAAGAAAGAAATGTTACAAGCTGTTGGGGGCCTACATACAGTCCCAAGTATAATCCGTTTACCATTTTTCGTTAGTTCTATAAATAGAGTCTCAATATGTTCACGATTCATAGTTGCACTTATAATGATTTTCGATGATATGTGTTTAGAAATGTACGTACAGATGCCACTGCCACGTTTGTTATTACGGAGTGAGTGATGGCTATTATAGTTCTGAATTTCAATTAGGTCTTTGGTTGAGTCATCTAGCCAACTTTTGGTGAAACTGAGAACATCAAAATTGCTGTTTAGCTCAGATATAGTACAAGATATTTCATCTATTTTCGGATAAATGGACCTACAGTTCCAAGATAATACTGAGAAATCGTTACAGGTTTTTCTAATCGATTCATTGAATTCTTTAATATTTAGGATTTACAATTCCCAGTTTCATTTAGGTTTGGATGCAGTCTATTCTTATGATTGAGATCTGGATCAATATTATCGAATGTATCAACATGGTCAGTCAAATAAATTGAGAAACAGTAAGTAAAATGTGACGCAGAAAATAAGGAAAATGATACTGACTACAGGGTAAAGTTCAAAATAAAGAAAATCCTACTTATAATAATATATAAGAAATAAAGAGAAACTAAAACACACAGAGATTATTAGTCTAAATTGTCTAAAATCTAGAATGTTTTCATAAGGAGAGCGTAACTCAGTCCATGAGTGGGAGCATTAGAGATCATAAATTGCGAATGATGTAGTTACAAGGCTGTCATACCAGTGGTATCTGCATATAACACATAGGATGTATCGAGAGCTCAAAGTCTAGTCACCCCCAGAAACAGTTAATGAATCTGGTACGGGAAGACACTGCTTCCACAAGGTTTTTTTTTTCAAATGAAATAAATGTACGAGGAGTTCTTGAGACTCGAACTCAAGACTAGAAATCACCGCGTCAACACGCTATCGACTGCGCTATCGATCACCCTAAAAGGTGATCGAAGCACAACGAAAGCAATGTTTGACACAGTGAAAGCAGGCGCAGCTCTCGATACATATGGGAATAAAATATATCTGTCAGGACAGTGCGCCTGCTTTCACTGTGTCAAACATTCCTTTCGTTGTGCTTCGATCACCTTTTAGGGTGATCGATTGCGGAGTCGATAGCGTGATGACGCGGTGATTTCTAGTCCTGAGTTCGAGTCTCACGAACTCCTCGTACATTTATTTCATTTGAAAAAAAAACCTTGTGGAAACAGTGTCTTCCGTACCAGATTCATTAACTGTTTCTGGGGGTGACTAGACTTTGAGCTCTCGATACATATTGGAATAAAATATATCTGTCAGGACAGTGCGCCTGCTTTCACTGTGTCAAACATTGCTTTCGTTGTGCTTCGATCACCTTTTAGGGTGATCAATAGCGCAGTCGATAGCGTGTTGACGCGGTGATTTCTAGTCCTGAGTTCGAGTCTCACGAACTCCTCGTACATTTATTACATAGGATGTAGCAAAGGACGAAACGGATTAGAATCGAAGTGACAGCGAAGTTATTTAATTAATATGAAGATCTTGAATATCTAAATTATTTTCACATTTAGAGACGCGTGGTAACATAAGTCTGAGTAGAAAATTCGGATGAACCTTCTATAAAAATGAGAAAAAGACGAATATAAAAACAATTTAGTGAGCAGTAAAACAAACTTGCAAGTTTGGCGTGGGTGCCTTGAAGGGGCAAAGGCGATTCTATCAGAAAACAAAAAGAAATCATGTGGACAGAGATCAAAATGCTATTAAATTCAGTACGTAAGTCTCTAATTACGAATAATTCCTTCTGAGGACTTGCCGACTTGCTGTAATAAGTACTGGTCAAGTGATTCAGGTGTGTTGATGGTCAGAGGTCTCGGAGCTGCTTGTCCAGGTATCTTCGGAGAGTAGACGTTGATATTGCCATCCAGAGTTCTTGCGAGTTCTTTGTCCGGAAATTTTCGTCTGACCAATCTCAGAGTGTACATAATATTTGCTCGCGAAGGGATGAGGTATTCGTTTACGTAGAATTTCGGTTTATTCAGACGTCCTCCGAACTCGGGGAAAAATTTAACGTCAAACCCTATTTAATTTCCAACAAGGAATGATTTCTTAACTCGCGCCAGCACATCGTACCATACACCCCTTTTTGTGCATGAGGAGGTGTCTTGCAACAGTGCAAGATATATCTACATAATACACGGATTATTTTGAGACATAGAAATGCTTATTGTTTAAATGCTGATTTATAAAAAGAACTTTATTTGTAAGCAAAGTAACTTATTGCCCCACACCTCCCAGCAACTCACTGCCCCACACCTCCCAAGTAACTCACTGCCCCACACCTCCCAGCAACTCACTGCCCCACACCTCCCAGCAACTCACTGCCCCACACCTCCCAGTAACTCACTGCCCCACACCTCCCAGTAACTCACTGCCCCACACCTCCCAGCAACTCACTGCCCCACACCTCCCAGCAACTCACTGCCCCACACCTCCCAGCAACTCACTGCCACACACCTCCCAGTAACTTACTGCCCCACACCTCCCAATAACTCACTGCCTCCCCCAGGCCCGCCGCTGTGCACTAGTCACCAGGGCACTAGCCACACTAGCCACTCACTGCCTGCCCCAGGCCCGGCGCTGTGCACTAGTCACCAGGGCACTAGCCACACTAGCCCCTCACTGCCTGCCACAGGCCCGCCGCTTTGCACTAGTCACCAGGGCACTAGCCACACCAGCCACTCACTGCCTGCCCCAGGCCCGCCGCTGTGCACTAGTCACCAGGGCACTAGCCACACTAGCCCCTCACTGCCTGCCACAGGCCCGCCGCTTTGCACTAGTCACCAGGGCACTAGCCACACTAGCCACTCACTGCCTGCCCCAGGCCCGCCGCTGTGCACTAGTCACCACGAGCTGCACGGAGGCGACGCACAAGGACACGACCCACACGCACGCCAGCGTGGAGGGCACCCTGCTCTTCGTCCAGCTCGAGTTGAGCGGGTGTACCAGCGCGTTGTATCTGTGAAGGGGGACGAATTTTGTGTGGAGATAATTGTATTATATAGTTTGCGTTGTATCTGTAAAGAGGGACGAATTTTGTGTGGAGATAATTGAATAATATAGTTTGCGTTGTATCTGTGTAGGGGGACGAGTTATGTGTGGAGATAATTGTATTATATAGTTGGCGTTGTATCTGCTCTGGGGAACGAATTTTCTGCGTTATATATGCTCAAATGAACGTATTTTTTTCGAGGAGGTTATTGTATTATATAGTTCGTGTTGTATATGTTCAAGTGAACGAATTTTGTTGAGGAAAATTTGAATTGTAGTTTTAATTCGCGTTGCATCTGCTCAAAGGTCCGAATTTTTTGCGTTGTATGTGTTCAAAGGAACGAATTTTTTACAGGAAATACCCTGGTTAATTTGGGTAGTTGAATGGGAGTTGTAGTTCTGCCTCTTAAGTTGTTGTACTGGTTTTTAGTCTTTGGGTCTGAGAGAACGCTCGTTGATCTGTATCGTTATAGGACATAAGGAGAATTTGTTAACTAATTTATTTTGTGAATTTTTGGTCAGATTTATGAAGAATATGCAAATATTCATTTGTTGAGGTATTCAAATTTCATGAGAATTTAGAGATATAAATCATCACCTATCGGCTCTTTAAAAAGTTATGAAAAATTGCGTAATAGGTCAGCGAGAGTAATGGATACTTATTATTAACCCTGAAGAGAGTTATAATCACCAGCCAGAACTGAGGATAGCACTTAATCCTCACCCATCAGGGCTAAAGAAAGCACTTAATCCTCACACATCAAAGCAAAAGAAAGCAATTAATCATCACCCATCAAGGCTGGATATGTAACAAACCATCACCTACCAAAACCAAAGAAAGCAACAAATCATAACCTGTCAGAACTAAAGAAAATGATGAATTACCACTCCGTAGAACTAAAGAAAGTAATGTACAAGTTCTACTTGCCATGAATAGTTTTGATCCCCAGCCAGAACGACACACATAGAGTAATCAATCTTAACCTTTCAGAACTAAGGATCCTAATGAATCATTATCTGGCAGAGCTCTAAAGCGAGTAACGAGAGAGTATTTGCACACCTGTGCAGAACAAGGAACAGGAGAGCACCACGAGAGCACCAACACAGCACCAACAGAGCACCAACAGAGCACCAACAGAGCACCAACAGAGCACCAACAGAGCACCAACAGATCACCAACAAAGCACCAACAGAGCACCAACAGAGCACCAACAGAGCACCACGAGAGCACCAACAGAGCACCAACAGAGCACCAACAGAGCACTAGCAGAGCACCAACAGAGCACCAACAAAGCACCAACAGAGCACCAACAGAGCACCAACAGAGCACCAACAAAGCATCAACAGAGCACCACCACCCACCTGTCGATGCCAATAATAACGAGTGTGTAGACGCTGCAGGTCACGGCCGTGTGCTGCATGAACGTCGCCACGCTGCAGAACCACGGCGCGAACACCCACTTGTTGTACATGAAACTGCAACCGTGAAACTGGGCGTCATTTTGTGCTGGGTGAAACTGGTTTGTGACATTCAACTGCCCTCATGAAACTGCAACCGTGAAACTGGGCGTCATTTTGTGCTTCGTGAAACTGGTCTGTGACATGAAACTGCCCACATGAAACTTCAATCGTGAAACTGGACGTCATTTTTTACTGTGTGAAACTGGGCATCACTTTGTGCTGTGGGTGAAACCAGCGCTTGACCTGAAAGTGCCGCATTAAAATGGAAGTCTTTTTCTGCTGTGGGAAACTGGTATAGGAGATAAAACTGCCTGCTTGAAACCGGGCGTCAATTTATGGGGTGTGAAACTGTCAGCGTGACATGAAACTGCTTGCATGAAACTGGGCGTCACTTTCTGCCTTGCGAAATGCCAGCGTGGGCTGCTGACGCGTGAAACTGCCCCGTAACTGAATCAGGTGTGAAACTGTCTGCGTGAAACTGAGCGCCATTTGCTGGTGTGTGAAACTGCACGCAATAAGCTGGACATGACATTCTATTGTGTGGCAATCTTTGTCTACTCTACACATAGCTGTTTTCCTAGTCTACACGTAGCTGTTTTCCTAGTCTACACGTAGTTGTTTTCCTAGTCTACACGTAGTTGTTTTCCTAGTCTACACGTAGCTGTTTTCCTAGTCTACACGTAGCTGTTTTCCTAGTCTACACGTAGCTGTTTTCCTAGTCTACAAGTAGCTGTTTCCCTAGTCTACACGTAGCTGTTTTCCTAGTCTAAACGTAGCTGTTTTCCTAGTCTACACGTAGCTGTTTTCCTAGTCTACACGTAGCTGTTTTCCTAGTCTACAAGTAGCTGTTTTCCTAGTCTACACGTAGCTGTTTTCCTAGTCTACACGTAGCTGTTTTCCTAGTCTACACGTAGCTGTTTTCCTAGTCTACACGTAGCTGTTTTCCTAGTCTACACGTAGCTGTTTTCCTAGTCTACAAGTAGCTGTTTTCCTAGTCTACACGTAGCTGTTTTCCTAGTCTACACGTAGCTGTTTTCCTAGTCTACACGTAGCTGTTTTCCTAGTCTACAAGTAGCTGTTTTCCTAGTCTACACGTAGCTGTTTTCCTAGTCTACACGTAGCTGTTTTCCTAGTCTACACGTAGCTGTTTTCCTAGTCTACAAGTAGCTGTTTTCCTAGTCTACACGTAGCTGTTTTCCTAGTCTACACGTAGCTGTTTTCCTAGTCTACACGTAGCTGTTTTCCTAGTCTACACGTAGCTGTTTTCCTAGTCTACAAGTAGCCGTTTTCCTAGTCTACACGTAGCTGTTTTCCTAGTCTACACGTAGCTGTTTTCCTAGTCTACACGTAGCTCTTTTCCTAGTCTACAAGTAGCTGTTTTCCTAGTCTACACGTAGCTGTTTTCCTAGTCTACACGTAGCTGTTTTCCTAGTCTACACGTAGCTGTTTTCCTAGTCTACAAGTAGCTGTTTTCCTAGTCTACACGTAGCTGTTTTCCTAGTTTACACGTAGCTTTCACATCCTCTTCGAACAAGAAATAAAATTAAATTTTTTCAGTGACTTCTAGGAACAAAAAGTAAACTTCAATGTTAGCAGTATAAGAAGCAGAATTTTAGGAAGACAGTATATTTTTGTTGCCCTTTTTTGAACTGAATGCTGAATGAAGTGTCAGTTACATACAGTATATCATGGAGACAAAAAAGATCTTCATTGATCTCTGTATTTTCACAATCGGGTGTCAAATGTTTTTTTGGGGGGGCTTCCTAACTCAAAGAGGAGTGGGTGAATAAAAAGCAAGCTCAGTGAGTGAAAGTGTTCCCTCTCTTGCATCTTTTACCCATCTCCATTTGCTATTATCACCAGAGAGCTGCAGCCTGGAGAAAATACCACGGGTATCGAACTGGGATCGATCCAAGGTCTTTCTAGTTCAAGGTCTGATGTTCAACTGTTCGCGCCGCTGAGAAGACATAAACACTGAAGCTTTTTTTGATAAAGTGCACCTTTCCTTAGTGCGTTGAAGAAGATTGAAGATCTCAATAATATTGCTGGCAAATAAAAAATCACGTCGAGCATGAGAAAGTTCCAGAGCTGTACGAACTCATTTTCAGTCTACTTATTTTACACAGGAACTCGTTTCAGTATACTGATTTTACATAAGAAATTCAGTGAATAGGAAATCAGTTTAACACATGATTGAACTTGCAGAACAAAAGCTAAATGAACTTGTACAATCCGTGGGATAGAAATTCTTGACTTCACTGATATTTTACACAAAACGCGAGTCAGTGAAGCTTGAAATCGTACTGGAGTACAACGCCACCAAAATTTAAATTGATGCAAAAACGCCACAAGACTGATAAGTTTTATCCATTATCTCTATCATTGTAACACAATTTTACGGTGTGGTTTTTCGTGAGGAAAAACATCTGGCAAATATTGCCATCAAATTTTTGGATTATTTTTCGACAGGATATTAGTATGTTAAACGCAAAGAGATGAAATTCTAATTATTGAACATCGCTGATTTTTATATTTTTCATTAGCATTTCATATGCTCAGCAAAGACTAAATGGGCAACCAAATCGATGGAAAACGTAAAAATACTTATGACCTCTTTTGTTCGATTGCAATTGTACCGGCCCAGTCTAGCTTTTCCGCCGGAGCATGCATGTTTGTCGCCGGCCAAGCGATTTCATTACTTACGCGGTGAAAAACATGCATGCAGGCGGTGAAAAAGTTAGACTGGAGGCTTACTGCTGATTGGTTCATGCTAATTCCCAAGCAACCAATGGAGAAGTAATTAATTACTTTGATTCTAAGAACATTAGTGGGAATATAACAAATTTCGTACTAAATTTTGAAGCTAACTGAATTCAAGACATACGCTTGTTGCAAAAAATACTCTTTAGGAAAATATTTAAAAGTAGCGAGCCTCTTCCTGCTCGTGTTTTGTTTTATGCCCTTTCAGAAGATAAGCAAATGGAAATTACATGCATTTGACAGATTTGTCTCAGCACTACTGGTACTGAACAGAAGTGAAAGCATCACGCGTTTTAAAAAAACAAGAATTGTCTCGTTACTGTCTTTATCATTCACTCCAGAACAGGGATTCCCAACCTTTCTTTTTGCTCCGCAGCAGCAAAGAAACTTCATTCGAACCTCGCACACCCCGAAATAAAAATGCCAACATATAGGCAATATCCTGTTATTTACCTGGACTTTCCTCGCACCCCCAAAAAATAAAAATGCCAACATATAGCAAATATCATATTATTTACCAGAACTTTTCCCGCACCCCCAAAAAATAAAAAGCCGACATATAGCAAATATCATATTATTTACCAGAACTTTTCTCGCACTTCTGAAATAAAAATGTCAACATATAGCCAAAATCTTATTATTTCCCAGAACTTTTCTCGCACAGCCCAAAATAAAAATACCAACATATAGCCAATACCTTATTTTTTACCAGAACTTTTCTCGCACCCCCGAAATAAAAACGCCAACGTATAGTCAATATCTAATTATTTACCAGAACTTTTCCCGCACCCCTGAAACAAAAATGCCAACATATAGCCAATATCTTATTGTCTACCTTCACTTTTCTCGCACGCCGGGTTGGGAACCACTGTCCTAGGGAAGTTATGTATTCTCATCAGTCGTATGTGTAATGCACTCATTCTTCAAATGTGTGTAGATACTATGTTTCATCTAAATTACTTGCACGGCAATAACACAGCTGCGCACTGCACACACTCACAAACATACAGTCGCACATACACACACACACACACCTGGTGTAGGTGAAGGGTATGCAGAAGACCGCCATGGTGATGTCCGACACAGCCAAGTTGATGAGGTAACCGCGGACTGAAGATCTGTGGAAATTGGTCCGAAGTTTGAGATTATTAAAGTTTCTTGGAACTTGAGATCAGTTTGTGGATATTTTGTATGCGTCCCAGATCATTCTTCTTATCTGAAAAGTCTCAATTTGGTTTATAGTGTATTTTCAAACTTGTGATCTGTAAATAAAAATTTCGTATGAGCCATGAAAAATTTCCAATTATTATTATTTTTTAGGCTTATCAAAGTTCCTTCAAACTTGTGAACAAAAATATAAATTTTTCGTAAATCATCCTCCGATATTTTTAATTTTTTCGCAATTTGAGAGTTGTATAAAGTTTCTTGAAACTTGTTAACAAAAAACGATACTGAAGCAAAGTGAATTTTTATTAATTTCTTATATTTTTATTCACGTTATTAAACTTTCCTGGAAGGGGAGATCAATAAATGGCGACCAAGAAAGTGTCGTGAAATTTCCGCTGCTATTTATTTTTTTATGAAGTAGCTCTGATAAAAAAATACTACTCGTAATGATGTAAAATATTAATTTATAAAATAAAATACAATTTTAGCAGTTTACAGGCAGACATGTCTTTATCTATAAGAGCACCGAGAGCTGTGATGTTGATTGAGCTAAAAATCCTGGCTGCAATTTTTTTCAGAGTAATAAAATTTATTTTTAGCTGTAATTTTTGAAAATAGATGATCAAGAAGTGACTTATTTGAACCAATCAAAAGAGAACGGAGAAAATTTACGCTTTTTGTTACTTCTCACATATAAGACAAGCATAAGATTGAGCCCATGATTCAAGTCTCAGTTAAATTAGGAGCTCAGTTCTTCTATAATAACTTAAAAGCCAAATGTGTTGATCACAAAGCTAAACAACAAAGTGCATGTATGTAGGTGCAGTCAAATTATAAAATTTAACTTACGAATGTCACGTCACATAATAAGGAAGTAAACTTACGAATGCTACACCACACAAAACAAGGAAGTAAACTTACGAATGCTACACCACACAAAACAAGGAAGTAAACTTACGAATGCTACACCACACAAAACAAGGAAGTAAACTTACGAATGCTACACCACACAAAACAAGGAAGTAAACTTACGAATGCTACACCACACAAAACAAGGAAGTAAACTTACGAATGCTACACCACACAAAACAAGGAAGTAAACTTACGAATGCTACACCACACAAAACAAGGAAGTAAACTTACGAATGCTACACCACACAAAACAAGGAAGTAAACTTACGAATGCTACACCACACAAAACAAGGAAGTAAACTTACGAATGCTACACCACACAAAACAAGGAAGTAAACTTGCGAATGCTACACCACACAAAACAAGGAAGTAAACTTACGAATGCTACACCACACAAAACAAGGAAGTAAACTTACGAATGCTACACCACACAAAACAAGGAAGTAAACTTACGAATGCTACACCACACAAAATAAGGAAGTAAACTTACGAATGCTACACCACACAAAACAAGGAAGTAAACTTACGAATGCTACACCACACAAAACAAGGAAGTAAACTTACGAATGCTACACCACACAAAACAAGGAAGTAAACTTACGAATGCTACACCACACAAAACAAGGAAGTAAACTTACGAATGCTACACCACACAAAACAAGGAAGTAAACTTACGAATGCTACACCACACAAAACAAGGAAGTAAACTTACGAATGCTACACCACACAAAACAAGGAAGTAAACTTACGAATGCTACACCACACAAAACAAGGAAGTAAACTTACGAATGCTACACCACACAAAACAAGGAAGTAAACTTACGAATGCTACACCACACAAAACAAGGAAGTAAACTTACGAATGCTACACCACACAAAACAAGGAAGTAAACTTACGAATGCTACACCACACAAAACAAGGAAGTAAACTTACGAATGCTACACCACACAAAACAAGGAAGTATACTTACGAATGCTACACCACACAAAACAAGGAAGTAAACTTTCGAATGCTACACACAAAACAAGGAAGTAATAAACTTACGAATGCTACACCACACAAAACAGAGAAGTAAACCTACGAATGCTACACCACACAAAACAAGGAAGTAAACTTACGAATGCTACACCACACAAAACAGCACAGCGTTAATGGTAAACAATAACATAGTGCACAAAAAGAAATATACTCGAAAGCCGTGAGATAAGTAGAATTTATAGGAACTTGTGCTCAGTTTAATTGCCTTTCTTCTCGCGGAAGCTCATCATATAAGGTATTTCAGAGACATCAATTTTGGTGTTGTATTTCAAAAATTAATGGTGCCAATAGACACCGAAGTTGTAAGAGTAGGATTGAGAGAAACATGATTCTTTGGAAGGGATATGGAACATTGAAAGCATGTTTTACTTACAAGTAAATTTCAAATCAGAAAGTAAAATGTAAGATTATTTTAGCTATAGTTTTTCTTTCTTCCATATAACATAATTATGCTTGAAAAATTTTTATTATCTACTTTCAAATAAATATCAAATCATGTCAAAGGCAGTGCGATTATCTAAGTAATGTTTTTGTTGCTTCCAGAAATAGATTTATGCTCTGGAAATTTAAAAAAAGTTTAACTTTCAAACAAACATCGGATCATAGAATTTGAAGTAATAGCTATTCCTTCTAGTAATTGAACTACACACTAAAAAATTAAAATGTTTACTTTTTCGTGAATATAAATTCATAGGATAGGAAGAACGATCATTTTAGCTATAGATTTTATAGTCAACGATGAAATTAGGCCTTTCAAAAAACCAAGCGTTCTTTTATGTCAAACGTAATGTCTATAATATAGGGCCAGACCCTCAACTCTGCTGTAAAGGCTGGGAATAAATATTTCTATTCATTCTTCTTTCGCGACTCTGAGTTCTTATTTTCAGACACACAATTTTTTAGGTTTATTTTTCTCCTATTTAGAATTCTTTTCTTGCAATTATTGTGCATTTTTTATGGGGAATAAATCATCTTTACGTATAATAATTTTAACAGGGGAAATTAAGCATGGACTTTACTCATTTCAGCGCGATAAGCGAACACAAAATTGATTAAGAAGTAAAGGGTTGCAGGTGTATTACGAAAAACTTATACGACGGCTCGTTTTTGATCAATATATCACTAAACTATGACTGCTATACTATCGAATTTAGCTTTCTTACAATGAAGTGCACAATAATTTTCCGCTCTATTTATTTTATTTAGAGTTTATTCATATATTGATTTCCATGTTTTCATACATATATTTTTGTATTGATAAATATATATTCATTTTTATATTTATAGTTCACTCTTTTGAAAAATACTTCATTCTCGGGCTAGCAATGAGCGCATCACAATGAGCTAAACTTGAAACAAAGTATATATTCTTGGAAAGGATTTATTATCGGAGTTTGACTAGATTTTCAAGAACTTTTTACCGGCCGAACTTGAAAATTTAGCATTAATTTTAACGATTAAATTCGGTAAGAAAAAAAACGTCTACTTCTGAGTATCAAGAGGGTATGAGATCTTTTCTTTTTGAGATTGTTGCTCCCTGTTGATGGATTTCCATTTTATTGTAACATGCGAAGACCTCAGACTATTTCGTAAAAATGAGATATTAAAAAAACCTCTCGCCTAAGAAGTGTTTCAAAGCCCTAACTTAAATAATACAAACATGGCGTTTAACACAGATTTAATACCTGACTTACGGATCTTCATGAGCAAAAGACATTTCAGTAACTTGTCTGGTTAATCCACAATTTTTTTGAAGCCGGACATACAAAATTCCTTATCATCAAATTTTTGTGGTTGAAATTTTCTCCCAAAGTTTTGATCAATTCTGATCCTTAATTATGGGTCTTCACAATATGATAATGAAAGCTGTGCTATTAGATTTAAGTGAATGGAAATACGATATTAGAATTGATGCAATAAAACAAATCGTGCTATGCACAAATTACGCATTTGTACACCATGAAAGCCTACAAAAAGCAATTTACGGTATCATTAGTGAATACTACACTATTATCTGGGGTGAAGAAATGAACTATACTCAAGAACATGACATGAAAGAGAATAATTACAACCCAGGAAAAAACATTGAATATTGTACGGCAACTTAAAAAAAGTAAAATAGGCTTTTAGAGTGTCAGTAGAGAATGAAAAAATAAGTCCTGAATAAAGAAGCACATTACGGTCGACGTTCCACTTTAGAGACTTTTTTTGCAAAATTTAACTTATACGTATGAAGATAAGCCAGTGTTATTCGACGAATATAATGCTTGACTCGGGCTGTCACTGACTGGGAAGAACAAGGACTACTTTTTATCCTTATGTGTTGAGGTCCACTTTGGATGATGCCATTTGGCTCGAGTAGTGACTGTGCGGGAATGCGAACGATAAACGCCACGAGGGAAACATTAAACATCTATTTTCAAAAAAAGAAATACCTTTGACAAATAAAAAGAATAAATATGAATATACAAATATGCAATAAATATTCAACACACGAGCTTTTTCAGAAGCACATATTTAGAACAAGGAAATTAAAGACGAATAATTAGCAGAACACAATGACTAGGTGCAATTCATTCTCTACCGCACGCGTCAAAAATGTGATATAAAAAAAATTAATTATATGCATACACAGCCCAAATATTTTCTGCGCGAGGATCAAACGTGAGAAGTAAAAGAATAATACTCAGCACAAGCACTTTCTACACAAGCGTAAGCATGTGAGGTTCAAGAAAAATGCAAAGCTTAAGCACTTTCTACCGCAAGCGTCAAGTATATGAAGTAAAGACGAATAATATGCACAGCAAAAGCTCTTTCTTCACAAGCGTCGAACATGGTATGTAAAAGACACATAATAAGCAAAGCACAAGCACTTTGCACTCATACATCAGGCATGTGAAGTAAAAGAAAATTGCAAAGCTCAATCACTTCTCAACGTAAACGTCAAGCAAAAGAAGTAAAAGACGTATTGTATGCACCACACAAGCACTTTGCACTCATACATGAAGGATGTGAAGTAAAAGAAAATTGCAAAGCTCAATCACTTCTTAACGTAAACGTCAAGCAAAAGAAGTAAAAGACGTATTGTATGCACCACACAAGCACTTTGCACTCATACATGAAGGATGTGAAGTAAAAGAAAATTGCAAAGCTCAATCACTTCTTAACGTAAACGTCAAGCATAAGAAGTAAAAGACGTATTGTATGCACCGCACAAGCACTTTCTAAAGCAAGCATCGAACACGGGAAGTAAAAAAATATAAAGCGCTAGCACTTTTTACGGCAAGCACCGAAAGAATGAAGTAAAAGACGTAGACCGTGCACAGCACAACGCTTCCTACCGCGAGCGCCAAGCATGTAGAGTAAGAGATGAATAATATGCAAAGTACGAGCACCAAACTTGAGTAAAAAATAAATAGTATGCCGAGTACAACCACCAAACATGTAAAGTAAAAGATGAACAATATGCAAAGTACGAGCACCAAACATGTTGAGTAAAAATTAACTAGTATGCCAAGTACAAGCACCAAACATGTAAGGTAAAAGATGAATAGTATGCAAAGGACGAGCACCAAACGTGTTGAATAAAAGATAAATAATATGTAAAGTACAAGCACCAAACATGGAAAATAAAAAATGAACAATATGCAAAGTACGAGCACTCAACATGAGTAAAAGATGAATAACATGCAAAGTACAAGCGCCAAGCATGTAGAGTATGCAACATGCAGAGTACAAGCGCCAAGCATGTATAGTATGCAACATGCAAAGTACAAACGCCAAGCATGTAGAGTAGGAGAGAAATAACAACACCCAATGAGAGACCCACTTTCTGCCACAGGTGAGCACGACAATGACGGAGGCGTTGCCTGCCACGCTGAGCAGTGCCGTGAGGCTGTACATGCAAATAATGAACGTCTGCAGGCCGCCAGATACGGCATCCATGTTGGGGACACCGTCTCCAAATATGGAGTCGTTGAAGAACGGAAACTCCTCCATAGACTCATTACGGTCGCTCTGTACACCAAACAAAGCGTAGTTGCGGTCATTGTTCACATCTTCTACGGTGGGCACGAAAGAGGGGTTCGATTGCGATAGCTCGCCCATATGAACGTTTTCAACTTTGTCCTGGTCACCGATAAGTTTTTCTGCCAAAAAACTGTTTTTGGAAGCCATTTTCACTATTTCTTCTGAGTTTTGTTTCGAATTTTTAATTTCCATGAAGCATTTTTATCGATCACTGCTATGAAGTATACTTTTCGAAATTCAACAAAACATAATTTTTTTAAGTCTGAAGTACTTTCATGGCATAGCCATGGTGAGAAAAGTTATTAAACAGATTATTTGAGCAAATATATTTTGATGTATGGAATATTATTTGTTGATTAAATTATGCTTGTTGTTTGTAAGTGTCTTGAATATTTTATAACTAAAATCGAATGATTATTTAATGTCGTATTCTTCATGTAGGGAATATTTGTTCTTTGTTATCAATATGACCAGGCATTTGTAGGTAAAACTTAAATGTAAACACTGAAATTAATGTATTTTCTGTAAACATTTGCTATTCATATGCATTTCAAATGTCTTCACTTTATCAGAACAGTAAACATTATCTTCATAATCATAGACCTTTACAACACAGTAGCTCAATAATTTATGATTTTCATAAGCATCATCAATATTTACTGTTCACTGCTACGACACTTGGTGTTTTTAGTGAGAAAATAAAAACACTTCGAGTTTTCAGCATCATAAATATTCACCAATCAACTTACGTAACATTTCCCATACCACGAACATTTCGAATTCAACATACAGAAACGTGTCCACAAGCAGCAAGAATATTTCACAGTTCGTATCATTATGAACACTCGTATCACAGATACGGTCATTAAGCATCTATGTGTTCAATGACTGTCCAAGAACTCCTTAATTTTCAACGATGAATAAACACTTTGTTCATACATACCTAACGATACGGAATAATACTTCGGTTTTTTTCAACGTAAAACGTTGAAAATTGCCGACTTCTTAGACGGTCATTCAACACGTACAATTGAAATCTACTGCTCCCCCTTAGCAACTATATCGTTGTTTTTTGTTAATATTTAATGCGTAAATTATAATAATCTGAGTCACGTTAGAAAGTCAAGTTTCGGTTGGTTTTGTACTGTATTTTATGATTAAGCGAGTGTTTTCGAAATCATGATGTGTATTTCTGCATTTTCTCGTACTTATAACTTACTTAATCTTGGTTCCCTTTACCTAAATAGCATTTTCAAACTGATTATTAAATTTTTAACGTGCGCTCAACAATATCTAAAGGAAGTTTACTCGGTGATTTTGTGCCTTTCATTTCTCCGTGTACATCCATCTAATTCACCTGATGCACTTCCATACATTTTTATATAATTTTATTTGCCCCGTTTCTTTGTGCATCTTCCCTATTTTGTGCAGGAATCGCAAACATTTTTAATGAAATGTACCTTTTCTTCTTGGAAAATTTTTCGGGGGGGGGTGATTATTTGGTCCTCAATTATTTTCAACGATTTGACCCTCAATGATTTGCTTAATAAGATACAATAAATTGAGTGACAATAAAAAAAACTATTTAGATCTGCACGTAATATGTTGCAGATTTTTAGAGCCTCGCGATTTGCTGACTTGGCAATTGAGTCATATTTAGAGCCACTTGATGGTGTAAATTTTACGTAGAGTTTGAAATATTTTTTCAATTCAAGTACTTAAAACAGCAGCCAATTCGAATATCTTGAAAAAATCTAAATATACTACTTCTGTTTTCCGCGAATTCAATTCTTTCTTATGAAGCTTTCACTCGAAATTTTTGCATGTTTTTACCAGTATTTTCTGACAACATTCAAAAACATTAAAAATGAATGTACACACAGCTTTATCAATTTGAAAGTAAACGAATCTGTTTTGAAAAATCTTTCTTCGTATTATCCAGCTTATGGAAGGAGTTAATAATATTCAATATAGATTAAACAGTGTATAAAATACACTCTCTTGCCATTATATATTGGGGTAATAAAATTAAATGATTTTTAATGATTAAAAACTGCTAGAAGTTAATTGGGAACAGTTTACAATGAAGGTAAAAATATGGCAGAAGTTTGAATGTCAAGCAAGGATAATCATCTGAGGGAATACTACTGACGAATAATATTTTATTTTGCAAGTTTTACTGAAATGCAATTGTCGAATTAAACTTATTTTCCATTATTACGAATGTTTGTCAATGACACCATCAAATTCTTAAACTCTACGGATTTTAGTACCAATATTTGAGTATCTTTTTCACGACCCGGGAGAAATTCTCGTGAATAAGTCTACGGATATTGGTTCCAGTATTTAAGTAACTTTTCAACATGAATTCAACGGTATGAGTTGCTAATAAATACGATATCATTTAGTATCTGGTCTCTAGAAATATTTGTTGAGAATTTAAAATGTAAATTTCAGATACATCATCTTGCTGAATATTTATTTATGTTTAAGCCGATAATTCGTTGAACTTCGCCAACTTGAGTCAACCTAGATTGCTGTTGAGGACTCCACGTACGACAGAACTTTTGATTTATGTTAGAACAAACGAATTGAGCAAAACTTTATGCATCGCTGTATGCTTTTGGAACTTACCTTAAATATTTTTGCGGAATTCACACACCAAGATGATGATGGCTTAATTTACGCATCAGGCCGATCACAATGAAAATGCACCAAAAAATTCAATCAAAACTTTTTGAGTCTAGGGTGCATCAAAATTTTTATGTATGGGAAATTAAGTTTCGGGGATAAAATTCTGATCGGCTCTGAAATCGCAACAAAATAGAAAAATGTACTAATATTTATCAAATGTATCGTTAGAAAAATCAATTTTCTTTTTCTATCGATGCCTGATGGGATTCAATCTCTCATGAAAAAACCAAATCAGAAACTTACAAGTTAATTTGGCCTTAAGGCTATCTTTTTGTTCTGATTACAATCTTCAACTCTGAGAAGAACTTCATCTGATTTAAAATAAATAAGATTTGACCTCATGAAATATCCGTGAATTGTATTTTGTACAATTTCATACTATTATTGCACGCTGAAGTTGGCTGAAATCGGTCTGAAATTGTATGTTTTGTATTTCTCCCGGGTCCTAGTCAGCCGAAACGTGTTTGTAAACAGGGAGTAAAAATATCGCCATTTTTTCCTCCATTTCCGAATATACCTTATTTTTATCTTACATACTTTCATATTATATTTACTAATGTCTGCGTCCAAGTAATACCTTGTCTTCTCCGAAATCACTCAAGAAAAAAGAATGCATATTTGTCATTAATTATACCTATTTGTCATGTATTCATAACCATTGTTTGGTCTCATTCATCGAATGCTAGCATAGCTCAGAGGCTCTGTGACGGAGCAGAGACCTCGAGACCGTCACCCCCACTCGACGGAAGCCACAGCACAACTGAACGCCTCAGGTTGGATCCACAGGTTTGTGTGTAAATATGGCTATGAACGCAACTGAGCTCAGCGTGCATAAGTTGCTGCAAAATCGCAGGTCCGTACTGCTTTCATCTAAGCTTATAACGCAGCATAAATAAATTCAAGAAAACTAGGTTGAAAAGATAAAACAATTGATGTTGTAATGGCAAATGGCTCTGTATATGTTGCGAGCGTTGTAAAAAATGCCGAGTACTTGCAGAACTGTTCTTTAAGTCGTAAAAGTCCTTAGCTTCCTCACGACATGCACGCGACTTGCGCGCGACTTGCACGTGACTTCCACATGACTTGCTCGCGATTTCAATCCTATCTTCTGTTGCCATTTTAACTCTAACTCTATCGTCCACTGCCATTCCTCTGTTTCTGTTCTGTTGATGTTATACTTTTATTTTCTGTTATCATTATTTTTCGGGTGTTATATTATCCCATTGCATGAACTATAATCATCTAATATTATTTCTTCTCGGTCTGTAAGCATTTTAACATGAACATTTTTTTTAAATATCAATAACACTTATTTTCCACAAAATTCAGGATGTAGAGTGAAAACCTTCACCAGTCTTAGCGAGAATATTTTTATTAATTTTTTGAATGCACAAAAACATATTCCTATTATATAGTTATATCACACATAAGAGTCATCAATGGTGCTTATAAATACGAAATTTTACCACGGTAGCTCCCACTGCGGCAGTGGGAGCTGTGACATCCATCAAGTACAACACTCCCACAGCGGCTAGCATCAAACGCAACACTCCCACAGCGGCTAGCATCAAACGCAACACTCCCACAGCGGCTAGCATCAAACGCAACACTCCCACAGCGGCTAGCATCAAACGCAACACTCATACAGCGGCTAGCATCAAACGTTACACTCCCACAGCGGAAAGCATCGAATGTAACACTCCCACAGCGGCTAGCATCGAGTGCAACACTCCCACAGCGGCTAGCATCGAGTGCAACACTCCCACAGCGGCTATCATCGAGTGCAACACTCCCACACATAAAAATAAGGACAAACACAACACTCTCACAGCGTTCCTCGGCTTATAAAAATTCTGCAGCGTACGCTACATGTCATCTTTTAAATACCGTAGAGTATACGGTGCAACTCGACGTTGAAACACCGCGCTATGTACCGCAGCAATTATCATTTGAAACCATGCTGCACAACATTTAGTATCTAAATACCGTGCTGCATACTATTTGCCATCTGAATACTGTGTTGCATACTATATAGTGTTTGTATACTGCGCTGGATACCATTTAGTATTTGAATATCTGAATACCTAGCACTTCACTATTTAGTATCTGAATACTGCGCTGTATACTATTTGGCTTTCAATGCTTATAGGGCGTTCCGAACATCAAATCCAAGGTTTTTTGGAAAGTTTGAAATTATCTATGGGATGTATCAGATTGGAACTGAACACTGCAATGTTGTTGAAAGTACTTCAAGCTGTTTATGAGCATGCAGACTGCATCCATAGTTTTGACGGTTATTGTGACATTTATGTATATAGCGTTGCAATGATAAATTTTTCACAATGAGTAGTAAATGGTTGACGCTGTTTGAAAATTTTACCTGGTACAGAATTTCTCGTTGGGAAACAATAATAAATTGAACAAAATTATAAAAATAATAAAAATACCTAATCTGATTAAACGTACTTGAGGAATGAGTTCAAATATGCCCATGAAATTCTGAGCAATCAGAATAAAGAAATGAAAAAAAATAAAATTCACCGACACCGTCGTGATGCATTTTTCAAGAAACGCTACGACGTTAACAAAACAGACTAGCTGATTTGCAACAGAAGCTAAGTCATAAATTATCGCCTACGGGAGAATTGTTTGGTCAGTTCTGATTGGCGAGGAAAGTAATTCCTTATTGGTCAGGTGAGATAGACAAAACAAAAAATTCTAATGGAACGGTACAAGTGGGCACAAAAATAAAAATAATTGGTCTAATTGGCCGGTACTTATTGGCGAGGAAAGTAATTACTTATTGGTCAGGGCAGATTGGCCAGAAAAATAGCACCTAATGGAGCAGTACAGATAAGCTCAAAATGAACGGTCGGTATGTTGAGATTGGTCACTGAAGTAACGACTGATTGACCAAGAAAATAGGAATGATTGGCCGATGCTGATTAGTCAAGAAAGTAAGGACTGATTTTCTTCATGGATTGCATGGCCATGAAACGGAGCAAATATTGTACCTATTGTCTCAACCATCGGATACAATACTACGCAGGGCCATGTAAACGAAGCCGATATTGTACCTACTGTCCCAATCATTGGATGCAATTGTAACACTATATTTACCAACGAGGGAATAATTTAAAGATACCAAAATTAGTTTAATTTTCTACATCTGATTCAGATGCTCAAACTATGACCGAACATGTGTAGGAATTTTTCTGTCATCATTAACGTCTTTAACGCTAGTGTTTCTCATACCACCATTAATTGATGCTGGTTTTTACACATGTTACCTTTCATTTTCAACACTTTATTATTGATTGTAGGCCGATTAAGTTTAATGATTATGATAATGATTATTGAAGATAATTTTTATTACTTTAAAATGAGCCTTCTTTGAAAATAACTTTATTTCTTTCATTATTTTTTCCGAAACTTCGATCTTTGGGTTCAGCTTCTCAAAGCTCAGGAATAATTTCCTAACAAAAACAGTTTCCTATATACCAGACCAATTTTATATACAGCCAGTCCACACTGTCATTACCGAATAGGGTATTGTAAGTCATATGACCATAAATATCACCTATTTATAGATCTAATATTAACCATGACCGTCATGACCGAACAGGGTAACGTCAGTTATATTACCATAAATATCTCTTATTTTTAGTACTAATATCCGTCATTATCGAACCGAATGTTGTCATTTATATGACCATAAATATTTCTTATTTTTAGTGCTAATATCCATCATTATCATCGTCAGTCATATGACCATAAATATTCCCTATTTGTGTTCACATGACCGTGAATATCACCTAGTTTTAGGGCTAGTATCCACCATGACCGTGACCGCCATGATGACTGCTGTGATGACCTCCCTTGTGACCGAAGCTCTCATCGTGGCCGTGATGCCCATGGTCACCAAAAGACCCTTTGTGCCCTTTGTGGTTGTCGTGGTGGTGGCCGTGGGCGTGGTGGCCTTTGTTGCCGTGGGCGTCGTGGTGCTGGCCGCCCTGGGGTTGAACACATTTCAATCAATATCATAAGCACCAAGTGGACTTATAAGTCAATAATTGTAGGGTGTTATTTTACCATTCAAGAGCGGTTCGCCATTTTACCTAATAATACCCTTGGTGTGTTTATCTTTTTATGTGTCTATCTGGAGTTTGCTTGTTCCATCTCTCTGTGACGCTCATAAAAATGCTTTATGGCCGTATCTGTGATACGAGTTTTCCAGTGCACAAGTACAAGAATATTTTAATCGCGGGTACCATTGGGATGGATAGATTTGTTTGTCATCCACATCTGGGAGATTTATTCAAAAAAATTTAATCTCGTCGTTTTTAAACACCCGTGTACAATAGTCTAAAATAAAAACCGGAAATGTAAAACATTTTTCTAACACTAACTGGGTTGCAATTGTGTTGCGTTAAATTCTCAAATATGTCATTAAATTCGTACATCATGCATGGCTGGAAGCAATCCGTAACCGAACGGATTTGCAATTGAAGACGGAAACAAATCAAATCTCTTTGGTTGCCGATGCGTGATTGCTCGAGCAGTAATAGATGACTAGAATTCTACAGTGTCGCCACTTCACCCCGATCAAAATTTTCGTGCGGCTGCCGCACTTTCCTCGGATTCAAAAAAATGTACATCTCAGTTATGAGACGACCCTCTATCTCACTGGAGAAGTTCAATTATCTGCATAAAATTGACGTGTGTTAACATAAAGCTTCCTGGTTTATGCTTTAGAAAAGCTAATCTGAAAAGCTAAATTATAATCTCACTGAAGCAGCCTTAAGCTGATTCACTTCAGGGTTGCAATAACAGCTCAAGTCATAGCAAACTTTCTGTCAAAAACCTACCATCAAATTGACTGTCAAACTGCCTAAGACTGTCAAGTCTTAGGACTTTGACTATCAAGTCTGTCGCAAACGAGTCCACCAGAAAAGAGTCGACAAGATCAAGATCAAGTTCAGTGAAGAGCCCCAGCTACACTGAGAGACTGTCTTCATCAAAAGAGGTTTTAGCTTTGATCAAAGGTAGCAAATTTGCTTCATTCTTTATTGCAATTGCCTCGTTCCAGCCGTGTTTTGGTCTGATATTGAGAGCAGGCATTTCATGCACGATTTATTTCGAACCAGGATCTTCCAATTAGAAGTCAATTATGACAGGAATGTTTGACGCTTTAGCCATATTAGTCGAGTCTAGAGTTGGGTGAGTGTAAAGTGATGTAACTGTGAAATCTGGCGAGTGTGAAATGAGGCAAATGTGAAGTGGGGCAAATGTGAAGTAGGGCAAGTATAAAAAGTGTATAGAAGAGTCCGAAGAGGGTCAAGTGTGAAATGTGGAGTGTGGCAGGTATCAAATTGAACAAATATAAAAGGGACATAGGGAAGAACTGAAATCATTGCGAAATGGGTCTGGTGGAAAGTTACACAGCACTCAAAACACTCTAAATCATTAACACTTTTCGTTTCGGTGTCGATGAAAGTAAATAAATATTCGGTTATCAAGTGAGACGATTATCTTGAGCTTAACATGAACAGAAGGCTGTTGTATCACCTGACATCGAGCAAAGTACTGAACTTAAAACGAGAACTCCTTGTTGCTATATGCCATAGTTTAATATTTTAACATTAATAGTAATCAATAAACAATCACAATCAATAATTTAAAATTTAAACGGAATATCAGAAATGGTAAAATAGAAAAGATATGTGATATTCGAAGGTCAGCGTAAGCCAGCCGTGATTCCAGTATTTATCAGCACCCTTCTTGAAAACAGCAATAGTGTCAGCACTCTTCAGCCTCCCCTTAAAAGCAGTAATACTGTCAGCACTCATCAGCACCGTCTTGAAAACAGTAATACTGTCATCACTGATCAGCACCCCTTAAAAACAGTTAAAACACTATTAATTTCAGCACTCATCAGCACCCTCTTAAAAAAACAGCAATAGTGTCAGCACTCATCAGCACCGCATAAAAACAGCAAAACAGCACTAATATCAGCACTCATCAGCACCCCCTAAAAACAGCAAAAACAGCACTAACACCAGCACTGACCAGCCTCCTAAGCACGCGAGCCATCAGCCTCACCTTGAAGCTGCCGCCACCAAAGCTGCCGCCCTTCTGTCCTTTGAAGAAGGCGTCAGAGCCGTCATGGTGGCCGAAGTAAGACTTGTGGTCGCTGTCGTCGTAAAACTTCTTATTCTGTCCGAATTCTTCCTTGTGGTACACGTTCTTGAAGCCCTGGGGTAATAAATGGAAGTTTAATCATTTTGTGCAGGGGTAATCATTTACGAATTTTGTTCAAGGACGTTCATTGAGGAATTTTGTGTTGGGGTGAAGATCTACGAATTTTGTGTATGGGTGAAGAGCTACGAATTTCGTGTAAGGGTGAAGAATGACGAATTTTGTGTTTTTGTAAATTTTGTGCCAAGTTGTCAAGAGGAGCTTTTGACAAGCTACAACAAGTATGAATTACTGAAATAAATGTGCAATACCAAGAGCATTGAAGGTCTGAAACCAACACTACCCTATTCACACAAGACTCGCTTGTTATCGGGTAGGTTGTATTTCACTACTCCAAAAAATCTTCACAATATACTCAAAAGTTATCTTACGTATTATAAGTCTCACACAAGGTAACCATATTTCAATACGACCAAAGATTTTCAAAACTTAGATTTTCAAAAGTTTTCTTATGTATTATAAGTCTCACACTAGATTACCTTATTTCACTATGACCAAATATCTTCATAACATCCTCACCTATTCAAAAGTTACCTCATATAATATAAGTCTCACATAACGTTACCTTATTTCACTATGACCAAATATCTTCATAACATCCCCATCTATTCAAAAGTTATTTCATTTATTATAAGTCTCCCACAAGGTTACCTTATTCTTATGTCCTTTCTGTTGATGGCCTGCGGCACCGTGATGGTGTCCTTTGTGCCCTTTCTTGCCGGCGTGATGGTGGCCGTGATAGTGATCATTGTGGTCGTGCCCTCCGTAGTGCTTGCCGCCGTGGTCGTGGAAGCCCTGCGAGATCGGCAAACCTCCATCACACGTCAATACTGACACACGATTTCTCGGATTTGTGGGCACGTTTCCTATTACTTGGCGTGTGTACGTAACGGATAGAAAGAGTTAATGATGTCTACACTGACACACGATATCTCGGATTTATGGGCACGTTTCCGATTATTTGGCGTGTGTACACAATGGATACATTGAGTGAACAAGCATCAATACTGAAGATCAATTTCTTATATTTATACGTATGTATGTTTCCGATTATTTGTAGAATAAATAAACGAACATAAATGCTGGCAAACAATTTCTCTTCTTTGCATGTATGTTTCCCATTATTTAGCATCTAAACGCAATGAATAGAAAGGGCAAATGACGTCAATACTGACAAACGACATCTTGTATTTTTGTGCATGTATGTTTCTAATTATATACCATCTGTACGCAATGGATAGAATGAATAAACGAACGCCAGTGCTGGAAAAACGACTTCTTACGTTTGTATGCATGTGTGTTCCAAATTATTTGGTCTCTGTGCACATGGGATGGAAAAAGTGAACGAAATTCAATGTTAATGTAATTAGATCACTTCATTATTTTAATATATGTGTTTATATGCCATTATGTGTGCTGATCATATTTTCAAATTGAATGTATTTAAAAACACTGTGTACTTACCAGCGAATTTATTTACTCTTTACCTGTATAAATAAACAACAAATGAGAGTAACACATACCAGGTACCCACTGCTCATACACAAATGCATGTGTGTATTTAAGCTCTCTTTATATATATACATACATGCATGTGAATTAAATGTGCCCTCTACCATTTACAGTATCTGATCGAACAAGTGCCAGTTTCACGTAGCATCGACGTTCCTGAAAAACAGTTTCACATTGCTGATTAATTTCACAATGCTGTTCTAATTCTGAAATTCTGCACCATTACCTGTTGCCGGGTGCCCACAAATATTTGTTACATTAGAAATCTCTAAATTAATTTCAAGGAAACGCTACCGCTCAGAGCCTGCTACGATTTCCTTTCATCTGCACAGACAACTTTTATATTCTGCATCATTTGCTTCATCACAGGCCGGGGATCAGGATCAGTTTTCTCATCCATCCCTTTTGAACTCCGCTCTCTATAGTGGCACGCGGCAGCTGCTCTAGCTTGACTCGAGTCTCCACTATTTTGTGTACAGTACTGTTGCATATTATAGTTACGTACTGTTACGCGTTATAGTTAAGCACTGTTGCGCAATGTAGTTGAGTAGTGTTGCGCATTATAGTTAAGAAATGTTGAGCATTTTAGTTTATTACTTTCACGCATTATAATTAAGTACTATTGCACATACATTAGAGTTAAGTATTGTTGCGCATGATAGTTAAGACATTCGTACGTAAATAAGTGAGGAATGGTTGTGTTAATCGAATGATCAGATGAGGTCTCTCCCATCAGTCAAAAGTACAGTACACGTGGGAACACCTAACTGAAACTGTATGAATAGTCGCAAAAATACAGGAAAACACATTTATACTCGAAACTTTCATTGGTCGAATTCCACACTCGTAGCAGTTCACACTGCAAAAACATAAGGCTTCTGAAAGGCCTATACGAGGCAGCTCCTTAAATCGCTTTTAGGGAAGCTTAAACTAACTTATCTAATCCTTAAATGGCCTTTAGGGAGGCTTAAACTAACTTATCTAATCCTTAAATGGCCTTTAGGGTGGCCTAAACTAACTTATCTAATCCTTAAATGGCCTTTAGGGAGGCTTAAACTAACTTATCTAATCCTTAAATGGCCTTACGGGTGGCCTAAACTAACTTATCTAATCCTTAAATGGCCTTTAGGGTGGCCTAAACTAACTTATCTAATCCTTAAATGGCCTTTAGGGAGGCTTAAACTAACTTATCTAATCCTTAAATGGCCTTACGGGTGGCCTAAACTAACTTATCTAATCCTTAAATGGCCTTTAGGGAGGCTTAAACTAACTTATCTAATCCTTAAATGGCCTTACGGGTGGCCTAAACTAACTTATCTAATCCTTAAATGGCCTTTAGGGAGGCTTAAACTAACTTATCTAATCCTTAAATGGCCTTACGGGTGGCCTAAACTAACTTATCTAATCCTTAAATGGCCTTTAGGGTGGCCTAAACTAACTTATCTAATCCTTAAATGGCCTTTAGGGAGGCTTAAACTAACTTATCTAATCCTTAAATGGCCTTTAGGGTGGCCTAAACTAACTTATCTAATCCTTAAATGGCCTTTAGGGTGGCCTAAACTAACTTATCTAATCCTTAAATGGCCTTTAGGGAGGCTTAAACTAACTTATCTAATCCTTAAATGGCCTTTAGGGTGGCCTAAACTAACTTATCTAATCCTTAAATGGCCTTTAGGGTGGCCTAAACTAACTTATCTAATCCTTAAATGGCCTTTAGGGTGGCCTAAACTAACTCATTTAATCTACGCCTTCAATGACCGTGGGCGAAATTCAACGTACTCGCGGCAGCCCTGCAATGCCCTTGCATAGTTTCTGCATCATCTCTGGGTCTTCCGAAAGCAGACCTTATACCTCGATGAGTTCAATAATAAACAATTGCGAGCAGCAAAATAACAATATAATATTTTACAATTAATAATTGTAAAGTAACAATCTTTTACAATTAATAATTGTAAAATAACCATCTTTTACAATAAATAATTGTAAAATAACCATCTTTTACAATTAATAATTGTAAAATACTGTACAATAATTTATTACAAGAGAGCCTAATTCGCCTCAAAAATTAAACCATCGTTAATATTAATAACCCAATAAGCGAACGAATTAATGGATATGAGTTCAACTAACTTTTGAAATCCTCACGGGCAAGTCAATTATGAGTTTGAAATTTATTTGATATACTCGCGGAAATAAATAAAAGTTGACTGAATTCACATTGAAATACTTGCAAAAAATCAACCTGGAAACCAGAATCTGCCTTTGAAATACTCACAGAATCAAAATGTTTTCCGAAGTCTCCTTTGTGGTGACCGTGGTGACCGTGCTCGTCGTGGTGACCGTGGTGACCCTTGTGGCCGTGGCCGTGGTGGTGACTGGAGTGGTGATCACCGTGGTGCCCGTTGTGGTGACCGATGCCGCCGTGTCCATAGCCTAAAACATTATTATAGTCCATGTTTGAGTTACACGACGACATTTTATGCGCACCTCAGCTTACACTGATATGAATTAATCCTAATCACCCTAACTTATTCATTACTTGAATCGAGCACAGCATTAATTGAATGACTAGGACTAGTTTCTGTCCGTATAAGCTGAAATTTGTGTACGAAAATGTAGTATAACTCAAGAATCTAGTGCATGGATGTGCAAGAGCTCAGATGCCGGTCTACTTAGACGGAAATCATTAAATGTAACAGATATTTTCAATTTTAAGTGTATATTTTACTCTCAGCATTTACTCGCCCGTAGAGAAAAAGCATCGCATAATGGCGCACCTTTGCTACTCACGTATGACATGCAATGCATGAATACAATCTTGGCTGAGTAAACATTACAATCCCGCCTCCCTAGCCGCTCTAGCTACTCACATATGACAAGCAATGCATGCATACAATATTGCCTCCCTAGTCGCTCTAGCTACGCACATCTCACAGCTCACAACTCACCAGTAGCTGCTGTGTCCAAATCTGCCTCGACGACCGTCAAGTGTTGCACAGACGCCGACGTCTGCGGTTCTTCTTGCTGCTGCTTGGCCTGCCTCTTACCCCCGCTCTCTTTGTCTTGATTCTGCTTCTTGGTCGTCGCAGCTAAAGACTTTCCAGAGCTAGACCCCGATTTTGGCTGCTGGGAGCTCGATCTTTGCAGTTTAGTATCCTGCTTCTGTTGCTTATCACTCGGTTTTTCCAACTTTGTTACTTGCTTCTGTTGATTGGATGCTTGTCCCAGTAGAGCTCGACCAGCGTTTTTCTGATCTTTTCTACTGCCTTCATTGCTTGATTGCTTAGACGACTGCCCATTTTTAGGATTACTCACATTTTGAGTTTTTGAATCGTTTTCAGGTTTGTTTGCTGCCTGAGCTTGGGTAGCAGGCTTCACCAGAGAGGATTTTGGTTTTTTGCTGTCATCGTCTCCACTGATGGGTGTCGGTGCAATTGGCTTTTGGTTTTGGGGTCGTTTTTGGAGCTGGGAGGTGAGTGCAGGAGATTGGGCGGCTGATGCCACTCCCAATACGAGCAGAACAAGGAATAACTGTACGAGAAAATAAAACAAATTTACGAACATGGCGATGCCTCGCATGTGCGTACATCCTGGCTTAGAAGCCTTATACTGCCGAGAATTTGAACCCATGGGAATAAGTTAAAGCTTTTCTTCGATACTACATTGTATCGCTTTGTGCTGCCGAGAATTTGAGCCCATTGGAATATATTAAAGTGTTTCCTGGAAACGGCATGGTATCACCTTGCACTGCAAAGAATTTAAAACTATTGGAATAAATTAAAGCTTCTCCAAAATACGATGCCGTTCAAGGCGAAGTACATCGGGGTTTAGAACACTTATCTGCCGATAATTTGATTCCATTGGATTAAGTTAAAGGTTCTCCAAAAAGGAATTCTGTTCAGGCGTTTTGATTGTCATTAAATACAATGCACGCTTCGTGCCAAGTGTGAGAGAACTGTAAAGCTTTTTCTTCTATCATTTTTACCTCTCGATCAGTTACATCGTTGAATGATATGATTGGTGTTTAGGAAAACGTGAAGGTTCTGCCGAATTGTTTTCTGACTTCTCTGCAATGCAACTTGCAGTAGAATACCCATTACAGCTGGTTCTGTGTTGTGCTGTAAAATTGCAACTCGTATTACGATTTATAATACATTAATTAAGAATAATATACACAATACAGCTGGTGCTAAGAGCGGTATTGAACACAGCTGAGCGAGGAGTGATATACAATGTGTGGATCACAGCTTATGATAAGAGCGATATAGAACGGCTACATTCTTTGGTTAAATTCAACTTAGAGTTCATTTTGATATGCAATCGGTTTTTATTTGACGTGAGCTTATTGATTTCTTCATATCAATGAGACGCTTTGAAAAAGATCACATATGCATGAGATTAGATTTCAAGATAATTAGAGCCTCCCTAACCCAATAATGGTGTTCCAATGAGAGGAAGGATGAAGGCAAAATTTAGAATGGAGTTAAAGTAACGCAAAAGCTATGCATAAGTTTGTTTCCACGCAAGATCCCCAGCGCTTAGAACCGTTAGTTAAGAAGAAAAGTTATGAAATCAGATAAAATTAAGAAGAAAATCATAGCTGATGAAAATAGGGCAGCAGTGGACCAAAAAAAATGGTCCTCACTAAAGCAAAAACCTATTAAATTTCGACAAAAAAAAGGCCTGGCTAACTCTCAGCTCGGGACCTCACACTGCCCACGGAGAGCACTAATTTCCATAAATGAAATATTTGTATACTCCTGAGGGGAAATGCATGAGAATACATCTACTAAGAATTTGTTCATTTTGTTCAGCATTATGTTTTTGCCCGTTGTTGTTCGTGAGACCTCGCTGGATCTCTTCAGCGACCTGGTGTTGGTGAATGACTACAATGATCATCAATTGGCTTTGCCTAACACTTTGAGTGCGACAGGTAAAGCTGAAGTTCAACATTCACCACAAATTCAAAAATTAATTATAGTAAGCAATGTTGAAAATAGCAAAAATTATCTGGATTGTGCCTTCATTTAGTTTGATTACGTATTTATGAAAATTAAGTTTGTGACTACTGGTCGTCCAGCAGCATTATGAAAATTCTCTCCGTGTACCACTGGTGGCATATGTAGCGGTCAAAGTGTTGAGCAACATGCGATGCCGATATCGGCTTAGTATTATGTAAAGATGGTCTGCGTTAACACGCACGTTGGCTGCCTATGGGGCATAAGAGTCCCGCTAGGTAAATTGCTCACTCACGTATCGGTGTTAATTAACAGCATTTCAATTATTTCACTATCTTTTTTATAAGGGATTCAAGCATACAAGGTAAAATATCATCATTCCATTACATTTTCACGCTTCTTCGAAAAGATTGTTTTTTTTCGAGGCATAAAGTCGTTTTTAAACTCTGCTACTTACAACATAATTTATTGTGATATCGCTGAGCGCACGTGTGCTTCCAGCGGCAGCGAACGCGTTAAACTCATAAATTATTCGTTTTGTTGAGCATCAACTGCACCAGACGCAGCTAAGCAAACCGAGGTGCTTTGCTTTCATGAATGTCCAGTTTCAAACTCGAAAAATTTTTGTTATTGGTTTTTCAATGCAAATCAAAATACGTATCCGCCGTTGTTGGTTTTTTATAGCCAATAATAGCACGTGTCCTCACTCTCAACTCTAAGTGAGGAAAGGATCTTCAAGTTCGGATTCATACAGATCAAATTATGGATTCGAGACCTAAAAGTTTTTCCAAATTTATTGAGAGTGAGTAAATCAGATATGAAGAATTAAAAAATAACTGTTATAAATATTAAACTACAATTAAACAAGATAATTTTTGATTATTTAGCAAACTTTTTTTTCTTCTCAGGTTTTTATTAAGTTGATTAACAAATAACGTACCCGCATGATGTAAGACGAGAGCGTTCAGACAAGTACTGCTACTGCTGGTGGCCGGAGCTGAAGTGACGTGATCTCTCGGAGCGCGGCTTATATAGTCCCGGCCGGCATGCGGTGGCCTTCGTTGTTTCGTAGCCGCGGCGGTGGAAGTTGACGAAGTAATTCTGAGCTGACAGGGTGGGGAAAAGCCTAGTGCGTGCACTTGAAGCACAAGTGCCCGCACTGCGCTTTTGTGAGTCCCATTTTGTGCATCTTAATTCGTGCATTCTATTGTGTCGGTCCTACTTTGTGCATCTTATCATGTGCATTCTATTATGTCAGTTTCTATTTTGTGCATCGTATTTTGCGCATCTTATTTTGTCATTCTATTGTCGGTCCTATTTTGTGTATCCTATTTTGTGCGTCTTTTTTGTGCATTGTATTTTTGGTCTAAACGAGCTACCGGGCGCTGGAGGCGGTAACTTATCTAATCAAAACCTGATGCGGCAATAGTAATTAAAGAACAGGAGCTGTTGAAACACCAAATACACCTGCGTTAGATTGAAACTTTTGAGGCCAAAATCCTAACGTTTGCATTTTATTTAAGAAAATTTCATCCATAAAGTCATTTTAGCGGTTTGCAGATGTTGTATGTTTTTTAAGGTTAAATTCTGTTTGAATAACTCATTTTATTCCAGGAACAATGCCTTTTTTTGTGTTTGTTTGAGCAATTCAGACTCATTAAATAATTTCATTCCACAAACAATGTATCAGTAAAATCATTACTTAGTATCACAAAGGACCATTTAGATTAGGTTAGGTTAGTTTTAGGTAGGTTAGGTTGGGTTTGGGCAAAGAGGTTAGAATGATGGAGGGCATCATCGCGTTAGCGTGAAGCCAGTGGAGGCGGAAAGTCCATGCAACGGAGGTGGTGCGCAGTTAGTCACTAGCAGTCAGAGGAGCAGGAGGCAGCTTAACCATGCTGTAATCAAATACTTCGTTTTCAATATGCCGCGCTCATGCATCATGCACGAGTGGTACAGTAGTACTTTCAAAAAATATTCAGACATAAGTTTTCACATGTACGTACCGAAATTTCATGAGTTACAAACTTCAACAGGAATACATTTAGTTGATAAGTTAAAACTTAAGCACATAAATTACTTTAAAAAAAATAATGTCAAACTTATTGCTCAACTTTTAAGTGATTCCATGGCAGATGGATTACAATTTTGTCTAAATAATAGTATTGACTGTTTTAACGATAGTGAGACAATAAAATTTATAATTGAGTTTGATGTATTAAATTCTAGAAATAATTTGTCATATGGATATAAAAAACCTATTAACTCAAATAATACCGGCAATGTATTTTCTACCCTTGATGAAGACATTTCCTATATACAATCACTTTGCTGCCCAACATCTGGCAAACTAATGTGCGGGTCAGTCACGAAAACAGGATTTACAGGATTTTTAATTTGTATTAAAAGCATTAAAAGCTTATTTTACAAAATTTTGAAACTGGCCACGAGTTTTTTACTTGCGTATAAAATAAGTCAAGATCATTTAGAATTAATTTTCAGAAAAATTGGAAGCAGAGGTGGTCGCAATAACAACCCAACAGCACAACAATTTGCTTGTTCCTATAAACATCTATTTGTTCACAACGAAATAAAAGATGTTCTTAATGGTACTGCACGTCATTCGAAGATGTAACAATTTTGACAGCATCTAGTACCAGCAACGCATCTCTATCAATTTCATCTTGCGCTCTAACAGAATTTAAATATTCATGTGTTGAGAAAAGAATAATGTCTGACGATGTTCACTGTAAAGATGCACGAAGAGACGAAACATATACCAAGATTGTTCTAAATAGATAACTGTTCTGAATTTTTTTCTAATTCAGTGTATTTTCATAACGGTGTTCCTTATGTAATTACGTGCATAAACAACATGAAAAATAAATCGAGTGGGTTACAAACGTTTCCGACTAAAGTACTTAGAGTTTTTGCTGACATTGTAGCCCCACTGATATCAAATATTTTTAACCAGTCCCTCTTACTAGGCACTTTCCCGAACTCCCTCAAAGTTGCTAGAGTAACCCCTATCTTTAAAAGTGGTGAAAAAACCTCTGTAAACAATTATCGACCTATCTCCGTACTACCAATTATTAGCAAAGTATTCGAAAAGATTGTGTATAAAAAGTGTACTCTTATTTTGAACAAAAATCATTTCTTTATGATAAACAATACGGCTTTCGCTCTAAAAAATCAACAACACAGGCTATATTAAATAATTTACAATTCCTCTATTCTAATATAGATGAAGGAAAGCCTGTCTTCTCTGTATTTCTTGACTTTCGAAAAGCATTCGATTGTGTGGACCATAAAATACTACTCTAGAAACTACACTGTTATGGCATTCGAGGGATTGCCCATGATGGGTTCAGATCATACCTAACAAATCGGAAGCAATACGTTGTCATTGACGACGCAAAATCAGACCCACAGACAATTAGCCATGGAGTTCCACAAGGATCTGTTCTTGGGTCTCTCCTGTTTCTGAGTTTTATCAATGATATTGTAAAATCTACATCATTCTTCAAATTCATACTTTTTGCCGATGACAGTACGCTTTCTGCGGTCCTTCCGAACCAAAATCCTGCTATGATTTTGGAGAGTATAAATAATGAACTTCATAAGGTTTCATCGTGGCTCAAAGCTAATAAAATAAGCCTTAATATTGATAAAACAAATTGTATTACATTCTCATACAAGAAAGATGTATCTCTCACATGCATTAAAATTGGCGAAGGTGAAATCGAAGAAACCAACTCATGTAAGTTTCTGGGCATCATAATAGATAAACATCTGACCTTCAAAGAGCACATCACTCATATTAGTTCTAAATTATCAAAATCCATCGGAATCCTAAATAAAGTTAAAAAAATTTTCTGCCTGAAACAGCTTTACAAATGCTCTACCGAACGCTCATTTCTCCATACTTGCAATACGGAATAGAAGCATGGCACGGAACTGATAAAAATAAAACCAACAAAATTTTTACCCTGCAGAAAAGAGCTGTCAGAGCGGTAAAGAACCTAGAATATAATGCTCACACAAATGATTCTTTCAAAAATTTACAAATACTTAAACTTTCGGATCTCTACAAAATCTCTATCTGTAATTTCATTTACAAACCATTAAGAAATGATGGCGACAATAGCCTAAGACAATTATTGACTGCGCAAACTTGTCATCACGACCATTTAACCCGAAATAGAAGTAAATTCATGCTTCCTTATTATTCAAAGGCCCGGTCGCAACACAGTATCCTCTTCGTTGGAACCAAAACTTGGAACTCTATACCTGCGGAGATCCGTAAATGTAATTCGTACAAAGTATTCAAAAGACATTTTGAGTCTCACTTCCTATTAGAATACTAGTCGTGTAAGATCACCATGCCAAATCTAGCCTCCTACATGTAACTAATAATAATGTAATAATGTAACTTGCCTTGGGTAACATAACCGATCTTCAGTCTGCTCTTGAATCGTTTTATCGAACATTCTGTTAAATATAGCCGATTTGATCTATATTGTAAAATACAGCATAAAATATCGAGTTAATTATCTCAATGATCAGTCTTATGCGAAACTAGGTTAAGTGAACTAGGTTAAACATTATTGTACACCTTAGAATAACGTGATGATAGGATGCCCTAGAAGTCGCTGAACTTGTTCGGGCCCACAGGTAGCTATACTCAAATTTGACCATTGCACTAGACTTAAGAAACATTCTACCTCTGTATCACCTGTGGTAAATAAATTTTTTAAATTGTTTAAATTGTTTGTACAGGAGTATACATAGTAAGAAAATTAAAAAAATGTTCTTTGTTACGAATAATGTGAAATTGCTCTTTGTCAAAATACTGGTATTAAAAATTCCTTGAAGTTCGTTAATCTTAAAGAGAAAGTGCAATTGACCTATCCATCGAAGGATCTCATTGGCTTATGTTTATTTGCTGAAAATGAATGTCTCAAAATATTGCTATGTGAACGAATCCTAATACTTATGACTTAAAAAAAGCTTCATTCCACACTTCGTATTTGTATTGAAGAGAAACTGTTCATTTCACTTCATAACTACTCTTTCGAAGTTGATCCACTACAGAATCATGTTTATTTATTAATAAAATGTGTTATATCTCAATTATTTCTTTAAAATGTCATCCCTCTTCTAAACTATTTAACGAAACCATGCATAAACAGGGAAATGTTAGCCGTCAGATTTCAAATAAATTAACTTTATTTTCAGGTATGTTAATATAATGCCTATATTCTATAAAACTTCTTCTGTACAACAAAATTGAATTACTTTATGGTTGTTAAAGTCCTCTTTGTTACCTTAGAACCCACAGAAAAAAAATCATGTCTTGAAAGCGTTTGGAATTATTCATTTCATTACATAAGTGGATGTAAGTTGCTTTGTATGTAAATTTTCTACGTAAATGTTGTTCTTCCTCATTCAGCGAATACACAATTGAAATATATGACTAAAAAGAAAACCACCTCTGGCACACCGAGTCCATGATGTGGAGGGGGTGAGGTAGACTCCCCTCCACAGCTTCACCACCTCCACAGGGTGTACTAAATAGCGGGTGGGCGGGGCTTGGGACGGCTGATTTGGCTTCACTCGCTCGACAGGTAAAAGGTGGCGATGCCGCCTCCATCCATTCAACCTCCTTGGGTTAAAGTCATCCTACTTGCGAACTCGACAAGTCCAGTGACATATAGGGTATTATTTGAAAGCTTTATTTCACATGTATAATTTCATTTTATCTAGAACACTTTTTTTGAACGTACAATAAACCGATCGAAAGGTTGTCAGTGTAAAAGAGTAGAACATTATCCATATCACAATAATATATTTATGATTCAGCCACGCAAGAATGCTCAAGTATTTATGGTTGTTTGCTTGCATTACATTGGTGCGCGTAATTTTACTTGTTCTTGTTTCGTATCGCTCTAATAACGCTTTTGTAGTGCAAAATGACTTTGTTTCATCTTTATCTGGCCCATGTACCATGCTCACATTCGATATTTACTAGCTATTCCAGGTTAGATATATTTCTCTATTAAATATTCCAATGGATTTCGGGAGTTTATTCCCATATATGAGATATATTTTCTGAAAGTATGATTTTTGTATCATCGATGAGTTCTGAAAATATTAGTGAATTAGTTTCCTCAATTATCCATCAACGATATTCATGAGTGGGAGTGATATATTTCCCTCGTAGGAGAAGAACGTAATTTAATATTATCGACTCGACATTGTCTCACATTATGTTTACTTCGAACCATATCGAGGCTTTTTCAAGTATACCATTTATTCTGTTGCATATTGTAACATAAGTTTGTACGGAAAAGAGTTGAATAATACTATTTTTGTTTAGAGTATGAATTAAAATGATGAAATACATTCAACAAAATCATCATTAAGGAATATGAAAAACAGAAGAGGTCCTAAAACTGATTCTTGTGACTTATGCCAAGTATGGCTTATTATGCGTTACCCTTTACCCCAATTTTTTGCGATTTGTCTCATATATTCCAAATTGAACGCGAACTATCATACTTATCTAATACATAGCAATGAAGCTTCGAGAGAGATATGCTGTAACCAACACAGTCTAATGCTTTGGGGAGGACAAAAATGACGGAGGAAGCAATGCTTTTTTCGTAGATCATGAGGTGAAGATATTGCAGGCAATTTAGAATGGCTTGCGTTGTCGACTTATTAGATCGGAAGCCACACTATGCTTTACGTAAGAATTATTTTGAACTTAGTAACCCTACCCATTAAAACCCAATCTTGAAGACTTTGAGCATCAAAAAATGTCAATTTGGCAACACTGGCACCAAAAAAAATCTACAGTTGGTTCTCGAAGATGTGAGGAACCAAGGGTGCTCCAAGGGTGCTCCTTCAATTTTTTTTTGTTTTTTTGTGATTTGGTATGTACCACATCTGACACGCGGTGCAGCAAAGGGTTAAATTAACTAACTAAACTCGTACAATAGCAGTGATTCTGTGGCTATTTCTAACCTATTATTACGCACGACAATGCAACATTAAAATCCGCTTAAGAAATGCAATGCCAGTAAAGTTCTGAAGCTGCAGAATAACGTGTGACAATACAATGAGTATACGGTTATTTATCATCAATTTTCTCTCACTATGATGATAAAGTTGTAATATTAGAGTTATCAATGTAATGATTGTGACGTAAGTAGAGTTCAGAAAGTGTACTGAATTCTGAGTGAGCAATGAAATGCACCGAGTAATATTGAGTGCATTGAGTAGATGTACGAATAGTTTTGAGCTCCAATCTGAGTTATAGAATTAATATTCAAAATAAATAAGGTCAAATGCAATAAAATTATGTCAAATACACTGTAAATAAGGTCAAATATAAAATAAAGGCACATTGATAATAAACAATGCCAAACATATTGGAGCTAAGATAGAATATCGGAGGTAACGTGTGACTTTCCTTCGATGCGACATCAAAACTGGACAGCATTTCTTTGAGGGGCTGTCTTACTTGAGTAATGCTGAGTAATGCTGCACCACCCTCATGTGAGCAGTGCTGCACCACTCTCATGTGAGTAGTGCTGCACCACCCTCATGTGAGCAGTGCTGTACCACCCTCATGTGAGTAGTGCTGCACCTCCCTCATGTGAGCAGTGCTGCACCACCCTCATGTGAGTAGTGCTGCACCACCCTCATGTGAGTAGTGCTGCACCTCCCTCATGTGAGCAGTGCTGCACCACTCTCATGTGAGTAATGCTGCACCACCCTCATGTGAGTAGTGCTGCACCTCTCTCATGTGAGTAATGCTGCACCACCCTCATGTGAGCAGTGCTGCACCGCCCTCATGTGAGTAGTGCTGCACCTCCCTCATGTGAGTAATGCTGCACCACCCTCATGTGAGCAGTGTTGCACCGCCCTCATGTGAGTAGTGCTGCACCGCCCTTATGTGAGTAGTGCTGCACCACCCTCATGTGAGCAGTGCTGCACCACTCTCATGTGAGTAATGCTGCACCACCCTCATGTGAGCAGTGCTGCACCGCCCTCATGTGAGTAGTGCTGCACCTCCCTCATGTGAGTAGTGCTGCACCACCCTCATGTGAGTAGTGTTGCACCTCTCTCATGTGAGTAGTGCTGCACCACCCTCATGTGAGCAGTGCTGCACCACCCTCATGTGAGCAGTGCTGCACCACCCTCATGTGAGTAGTGCTGCACCTCCCTCATGTGAGTAGTGCTGCACCTCCCTCATGTGAGCAGTGCTGCACCACCCTCATGTGAGCAGTGCTGCACCACCCTCATGTGAGCAGTGCTGCACCACTCTCATGTGAGCAGTGCTGCACCACCCTCATGTGAGCAGTGCTGCACCACCCTCATGTGAGCAGTGCTGCACCACCCTCATGTGAGTAATGCTGCACCACCCTCGTGTGAGCAGTGCTACACCGCCCTCATGTGAGCAGTGTTGCACCACCCTCATGTGAGTAGTGCTGCACCTCCCTCATGTGAGTAATGCTGCACCACCCTCATATGAGCAGTGCAGCACCGCCCTCATGTGAGCAGTGCTTCACCACCCTCATGTGAGTAGTGCTGCACCTCCCTCATGTGAGTAATGCTGCACCACCCTCATGTGAGCAGTGCAGCACCGCCCTCATGTGAGTAGTGCTGCACCGCCCTTATGTGAGTAGTGCTGCACCACCCTCATGTGAGTAGTGCTGCACCACCCTCAAGTGAGTAGTGCTGCACCACCCTCATGTGAGTAGTGCTGCACCGCCCTTGTGTGAGTAGTGCTGCACCACCCTCATGTGAGTAGTGCTGCACCACCCTCATGTGAGCAGTGCTGCACCACCCTCATGTGAGTAGTGCTGCACCACCCTCATGTGAGTAGTGCTGCACCACCCTCATGTGAGTAGTGCTGCACCACCCTCATGTGACTTAGTTGAGTTACATTCCCCTTAATAGGTCTTCACGTTTTCATTTTACTGAAACAAAGTTAGAAATGACAATGACATAAAACATCAGTTTATTTCTGCTTTGTTCCGACTAAACAACGGCGTCATGACTCACCCATTGAATTGCAAGATGGCGTCATGGTGTCATGAATTACAAGATGGCGTCATGACACCCACTGAATTGCAAGATGGCGTCATGACTCACCCACTCAAACTCTATAAATTCTGGATGTCTCATTGAAATACAGAGCCGTGAGGCCCAATGGTTAGGAACTCTCACTTTGTACTTGAAAAGTCATCGGTTCAATTCCCACACTGCCATTCAAACGTTTTTCCTTGTTGGGGAAACAGATGTCTTATCAACCGCCAGCCCCGTGAAATGAGTCGCAGTAGCCGCCATTGCGTCCTGGTACATTGTGTTCGAAAGCTCAATGGGTGACTCGGTTTGCATCGCTGCGATTGGAATATAGCATTCTTACCCAGTCCCAGTTTTCCTTCTATGCACTGAACACGTTCCCTGCTTATTGGGCCACGTGTGCACGCGCAGGTAAAGTGCTCGTTCAAGTACCGGTATAAATGAATGACAGTTCATCTGTTTCGCGAACCTTTTAAAAATTACAGTTATCATTCGAGATGGAATGTTATTGTTCATCTGTATTTTTTATATTTCTGAGAAAGGATAAAAATAATCGAGTTGTAATGATTTTCCAATTCTGCTTTTCACGACCTAACCAAACCAACAGTTAACAACCTCAGAAGCGCAGTGAACGTGTTAAAACAGCAATATCAATTGAATCTGTTGCTATAAAATACAGATCCTTCCGCTCTAACTTAATTGCTTTCTTCCTATGCCTTCTATAGAACTTTTCCTCTTTTTTTTATTCCCTCTATCACTAAAAGGTATTTGATACGTACATGTGTTGCATCAAGAACTGCAGTTTTCTTTTTTATTTGTTAGGCATTAAACAAATGCTTGTAAACATTATTCAGTCGAACCTCACTAAGCTTTTAAAATTTGTTCGTTCATTATGAACTAATATTTATGAAGTGCGAGTTGGTCCTCGCCTAAATCGTATTTTAAATAAAATCAGCTTTCTAAATAAGGTGGTTAACAACGAAGTAATATTTGTGAAGTGCGAGATTGTTCAGATTCGAGTGCCACTTTCTCACCGTAAAACATTCCGTGACAGGTTGAAAAGAGCCCATTATTCCCAATCAAATGGAGTAGCAGGCCGCACATTCCAGAGGAAGTCATTGTGCTCGCAGTTCAATGAGACTTAAAATCGTCTTTTTCAGGTCACAAGATCAGCCAACCAGAGGTGGCCTCGATCGATGCACCCCCCCAAAAAAATAAATACAACGAAGTCTGACAATCGAACTTGGCTGCCTGCGTCAACACAGAGCGCAACCTTCGGCATCTCGAGCGTTGATCTGAAGGTTGGAGGTGCACACCCGCAAGGACTTCTGGCTACCGGACTTGGGAAATCAGGCAAATCTCTTTTGAAAGCAATGGAAGTATTCCAGGATCAGATTTTAATGAATGTCTTTAAAAAATGGCTGCTCGAATAAACGTAAAATAGAACGCACGTAGGATCATCGGATAAATTGAGACTATTCTCCGTGAATCTACGGATCGCCTTGGCAAAAAAATTCGCATGTTTAAAGGAAGTTTTACGTGTACTCACACTAGGATTTAATTGGTTAAAGGAGGTCAAAATGATTAAAAAACAGAGACATGAAGTGCGTCTTCGTTGAACTTTGTGAGAAGAATGAAATTTCTGTTCGAAGTTGTGGCAAGTTTGCCGGAAGAGTTTTTATGTCATGGGGAAGCAATGAACGTGAGTATCTAAATTTGTTATGCATTTTAAAGATAACTTTTTCTTTTAATTGAGAAGCTTTCGTCGCACACGTGGAAATTTGACCCAAATCACTGAAATTATTCAACGACCCTAGACCCTAGAAAAGATCATATTGACCCTAGAAAAGATCTTAATGAGCAAGTTTTATAGGCGCTCACAGTTTTATGAACGAGAAAGCCGTACAGAGAAAGGAAAGAAAACCACGTGGAGAGATGACTGGTAAAAAGTCCTCACTCATGTTTGAAGCGAAGGGTACCTTGATCAAACTTTTTAATTCTAGTTTATTATCAACGTTCATTCATACTGCCCTCAGTTAACAGTATTGAAATCAAGTTTACATTGTGCGTAAATTTGAATCCTACCACACACCAACAAATTACTCAACCCACGTGCATAAACCGACTTAACTATAGAGAAGAGAGTCAATTTAACATAAATTTTAATTACATAAGTCTTTTAGGTACTTATTCGAGCCAGGCATCTTTCTGTTAGTATTTAAATGATATTTAAATTTCTTTACTGTCCAATCACACTGTCAAAATACACTAGAGAAATTATCTGTCTATCAATAAGTTCTAAATAGTTAGAACTGGAAAGATGGCTGCAGCTGCTGAACACAAATAGAGTGGTTGCTATGCCGCGTGTGTTTATTTTTTGAAAAAAACTTTCTCGTCGATGACCCCAAATGATGAGAGTAATCAAATACAGTATATTTTTTCGAACACTAGAGTCCTGGAGCTCGCTCGAATGTTTATTTTATTTACCAGTTTCCAGTCATTTGCGACGACTTGCTTCTTCTGTCTCTCGTAATTTTGTGAGATGAAGAAAGTTATGAAATACTGTACATTTTTGTGTCAAACTTTATTGAGTCCTGGAGCTCAAATGATTATTTTATTTGAAAGTTTCTCCTCGCTCGCGATAAATGGTTTCTGCTGCTCGTCACTAGGTGGCATGCCTGGCAGGCATCGAGGTGGAATGATTGGAAACTACACTGATATGCGTTATTCAGAGAAGGCACGAAGCTAGGGAAGATATGACGCCCAATAGAGAATTTTTTGCTCAGCCTTTTGCATATCGAGTCTTTCATATTCAACGCGCAAATTACAATTTTTTCCTCACATGCAATGTGTTCTTTGTCGCAAAAGTTTTATCATAAATGGGGTTCCTCGAACGCATTGTGTTGTCTTTCAGTAGAGTTTTCTTGTGAACTGGAACAAAAAAAAATGGGCTCAGCGACAAGGGCCTCAGAAATTCAGTTATTTTTATCACACTCACTAAATAAATGCAGAATGCTTTCCTGTGATATGTGTGCTGTGCTTGACACCAAGGGACCAGAACGAAAAAAAAAAATTATTTGCCCAGTTGCGTTACCTGGAAGTCGTAATATCTACTGGACCAGCAGCGAAAATCATAATCGAAAATCAATATCCAATGTCTCCTCGATGTCTCAAAATTTACTCGACTAAGTGCAGAAATCATACTCGATCATCATCTTAAGAATAAATTAGGCATGGTTTTGTAGCTTTGTCTTTAACAACACACTTTCTTTTAAAATATTAATCCCGTTTGTGAGTTTTTTGCCTATAAAGAAGAGGTCTCTAAAAGTTTAACAACGTCGTATGTTGCAGTATATGAAGTATTTGTAATATGTTGTAGAGTTTGTAGTAGAGGGAATAAAGCAACGAATCCCATTTTTGCGAGAGTGCGCGACTAGGTGACCAGAATGAGGTGACACGTCAGCCAGAGTACGTGACTAGGTGACCAGAATGAGGTGACACGTCAGCCAGAGTACGTGACTAGGTGACCAGAATGAGGTGACATGTCAGCCAGAGTGCGCGACTAGGTGACCAGAATGAGGTGACATGTCAGCCAGAGTGCGCGACTTGAAGAGCAGAATAAAGTGACACGTCAGCCAGAGTGCGCGACTAGGAGAGCAGAATAAAACGACACGTCAGCCAGAGTGCGCGACTAGGTGAGCAGAATAAAGTGACACGTCAGCCAGAGTACGTGACTAGGTGACCAGAATGAGGTGACACGTCAGCCAGAGTGCGCGACTAGGAGAGCAGAATAAAGTGACACGTCAGCCAGAGTGCGCGACTAGGAGAGCAGAATAAAGTGACACGTCAGCCAGAGTACGCGACTAGGAGAGCAGAATAAAGTGACACGTCAGCCAGAGTGCGCGACTAGGAGAGCAGAATAAAGTGACACGTCAGCCAGAGTACGCGACTAGGAGAGCAGAATAAAGTGACACGTCAGCCAGAGTGCGCGACTAGGAGAGCAGAATAAAGTGACACGTCAGCCAGAGTGCGCGACTAGGAGAGCAGAATAAAGTGACACGTCAGCCAGAGTGCGCGACTAGGTGAGCAGAATAAAGTGACACGTCAGCCAGAGTGCGCGACTAGGTGAGCAGAATAAAGTGACACGTCAGCCAGAGTACGCGACTAGGTGAGCAGAATAAAGTGACACGTCAGCCAGAGTGCGCGACTAGGAGAGCAGAATAAAGTGACACGTCAGCCAGAGTACGCGACTAGGTGAGCAGAATAAAGTGACACGTCACCCAGAGTGCGCGACTAGGTGAGCAGAATAAAGTGACACGTCAGCCAGAGTACGCGACTAGGAGAGCAGAATAAAGTGACACGTCAGCCAGAGTGCGCGACTAGGAGAGCAGAATAAAGTGACACGTCAGCCAGAGTGCGCGACTAGGTGAGCAGAATAAAGTGACACGTCAGCCAGAGTGCGCGAGTAGGTGAGCAGAATAAAGTGACACGTCAGCCAGAGTGCGCGACTAGGAGAGCAGAATAAAGTGACACGTCAGCCAGAGTGCGCGACTAGGAGAGCAGAATAAAGTGACACGTCAGCCAGAGTACGCGACTAGGAGAGCAGAATAAAGTGACACGTCAGCCAGAGTGCGCGACTAGGAGAGCAGAATAAAGTGACACGTCAGCCAGAGTACGCGACTAGGAGAGCAGAATAAAGTGACACGTCAGCCAGAGTGCGCGACTAGGAGAGCAGAATAAAGTGACACGTCAGCCAGAGTGCGCGACTAGGAGAGCAGAATAAAGTGACACGTCAGCCAGAGTGCGCGACTAGGTGAGCAGAATAAAGTGACACGTCAGCCAGAGTGCGCGACTAGGAGAGCAGAATAAAACGACACGTCAGCCAGAGTGCGCGACTAGGTGAGCAGAATAAAGTGACACGTCAGCCAGAGTGCGCGACTAGGTGAGCAGAATAAGGTGACACGTCACCCAGAGTGCGCGACTAGGAGAGCAGAATAAAGTGACACGTCAGCCAGAGTGCGCGACTAGGAGAGCAGAACAAAGTGACACGTCAGCCAGAGTGCGCGACTAGGTGAGCAGAATAAGGTGACACGTCAGCCAGAGTGCGCGACTAGGAGAGCAGAATAAGGTGACACGTCAGCCAGAGTACGCGACTAGGTGAGCAGAATAAAGTGACACGTCAGCCAGAGTGCGCGACTAGGTGAGCAGAATAAGGTGACACGTCAGCCAGAGTACGCGACTAGGTGAGCAGAATAAGGTGACACGTCAGCCAGAGTGCGCGACTAGGAGAGCAGAATAAGGTGACACGTCAGCCAGAGTGCGCGACTAGGTGAGCAGAATAAGGTGACACGTCAGCCAGAGTGCGCGACTAGGTGAGCAGAATAAAGTGACACGTCAGCCAGAGTGCGCGACTAGGAGAGCAGAATAAGGTGACACGTCAGCCAGAGTGCGCGACTAGGAGAGCAGAATAATTACAGAGAACCAACAGTGTGTCCTCGAGTTCAAGAACTTCATCTTAGGCAGACTTTAATTCATGCGGACACAATGACCCTACCTCGGCGGCTTTTTTCCGAAAGAACGTTGCGGTATCAGACAATTTTTCCATTATTTTTCAATAGCATTTTTGTAACTGAGCTCGTTGACATTTTCTAAAGTTTATTTTCAGATTTGTTTTTTCACTGGTTTTAGTGAGATTTTTTATGCTGAGCTCGTAGACAGCTGATGAGGTTCATTACCAAATGAATTTTTCAGTGTTCTTCAATTGCATTTTTAGCACAGAGCTCGTTGGTGGCCGGTAAAGCCTCTGAATGTAAAAATAAACTATCCTGGTCGTTGATATAATGGTTTTGATCAACTTGGTTGATTAACTTAGTTTTTTGATATATTATGTTTAGAAAAAGTTCACTCGTCACAATCTGAAGAAAACAAATAAGGGGAAGTCGAGGTAACTCTTTCTTGCCCAGTAATAGGTTAATTTAAATTGTCACTCCAATACGATGGTGGAATCATGGAACTAAATAATTAGAAATTAGTAAATAATGAAAATTGTCATTACTGCATGGCAACTTTAGAATTATAGGCCCGTATTGCACTACGAATTCATAAACAACAAGCACTTATTAAAAAAAACAATCATGAAGTTACGATCAAATAGTCACATACGTACGTAAGTAATATGCATGTGTTTTTTTTAAATCAATGCATCTATGTGGGAGGCACAGAGGGACGTAGATTAATTTTCATCCCAAAAAGTTGAGGTTCGCACAAGATGCTGACGTATAACTCGAGGTTTCCGGTTTTGGATTCTGCAACTACACATGAAATCTTCAAACTTTTTCAAGCAGTAACGATGCTACTAAGGGCATTTCTAATGACTGTCGATAATTATTATGGCTGATATTTTCTAAATAAACGCTTCAAAATATTTTACTTGTGCTGTTTGGTATTTTCCGAACGAACATTTTGAAATATTTCGCTACCACTCGATTGTATTTTTTTACCGAACTCTGAAATATTTTACCAGCGCTGGCCAACGTTTCCCGATCGAACACTGTGAAGTATTTCACTGGCACTGGCTGATATTTCTCGAATAAACATTGTGGAATATTGCACTCGCACTCGATAACATTTTCTGAACAAACTGTGAAATATTTCACGAGCGGGCTGATATTCCCTGAACGAACACCGTGAAGTACATCCTAACGTGGTCATTTGTCGCAAAAACTTGACATCCATCGAGTGAAGGTTTGTGCGGCTTGAGGGTGAAGGCTATTTAATCCTCTTGAAGGTGTGAGAGCTTAAAACTCAACATTTTAACTCTCACTGGATCCTCAGGCCCAATGTTGTATTCCAAACTTCAAAGCGTTTACCGCACTTTTTTGTTTAATCTCATAACAAGTTCCCACAAACACAGGTTGTTTTAGACTCTTTCGAATCTTTTCACTGATGTATTTTTGACTGCACTGGAACGTTTTTCTTTGTGTTCCGTTGTCGACCATTCCCTGGCGTTATCTTCTGATCTACAGCGCTAGGGAGTCGCAATTCCGTTGGTGGGTAGGTGAGCTGTTATTTCATCATTCAGGCAAGATAATTACTGACGAGTGATATACATCATTAACATGTTGAATACGTTTGCACGGCTGCTCCGGTTGGTTTGGTTAGGTTGTACGTAGCGGAATTGAAAAATCGACTTTAATGATCGCAAATTTATTTTTTATCTTTTCTAAGAAATGTGAAATATATAATTACATGCTGATATTTTAAATGTTGCTCTAAAATCCAGTATAAAAAATAATGGTGAAATAAATGAAATGCTGTTCGCTTACACCGGTACTTAAATGACGAATTTACCAATGGTACATCTATGTACCAATACGTAATCAACATGTTAACATTATCACATTAGTTATTTTATGCTCCACAGCCACGGCAAAGGCGATTTCTATAGACTGTTAGTGATGAACTTCAGAAAACGAGGAATCTATGCACAAGATGTGTTCCGCCACAAAATACCCTGCGCATAGACATAGCGAGTTAGAAAGGAAGAAATGAAAAAGACAACATCACGAAAATTATATTAATGCTGACCATAGTGATGTGGAGATGAAAAACAGAAGTCCCGACGGCCTACCTAGACCTGAGGTAACCTGACAGCCTCTCCTCTGGAGGCGCCAGGTCTTGTGGCCTAACCTAACCTAACATAACTTAACTAGCCTAACTCAACCTGACCTAGCCGAACCTTACCTAACCTAATTAACCTAACCTAACTAGCCTACCTAACTTACTAGCTTACCTAACTTAACTAACCTAAGCTTATTGCCAATCTTATGCCTTGTGATGGGAGTTCTATCCATCCCCCACGAGTGAAACACACGTAATTTTCGCTATTACGAAGGATGAGAGTACTCAATTACTTTTGCATTGCATGAAATGATTTGTCCTAATTTTACAGACTATCAAACAACGATCAAACATAAGCAAATATTTATAAACCTATAAAAGGACGTTAGAGCTTCTGAAATCTGAGAAAAATTACAAACTCAGCTAGACCACGGATTTAAAAGATTTGTATACTTCATATTTTAATTAGATTGAAAATAAAATCACGGATTTTTTCTTATAAAAATTTATTTTACTTATTAATAAAAGGTGAGTTTAATATTTATCCTTCTGATAAATATATTTTTGAAAGTTCTTTCGATAATGCTGATGCATTCAGACTGTTTTCGGATGTTTTTCCAGGGAACAAAATTCTTTTAAAATAAACACAAACATCAACTAAGATATTAAACGATCTTATAAGGTAAAATATGGAATGCTGATCTCATGAAATACCGAGCAATCAGAACTGAAGTGTTTTATTTAACTTAACTCGAAATTTAACCGTAAAAAAGCTTTCAAAAAAGTTTGAACGTGTATCATTTCACTTTGGTTCGTATTATCTGTGCTGGTATATCATCGGCCCAAACTCAAACAAATCTGAACATATCACCGTTTAAAAACGGAAATTTGCCGTCGTTATGCAGTATCCAATTTACAGGGAGCGAGATGAGAGAGACAAACCAAGGAATCAGACAAGCCACAAATTGTATCCCATTGTGTAACTTGTGTCAAAAATGAGGGTATTTGATATTTTCCTTGACACTTTAATCGCATCGTGCGCCACCGGTGGTCACGGAGAGGATTGCATAATGCTGCCGACCGACCAGTAGTCACAAACACAATTTTCATAAATATTTAATTAAAGCTAAATGAAATGAAAAATGAAGGCTTGATCCAGTTAACATTTGCTATTCTCAACATTGCTTACTACAATTGACTTTAAATTTGAGTTGGACATTGAACTTCAGTTTAACCTATTGCAGTCGAAGTGTTAAATAAATCTCCCAGATGAGGATGGCAAACAAATACATTTTCCCATCCTAACAGTCCTTGTGCACTGGTGAAACTCGTATCACAGATACGGTCATTAAGCATCCTAATGAGCGTCACAGACTCACGCACCAACCAATGAAGCGAGCAACTGTGTATCGTACATTGGATGTACAGTAATTTAAACGTAAATGAACGATGCATGTGTATATGTTAGTTTCATGAGGAATGAAGATGTACATAGAAGGGAAAATGAAACGCTGATGAACGCACTTCATCTATGTTGGTTTCTTGGAAATAAAGGTGCTGTGTAAAAATTTAATCGCTGATTGGGATTTAAACGCAAATTAACATTGCGTATCTCAATAATAATTTCACGGGAATGAAGGTGTCACTTTTTAATTTTAACCCCAATATCAATTTAAACTCTAAAAACTGTTCCGTGTCAGCGTATCAGTTCCATTGAAGAACAAAAATTCAAAGAACAATTTAAAGACAGTTATTTAAACGATATCGACAGCTCGCGTGAGCATGTTAGTTTCAAGGGGAACGTCGAGATTACGAATAAATTTAAACGTTGGTTGTGATTTAAAAGCTAATAAACGGTCCAGGTTTATATATTAGTTTTATGGAAAAAAAGAAGAAATAGTGTAGAAATTTGAACGCCAATTGTAATTTAACAAGTTCTCTACGTTTTTTCGGTCGTTAATGGTTGGTTTGGGTAGGTTGGAAATAGCAGAATTGAGAAATCGACTGCTCGGATACACTTTTATCCTTCCTAATGACTATGTAAATTTAAAAGTTAAGTTATTTTTTTTTTAAACTGTGAAACAGATGAAATGTCATTCATTAATACCGGTACGTGTATGAGCAATTCACCTGGTAGTCCACGAATGGCCCAATACGCGGGGAACGTGTTAAACGTTTCACATCAGTTTAAACACATCAGTTTCCTGGATAATAAGTACGCGTTGGAAGCAGAGAAAAGAGCACAAAACTGCACCGGCGCATATGCGGGCTGTTGTGTAAGAGCATGGCCATGCCTCAAAATGCACTCACGCTTTGGCTTGGAACAATGCGCACCAAAGCGTGCTCGTTTCATGCGTATGCTGTACGCGGGAAATGCGATATTTCAAGTTCAGTGCGTAGTTGCTGCGAGCTGTTCGAAAACTGGAGGTCGTGTCACCATGTAGAACCTTTCAGAAATTGCGACTTCGAAATGTACTGAGTTTCGAGGTCGACCTAGGTGATGGTTTCAAGAATGTTTTACTACACACTTAAATTTGAAGTTTTAACTTAACTCAAACTTGTAGAATGACGTTTTTTAAGTAAATGATGTATTTTTAAACACATAGTATCTCTTTAAATGAAATATGTTATGACTATAATAATTTAAAGTATAATAAATTCAAAACATAAAAATTTCAATCTTTAAACTTGTAGAATGACATTTTTTAACACTTTGCGACGTGCGCCACCGGTGGTACACGGAGGTAATTTTCATAATGCTACTGACCGACCAATATTAGCCCACTCAATTTTTATAAATACTTAATCAAAGACATATGAAGCCCCGATCCAGTTCATGTTTGGTATTTTCAGAATAGTTTACTAGAATTGACTTTAAATTTGATTTCAGTCTTGAACTTAATATTTAGTTGCCGCAGTCAAAGTGTTAGGTACATAATAAATTTTTAAACATATGATAAATGCGTAAACTAAATATAAAATATAATATATAAATAATTAAATCGATAAATTCAAATACGTAATAAATATTAAGTAGTAATATTTAATCAATTTTGGCCGTGACATCACAGGGCGCATGGTTGGTGATGGGAAAGGCGGGTAACTATGGGAATTACTCGCTGGAAATTTCCCTGCAGTAAATACTTGGGTCGTAAATCTTTAAATTCTGCTCCGAAATTTCCACACGCAGCAAAAATTGTTTTTTTTGTCTAGCGCAGCATTGCTTTTAGCCATGCATAGAGTTCTCCGTAGTCCAACTCACGTATTGAGGAATGAGCTCTCCATTGTTAATTAATGAGGATACAGTATTGTTATTGAGACACTGAAGTTATACCTTGTAAAATTCTTGCAGGCTTCGGCGGTTGTGAAGTATATAAACATCGATAACATCTTTTAAACAGTGGTAAATTAATCGATTTAATATAAAATTCAATTTAAATTTAAATTTAATATTAAATTCTCCATGGCGAGGAAATTCGTACGTACGGATTTGAAGTCTGAACCAAAGCTTTCCCCCTATTTTAATTATAGTAAGTACTGTGAAATATTGTTCCATGTGTTTGCATTAAATAGCAAAAAAATTTATAATCGTGTAATTTTCTACGTCACCCAGTACTTGGAAACCTGTTCTGCAGATTTATCGTACGCAGTCGTAGAGGAAAAATTTTAATATTTGTTTACCCAGATGAAATGTATCCTGAATTTCTACTGAATATTCGCAAATGATGATTTGAACAAAACATAACGGCACAATTACTTCATTGTCGATGCATTGACTAATTATTTCAAAATTTATGCATTTTTCCCGACCCAAGCACATTTGCGGCCCCTCAATCTCTCGTAACTTTTTCTTGGTCCCATACTTGCCCTCATAAGGTACCCCACAACTTCCTGGTCCGATACTGGCCCTCATAAGGTACCTCAAAACTTCCCTGGTCCGATATACTTGCCCTCATAAGGTACCTTACAACTTCCCTGGTCCGATACTTGCGCTCATAAGGTACCTCACAACTTCCCTGGTCTGATACTGGCCCTCATAAGGTACCTCACAACTATCCTGGTCCGATATACTTGCCCTCATAAGGTACCTTACAACTTCCCTGGTCCCATACTTGCCCTCATAAGGTACCTCACAACTTCCCTGGTCCGATACTTGCTCTCATAAGGTACCTCACAACTTCCCTGGCCCGACACTTGCCCTCATAAGGTACCTCACAACTTCCCTGGCACGATACTTGCCCTCATAAGGTACCTCACAACTTTCCTGGCCCGATACTTGCCCTCATAAGGTACCTCACAACTTCCCTAGTACGATACTTGCCCTCATAAGTTACCTCACAACATGGCCCAGCAATATTAATCAAAGCAAGCCATATTAGTGCTGCATAATCTCTATAATAACTTTGTAGAACTCAGCTATCTTAATAACTTTATGAAATACATAACACCAAAGTTAATGCCTCCGTTGCTCTAAAATTGATTGTCATGTTTTCCAAAAATGAAAACGGGACTTACGTTCGTGACTTATTTAAATGAGCTCCATGACATGAGTTCGTTATCTTCAGCTCCCTTTGATGCATCATTGCATCATCACTCATTCGTTTCTCATCCCTCATTACTCATCCGTTTCTCATCACTCGTCCATTGAGACTCATCACTCCTCCATCACTCCATAAAAGTCTTGGGCAGAGAGCTCAGTAGTATTTTCGTATATTCTTAGGTGGCTGTGAAAAAACACAAAATATCAAAATTTGAACAACCCATTTCTTTAAAACAAATGTAAAATGTGTACGATACTTGAAGAAAATTATCGTGGCCGTCCTCTGGAGCAGCGGGTTATTTTGCAAATTATTTCATCAGTTCCAGTTCATAAAACCATAAATTTGAAAGCCATTAAGCCATAAATTTGAAAGCCATGAAGCCATAAATTTGAAAGCCATGAAGCCATAAATTTGAAAGCCATGAAGCCATAAATTTGAAAGCAATGAAGCCATAAATTTGAAAGCCATGAAGCCATAAATTTGAAAGCCAAGAAGCCATTAATTTGAAAGTAATGAAGCCATAAATTTGAAAGCCATGAAGCCATAAATTTGAAAGCCATGAAGCCATAAATTTAAAAGCCAAGAAGCCATTAATTTGAAAGCAATGAAGCCATAAATTTGAAAGCCATGAATTCATGAATTTGAAAGCCATGAAGTCATAAATTTGAATGATCCATGAAAATCTTCTAAGTATGTTGTGCGAAAATTAAATTAAGTACATTTAAGACAAAGCCTTAGGTGAAATTAATACCTAGTTGAACCTGCGTTATCTCCATTAAATTTCCCTAAAGTTTTGATGAAACTGATACCCAGTTGAACTTATGTAGTCTTCGGTATATTTCCCAAAGCTTTTGATGAAATCAATACCGGTTGTAATTGTGCAATCTCCTAAAAATTTTCCTAAGCTTTTAGTAGAATTAATAACCAGTTGAACTGACGTACTCTCCAGTATATTTCTTCAAGCATTGGGTGAAATTAATAACTAGTTGAACTTGTGTTATCTTCAGTAAACTTCCCATTCCCGCACTGCCCTGCAACGACCTTGTGTGCCGCTGCTCCACAACCACAAAAATTTAACTTTTCCCCGCCCCGAGCGCCGGTTATTGTTTCTGGAACAATGGAAGGGTGGAGGGAGGGAAAGGTGGAGGAGGGTGGGGGAGTAGAGGCGTGGTCGTACGGTGCAAGATCAGAGAAAGAACGTGAGTGACTGTGATGGGTGGGTGACAAACTGGCGGTGGCAGCTCGGCAGTGGCGCATTTTTGGGTGGTTGAGTCACCCAAAGCCATTTCCGAAGTTTTCAAAATTTCGAAAGCGGTTCCTTCAAGTGCTTCTGCTGGGAAAAATTGGATTAAAGTAAGCGAGACTTTAGTTCGCCTCAGGAATGGGCTTTGGAAAAAAGAGAATTATTAAGTTTTGTATAAATGATTTATAAACAGAACTGTTTCATGAAACCCGCGCTGGTCTTGGAAAAAAATCTATATTCGTATGAAAAGATCATGAATAGTCTTTGTATTATGAAACCTACACTGATCTTGGTAGAATTCTTTTATTTTCGTTAAAATAATTCATATTCAAAAAATGTGCTGTAAAATAGACGCTTGTCATGGGAGAAATTCTTCTGTATTTATAAAAATTATCATAAATAGAATTTGCTAAACAAAGTTTAGGTTTGAAATGTTTTAATAACCTATTACACGTGCTTTACGTACCTCTGCTGTATCTCATTCGCCATAGCAAGTCCCGACACGATAATTCCGACGATAATCGCCGTTAATACTGCAGGTGAATTACTGCAGGGTTGTTCGAAAGTTCTCCTAGAACGAAAATCTAAAAATCAAGAAAAGAAATGATATGCTCATTCCACAACAGTTTTCACAATTGAATTACAGCTCTAACCTAGAATGAAAATATTTTTGATAGTACAGGTTTATTAATTTAAATTTTGGTCTCGGATGCACTTCTGAAGATTTAATAAAAGGAAAACTTGAGATGAAGAGAAGTCTGTATCACAGTTACGCTCGTCACGGGACAACTTGAGATGAAGAGAAGCCTGTATCACAGTTACGCTCGTCACGGGAAAACTTGAGATGAAGAGAAGCCTGTATCACAGTTACGCTCGTCACGGGAAAACTTGAGATGAAGAGAAGTCTGTATCACAGTTACGCTCGTCACGGGACAACTTGAGATGAAGAGAAGCCTGTATCACAGTTACGCTCGTCACGGGAAAACTTGAGATGAAGAGAAGCCTGTATCACAGTTACGCTCGTCACGGGACAACTTGAGATGAAGAGAAGCCTGTATCACAGTTACGCTCGTCACGGGAAAACTTGAGATGAAGAGAAGTCTGTATCACAGTTACGCTCGTCACGGGACAACTTGAGATGAAGAGAAGCCTGTATCACAGTTACGCTCGTCACGGGAAAACTTGAGATGAAGAGAAGCCTGTATCACAGTTACGCTCGTCACGGGACAACTTGAGATGAAGAGAAGCCTGTATCACAGTTACGCTCGTCACGGGAAAACTTGAGATGAAGAGAAGCCTGTATCACAGTTACGCTCGTCACGGGACAACTTGAGATGAAGCGAAGCCTGTATCACAGTTATGCTCGTCTCGGGAAAACTTGAGACGAAGAGTAGCCTGTATCACAGTTATGCTCGTCACGGGAAAACTTGAGATGAAGTGAAGCCAACATCACAGTTACACTCCTTATGTAACCAGGCTGCAATGAATGAAGCTATCCTAAAACAAAACAACGGAAGCGAAGAAATAAAGAAAGATTGCCGCTTGCAGGAATAATAGTCAACAAAAAATTTAAGTAAAACGTAAATGATTATGCCAACTATAGTGTTATATGTTAAAATATGCATCGTTATAGTGTGAGACTGGTTTTGTATGTAAGTAAGAGTTCCGGAGGCCTAGGTTTACGAGTCCCGGAAGATCCTTGTTGTGGGCCTCGCATGGCAGGCTCACAGGATGTCCTTATCGTGCTTGGGTTCGGATGGGTCGGAAGCGCCCCGACCGCAGACGCCGCCGGAAGGTACGGCGAAAGTCTTTGTTACGCGCTAGACTTAAGAGCAAGCTGTGTGAACTGCAGTGACCAGTAGATGGATAAGTGCCTCACTGAGAGTTTCATTCTGCTCCTTTGGGTAGTTAGTAAAAGCTACCGATACTGTAGTTTGCAGCTACAAGTACATTAACCTCAAGTTGTGCTGAAAGTAACGACACAACATATAGTCAATTATAGTCCGTAACAGTCAATAAAAACAGCAGTAAAATGTAAATGATTCTGCCAATTTTCACGCTTATGTGACTCTAAACATCCGTGTTATTTCTCATGAATACTTATATGTAATCTTAATTACACCAATCCTGACCAGGCTAAGCACTATTGAAATTTATTCCGCTCCAAATCGTAAAACTTTTTACTTCTCATAAGTAATGTTATATCATTTAAGAATATGCAAAATAGACAAGTTGTTGTCCCCTGAAAATAAACGCACATACCAAGATTAAAAGATTCTAAGTCTGTAGCTCTGTAGCTACTCATAACTTTTGTCGCAACTGAACATTTTTGATGACCTCGTAATATACCGGGTGTGCCACAAAGATGTCCCCGACTTTTTAATTGGTTATATCTCGGTTTTAAATCAACATTTTTGAAGTGCCTTTTTTAACAATGTAGTAAACTTTGTTTCCTTTTCGAATAATTTAAGTTTTTGGAAATCGTTTAATAACCACTTTACAGTGATCGATTTACTGAAAGAGGTAGAAAAACTAAATGTTCAAAGGAAAAGTTTTAAAAGCAACATTGGTGTTCTTGTACATTTCTCAATACCTACTGTTGAAAATAATTTCAGAAGTATGTATCCTACATATCACCAAGTATTTAACCCCTCGTAGAGGTTATTTACTTCCTTATTTCATCATTTGAAGACACCTAAAGTGCAGCTCACAACCGAATAAAGAATTTTCATCGCATTAGAATATGAAGCAACGAAAAACTGAAAAAAGTTAGTAGATTATCTAATTTTCTTTCTAATTTTCTAACTGTGCGATACACAGTCTTCTTATCGGGCGAGTTCCTTTCCGTGAATTTTTCATTAAATGCTCGTCCAACTTTTTCACAGTTTTTCATACTAAGAGCGAGCGCTTTCAACCACTAGAAAATGAAAAACACAAAAATTCCGTGACGGTGAGCTAAGAATTTTACTTTCATCGACACATACGTCAGATAGACCCTGTCACTAATTGTACTGCCTCCTTACAAATGCAGCTCATATCATAACCCTCACAAAGGGAAATAAAAAAACAAAGATGAAGTGTTATTGGAGTATTTTATATATTTCGAAACAATAACAAACCTTATTCCTAATGTGTCACAATACTGCACGCAGCCCTTACAAGTTCAGCGACGTCTTACATGGGAAATTTCATGGTGACTGGAAGAGAGTTTTGTTTGTTTTCCAGCCCTGCTTTACATGAAAGCAAGACTGCAGCCTTCGCATGTTCAACCGACTACGTCACGATGCCTTACCACTATTCAGCATTTACGGCTGGATGCTCGATTGTTTTAGAGCTCTGCATTTAGGTCACTTCAACGTAAGCCATTATAATATTATCATTGCAGAAAGAAGTGTTCCTAAGTTAACCTTTTGCGTCCAAAGTTTCCGAATTAAACCCTTCCCCAACAAATTTTGGCTTAAAAATAACCCGACATCTGACAACTGTGCAGGGTTGTCTGATGCTGAGGGTATTTTTAAGCAATTATTTACGAAAAACTTAAATTTTTATGATTTTTTTCAGAAAATAAGCCAATCTTGCCCCCTGGTAAGCATTTCTTGCCCCAATAACCAGAATCCTTCCATGTAAGACAGAAAATATTCAGGCCGTAACAACCGTTGCCCAAACACGGCCACACATCTTCAGATAAACCTCACTGGCTGACCTTCAGTCACGATTGGCCTGCCATTTATGTGTTCAATTGAACAATAAAACGACTCTGAAGTTGTTTGAGCATAATGCTGAACTAGGTAACAAAGCGCGAAGTATAGTGGGGCATAATATAAGTCCCCTAAGTCGAGTCCATTGTAGTCGAAACATCGAGTCGAACATTTTATAAAGGGCATGTTACTGGTAAAATTGTTTCTTTTAGCATAAATACTTCGAGTCGAACATTTTATAGCGGACATGCTACATGCAAAATGTTTTTTTAACATAAATACATCGAGTCTCAATGCATATAATTCCAAGGTAACGAACCGAAAATCAGTTCTAACTTGAGAATCAGCTATCAAAAATTGAGGAACCATTGCGTATACTACATACTGTATGTAGAACTAAAGGAAATCTCGCTGTTAAATGTTCGTAAGTCATTCGATGATTGGTGAATTTGTCATCGGTGTGCAACGCCATCGATAAAACTAAAGTACAGATCTGTAACGAAAACCAATCCTGTACACTGTTCAAAACATCGTCGCCATAAAACACAGCTCTGAAGATCTACAACGAAAAGATCGAATATATGCATGGTATATATCGAACATCGTCATCAATTAACAGCTGCACGGATCTGCAGCAGACTGCACCAACGTGTATCGGGAATCGCCATTAATAATCAGGAATAAATTGGTAATAGATACGATATATAATACAGAGAAGACTGGAATCGATCGTTCGGTAGTCACTTTTTTCACCATCGCACCTCCATCCCAAAATTGGAACCATCGGGAAAAACGCCACAAATAATGCGGCGGAAGATTCAACAGCTGATGAAATACGATTTAATGTTGAAATATTGCTTGCAGTGAACTGCAATTCGGTATTTCAAAGGCCTGATAAAATAGGATGAAATAGGATCGAGGGAGAAACGCTTGACACAATCTGAGAAAAATCAACAAAATTCTATCAAAAATTTATAACTCCGGAGCAGGGAACTGTGGCTGCGTTTGATTTTACACCATATTGTTTTATTAAATTCAACATAGGCCACAATACTCATTCCATATGGCGATCGTGTGGAAATTATACTACAAACATGTTTTTGATCCGTATAGCAATACGAGAAGTTAAGCCTGCAAAATCAGCGAATTGTGTGCTTACGTTAGCGTTATTTATGATGAAAAGGTTTTCATAATAATAAAGCGATGATTTTCAATCGTCTCAACCAAGTGCATCAAAGTCATTAAACTTGAAATTGTTTCATTATTTCTAGCATTGCATCTCATTTCATATCTCAAGGCCTAAATAAATTCTCCTCACACTGAACTTTTTAAATTTTTGATAAAGTATAGAACAAACAAATGCAGCAAAACTATGCAACACATTTTCAGGGGTTCTATGAATTTGGTATGTAAATTCTAACATCTTTTTTATCGAAATTATGAACTATTATCAGTTAGTGGACAAAGATTCGTCATCCAGAAAAAAGAACTATTCACCTACTGTCTCATTTACTTAAACGTCAATGGGCTAGTTGTGTCAGAGAGCAATTTAACATTTAAGTTTATTTTTAGGGTTCACACTATTTTCAACGGTGCGAAAAAAACCTCAGTGAATCACATTCTGTCCTGTAAACTTTTTCGCTAAAAGGAAACATAATTTCCTTTTTTCTATACCTTCCTTTCCACCTTCCGCCCCTATTCCTCTTATCTCCAGGTTTTGTGATAATGTTCTCAACTTACATTTTTCGAACAAATAATACAGTTTTGGAACAACATTCCTACTCTGTTTCAGTAGCACAAATTCTTTCCTATTTATTTTGCGCCGAAGCTAGAACCTTTTTTCATTCATTCGTTCATTTTCCTGATTATATTTTCAACCTTATCGCTTCCGCTGAACTCGTGGTGGGTGTCAACCAAATCTGAGAAGTCGTGGTGATGAAAGTGATGGCCTGCAGATTCGTGGTGCACGTCGTTGCTGAAATGATCCTGCGAAGATTTCGGGGTGAAATGGTTTTTGTTACTTCCATGTATGTAGAACTGGGTGAAAAAACTCTTTTTCCCGTGTCCTTTTATGTGATCTTTGTCGTGGTCGTGGTGTTTGTGATTGCCTTTGTGGTGACCGTGGGGTTTGTGATTGCCTTTGTGGTGACCGTGGGGTTTGTGATTGCCTTTGTGGTGACCGTGGGGTTTGTGATCGTTTTTGTGATGACCTTGGGGTTTGTGATTACCTTTGTGATGACCTTGGGGTTTGTGATTACCTTTGTGATGACCTTGAGATTTATGATCTTTTTTGCGATAACCGTGGGATTTATGATCGTTTTTGTGATGACCTTGAGGTTTGTGGTCTTTTTTTAGATGGTCCTGGAAATATTTATGGTCTATATGAAGATCGAAAGATTTGTGATCGTCTTTGTGATGATCGTGGGAATTGTGATGATCTTTGTAATGACCGTGAGAGTTTTGGTGGCCGTGTTTACCTTTTAATCCAAAAGACTCTTCGTGATTCATGCTCTGCAAAAAAATATGATTTTCTGAAATGGATTTCACCTCATACATTTCTTAACAAATTTAAACACTTCATAACGAACTAAATGACGTAGCCAAAAATTTCAAACACCCGAGTGCTTGAGAGGAGAATTGCGGCTAACTATTATTTTTCCCCATTAAGAAGAAACACAGTGACTACAAAGGAACACAGGAACTCCCTTGAAAATAGTGGCTAACTAACTACATCCCTTTTTCACAACAGGAAGAAACGCAGGAACTTCGAACAACCAAACCCTGCTCCTGAATAAAGAGCGCTCTCAACCGCTAAACTACTATGACCTCAGAAAATAATGAAATAATTTCCACATATATTTCAGTACCTTTTGTAAATAAATTTAAAATTTACATTCTAGTAGTCAAAAAAGTAAATGTCAATTTTGGATCATATAACAGTGGGGCAAATGAACTCATTTTGAATGATGTTTACGGAAATTCAAGTGGGTGACTCAACTACGTAATTCTAGTCGTAAACATACGCATGGATGACTTGCTGAAACTCACGGATAACACATAGATTCTCACGGAGAACACGGAGATACTCACGGAGAACACGGAGATTCTCACGAAGAACACGGAGGTACTCGCGGAGAACACACAGATATTCACGGAGAACATGTAGAGACTCACGGAGAACACGGAGATACTCACGGAGAACACGGAGATACTCACGGAGACCATGTAGAGACTCACGGAGAACACAGAGATACTCACGGAGAACATGTAGAGACTCACGGAGAACACGGAGATACACACGGAAAACACGTAGATTCTCACGGAGAACACGGAGATACTCACGGAAAACACGGAGATACTCACGGAGAACACGGAGATACTCACGGAGAACACGAAGATACTCACGGAGAACACGGAGATCCTCACGGAGAACACGGAGATACTCACGGAGAACACGGAGAACACGAAGATACTCACGGAAAACACGGAGATCCTCACGGAGAACACGAAGATACGGAAAACAAGCAGATATTCACCGAGAACACGGAGATACTCACAGAGAACACGGAGATTCTCACGGAGAACACGGAGATTCTCACGGAGAACACGGAGATACTCACGGAGAACACGGAGATACTCACGGAGAACACGGAGATACTCACAAAGAACTCGTGGATACCCAAAAAGAACTCAGAGATACCCAAAAAGAACTCGCAGATACCCAAAAAGAACTCGCAGATACCCACAAAGAACTCGCAGATACCCACAAAGAACTCGCAGATACCCACAAAGAACTCGCAGATACCCACAAAGAACTCGCAGATACCCACAAAGAACTCGCAGATACCCACAAAGAACCCGCAGATACCCACAAAAAACTCGCAGATACCCACAAAGAACTCGCAGATACCCACAAAGAACTCGCAGATACCCACAAAGAACTCGCAGATACCCACAAAGAACTCGCAGATACCCACAAAGAACTCGCAGATACCCTCAAAGAACTCGCAGATACTCACAAAGAACTCGCAGATACCCACGAAGAACCCGCAGATACTCACCAAGAACTCGCAGATACCCACAAAGAACTCGCAGATACCCACAAAGAACTCGCAGATCCCCACAAAGAACTCGCAGATCCCCACAAAGAACTCGCAAATACTCACAAAGAACTCGCAGATACTCACAAAGAACTCGCAGATACCCACAAAGAACTCGCAGATACCCACAAAGAACTCGCAGATACCCACAAAGAACTCGCAGATACCCACAAAGAACTCGCAGATACCCACAAATAACTCGCAGATACCCTCAAAGAACTCGCAGATACCCACAAAGAACTCGCAGATACCCACAAAGAACCCGCAGATACTCACCAAGAACTCGCAAATACCCACAAAGAACTCGCAGATCCCCACAAAGAACTAGCAGATCCCCACAAAGAACTCGCAGATACTCACAAAGAACTCGCAGATACTCACAAAGAACTCGCAGATCCCCACAAAGAACTCGCAGATCCCACAACGAACTCGCAGATCCCCAAAAAGAACCCGCAGATCCCCACAAAGAACTCGCAGATCCCCACAAAGAACTCGCAGATACCCACAAAGAACTCGCAGATCCCCATAAAGAACTCGCAAATACTCACAAAGAACTCGCAGATACCCACAAAGAACTCGCAGATACTCACAAAGAACTCGCAGATACTCACAAAGAACTCACAGATAATCACGGGAAACTCGAAGGAACAGCAAACTCGTCCGTATTTACTTACAAAAAGTTTGAACAATCTAAAGGTTGCCACCTCGCCGCAATATACTCACAGAGAACAAGCCAGACTTGTCATATCCCTTCTTGTGCTTGTCGAATAGAGTGTCGAAGTCTTCGTGGGACTGGAAGTGCTTCTTGAAGTCCTTTTCGTCGTAGTATTTCTTCTTCTTGGCGAAAACTTTCTTCTCGCGATGTTCTTTCATCCCCTGAGGTATATCAAGAATTACAACTAATGCTCCACATGAGACGGAAAACTCTGTCCAGCAAAACAGAAAATTCACCCTAAAACGGTAAAGTTATTTTGCTTTTGAACGAAATGGTATGGATATTTACCTTAAATTATCATACTTGAAGCTCAGTTAAAGTGTGTATTAACTTTTCATCTAAGGATTTAAAAATTAAGAACGATGCGAGTGATTTTTAAATATCTTTCAGAAAGGACGGCGATCGATGTAGGGTTAAGTTTTCATATTTTTAAACCAGAAAGGACGGCGATCGATATAGGGTTGAGTGTTCACATTTTTAAAGCGTTTCCGTGGAATTGTGTTGACGCGTATATCGACTGACGGAGACGCGATCGTATAATGTTTCCTTAATGCGTTACTTCAGGCCGTGCCAGCATTGCTTCGAACGCTTGTCGTTACCATGTCTTAAACTTATAAGAAAGGTTCTCAGTGTACGTTTACCAGCTGAATTTTCAGGGTTTTTTAATCCCAGAATAAAATATACTAGAGAACCTATGTTTTGTTCATTTTCTTTTCTTCTTTTATTCATTTAATCAGTGCCGATTGTCTACTTCTCACGGTTTGCAAGGCAATTTGAGACCTTCATGTGGAGAAACGTATGAAATACAATAAGTTGCTAAGCGATTTATGAATCAATTATTTGATATGAGTTGCTTTTCTATTTCTTTAGAATTTTTTAAATTGTGGACCTCATAAACATTTTGATACTCGTAATACACAAAATGAAGAAAAATTTATAAAAAATTATCAAATTCTTAATAAAAAATTAAATGAATTAAAATTTGATATTAATTCAACCGAGAAAATGCCTAGAAAATCAATCTCTTTCGTCCCAAATTAATTTCTCGGTTGATAAGCAAAAACGTCCAAATTTGGCCCTAACGTCTGAGAACATTTAACCACGCGCAAATTTGATAAGGTAAATAAGTGCAAGATTTAAATTAAAGCACATGCACGACACGACGGTTTCAAACTCAAACCAAAATAATTAATAACGTCTCAATGTAGTGTCTCCACCTATCAAGAACCTGTGTGCAAATATTAATTTTCTTGTTATAAATTAAATGAATTTCTTACAAGCCTTTCATTAGTTTCGTCTTTGTCGATTTTAACATTATTCCTTAATAATAAATGTTTTCTAATTGACTTTTTCATAAACATCAGTGAAATGAGTAAATTTTGCATTGAAAATACATTTTTCCTGAAAGTTCAATTTGTAGCTTCAAAGAATACATATTCCCTGTACCTAACATGTGTAATGAGGCTTAGTCATATTAATATCATGGATCCTCAAACCTATTTACTGCGATGAAGAATTCCTAGAAATGCAAAATCGAGATCCTGCCACAACAGCTAGCCTGACACAAGAAGCTACATTGCATTATTACCTGCTACATTATTCCTCGCGGAAGTTCTTCTTGAAAATTTTTGCATTTTGAAGAGCCTCTGCACAATTTTCCCTTATTATTATTTAACACTTTGACTGCATGGTGCGCCACCGGTGGCCACGGAGGGGAGTTTCACAACGCTCCTGACCGACCAGTAGTCACAAACTCAATTTTCATAAATACTCATTAAAAGTTAAATGAAGGCGTGATCCATTTAACGTTTGCTATTTTCAAAATTGCTCACTACAATTAACTTTGAATTTGAATTGTATATTGAACTTCAGTTAAAGTAATTGCGTTCAAAGTGTTAAAGCTTGCTTTCCATTTAATGGAATTGAACTCCTCTGCATTCATTCTTATACGGTTTGAATCGTAAGTGAGAAATCATGCAATAGCCTATATATTGCAACGTAAATTTGATAACAATAACAGCATTTCAAGACTAAGTCATCTTACGCTAAGTGGGCCTTACGCTAAGTGGTTCCACAACCTGCTGACGCTAAGTGATCCCACCACCTGCTGACGCCAAGTGGTTCCACCAACTGCTTACGCTAAGTGGTCCCCCCACCTGCTTGCGCTAAGTGGTCCCACCACCTGCTCACGCTAAGTGGTTCCACCACCTGCTGACGCCAAGTGGTTCCACCACCTGCTCACGCTAAGTGGTTCCACCACCTGCTGACGCCAAGTGGTTCCACCACCTGCTGACGCCAAGGGGTTCCACCACCTGCTCACGCTAAGTTGTTCCACCCCCTGCTTGCGCTAAGTGGTCCCACCACCGCTTGCGCTAAGTGGTCCGACCACCTGCTTACGCTAAGTAGTCCCACCATCTGCTTGTGCTAAGTGATCCCACCACCTGCTTGTGCTAAGTGGTCCCACCACCTGCTTGTGCTAAGTGGTCCCGCCATCTGCTTGTGCTAAGTGGTCCCACCACCTGATTGTGCTAAGTGGTCCCACCACCTGCTTGTGCTAAGTGGTCCCACCACCTGCTTGTGCTAAGTGGTCCCGCCATCTGCTTGTGCTAAGTGGTCCCGCCATCTGCTTGTGCTAAGTGGTCCCACTACCTGATTGTGCTAAGTGGTCCCACCACCTGATTGTGCTAAGTGGTCCCACCACCTGCTTGTGCTAAGTGGTCCCACCACCTGCTTGTGCTAAGTGGTCCCACCACCTGCTTGTGGTAAGTGGTCCCACCATCTGTTTGTGCTAAGTGGTCCCACCACCTGCTTGTGCTAAGTGGTCCCACCACCTGCTTGTGCTAAGTGGTCCCACCATCTGTTTGTGCTAAGTGGTCCCACCATCTGCTTGTGCTAAGTGGTCCCACCACCTGCTTGTGCTAAGTGGTCCCACCATCTGCTTGTGCTAAGTGGTCCCACCACCTGCTTGTGCTAAGTGGTCCGACCGCCTGCTTACGCTAAGTGGTCCCGCCACCTGCTTGTACCGATAATATGTATTTGTTACCAATATATTTACTTACATTATCGCTGTGCCCCTTCTTTGAGATTTTCTTGGAACCTCTCTTGTAGCCCTTCTTGCCTTTCTTGCCCTTCTTATGGTGCCCTTCGTAGGACTTCTGGTGCTGCTTCTGGTGGTGCTTGTGCCCTCCTTTGTCGATGAATATCTTTTGGAGAGATTGCAATTTAAATCTTATTGTTAATTCAGTGTTCATGGAAGAGAATGTTATTTAGACTTATAGCGAATTCAGTATTCATAGGAGAGATAGCAATTTAAACTTATTCCTAATTTTGTGTTCATGGGAGCGATTGCAATTTAAACTTATTCCTAATTTTGTGTTCATGGGAGCGATTGCCATTTAAACTTATTCCTAATTTTGTGTTCATGGGAGCGATTGCAATTTAAACTTATTCCTAATTTTGTGTTCATGGGAGCGATTGCAATTTAAACTTATACCTAATTTTGTGTTCATGGGAGCGATTGCAATTTAAACTTATTCCTAATTTTGTGTTCATGGGAGCGATTGTAATTTTACTTTTTGTTAATTCAGGGTTCTTAAAAGAGACTGTATTTTAAACTTATAGCTTACCCAGTGTTCATAGGAGAGATTACAATTTAAACTTATAGTCAATTCAGTGTTCGTGGGGGAGATTGCAATTTAAACTTATTCCTAATTCAGTGTTCATGTACGTTAATGTTGATATCCATGTTTATAATCCCACAAATTTCAGTTTAAAAAATACTGCACGGTAGGTTTCATTTAAGCTAATAGTAATCACATTAAAATTGTTGTCTCATTGCGAGTGTTGAAAGACAGAAAAATAATAATTTGAAACTGCGACCGACCTGTACCTTTTCTCTCCATTGCTTTATTTAGAATTTTTCATTCATATCTTCATTTGCTTATTATTTTTTGCTCGAAACAACTAAATATTTCGGAGTCAAGAATTGAAGAAAATAGAGTCACAACGGATGGAGAATAGATGTGGATAAATTATTTAGTGATTTGATTAAATAAACTAATAATGAATAGCTTTAGGGTGCTAGTGGGATACAGTTGCCAAGATATGATTGAAATTGAACAAATCACCCTAATCGTGTCGACATGGACGACAATTACTATGCACTAAAAAATGTTACACTGTCAGTTAATAATATTTTTGCCAGTATCTAAACGATAATGATAAAAATAAAACAAAATTTCTTATTCGGTGGGAAAACAAATGTTTTTAAAAATTTACGAGCAGGAATTATCGGAGCAATTGTTGAATGGTCTTTGAATTACCAAAGTTGAGGACAATTATAAAGTCGTCTTCGGAGAAAATTCTTAATGGATACAGGAACAACACTAAAACCAAGATAATTCATTTTAAGAGATTGATAATTTTTGCTGAATAATTAACTGACTGATTTACTGTTATTCACTGACTGACAATGTTATTGTTACTGTTACTGACTGTACTGACTGAACTGACTGTTGCTGACTGTACTGGTACTGACTGACAATGATCATCTTACTGATTCATTTCAAGACGCTGATAATGAAGACACTGATAATGAAGACACTGATAATGAAGACACTGATAATGAAGACACTGATAATGAAGACACTGATAATGAAGACACTGATCTCATCTTGCCCAAGCAGAGTAACTCGCGATATCTCAAAACATGAAATGATTCTGGACGAAATTTAGCGAAGAAGTATACGAAACCTTGTGTTTCTCATTGTCGTGCGCTTTGTGGTGATCTTTCTTGTAGCCAGCTGCTTCTTTTGCTCCCTCAGACTTCTGCTGCCCTTCTTTTTTGCGGAGTTCCTTCTCAGCCGCAGAGGACTCGTGGTAGTCGGCTAAAAAAAAGCCTTACTAAGTATTCCAATGTCACATTTGTGCCGTAGTTACAACTGATTTTCAGCTTCTTAGCCTAAGGGAGAAGATGTCGAAGCACATTTTCATTTATTAAAAGAGTCTCCCCTATAACTTTTTATAAATCTCCTCCGTTTTCTACAATCACCAGAGGAGCTACTTGCTCCAGGGAATCACCAGTCTTAAGACCAGGGTTGTCTCCCATAAACTGAAACGCTCTACCTCTGAATCACAACGAAAATGTGAAATAAGAAATTAATCCAAGCAGTTGTCTTAGGCTTGCGTCACAAATAAGTTAGACTGTCTGAAATAAATTCCTTAACCGTCAATTCATGGAGTAATGATCTCACTGAAATAAGAATTTTCATGCCCTTTAATAGATGACTATAGAGCAGACTCCATTCTTTCATATGTCATAGCCACAGTTACGGAATGAGAAATAACATGAAGTTTTGATTCAGAGAAATTTGGTTCATATTTGCTTAATTCACTCGTTCTTGGCAGTTTGCACGTGTAAAAAGGTGTAACTGGTAAATTCAGGTGTGCATAAATTATCCTTAGCCACGTAAAAATAGGTCATGTTTGATACCTTTGATTTCCTGATTTACAAATTTTATTTTCTGGTTAGTTTTCAGTCTTAATCCGAGTTTTTCCCTACATATTGCTCTTAGTATGTGAATGCCTAGATTATTCGACTATTTTTCTTTTAAGACCGAACACGTCATGTATGTTTTCAACTCATTTTTTAATTGCTGAACGTTCTAACGGGTAATCTACTTATTTTACACATAAAAGTTTAGGCTACCATATCTCTTACAAGCATTGTTCGAATATTAATCAGTTCAACTTATATTCCATGTATCTTACACTAAGTAATTCATTGCAATTATGGCATGCAATGGGTAGTTCCTAAGAAAATTATAGGTTCTCCAAAGCACCCACACTTGTTTCATCTGATTATCCCTTAATGCTTAAATTTTGGTCATGCATAATCGTTACCGTCTCATGAATGACACAGCCTTACATTTGATTTTGCATGTATTTTAGCGCTTCTAAAAAACATGAATTATATTTATGGGAACACAAAATACAAGTCAATAAAGACTAACCTCCACCATGCCCCGTCGCTGACGCAGGGTGAGGCTGATCTGCGTGGACAACTAACGAAACTTGCTGGCTTTTTTCGGGCATCAGCACGGCGTCTTCGTTAGGGCTTACTCCTTTGGATCTGACTTCAATGCCTGACTGCGGCATTTCTGTCTGCTTGTTACCTGGTTGGTCCAGTTGTGGTGGATGAATTGGCTGGTTCAGTTGTGGTTGAGGAATTGGCTGGTTCAGTTGTGGTTGAGGAATTGGCTGGTTCAGTTGTGGTTGAGGAATTGGCTGGTTCAGTTGTGGTTGAGGAATGAGTTGGTTCAGTTTTGGTTGAGAAATTGGCTGTTTCAGTTGTGGTTGAGCAATGGGTTGGTTCAGTTGTGGTTGAGGAATGGGTTGGTTCAGTTGTGGTTGAAGAATTGGCTGTTTCAGTTGTGGTTGAGCAATGGGTTGGTTCAGTTGTGGTTGAGGAATGGGTTGGTTCAGTTGTGATTGGAGACTGGGTTGGTTCAATTGTGGTTGAGGAATGGGTTGGTTCAATTGTGGTTGAGGAATTGGCTGGTTCAGTTGTGTTTGAGGAAGTTGTTGGTTCTGATGTGGTTGAAGAAATGGTTGGAGTTGAGAAGGGTTTTGCTGATGTACTGTTAATTGCTGAGCTTGTAGCTGCTGAGGTACAGTCTGCTGTTGATGGTATACATTTTGGGGTTCATATAAGTGCGTTTGAGGAGAGCTCAGCTGTTGTTGTTGATGTAAAAGATGGGTTTGATGCTGTGGAGCGTGTTGGGAAACGCCGTGGTGGACTTGCTGAGTGGCTGAGTTGGGTGACATTTGGGGCGCTGGAGGTGGTAATAAAGCAACAGATGGGAGCTGCTGTAGAAGTCCTGATCCTAGCGTGGTGGCAGTTGGATGATTTCGAACAGAATCTGAATATTGGATCACTTCTCTTTCGTTTTGAACCGGATGCTTTTGCGAAAGGCCTGGAATGATTTGAGAAGAGGTAGGTTCTTGAGGTGCCAATGATGACTGTTCTTGCATTGGAACTCTTTTTTCATTTATCGATAATTTTTGTTGCTGTAGAGGAACCTGTTGTTTCACTAATGGTACACTTATTGCTTCTAATCTTTTCTCAATAAGTTCATCATTTCGCTTCTTCATTGCTTCCACTGCAGCATCTAGGTTATAATTACCTGTTGTTTGACTCCCTGCTGTTTTCTCTTGCTCAATAACAGCTGTTTGTTTGTTATTAGGATCAGCTTTCTCTTGAGATGGAACCTTAACAAAAATTGCTTGTGTATTGCCGGAATTGGGCTTTTCTGGAGAATTGATCTTATGGTTTCCAGTTACGAGAGTTTCTTGTTGCTTCTTGGCAACAACTTTGGATTCTTCTTTATTTGGCGATGCCACGTTCGCGGCGATCGGATGATGTAAAATTTTTTGAGCTTCTTGGTCACTGGAGGCTTCAATTTCTTGATGGTATACGTGAGCATTGAGTTGAGTGGCCAACGGGCTCACCAATGACTTGTTGTCTTTATTTTTAACTTCTCTGAAAGCTTTATCGTCATTCTTCAAGTCCGTTTTTTCATTCGGGTTCTCAATTTTTTTTTGGCTATCGTCCAAAGCCAAATTTGCTTCTGAAGATTTCTTCTCCTCAGAAGAATCATTTCTTGAATCTTTTGTTTTCTTAGAATGCCGTGACAGTTTCTGGCCATAGCCTCCAGAATCCATATCTGTCAAATGTAGAAGTAGTTCGTCTGTGTTAATTGGATTGACCAGTCGATTTGAACGTTTTTGAGTACTATCACCATCCTGAGACATAGGTTGTGCTGCATGCTGGGGATTATTTGCTTCCAAAGGTTCTTTCTCTGCGGCAGTTGTTTTCAACGTTCCTCCGAGTGTTTTCGGACTGTTGTTTGTTTGTTTGAATCCTGACAACAGGTGGAACGTAGAAACTTTCATCGGTACAGGAGTGGGCGATTTTTGTAATCGGTTAGAAGTGTTTACTTCATTTTTCAAAGGCATGGATTTTCCATCCGCAAAGTACAATATAGAGGGCACTGATGCTTGCAAATTGTTGGGCCCTCGACCTTGGTTTTTAGAAGTTCGCTGGTATACTTCGCTGGCCCCAGGCTGGTAGATTAACACTGGTACTGGTACACTTCGAGTTTGTTGAGCTCTCATGTCAACATGTCGTCCATTCTGACGCAATCTTTCATGCTCTTCGTGCTGGTGCTGCTGCAAGAGATCTTGCTGCTTCTGCTGAAGCTGCAACTGCTGCTGCTGGAATTGATGGAGGAGTTGAACCCGTTGAATCTGATCCTGCGAGAGCTTATTTTGCTGCCTCTGTTGATTTTTCAGAGACTGTTGCTGTATCTGCTGGGGTTGTTGCTGTATCTGCTGGGTTTGTTGCTGTATCTGCTGGGGTTGTTGCTGTATCTGCTGGGGTTGTTGCTGTATCTGCTGGGGTTGTTGCTTTAGCTGCTGGGGTTGTTGCTGTACCTGCTGGGGTTGTTGCTGTATCTGCTGGGGTTGTTGCTGTATCTGCTGAAGTTGATGCGGGGATTGCTGTTGCAGATTTGAAGGTTTGCTTTCACCAAGACCCGAGCCTTGAGGGTTCGACCGGGTGTTCAGAGGCACTGCGGCTGGGACACTCGAGAACGCAGGTTTCAAGTTTGCCTTTGCGGTTTTGACAAGCTTTGGGGCGCTGTGTGAACCCTTCCCGTGGTGGTTACCGGGTCCCTTGTGTCCAGTGGAGTGACCCTTCGCTTCCTTGTGGCCCTGCTTCCCCTCGTAAGATTTGTGGTGCTCTTCTTGATCTTTGTGGCCGTAGTTCTTGGCATCCGCCGCCTTGTGGTGGTGCTTCTTGCTTTTATCGGCGTGGCCTTTCTCCCCTTTCGCTGCGTGTTCCTTCAGAGCCTGGAGTGAGTGAATAGAAATTGAATCAGGTCACTCGCATCGAAATCCCACTACCGTACACAGAAAGTGACGCCTCTATACTTATCGGGTCATTTTTGGGGGCATTTGAAATGAATTGAAGGCCTAGAATCCGTTTTTCAAAGTTAAAAAGGGAAACAAATTAATACCGTTAATAGTAACTTTAAGTCTGCTATGAAATGACAAGAAATGCATTAATATCTTGTTTATTCCATCCATACGACTATTTACGTAGAAAATATCTGAATCGGAATACGTATTTTACATGTGATGAGCATGTGAGCTGTATAGTCAGGTACTCCAACTCTCACAAAACATTTAAACCCATTAAATATTTACGAATTTCGAGCCCCTGGCAATCTTGTTGGTTTACTTGCAGGTAACTTTTCACACTGTGCTTTCATTGATAAAGTTATGCAAAACCCAACTACTCACTTTTACCAATAATAAAAGTATAGTTTACCATCCTTCTTGCAGTTATAACGCAGGTAAACTTTGCACCCTGTTCACAGTGGTAAGCTAAAGTAAATTCATCTTGTTTCTTTAATACCATATGATAAAGTTTGAAATGAATTGAAGGAAATATGATAGAATTTGAAATGATAAATTTCAAAATTCCCTCACGTTGTGCCATGTATTGGATTTATCGTAATCGTTCGGCTAACGAAGGTTATTACGAAATTTATTTAAAGTTTACGAAGAATATCACTCACTAATTTAGGACATAATAAAACCCTGATAATATACTCGCAAAAAGATATTAAAGAGCTGTTTTGATCTGAGAAAATACTACATTTTTCTTTCTGAAAATATTGTAATAAAATATTGTCAGAAGTAAATTCTGGACAGAGATAGACAAAAATGCTAACCTTCACGTAAATTTTAATCAGTAAAGAAATGGCGATCTGTAAGTAAATGTTAATCAGTAAAGAAATGGCGATCTGTAAGTAAATGTTAATCAGTAAAGAAATGGCGATCTGTAAGTAAATGTTAATCTGTAAGCAAATGTTAATCCGTAAAATGAAAAGAAGAACCAATATAAAAGGGAACATTCTTTTAAGGGAAGAGTTCCCTTTTAAAAAAAATTTCTTTATCATTGAACTTATAGTAATGAAATTTGGTATAAAGATAGGAAATGCAATTTGGAATCATTTGCCATTCGTGAAAAAAATGCGATTTTCCCCATAGAAAACGAGATTTTGGGGGGGGGGGTTTCAAAATGTATCTTCTCCTACAGTTTTTGAGCTACAGTGATAATTTTAGTAACATTGTATGCGGAAACACTTGTAAATTTCAAAAACTAATTTGGCATTCTCCAAACTTTAGTTTGAAGTTGAAAAAATTCAAAAAATTAAAAAGGTATTTTTTCGTAAAATTTCATTATTTATGACGTCACAACTGTCGATCAAAAATGAATTTCCGACCTGCCATTTAGTTTTCGTAAAGCCCTTGTCATTCCGCATCCAATGATACCAAAATCATCACTGTAGCTCAAAAACTGTAGGAGGAGATACATTTTGAAGCCGCACATTCCGATCCTCCAAAATAAGGCAAAACAGGTAAACAAAGATATATAAACAATTTTAATTTTTTTTTTATTATTTTTTATTGGGTCAGCTAAGACCCTTGAAATCATTATACAGTAAAAAAGAGACATAGAAGAAGGCATAGCAACGTCAAGCCGTGAAGAAAGTGCCAAGGGGGAGGTGTAGCATGAGAAAATATCACTTCCCCCTCCCCTCCCCCCCATAATTCAAACCCCCGTAGCGGGCGAACCAATGAACCTACGAATTTCATTTTTTCACAGGATGTACCTGAAATCTTACCCTTCCTATGGCAGCTAAAACCCAATATCTCAAGAAAATTCGACATTTTGGCTTAACTCTTCCCTTAATCGCAAACGTTACGGAATCTCTGATTCCTTCATCAGTGCTGTAAAACAAGGAATGAAAAACGATAATGAACAAATTGCGAAAAACTATAAGAAATTAATATCACTATACCTACATCAAAAATAGCTTTGCCTAACAATTAAAAATAAAAACACAATTTCTCTTAAAAATTCGGAGCCATACGTACACATACACCTAAATTCTAGCAATCAAACAAACGCACAATAACAACTACACAAAGTAACAAAACTACATATACAGACACACACACACACACATTCAAACACATTCGTATTAACACAGTTGGGGCAATATTTAATTTCATTGCACTTTCATCATTATTTAGCTGAGGTCTATGGGTAAATATGAACAATGATTCCAAAATTCTAAGGTCAAATTCCTCTGTAGTTCTACTAAGTGTGGAGAAATCGGAGCTTTTGAAAGGGGGGTTTAAACTATGGCAATGATCTCTGATGGCTGACTGGGAGGGAGATGAGTATGGACGGTTGATTCTAAGGGAGATACCCGAGTGTTGGCTGTGACGAATAAATTGCTGGAGTGTGGTACTTCCAACATAGGACTGCAGGCAGCAATCGCTTTTATACAAATATACACAACCACTTCTCAGGCACTCTTCCTAACGCTCTTTCCTAGTAAAAAATGACCCTATTTTAAAACTATTTCCATAAAGTGGTAGCACATCAATAAAAGTAAAATGAGAGTGTAACAGAGATAAAAGCTCCCTTCTCATCTCCTTGTTCAGATAGCCCAAGAAAGGGAGCTCGACCAAAACTTTCTGCTTTGGTGCGGTTAGAATTGTAGGAGGAGGGGAAAGTTTTTTGTCTAAAAACTTTTTAACCAAATTGTTGACTAAAGATACAGGGTATTTATTTTGTCCAATTAACTTTGTGATATATTCCACTTCGTCATGAAATATTGTATATGAACTTGAAAACGATATGCTCTATGCAATAATGTAGTGACACTTGTTTTAATATAACCCATGTAAATGCAACTGAAGAAATTGGTACATAATCCCGTATATGTAGGTTTTCTATAAACAGAGGAGGTGAACGTTGAATTAGTTTTCTTTACGAGAACGTCTAAAAATGGCAATTTATCATTCTGTTCAGTTTCCATAGTAAAATTTATGTTAGCGTGATATCCATTTATGTAGTCAAAGAATTTTAGGGCCTCTTCCTGTGAACGAAACAAAACGAATGTATCATCTAGATACCTGGGTTTCTGAAAATGGGTTTAAAATCGTCTGGGCATGTGCTTAGAAACTGCATTTCTAAATTACTTAAAAAGAATTTGCAACAAGGGGAAAGAGGTTGGATCTCATGGCCAAACCGTCTGTGTGCTTGTAAATCCTACCATTGAAAACAAAAAATGTGTCTTTTAAAGCTATATCTAGTAATTTTTTGAATTGAAGTTTACTGTAGTTCCAGAAGTTAGCAGAGTTTTTGAATATTCGATCTAGAAGAACATGAATGGCTTCGTTCAATGGGACATTGGTATAAAGAGATTCTATGTCAAAACTGCACATAAATAAATTGCTTGGATTAGTCACAGTAGAAAGATCCGCTATAAATTGTTGAGAATTATCAACTAGAAATTCACTTTCACAAAACTCGGACAGAATTGAATCCAAATATGAACTTAATTTAGAATTATGAGTACCGCAAACTGGTGCAATAGGCCTAATCGGAACCTTCTGCTTATGGACTTTAGGTAAGCCATACATGATATCCAATTGAGAACCACTAGAACGGAAGGATTTGTAGTGTTCTTCGGATAATATTCCACAATCTTTGTCTTTCTTTAGATGATAGTTAATTTCATTTTCTAGCTTAAGTAACAATGTTTTAACATCGGAAGACTCTTCACGAAATTTTTCTTTGTCCGATAAGATACGTTCTAGCTTGGTAACATAATCTTGTTTATCTAATATCACGACACCATTACCTTTGTCAGGCTTAGTAATATAGATTGAGTTATCGGAAGACAGTCTCTTCAAAACTGAAAAATCTTTCTGCCCAAATACTGCACATGAATTATAGTATTTGTCAAATTTATTGAAGAATTTGTGCGCAAGCGTTCTCAATTTGTTTTTAAAATGTCAATTTTAATACCAGAGGCGTTACCAATATCAGAGATCATTGCCATAGTTTAAACCACCCTTACAAAAGCTCCTATTTCTCCACACTTAGTAGAACTACAGAGGAGTTTGACTTTAGAATTTTGTAATCATTGTTCATTTTTACCCATAGACCTCAGCTAAATAATGATCAAAGTGCAATGAAATTAAATATTGCCCCAACTGTGTAAATACGAATGTGTTTGAATGTGTGTGTGTGTGTCTGTATATGTAGTTTTGTTACTTTGTGTAGTTGTTATTGTGCGTTTGTTTGATTGCTAGAATTTAGGTGTATGTGTACGTATGGCTCCGAATGTTTAAGAGAAATTGTGTTTCTATTTTTAATTGTTAGACAAAACTATTTTTGATGTAGGCATAGTGATATTAATTTCTTATAATTTTTTTGCAATTTGTTCATTATCGTTTTTCATTCCTTGTTTTACAGCACTGATGATGGAATCAGAGATTCCGAAACGTTTGCGATTAAAAGAATGTTCCCTTTTATAATGGTTCTTCTTTTTATTTTACGTATTAGATTTCCCAAAAATCGCCCATTTAATTCTACAAATGTTAATCTGTGAAGAAATGGAGATCTGTAAGTAAATGTTAATCTGTGAGCAAATGTTAATCTGTGAAGAAATGGCGATCTGTAAGCAAATGCTAATCTGTAAGCAAATGTTAATCTGTGAAGAAATGGCGATCTGTAAGTAAATGTTAATCTGTAAGCAAATGTTAATCTGTGAAGAAATGGCGATCTGTAAGTAAATGGTTCTCTGTAAGCAAATGTTAATCTGTAAGCAAATGTTAATCTGTAAAGAAATGGCGATCTGTAAGTAAATGTTAATCTGTAAGCAAATGTTAATCTGTAAGCAAATGTTAATCTGTAAAGAAATGGCGATCTGTAAGCAAATGTTAATCTGTAAGCAAATGTTAATCTGTAAAGAAATGGCGATCTGAAAGCAAATGTTAATCTGTAAGCAAATGTTAATCTGTAAGCAAATGTTAATCTGTAAGCAAATGTTAATCTGTAAATAAATGGCGATCTGTAAATAAATGTTAATCTGTAAGCAAATGTTAATCTGTAAAGAAATGGCGATCTGTAAGCAAATGTTAATCTGTAAGCAAATGTTAATCTGTAAAGAAATAGCGATCTGTAAGCAAATGTTAATCTGTAAGCAAATGTTAATCTGTGAAGAAATGGCGGTCTGTAAGTAAATGTTAATCTGTGAGCAAATGTTAATCTGTGAAGAAATGTCGATCTGTAAGCAAATGTTAATCTGTAAGCAAATGTTAATCTGTGAAGAAATGGCGATCTGTAAGCAAATGTTAATCTGTAAGCAAATGTTAATCTGTGAAGAAATGGCAATCTGTAAGCAAATGTTAATCTGTAAGAAAATGTTAACCTGTGAAGAAATGGCAATCTGTAAGCAAATGTTAATCTGTAAGCAAATGTTAATCTGTGAAGAAATGGCAATCTGTAAGCAAATGTTAATCTGTAAGCAAATGTTAATCTGTGAAGAAATGGCGATCTGTAAGTAAATGTTAATCTGTAAGCAAATGTTAATCTGTTAAGAAATGGCGATCTGTAAGTAAATGTTAATCTGTAAGCAAAGGTTAATCTGTAAAGAAATGGCGATCTGTAAGTAAATGTTAATCTGTAAGCAAATGTTAATCTGTGAAGAAATGGCAATCTGTAAGCAAATGTTAATCTGTGAAGAAATGGCAATCTGTAAGCAAATGTTAATCTGTAAAGAAATGGCGATCTGTAAGTAAATGTAATCTGTAAGCAAATGTTAATCTGTGAAGAAATGGCGATCTGTAAGTAAATGTTAATCTGTAAGCAAATGTTAATCTGTGAAGAAATGGCTGATCAATTCCGCAATCTGTAAGCAAATGTTTATCTGTGAAGAAATGGCAATCTGTAAGCAAATGTTAATCTGTAAAGAAATGGCGATCTGTAAGTAAATGTTAATCTGTAAGCAAATGTTAATCTGTAAAGAAATGGCGATCTGTAAGTTAAAGTTAATCTGTAAGCAAATGTTAATCTGTGAAGAAATGGCAATCTGTAAGCAAATGTTAATCTGTGAAGAAATGGCGATCTGTAAGTAAATGTTAATCTGTAAGCGAATGTTAATCTGTGAAGAAATGGCTGATCAATTCCGCAATCTGTAAGCAAATGTTTATCTGTGAAGAAATGGCAATCTGTAAGCAAATGTTAATCTGTAAAGAAATGGCGATCTGTAAGTGAATGTTAATCTGTAAGCAAATGTTAATCTGTAAAGAAATGGCGATCTGTAAGTTAAAGTTAATCTGTAAGCAAATGTTAATCTGTGAAGAAATGGCAATCTGTAAGCAAATGTTAATCTGTGAAGAAATGGCAATCTGTAAGCAAATGTTAATCTGTAAAGAAATGGCGATCTGTAAGTAAATGTAATCTGTAAGCAAATGTTAATCTGTGAAGAAATGGCGATCTGTAAGCAAATGTTAATCTGTTAGTAAATTGGAACAATTCCATTCCCTTCCCAATACCAGTTAGCTCCTCACTCATTTCCCAAAACAAATTTTTCAATTCAAATACGTTTGTTAATTAAAACGTCATTTACTGCGCAAGAGAAGGTTATGTTTTCAGTAAATGAATCATAGAAATGTTATATTTTGTTCAAATTTCAAAGTCTGCCCAAATTCTCCACAAAATGTAAAAATGAGTAAGCTCAAGTGGGAGCATCACGCTCATCTAACTATGTATTAGTTATACGGTATTTGTTTAGCTATAATTATCACATTTAATTATTATCAAATTGAATTATTACCGTTATAAATTGTAATTATTATGACCTTAAAATTCCGTAAGTAATAGAACCGGTCATGTCGATGTCTACGAACACCGACATGAACGATTCCATAACACAAAGACAGCCCTATTGTTAATAATAATAACTTAATAATAACTGTACATATTGAACTCATTTTATCCTAGCTTAACTTTTCGGTCAGAACACTTATGATTTTAGCCGCCCACGCATAGCTTCAGCAATTGGTGGCTGAAATTATCGATGCCTGGGCGAAAAAGTTAAACTGGGATACAGCCGTATGTTTCTGTACCTTTTAAGATCTGGGCGGCTAAAATTATCGATGCCCTAGCGAAAAAGTTAAACTGGGATACAGCCGTATGTTACTGTACCTTTTACGATCTGGGCGGCTAAAATTATCGATGCCCTGGCAAAAAAGTTAAACTGGGAGACTGTCGTGAGTTTTCGTACCTTTTCAGCGTCTCCTTTGTAGTTGTTCTCGTCGTGCTTATCGAAGTACTCGTCGTGGGAGTCGTACTGAATGTTGTACTCCTGATGGTCGCTCTCGTCGTAGAAAATTTTCTTACGGTCATTTTCGTCCTTCTTCAGCTGCTTCGTGAACCCCTGCGCAATTGCGTTGTGGGTCAGCGTTGTGCATGAAAATGCGCCGTCTTTTGTGAAGTTTTTAATCTCCAAGTAACATTCATGACCGGCTTCCGTTAGCAGAATTTCGTATTCTTATCCAATAATCATAACTGATCAACTTCTGTGAATATTCCGCTGCTTCGTTATTTTTAGTGAATTTCCTGTTTTTCGATTCTTAATGAACACTCACAAAAGCCATCTTTTAATGGAATTTATAATTAGCCCTCGCAACCGGTCAACTCTATTGGATTTTATGCATTTTAATTTTAACTAACACAATCGGATATTTCATCTCCGTGTTATGAAGTTGGCTGAAGTAATAATAATGCTGATAAAATAACAAGCCCGCCATTGTAGTGGGAATCACATCTCGGCAATTCTAATTCAACAGCTCAGCGTTGTTATTCTCTAAACTTCAACCACTCGAAATTGTCATTCTCTAAAATTCAATCACTCACAATTGTCATTCCCTAAAATTCAACCACTCTAAATTGTCATTCTCTAAAATTCAAGCACTCAAAATTGTCATTCTCTAAAATTCAACCTCTCAAAATTGTCATTCCCTAAAATTCAACCACTCACAATTGTCATTCTCTAAAATTCAACCTCTCAAAATTGTCATTCCCTAAAATTCAACCACTCACAATTGTCATTCTCTAAAATTCAACCACTCTAAATTGTCATTCCCTAAAATTCAACCACTCTAAATTGTCATTCTCTAAAATTCAACCTCTCAAAATTGTCATTCTCTAAAATTCAACCACTCAAAATTGTTATTCTCTAAAATTCAACCTCTCAAAATTGTCATTCCCTAAAATTCAACCACTCAAAATTGTCATTCTCTAAAATTCAACCTCTCAAAATTTTCATTCTCTAAAATTCAACCACTCAAAATTGTCATTCTCTAAAATTCAACTTCTCAAAATTGTCATTCCCTAAAATTCAACCACTCACAATTGTCATTCTCTAAAATTCAACCTCTCAAAATTGTCATTCCCTAAAATTCAACCACTCACAATTGTCATTCTCTGAAATTCAACCACTCTAAATTGTCATTCCCTAAAATTCAACCACTCTAAATTGTCATTCTCTAAAATTCAACCTCTCAAAATTGTCATTCTCTAAAATTCAACCACTCACAATTGTCATTCTCTAAAATTCAACCTCTCAAAATTGTCATTCTCTAAAATTCAACCTCTCAAAATTGTTATTCTCTAAAATTCAACTACTCACAATTATCATTCTCTAAAATTCAACTACTCACAATTGTCATTCTCTAAAATTCAACCTCTCAAAATTGTCATTCTCTAAAATTCAACCACTCAAAATTGTCATTCTCTAAAATTCAACCTCTCAAAATTGTCATTCTCTAAAATTCAACTACTCACAATTGTCATTCTCTAAAATTCAACTACTCACAATTGTCATTCTCTAAAATTCAACCTCTCAAAATTGTCATTCTCTAAAATTCAACCTCTCAAAATTGTAATTCTCTAAAATTCAACCTATCAAAATTGTCATTCTCTAAAATTCAACTACTCACAATTGTCATTCTCTAAAATTCAAGCTCTCCCGATTGTCATTCTTCAAAATTCAACCCCCCAAAATCTCACTCCGTTACACGGAGTTCAGCACAACTATTTCATTTAACTGCGCGTGATTGCTTTCCGTGACCTAAATTCTCTTTAGGAACCCTTCATCAAAGTCCTGTGTAGTTATTTGGTATTCTCAGTGAAGAAAAGGATATCGTAAGCAGTTCTAACTGAGCCTGACTAATTAGCTCCATTTAAAAAAAAGAAAAAAACGAATTTGGATAAAAGATGAGAAACTATTGAGCTTGAATGCTTATCTCAATACAAAACGCAGAGTGAGAGCTGTGTTATACTACAGATAAAGAAATAATATCTCATACTGTATGCCTCACACTATACACCTTACACTATTTATCTAACAGAGTGTATATCACCCCATTTATCTCCCACAGTTTATTTTACGGAATGTATCTCACACAGTGTATCAAACAATGAATCCCATACTGTTTATTTTACAGAATGTATATCACACAGTGTATCAAACAATGAATCCCACACTGTTTATTTTACAGAATGTATCTTACACAGTGTATCAAACAATGAATCCCACACTGTTTATTTTACAGAATGTATCTCACACAGTGTATCAAACAATGAATCCCACACTGTTTATTTTACAGAATGTATCTCACACAGTGTATCAAACAATGAATCCCACACTGTTTATCTCAGAGTTTTCCTCTCACTCAAACTTACAAAAACTGTTTTTATACTCCACTTGAAATACATACAAAATATCTATGGGCAAAATTCATTCACTGAGAGATGCATCTTTTTATCAATTTGTTAAAATGAAAGAAGGATATTTGAACTAGAATGAAGTTAGCAGAAATCTGCTGATGTAGTGCGGTCATTTGTTGGAGCTTGCAGAAGTCAGATGCCAATTTTCAAATATCTGTCTTCTCTACCGTGAAAAGTACACACGTATCCTTTGACATATATTGTTGCACTTTTTGCTGAGCAAAAAATTATTTTTCTACCTCCTGTTCAAAAGGGATTTTATTTAAAACCTCATTTTCTAGATGCATTGTTTTTATATCTCCTGTTCTAGAGGGGTTGTTTTTATACTACATGTTCTAAAGTGATTGTTTTTATACCACATGTTCTAAAGCGATTGTTCTTATACCTCCTGTTCTAGAGGGAATGTTTTCATGCCTCATGATCTAGGAGGAATGGAACTCCTGTTCAGGAAGGATTGTTTTTATACCTCCTGTTCTAGAGAAATTCTTTTTGTACCTCCTGTTGTAGATAAATTATAGGAAGTAAACAACAGCCTCCACAAGAGCCTATTGCAAACCCCCCAAGAACCTTGCAGTTAGGTCTTAAATCAAATTACGACGTCGGAATTGCGCAGTCAGTAGCGTACATCCCTATAGAAGAACTTACGCTACCGGCTGTACTGTACGACGACGTTAAACACCGAAAAATTCAGCGTTTTATAGGAAACTTAGACCGATGAAAGACGCCAAAAATTAACGAAGATTCAAAGAATTGCCTCAACTATACCTTTTGTTTATCTCCCTTGTTTTTGTGTTTGTCCTCTTCTTTTTTGTATCCCTTGTGCCCCTTGGCTTGGTGATGGTGGTGGTGCTGGTGGTGCTGCTTGTGATGGTCTCCGCCAGATTTGTTGGCGTGCTCGCTGTGGTGACTCTGCTCGGTAGGAGTTCATTTTAGGTTGATCCAAACTTCTTGTGATGCTAAGTTGATGAAGCAGCGATCTCAAGTTACTGATACTGAAAACACTTGCGAAATGATCGCGGTAATGGCCAGTAATACATGAACGCTGAGAATGATACACCCGTGTAGAATGATACACCCGTGAAGAATGATACACCCGTGAAGAATGATACTCCCGTGAAGAATGATACACCTGTGAAGAATGATACACCCGTGAAGAATGATACACCCGTGAACAATGCCATACCCGTGCGCACGTGAAGATCTTCATTTTAGATTGATTTTAGATTCAACTTTCGTGCAATACCAAAGTAAGAAACATACCGACACTAAAGTAAGAAGCGATGAGACACCGCCACGAAACTTCCATCAAGAGACTTCGAAATAAACTGAAGATTATGATTCGGGCTCCAGAGGGTCAGGTTGAACCTATGAGTCATGAGTTGTGAGTCACGTTCGTAGTGACAGTTCTATCAAAATCTACCAGGTATTTCGTCCGTCTCGCTGAAACATAAAATATAGGTGCCATTTAGTTAAGCCAAAGACATTGCTTAGGCCCTGCGTGTCACAGGAAAAATAAATTAGTCTCATTTAATTCAAATATGGACAGTCGTAGCAAATTTTGAAACGTGCTAACTCAGGCTTCACCTAAGGACTGGTGTGACCAACTTTTGAAGCAGAGACTCGTCACACTAAGCATAATCCTCACTTTTGCTAATTAAATTTAATCATAAAAGCCCCTGAACACCTGGCAACCCTAGAATGGTTGCCTGGTGCTGCTTAGATACTTAAATCTTACTTATAAAACTCAATTAAAGACATGGCTTTCGATTGGCCAGAAGAAGGCAAAAAATATAATCTAGTAATCTAACGCCTAATTTGTTCTTTGTAGTTCACTTCCGAGTGTCAGTAATTCCTCATTCGATGTCAGCATCAGTCTAATAACATTACTTGTTTTGATACAAAAAAGACCTAACATGTGTTTAAGCAATTTAATCGAAAATGCGACGAATCTAAAACTTCATTCCATCGAACACCTTCTGTCGAATGATCATATGTATGCCGCTACATCCTCACATCAGCGCGAGCACTACAATACAAACTTTAAAAAACAATAATACAAGAAGAAATTTACCCACAAAGAGCAATAATAGAAGAAGAAATTCATCCACAAAGCGCGTTAATACAAGAAGAAATTCATCCATGAAACTCACCTTTTTGAAATTCATCCTCAAAATACAAAACACAAGATAAAATTAACCTTAATTAAGTACACAAAATACAAGAAGATATTCATCCTCAAAATACAAAATACAAGAAATTTATCCTCAGTGTACAAAATACAAGAAGAAATTAATCTTCAATATGCAAAAAATTATACTAAATTCATCCTCAAAATAAAAGAACAAATTCATCCTCAAAATACAAAATTAAATATATAAGAAGAATAAAAAAGCGTTAACACAAGAAGGAATTCATCCTCAAAATACAAGAACAAATTTATCCTCAAAATACGAAATTAAATATATAAGAAGAACAAAATAGCGTTAACACAAAAAGAAATCCATCCTCAAAATACAAGCAGACATCACTCGCCTTCTTTTTATGCTTGCTGCGGTCAGCCTGGTGAGAGCCAGCGTGCAGCCGGTTGCTGTGATGTCCTTTGGAATTTTTGGACCCTTTTACCTTATCGAATTCTTCCAGTTGTTTACTGTAGCCTGTTGGGATGAATTAATGTGTAGGTGTGATGAACACAATTAACCTTGACACTTGCTCTCTAAACAGGAAGATAAATAGTTTCTGAATGTATTTGGAAAAGTACAATTATTGTATGTTTTCTAAGCTCTCTGCAATAGGACAAGAAGAACCGGTCTTTAATTAAATAACCCGTATATGTGGTAGAATAATTATATTATAATATATGAAAATAAATATTATTATTTATTGTCGACATAGTTGGGGTCTTCAAACTTTCGTCCCTGATTATTTTTCTGAATTTTCGATGAGTAGGACTGTTAAAAGCAATAAGAAAATATAACTGTGTGATAGAGAATGGAATAAAATAGCTGCAGGAGCGAGCTTTGCGTTGCTAACCCATGCTATTAAATCCTATTCACCCACAGGTACTGAAGTAGTAGAAAAGTAAGTGGGCAGTTGCCACCAACTGCCCCCAGTGACCACAACTGCCCCCAAGGATCACAACTGCCCACAGTGTTCACCAACTGCCCCCAGTGACCACCAACTACCCCCAGTTACCACCAACTGCGCACAGTAGTCACCAACTGCCCCCAGTGAAAACCAACTGCCCACAGTGGTCATCAACTGCCTCCAGTGACCACCAATTGCCCCCAGTGACCACCAACTACCCCCAATGACCACCAACTACCCACAGTGATCATCAACTGCCCCCTCAAGGACCACCAACTGCCCCCAGTGACCACCAACTGCCCACATAGGTCACCAACTGCCCCCAGTGACCACTAACTGCCCCCAAGGACCACCAACTGCCCACAGTGGTCATCAACTGCCTCCAGTGACCACCAATTGCCCCCAGTGACCACCAACTGCCCCCAAGGACCACCAACTGCCCACAGTGATCAGCAACTGCCCCCAACGACCACCAACTGCCCCCAAGAACCATCAACTGCCCACAGTGGTCACCAACTGCCCCCAGTGACCACTAACTGCCCCCAAGGACCACCAACTGCCCACAGTGGTCATCAACTGCCCCCAGTGACCACCAACTGCCCCCAGTGACCACCAACTGCCCCCAGTGACCACCAACTGCCCCCAGTGACCACCAACTGACACCAAGGACCACCAACTGCCCACAGTGATCATCAACTGCCCCCAGTGACCACCAACTGCCCACAGTGGTCCCCAACTGCCCCCAGTGACCACTAAACGCCCCCAAGGACCACCAACTGCCCACAGTGATCGTCAACTGCCCCCAGTGACCACCAACTGCCCCCAGTGACCAGTAACTGTCCACAGTGGTCATAAATTGCCCACTGTGACCACTAACTGCCCCCAGTGACCACTAACTGCCCCCAAGGACCACCAACTGTCCACAGTGGTCATCAACTGCCCCCAGTGACCACTAACTGTCCCCCCAGTGACCACCAACTGTCCACAGTGGTCATCAACTGCCCCCAGTGACCACTAACTGTCCCCCCAGGGACCACCAACTGTCCACAGTGGTCATCAACTGCCCCCAGTGACCACTAACTCGAGAAATTATGTACTGTGGAACGGAAGGATCTAGGAAAACTATAATCTATAATAATCACACATACAGTCACAACTTTTTAAATACTACAATTAATAGGTTTGTTCTGATTCAATAAAATGACCATTTGTATTTTTATGGTTTCCTGACTAAACAGTTTATCTGCATTGTCAATAACTAATGCCCCGTTACAGTATATTTTCTTCGTTACTATGTTGACGCTGTTACCGATGCGAAAGTAAATTTATCAACATTAGCAAATTTTGATTTCAGTTTGTTGGCTCATATACTTATTCATTGTGTTTTCTAGATATGAATTTTCTCTCTGGGGTTTTTCTTAAACGTTCAATAACATGGACCTCCGTACATGGGATCGGAAACCTTTTTCGATCGGAGGCAACGTGACTGAAAACCTTTTTTGTGCGAAGCACGTACGCCACATGCACGCTGAGTCAATTCTCCAGTTATACATCATTTGACGGGGACCTTAACTTAGACAGATAAAAACTAAAAAATTTCGAACCACTACGTCGCTTGATTTAAGTTTTGCTAACTGGGACCATGTTTCATTCATAAAAGTTGAAGTGCAACGATGTTAGATTTCCTTTGATCAACTTAGACGGAATTTCATCCACACGACTTAAGGTTCGAAGACTCGACTTAAGGACACCGTATAGGTAGAAATCAGGATATGTGTTGATTTTCTGCTCTTATATGCATCTTATAGAGGATTTTCTTGTGCTTCCATTGGTACTTTCCGTTTACGTCTACTCCGAATAGTGCGCCTACCAGAGGGGGGGGGAAAGCGATGGGGGTGGCGTGACCTTGACCCCTCACCCCCTCATTATTGGGGGTCAATTGAGCGTGTTTCTCTGCGGCAATGGCAATATAGTTCGTTCATGGGCTACTCAAAGTGCTTTCATTATTCAAACGAAACATTCTGAAGCTGAATAAATATTTTTTGTAAAATTTTGACAATTTCAGAATTTTGCTGTTCTGCCGTATCTATGATAATGAAGCAGGAGACCGTCTTGATAGAAATCGGTATATGTGTTGATTATCTGTTTATATATGCATCTTATAGAGGATTTTCTTGCGCTTCCATTGGTTCTTTCCGTTTACGTCTACTCCGAATAGTGCGCCCACCAGAGGGGGGGAAAGCGATGGGGGTGGAGTGACCTTGAACCCTCCCCCCCTCATTATTGGGGGTCAATTGAGCGTGTTTCTCTGTGGGAATGGCATTATAGTTCGTTAATGGGCTACTCTAAGGGCTTCCATTATTCAAACGAAACATTCTAACGCTGAGTAAACATTTTTTTATAATTTTTGACAATTTCAGAATTTAGCTGTTCTGCCGTATCTATGATACCGCAGCTTTCATTCATAGCTCAATGACAGCTGCAGTATCATAGCTACAGCTATGGCAAGCACACCAATCCAAAGGGCTTGAAAAGAGCTATAAAACAAAGGAGTTGACTGGACAAAAAAACGTATTTTGGTAAAAAAAAAATGACAAATTATAAAAATTGGTTGCTTTCAAGAATGACACCTATTCTCTTTTGTTGTATATTTTTTCCCAGAGTTACAGAGCTACATTAGTGTAAATTGTATCAATCGAAAGGGCTTGAAAAGAGCTACAAACGCTCAAGAGTTCATTATAGAAAACCCTGTAGTTCAAAGGATAAAAAGAAATTTATTTTTTTTTGTGAAAAAACACGTTTTTCTGGAAACTTGATAATTGGTTTCTCAAATGCTACTTCTTCCACAATTTTAGAGCTAGGAGAATGGTTTATATACCATTCGATAGGGCTCAGCAAGGTGTATCCTCGCGCAATAGCATTTTTTGATAAATTTATTATTTGGAAAATTACACGACATGAAAGAAAAAAAATGAAAAAAAGTTCATTTTTTTTTTTTTTCCCAAAATCCACAAAAAAAAGTTATCAAAATTCCCTATTGCGAATGGTTATATAGACATATAAGCAATCTAAAAACGAAGTACTGGTTCTGTAACTTCAAAATTGTAGAAGAAGTAGGATTTTAAAAAAACCCTATTTTATCATATTTTTCGAAAATAAAAAAAAATCCAGTGCAGATACAAAAATTTTGTCGAAATAACAAATGATATTTGCATCATTTCACACCTACTGTGAAAATTTCAGAGAAATCCATCTATAAATAACGGGACATTTTTTTTACCTAGACGGTGTCCTTAAGTTTTGATCAATTTATAATGGAATCATTCCATCAAGGTTGAGGTTTGAAGATGCTAGATTTGAGTTTTGATCGATTTAGAATTCATTCCATCAGGTTGAAGTTCGAAGATGCCAGATTTATGTGTTGGTCACTTGGACTAAATTTCATGTGTACAAATTGAGGTTCGCATGAGTTTATGTAAAAGTTCATAATCGACTAAATGAGGATATCAATTCTTGTATTACTGTTTAGTGGTTACAAAAATAAACACGATGCGTATTATTTAATACGAATTTCGAATCTAAATTTTGCGTATTAATTCATCAATTATTCATTCGTTACCAGACGAATCGGCGAACAGGTCTTCGAAAGTCAGGCTGGTGAGCGGAGACCTGCGCAGTGTGGAGCGCTCCTTCAGCTCGCGGGACAGCGCAGCGAACCGTTCCTGAAAGTCGCACAGAAAGGTTACCTCGCGAAAAAAATGACTACCTTATGGAAAAATTGCTACCTTGTGAAAAAAAATCATTTTGTAAAAAAGTTTGTGAAAAAAATTATTTGTGAAAGAAATGTTACCCTGCGAGAGAAATTGTTACCTTATGGAAAAATTGTTACCTTGTGAAGAAATTGTAACCGTGTAAAAAAATTGTTTCCTTGTGAACAAATTTTTACCTTGAGAAAAATATTGTTACCTCGTGAAAAATTACCTTCTGAAAATACTTAACTTGTGAGAATAATTGCAACCTTGTAATGAAAATTGTTATCTTATGAAAAAATTGCTACGCTGTGGAAAAATTGTCAACCATGTGAAAATAATTCTTACCCTGTGATAAAATTTGTTACACTGTTAAAATAATTGTTACCTTATGAGAAAATTGTTATATGTAAAATTTTTTACCTTACGAAAAAGTTGTTAACTCACGGGAAAAGTTGTCATCCTATGAACAATAATGTCATGTAAATGGCCTCCATTTTGAGCTTCGTAGACACGAGCTCCATGTAAGGCATTTTCCACGACAGTTGTTACCATCTGAGGCTGTATGGAATAAACTTCCTCCCGTAAGTTTACTTTAAGTGTTTGGATAGTTCGAGGCTTATTTACGTACACCTTTTCTCCTGCGTGCGAACAAAATTTCTTAGCATATCTCAACATTGTGTTTCAATAATCGAGCGTCTATTTCAAAACAAAATTAAACTATCTGCACTTTCTCTTCGGTTGTGAATTTATTCATACCTGAATTTCCAACGACATAACTTTATAATTCAGAAAATAAAAATAAAAACTAATTCATTGAAATAATATTTTTTTAATGGTAAAGTGACTTATGCACCACCGTGTACATTGGTTTTTTGAATGCTTAATAACAAGCACCAGGACGCAATGACTGTTCAAGCCGGAATCTTATTCTGACACCTGGGTCGAGAGGGGGATGACGAGTATGTAAGTTCTCCTTTTTTCCAACGAGAAGCAGCACCGGGCCGGAATTGTTTGGTATCGAACCGACGACCCTCCCATACAAAAAATGAGTTTCTAACTACTTGCAAACTACGCGAATGGTCACCCTCTTGTTACAGTATAACCTCTCGATGCCTCTTGTTACAGTATAACCTCTCGATGCCTCTTGTTACAGTATAACCTCTCGATGCCTCTTGTTACAGTATAACCTCTCGATGCCTCTTGTTACAGTATAACCTCTCTATGCCTCTTGTTACAGTATAATCTCTCGATGCCTCTTGTTACAGTATAACCTCTCGATGCCTCTTGTTACAGTATAACCTCTCGATGCCTCTTGTTACAGTATAACCTCTCGATGCCTCTTTTTACAGTATAACCTCTCTATGCCTCTTGTTACAGTATAACCTCTCGATGCCTCTTGTTACAGTATAACCTCTCGATGCCTCTTGTTACAGTATAACCTCTCTATGCCTCTTGTTACAGTATAACCTCTCGATGCCTCTTGTTACAGTATAACCTCTCGATGCCTCTTGTTACAGTATAACCTCTATATGCCTCTTGTTACAGTATAACCTCTCGATGCCTCTTGTTACAGTATAACCTCTCGATGCCTTTTGTTACAGTATAACCTCTCGATGCCTCTTGTTACAGTATAACCTCTCGATGCCTCTTGTTACAGTATAACCTCTCTATGCCTCTTGTTACAGTATAACCTCTCTATGCCTCTTGTTACAGTATAACCTCTCGATGCCTCTTGTTACAGTATAACCTCTCGATGCCTTTTGTTACAGTATAACCTCTCGATGCCTCTTGTTACAGTATAACCTCTCGATGCCTCTTGTTACAGTATAACCTCTCTATGCCTCTTGTTACAGTATAACCTCTCGATGCCTCTTGTTACAGTATAACCTCTCTATGCCTCTTGTTACAGTATAACCTCTCGATGCCCCTTGTTACAGTATAACCTCTCGATGCCTCTTGTTACAGTATAACCTCTCTATGCCTCTTGTTACAGTATAACCTCTCGATGCCTCTTGTTACAGTATAACCTCTCGATGCCTCTTGTTACAGTATAACCTCTCGATGCCTCTTGTTACAGTATAACCTCTCGATGCCTCTTGTTACAGTATAACCTCTCGATGCCTCTTGTTACAGTATAACCTTCCGATGCCTCTTGTTACAGTATAACCTCTCTATGCCTCTTGTTACAGTATAACCTCTCGATGCCTCTTGTTACAGTATAATCTCTAGATGCCTCTTGTTACTGTATAACCTCCCGATGTCTCTTGTTACAGTATAACCTTTCGATGCCTCTTGTTACAGTATAACCTTTCGATGCCTCTTGTTACAGTATAACCTTTCGATGCATCTCAAGGCTCCACCAATAACAACTCAACATGCATCAAAACACATGCTTCTCACCTCAAAAGAGTCCGCATCTCGACGGAATCTGTTGTGGATCCAGTACCAGCCTTGGCGGTTGTGTGCTTGTGGCTCGCGTTGCGCATCGTTATGGTAGCGAGTATGAAGCGCAGCAGCTGACTGGCACACCAGCAACGATACTGTCGCAAGTAACACTCGGTGTGTGGGGGTGTGCGTCTGCCAGCTGAGAGACGTCGGATTCATCTGAAATATAATATTAATTTGAAATATAATATTGATGTAGTGACACTTGGTGATGGGGTGACGTCGGATTCATCTGAAATATAATATTGATATGAAATATTATATTGATGTAGTGACACTTAGTGATGGGGTGACGTCGGATTCATCTGAAATATAATATTAATTTGAAATATAATATTGATGTAGTGACACTTAGTGATGGGGTGACGTCGGATTCATCTGAAATATAATATTGATATGAAATATTATATTGATGTAGTGACACTTGGTGTGTGGGGAGACGTCAGATTCATTTTAAATATAATATTGATGTAGAGATGGGAACACCAATTATCGTCGATATTAATTATTGTATTGCTTTTTAGTGAATACAGAAATGAATACGATGTGTACTATTTTTCACGAATTTTTAATAGAAAATTAGTGCACTAGTTCATCAATGATTTATTATTAATTTAGAAAAGAACTCCGTTCTTCTATTTTCATGAATTACAGGAAAGTTTTTTTACAAGAACTATGTCCTCTTTTCTTCGAACGCTGTTGTGAAATTAATTTAGCTCCTGATCAAATCGGCTTTCAAGGATTTATTCTAAAGAGTTTCTAGTCGCATGAGGAACCCAAGCCTGAACCTACGTTGTTGCTACATTGGTTTTTCTGGTCATAATTTTCAAAGTTAGCTATTTCAGTAAATTTTCATCATAATAGAGCACTCGACAAGGGACAATCCTGCATAATGGCCCCTCGCTGTGTGGTCTGAATGGCAAAATTTCATCTTTAGAAACAACGTCGAAAATTTAGCTCAGAAAAAACTACGTCTCCAATCTGGCTTAAACGCCGGAAAAATATTCAAAATAACAATTATGGAAAGTTAGCTCAGTGAGATGCGCCCTTGCAAAATTTTTTGAAATTTCTCTTAAGGAAACAGCCTAGTAAAACTTATTCGCCGGAGCATGCATGTTTTTCGCCGCCTAAACGATTTAATAACTTGGACAGCGAAAAAAATGCATGCAGGCGGCGAAAAAGTTAGACTGAGAGGTGATTCGACCTAGGTTGACCGGCCCACGATCCGTCATTAACGTACATCACGAATATATCTTGATTTTGCGACATTAAAAAACGAAAACTTAAATCATCATGAGAGTGAGTAAATGCTTTATTTCATGGAGTTTTCCATTCAGAGCGTACATAAAAGTTAAATTTAATTTTTGAATTTCACACAAACACATTTTCACACATCAACCAGTGAAAATTTTTTGAGAGAAAATTCAACTAATGGGAAAGTATTTTTATCGTTAACACTGAAGTCACGAGCTCTTAACAATACATATATATTTTGAGTGATGGGCAGCTATTAAATACACCATTATATAAATACGTATTTAAATGCATATGTGTATTTAAAAATGTATTTATAAATACATCACAAAACTTGTAATTAAATATAGTTTTGAAAAACTTTTTCGCGTATCTAAATACCTGGTATTTTACAATACTTTAAAGCAAAATTAAAACTACATTTCAAATTCCATCTTTGATGCAATGATTCACAGAACAGTTTGGGGAAACTTGTTTCAACTTGTTCACGCTTCGGATGCTTTGTACTGTGACTGTACATCACGGTGCTGCACATTCATGTTTGTGCAGACTCACCACGTGCTGACTGCTGAGTGCATGCGGGCAGTCAGTTCTCGTGTGTGTCTGCCAGTGTGTCGTTATGAGTGTCCCGCCCTCATTAGATATCAACAAATCATATCTGCGTGTTCAAAATTCCATGCTGCTATTTTTTAATAATGGCTTCTGCCTCTGTTTCATCATTAGTTTCAAATGAAACACATGCACTTAAACATCCTATTTTCGATGGGAAGAATTTCACCGTTGAAGAACAATCAGGCGCGACGGTCAAATGAGCTTGCAATTTGTGTGGCCAGATTCTCTCTACTCCTGCTAATGCTGCAACAAAGCCTTATACTCATGTTAAGGTAAGCAGCTGTGTCTCATTGTGTGCTGGAAATTGTGAGATTGTATAATGTTAACATATTGTGTACATAGCTAACTTTAGAAACTTTTGAAAGGATTACGTACTTTTCCAGTTTTCCTGTGAAATTATGCCGTTTATTTTTTTTAGTGTTAATGGGGCTTTCATGGGTGAAGAATGTGTTGTGTAAACAGTGCTTATTTCACTCTTCAAAAATCATTTACATATGTTTTACTCGTGCCAATAAAGTTAATCAAATGAATATTCAACCCATAACTAGCATGGAATCACGTAAGTTCCTTGCGCCATTCATTTACTGTGAGATTCTTATAGATTGTAAGATGCGACACTAATATTTTATCTTTTTTTGTGATTCTACATCAATCTGTTGTGATTTGTAAACATTTGTTTCATGACGATTATAAGCATGGTGTTGATAATTAAAGAACATAATAATGTTTTCGTCAACAGCGACGGCATCAGAATTCTGTGCAAGAGCACGTAAACTTAGTTCGGCAGAGCAGCCAAAGGCAGACAAGTATTGATAAGCCGGGATGCAGTGACGGCAATCTGAAACAGCCAAAGATATGAAAAGCAACGTCACACAGGAGTCATATCACGTGGTGAGCGCCCTCGTGTTGGCCAGGAGGCCGTAAGCAAGGCAGTCGTGCAGGTCATTGCGCACGGCATCCATCCTCTAGCACCAGTGGAGCAGCCTGCTTTTGTTTCTCTTATATCAGCGAGTTTTGCACTTTTTTGCGTTCAGCCGTAAAGTTGTAGACATTATGTAACAAAAAATTACCTAAATTGTGATAAGACAGGAGAGAAAATATTGGACTAAAATATAATATATATTTTTTTCGTTTACTTTTTTTTGCGTTCAGCCGTAAAGTTGTAAACATTATGTAATAAACAATTACCTAAATTTCAATTATAGTTGTGATAAGACAGGAGAGAAAATATTGGACTAAAATATAATATATATTAATATAATATACACGATTTTACTTTTTTATTTCTGTTATTTCAAATTTATGCATTTTTATATTTTCAGCTCTTAACCCTGCGGTGTCGTGCATGTCTCGCCGAAAATTATGCCGATTGCTCACAAACGATGATTGCCGATTTGCACTCTAAAATAAGTAAGAAACTGGAAGAATTGGATAACGCATGCCTTACTGCAGACATATCTGGTCAACGCGGCATCGCAGTTTTGTAGTAGTGACTTTGCATAGGGTAAAAAGGCAATTATTCTAGCAGTCAGCAACTGTTTTTGTGCACAGCGTGCATCTAAAAATGCCAGTACCGTAATAAAAAAATTAGCATCTTTTACTTTTTAATGGAACGATGATATTATTTTTTAAATGTTATTATATTTAGCTATTATTTACATATACCTGCTTAGTTTGCATTATATTTTTGTATCATTTTGTAGCTCATTTATTTAATTAAATATTATGTATTAAATTTAAAAAACATACAGTAGCCCAATAAAAGTGAAAAGTTAGAAAATTAAGTGTTGGGATGAAATGCAAAAAATATAAAATATATACTCATAAAAAATAAATTACTAATATTTAGTATACACAACTTATGTACTGAAGCTTTTCTATCCTTTAGAGATTGACAAATGTTCATTGAAGCGCTCAAGTGGAGCTTTGGCTTGTCGTCGCTTCAAGGGCGTACCACTTACGTGCGACAAAAATAGTCAGCACAGTTATGGATAATGGATCTAATTTTGTGAAAGATTTAAAGAGTTTGGCGTTACTGCAGTTAAATTTGACGAGTTAAATGGACAGTAATATGACTGAAGAAAAAGATGAAGAAGAGGCATGTGAGAATGAATTGCAGCTAATGTCTTCTGACGAAGACACCGAAATTTCTGGCGATGCTAATGCTGACGAAATCATTGATGCTTTCCAACCCAGCTTATCAAAGCAGGTGCGGTGCGCTTCCCATACTTTAAGTTCAGTAGCCACAACTGATGCCAAAAAATGCTCTGAAACAGTCAAAGTTTGCAACCACTAATCACTCAACAATGGGAAAGTGTTCAGCTTTGTGGAATAAGTGCGGCCGGCCAAAAAAGGAGAATTGATCAAAGACCTTCTCGGTTTTAGTCTTCGTTTTCCTTGTCCAACTCGTTGGAATTCACTCTACGATGCATTGACTCTCTTGCTGAAACACAAGGAAATATTGAACCAACTCATGCAGATTCTCGATTTGTCGATTCTTAAAACCACAGAACTGGAATTTATTACAGAGTATGTCATTGTTTTGTTCCTATTGCAACAGCCCTTGATCACCTGCAAGGAGAAGAAGCCATACATTATGACCATTACCTGCCAACTCTGTTAACTGTACAGAACAAGCTGGGAGAACTAAAATCAAAATCCTTGAAGCACTGCGCTTCACTCCTACAGGCAGTTACTCAGGGGTTCCAAAACAGTTTTAGAGTTATACTCATAAAAAAGAGTTATACTCTCGAGCTAGATGACGAACCTGACGTCCATGATGCAATACTGGCAACCACCACGCATCCCTACATGAAGTTGCGGTGGGTGGATCTAAATAAAGGGTGGGATCGCAAGAGCAAAGTAACGTCACTGAAGAATGACTTAATGCTCTCTGCGTCAGCATTTGTCGCCTTCAAAAAGTTTAAGGGGGACATCCCAGCTATTTTTGATTGTTGATCCGATTGTTCTGAAATTTGCTCCGTACATGTTAATTTGAAAAAAAGTTTTACTCGTGTAACTTTTTCGATTTTGGCCTTTTTTTGAGAAAATTTGAAATATTAGTTTTTACGTTAATATAACGGATATTTCGAAAGAATAAAAGTCAATGAGTTTTCATACTAGAACAAATTCAAATACAGATTTGAAATCCTTTTAACATTTCAAACGAAGCTATGAAGTCTTTCTCTCTATTATCCTTTTTCTTTTCTTTTGATATGCGATTTTTGGTCATAAACTAAAATATACAAAAAATTTTGCTTTGAACTGTGATTAAAAAAATTGAATGCACAATTTGGAAAATCTGGCTTTGTAGCTTTACTTGAAATGTTTCAAGGATTCCAAACCTGTTTTTTCTAGCATAAAACTCATTGACTTCTGTTCATTTTTACGTTGAAAATTGGGTTTTTACGTAGAAGAGAAAAAACATAAATTATGTGGTAAAATGTAATATAATCGACATTTTTTTTACTTGAATGCTGTATTCATGTTCTATTGTCATCTACAAATAATATGCATACATAATTTCGTATTTTCACTGTGAATTACAAATTACCTGTATAAATTATATAAATGAAAAACATTTATTTTTCATTTTTTTGGAAACATGGTAAATCTTTTATTGGGAATTAATTCTGAAGTAAGCCAGTATGTGTAATTTTTAAATATCAGATATTTCAAAAAAATAGAAGTCAATGAGTTTCCATGCCAGAACAAAACCAAAGGCAGTTTTGTAATCCTTGAAACATTTTTAACAAGGTTACACAGCCAGATTTTCTATTTTCATTTTCTTTTCAAATGAGGGTCAAAAATTAATGATTTATGGTCCATTAGACCCCTCTTGGGGAGGGGTCTAATGGACCCCTCTAGCGTCCGTGCCCCATAAAATTTGACGGCACATTAACTCACCACCTAATTATCTTTTCAACAAAAAAAGCCAATTTGACCGAAAATCGCTGGGATATCCCCGTCAAATCCACCAGAGGATGCAAGTTCATCCGAAAGTGATGTATACTTTGAATTTGGAAAAACTCATCTATAGACACGACAGCAGAAATTAGAGGTATAAGCTATCTCAACGATAGCGATAAAAAGTTTGAAGTGAAAGTTTGAAGCGGAATCTTCGTGTACTTAACATGTTTCTTCGGTACAACACAGCTTTGCCGTCTTCCGCTCCATTTGAGAGACTATTTTCTCTCGCCGGGCTCACATTAACGCCTCATAGGAATATACTGAGCGATAGAACAGTTGCTATTACTGAGAGCTAATTTAAATTCCCTCAAAAAGAATAATGCAATTTGTTTGTTTTGATGATTTTTTGCTCGTCACAAGTTCGCTTGTATCACTTGCTCATATTTTTTTATAATTATTACGTTTCAAATGTTCGTATATCATTTTCAAACACTGTTATCTACTACTCCAGTGATTTGTAATTGTTTGGCGGTAAAATTGGGAAATGTATCTAATGATGTGTTTAAATATATTTTATGTACGTAGTATTTAGCATTTAAATATCTTTCAAAAATGTATTTAGTATTTTGTATTTACAAACATTTCAACAATGTATTTAGTATTTAGTGTTTAAACACATTTAATGTAATTAGCGCTCATCACTGTATATTTTTCAGTTTTAGGATAATCATTTTGCAAACACGTACAAGTATTTTGCGAAAATGTGACAACATCAGCTAGCAATTTCTGCATACCTTCTTCGAGCTGGGAGGAAAATGTGTTCTGAAAAGTAGAAGTCTTAGTTCTAAATTTTGATAACATCAACTTTAGTTGTCCATCAGAATGTTGCATTAATTTTACTTGCATCTATGCGTAGTAGTTTTTGAGGTAATTTTAAGTTAAACTCGTTGAGAAAAATACCTAAAAACAGTCAGGTTCCAATAAAATTATTTCTTGAAACATGACACAACATAGATTTTCAAAAATTTCAAATCGCATAAATTCTTACATCATGGACTCGGGTTTCAACGTAGGTAACCTCGATGTGTACTAAGACTAAAACACCAAAAAACTTGCCTTGAGAACAGGCCTGGCTTTTTGTCCGTAGTTACACACACTTGAAGCAGGAGCTCCTCACCTTAGCGTTCGGTCCTACGAAGATGCAGCGCGAGACTGAGGTTGTCCGCTGTCTGGCTCCGGTATAGAGGCGTCCTCGGAACAATGGGAAGCAGGGGGTAACCACGCGTGCGCTGTGCAACGAGCAAACCGATGTCGTTGGTGAGCATTTCATCGCCACGGACTGTCTGTTTCCTATTGTGAGATCGGAAGAAGAACAAAAGTGGTCATAATGAGCTCGCTTCACCGCAAGAAATGTCACTCCGGTAGATATCAGGAACTTTGAGGGTTCTCGCTCTGTGTCTGTTGCTCTGTGATATGCTGTGTTGTGGTCGTTTTGTCAAAGGACTAAATTGCATCAGAAAATGTTGGTAGATAATTTTAGTTACGTTTGCGCTATTTTCCCCCACACGCGGAATGGTTGTTATGTGTGGGGAGAGAGAGAGGTTTGTTTAGAAAGAAGAGAATCCCACCTTGCTCAATGCGTTCTAGTCTCTTCCTCACGAGTACAATGGGGACAAATACCTAAAGAATTTAAAGAAACTGAACTACATTACTCAAAATATTACTGATGACGTACGATATTGTCTTAAATTTATTTAGGTATAAGTTAAAAGACTTCTGTGCGTGATGCCATGCTCGAGTGTGTGAACTCGATATCGCTTTGCTACATGTATAAGTTCACGGAAAAAATTTTCTGGGATCATTAAAGTTTCACTCATAAATATCATCGATGTAAAACATTTTTTGTCCTGTTCACCTACATTATCGCATAGCTATTCGCTAAAAATACATATAATGTACACAACCATTTGAACTTTACAGATACATATATCCCTCTGTAAATCTAGAAATAGTTGAACTCATTTGGGTCCACAAGCTACTCTGTTCTAATGTGTCTGTGTTGATAATCTTAGAGAACAGTCTACAAATGGCTTCATTTGTGTTGAAAAAATTACTAACAATGCTTAAATTGCTTAAGAGAAGAGTAAAATGACTGCATATGTGCTGCCGGCGCAGCATTGGGATATCGTACGTACGCATCACTCAATAGTCATAATTTCCGAGTGCATGTGTGCGCTCTTGTGGCATCAAATGATTCAGGTAAAAATTTGACATATTGTCAGCTTGTGTTTGAATGTCCCTGCAGCAACGCATTATTTCACCGGGAAAAATGCTGTCCAAACCAAACGTTTGCCTTTAATGTACACTTTCTTCAACTGTTATTGCATTGAATGATATAGCTTCATTCGATAGTAACATCGACACGACATAAAAAAAGGTGATCTGACTCTAACATTACTGATAAGGAGATGAACACTGCCATGGGCGCACACTAAAAAATTCTGTTAATATAAATGTGCTGGTTATTGTCTGATTTTTTTTTTGTGTGTGTGTGAAATGATTCTCTGGTGAAGATTTTCAGGTACTTAAGCATGATGGATGTCTGACGGCACGAGGAAAATTCGAAAATATGTCGCTTGACTCGCTTTTCTTACCATTTTCTATTTTATTCTATTCTGTTTTAGTGCCATAACTACTACTGCTATTATTACAATAATTACTACTATTACCACAATTTCTACTACTAATTTATAAAAATTATCACTGTCAGACACATAGTGGAATTAATGAGAGGGCACCACCATATTTTCCGTTATTGCGTACTCGAATGCAAGGACAATAGAACAACAAGTGCAATGAGCAATAGGAAAATTATCAACAGAAATAATTTCCGCTGTTAACTAGCGTGATTGGAAGACTGGCAACAGAAGACATCAGATATTAAAATTAGCAGAGTTAAACCCCCTATAAAAAGCATACTGATTTTTGCATCTATGATTTTAACCTCCCAATTATTGCTTCTGCATGGGTGGGGCGGCTAAAATTATAGTTGCAACCGCGAAAAAAGTTCGAGTGGGTGTGCGCTTATTGATGACGTCGCGAGCAAAGATAGACATCTGATCACCTGTGATATGAGGGATGGAAGCGATGAAAAGCACATTGCTGCTCAATTCCAAGGCATTGTCCGGTTTTTCCCATGTGCGTCGACATGTTCAAGCGCAAAATTGCAATCGGTCCGCATCTGGTCGTCTGCTCTGGAGCGTGACATCGCCATTGCTTCCGGGTGCCGAAAACGTGGGAAGTTTCGAGAAGATACCGTCCGTGTTATTTGTCTGAATTTTTTTCAAATCTTCAAGTATGACAAATTAACTGCATTTCATCAAATCCTTAAGTAGGAAAAATTTCCTTAAGTATGACATATTTTAATTTAACTTGGCAGTCGTAGGTGTAATTTATCTGCATTTTTCAGAAGCTTCAGTATGAAAAATATCCTTAAGTAAGGCAAGTTATAATTATTGAAACTGGCGATCTTCGTTGTTATCTATATATAGGTTATTTTTCAAATCTTAAGTACGAAAAATTTCCTTTCGTATGTCAAATTTTCTTTCCCCTGGCAGTCATCGTCGTTATCTATTTGCACTTGTGAAATCCAACAGTACGTCAAATTTTCATTAAATTTGACAGTCATCGTTGTGATTTACCTGCAAGTTATTGAATTCTAAAGTACGTTAAATTTTCTTTCAACTTAGCTTTGTAATCTTTGTAATTTTTCAACAGTTTTTTACATCCTTCAATATGAACATTTTGCCTTGACCTGTAAGTCGTCGGGTGAATTCACTCGCAGTTTTTTAACTCCTAAAGTACATCAAATTTTCCTTTAACATAGCAGTTATTGTTAAAATTTACCTGTAGTTATTTTAAATACAAGAGAATGAGAAGTTTTTATTTAGCCCGAAAGTTTCAAAGTAAGCGGTATTTATACGAATTAGCGTTCATAGCAGAACTTGGCAAAATTGAATCAAAAATAATTTTATGCGACAATGACCTAAGCATTCCGCACTGGAAGATTTTCGCTATTTTTTAGGTTATGAAGCAAGTTCAGTGAATAAATATTGAGAGTGATTGCATTATTTGGTATTTGCCGTGTAGTGAACACAAAACAGAAACCTGACTTCGACATTTGCGCGGTAACCTATAAGTTTTGGGCGACACTCTCCGTGTTCTCTGCCTTAGGATATTCCCTTAGCTCATGTTTCGAAGAGTGTGCTGACCCTGATAAAAATCTTCAAACTTTGTGCTGAACCTAATGGGGATCTTTGAATTTTTAATCGAATCTGATAGAAATTTTCGAATTATGTACTGATTCTCATGTGGATGGGCAAACTTCATGCTGACTCTGATGGAATCCCTGAATCTTGTGTTGATCCTGATGTGAATCGTCGAATCTTGTGCTGACTTTAAAAGAAATCCACGAATTTTGAGTTCACTCTGACGGAACTCATCGCTTATTGTGCTGACTCTGACAGCAACATTCACCTGAGATGCAAAGCGAGCTTTTAAAAGTGATTGAATTTTCAGGTTCAACACGAGCTGGAGCTGAAACTAAGTTTTTGGATAGCAACTTGCTGTCTTTGCACTGCAACTCTCTGTCTCTGGATCGCAATTCGCTGTCTTTGGACTGCAACTCGCTGTCTTTGGACCGCAATTCGCTGTCTTTGGACCGTCAGATTCATCTGAAATATAATATCACTCTAATGATGGAAATACCGATCATAGTGGATACAAATTTTTGTGTAGTGAATACAGAAGTGAAAGCGATGCGTATTATTTAATTCCGAGTCAATAGGAGTCAACTATATAGTATCAGAGCTGCAGTGTTTCGACACTATGTGAAAGTTAGCAATGAAAATTACAGAGCTTAAGGATGTTAACATTAACTAAAAGGGCTAAGAATTACAATACTACCTTAAAGGCTAAACATAACTGCACGCCTTAGAATAGCGCTGATGATAGGATGCCCTAGCTTAATTTATTCCGGCCCACAATCAGCTATACTCAAATGCGTCCGTTGTACTACACTTAAGACTTAAGAAATAATCTGCTGCTGTATTGCGTGTGGCGAATTAATTGTTTAAATATGTTTAATTGCTTAAAGTTGGCGTTAGGAATAACAGAGATAAAGGATATAAGCGGTAGTTTAAAGTAAGCGTTGAGAATCACAGAGCTGCAGCACATCAGTCGAAACTCAGAGTTGGTGGTGGGAATTACAGAGCTACGGAATATCAACAGTAGCTAAAACTGTTGCGCTTCACGATGCAGCAGTATTTCAGTAAAGTCTTGAAGTTGGCCGTAGGAATTATAGAGCTACAAAATTGTATCAATAGCTAAAAGTGTTGAGCACCACAGAGCTGTAGTATTTCACCACCTCAAAGGAAACGGTGTGAATGGGAAGATTGGCATTTAACTACTGAATTTGAAATAAAAAAATGTACATTTATGGGAAGCTTTAAGCTCTTTACGAACGAACAAATTGGCTGATGGGGAAGAATTGTAAACTAAATATTTCACACAGGCGCTCTAGGTAACGAGTTTTTCTTTCTTTTTCTCGCCGTAAAAAAATTAGAAAAAATATCGGAACAATCGACGGGACTTCATGCAACAAGTCAGCGGTGTGGTAACACAAACTCGTGGTAGAGGCGGCACTCGTAAGCTAGTGAGGAACACCTCAAGAATAAAACATCAATTTAAAATAACGCTACATCTATTTGGCTAAACAATAGGAGTAATATTATGTCCTTCTTCTTGGTAAGTTTAGTAGAGAGGGAGCTAATTATTATTTCCAAACATTAAATAAATGGGTGAAATTTAGCTAAATAATGTAATTAACATCGTAAAGCATTAATTAATGGTGTATCTATTCAGGTAAATAAGAAAATTAAATTTATGAAACATTAAATATCGCTGCATCAATCACTCAACCCAAACAATGTAATTAAAATTAAAAACATATAATATCTTGCATAAATTTTGCTAGCCAATGCAGTTAATATTGTGAAGCATTAAATAACGCTATATCAATTAAACTAAATAGTGTAATTAATATTGTTCAGCGTCAAACAACGTCGCATTAATTCAACTGAACAGAGCAGAAAACACTGCATCAATATAGCTAAACAATGTAGCTATAACAGTAATGCATTAAATGACCCGGCATCAATTGAGCTCAATCCTACATAAGGTATTAGAAAGAATTGAATAACCCTGCATCAATTTAGATAAACATTATATTTATTTTGCTTAGTCCTAAACATGGCCATATCCCCACGCATTTTGCAAAACATTTTGTAAAGCGTTAAACATCGCTACATCGATTGAAGAAGATACTGTAATTAACATTGTAAAGTATTCAATAACCCTGCATCAATTTATATGAGCAGGATAGTTATTTTGCAGAGCATTAAACATCGCTTATTTTGCATCATTTAAATTTAGATGGCTACATTCTTCACAGCATTAAGCATCCTACATTTTGCAGAACATTAAACATCACAACATCCGCTTAATGAGCTCAACTAGGCGATAAAGGCTGGGGTTAGGAAATGGTATGGTGGGTGAGCGAGGAAACAATGATGAAAGCTGGTGTAGAAACCGCCACTGCTTCAGCACTTCGCTCGGGAGTGTTAAAGCAGCGCGCGTAGAAACAATCAAATGTTGTCAAAAAAATGTGTCCGGAGGTGTTCTGTGTGTGTATATACCATATATTTATACATATATATATATCCTTTACATATTTCTATTTTTTCACCACAATTTTCCTATTTTGTTATAGTAAAATATGCTAGCATTCGACATACACACTCCATGTTTATCCGTATTATCAATGTGTTTACATCGAATGTATCCATATATTATTCCATTTATTCGTTCTCACCGCATGTATTTATCTAAAATGACGTGGTTTTTATTTTGACATGTATTTGTGATGCTGAGAGACAATGCTGTTACAGGATTTTTATGTCTTCATCAAGTCACATGGCCGAGCATTAACAAAAAACCGAAAGCCAAAGTTCACTCTAATTTCAGGGGATCCTCGACTTATGTATACATTATCTCATAAACACAAAAATGAGTTATTCAACGAATGCGATGCTTGATTCAAGTTATAAATATCTAGGACTGATTTTATCCGTTTGTAACCTTAGTTGCAGTGATCCTAGTCTAACTTTTTTGTCGGTGCATAAATGATTTTAACCGTCGACGTGTAGCTTCTGTATCGAGCAGCGAAAATTATGGATTCTACGGCAAAAAAAGTGATATTTTGGTAATGAGTGACTCAAGGACGGAATGATACGCTGGGTGTTGGTTACGAACCAATCAGGACTGAGATTGAAGCGTATAACGTTTTTCCTGGAGCATAGAGTATTTTTTTCCTAGAGTGTATACCATTTTTTGGAACGTATACTTTTTCTGGAGCGTATGCCGTTTTTCCTAGAATATATAACATTTTTTCTGGAACGTATATTTTTCTGGAGCGTATTCCGTTTTTTCTGGAGCTCATACTGTTTTTTCAAGAGCGAGTGCTGTTGTTCTGAAACGTGTACCGTTATTTTCAGAGCGTATTCTTTTTTTCTGGAACACTTGATGCTTTCTCTAGAGCGCATACCGTTTTTTTCTGGTACGTGTGTCTTTTGTTCTAAAATTTAAGCCACTTTTTCAACAACATGTCTGGTATTTTCTTGAGAAAACACCGATTTTCTCCTTTTTTTGTTGTTGTCTCTACCATTGTACGCGCCGATTAATATAAATCACAGAACGTACAATCTTCACAAAACTATCTTCAGAAGATCCTTTTTATGATTGCCTGTGTTAACTTTAATATTATTTTGTACGGTTTGTTAGAAATGTTCTTCGAAATGTGCGCTAATTTTCAACTGAGCCCTCAAAGCTCTGCTGAACTTTCTCGTACTTGACTTCTCATGAGCGTGTGGTTTGAAATTTGCTCTTATTCTTCACGGTTGCTGTTCTAGGCTCTATTGATATGTGAACGTGAACTCTTTTAATAGAGAAAGCCTCTCTGAATTGAGGAAGCTTCATTTAGAGGATACGATTGCTTTTATTGGAGTGGTAGGGGGACTATTTTAATCTATTCAATGGTTTATTGTTGCAACATAAGAAACTCTGTTTGAGTGACTCATGGAAAGCATATTTCTCTACCTGCTCTGATCAACAATTTTTCACAATATAAGAAAAATTAGACCATAAAAGTACCATGACTAAATGTGCCGAAAACTTTGAACTTGAACGTACCATAGCTATTTGTCGTAACAAAATTAGGGCTTGAACGTATCATAGCTAAATGTGATAAGAAAATTGGGCTTTGATGTATCATACACAGTTAAAGGTGATAACAAAATTAGGGCTTGAACGTATCAAAACTAAATGTGATAACAAAATTAGGGCTTTGATGTATCATAGTTAATTATTTGGTAACAAAATTAGGACTTGAATGCATTATGACGAATTATGGTCAAAAATTAAGACTTGAATATATCAGAGCTAAAGGTTATAACAAAATTAGGAATTGAATTTAATATAAATAAATGAGGTAAAAATTAGGACTCAAATTTAATATAACTAAGTAAGGTAAAAATTAGGACTTAAAAATTATAATGACTCAATATGGTAAAAAATTACAACTTAAGTGTATTATGACTAAATGCGGTAAAAAATTAGGACTCGAATATATCATTGTTAAATGACAAACTACAATGGAACTTAATGCAATTGTGTCACAAGATCGTAATAATTGTAACGACACTTAGGCTTTATTCAGAACTCATATCATTTTCATAATTTTATCGAGAGGGAACTTCATATCTAGGGGGAATGCCTCATAGAGGAAAATATCGAGAGGGAATACCTCACAGAGGGAAAATCGCGGTATTCCCCCTCGAAATTTCCTTCTGTGAGGCATTGCTGCACTGGGCTCCCCCACAGGAGGAAATATCGGGGGGAATGATTCACATAGAAAAATTTCAAGAGAAAATGTCTCTTACAAGGAAATTCCAAAGGAAAATTTCTCATAAAAAGAAATACTGAAAGAATTTGCACAATTGGAATCACAGAGAAATATCGAGGAAAATACCTTACAAAGGGAAACATCGAAATGAAAGGCCTCAAGTTCACTGATATTTTAAAGAAAATCGAGTGCGCGGAAAGGGTGTGACTTTTGGAACCAAATTATAATCCATTTCCATAACAACTTATAAAAAGGGTTTTGATACTCATAACATCTTTTTTATTTTCATTTTCCTATGAACGAAAAACACAGCCACCGATATCTCTACAGCTATTTCTAAGAAAATGTAAGAATGTATGCAAAAATGGATATGACGCTAAACAGATTTTTGATGCTAAGCATTTCTATCCAGCCATAGATATTCAATATTTAAATTGCATTAGTCGATTTTAAAGAGTGAATTGTACATCAATGACAACGAGAGCAACAGCTTCACCTCTAGCGGCTGCAGTACTGCGGCTAGGAAAAGGTATCCTACAGTTACCAGGGTTACTAACATCACTGGGTACCCTAACATCACTAGGTACACGAACATCACAAGGTACACTAACATCACTAGGTACACAAACATCACTAGGTACACTAACATCACTAGGTACACTAACATCACTAAGTACACTAGGTACACCAACATCACTAGGTACACCAACATGACTAGGTCCACTAACATCACTAGGTACACTAACATCACTAGGTACACTAACATCACTAGGTACCCTAACATCACTAGGTACACTAAGTACACCAACATCACTAGGTACACCAACATCACTAGGTACACTAACATCACTAGGTACACTAACATCACCAGGTACACTAGGTACACCAACATCACTAGGTACACCAACATCACTAGGTACACTAGGTACACCAACATCACTAGGTACACTAGGTACACCAACATCACTAGGTACACTGGGTACACTAACATCACTAGGTACACTAGGTACACCAACATCACTAGCTACACTAGGTACACCAACATCACTAGGGACACCAACATCACTAGGTACACCAACATCACTAGGTACACTAGGTACACCAACATCACTAGGTACACTAGGTACACTAACATCACTAGGTACACTAGGTACACCAACATCGCTAGGTACACCAACATCGCTAGGTACACCAACATCACTAGGTACACCAAAATCACTAGGTACACTAACATCACTAGGTACACTAACATCAATAGGAACACTATCATCTCCAGGTACACTAGGTACACCAACATCACTAGGTACACCATCATCACTAGGTACACTAGGTACACCAACATCATTAGGTACACCAACATCACTATGTACACTAGGTACACCAACATCACTAGGTACACTAGGTACACTAACATCACTAGATACACTAGGTACACTAACATCACTAGGTACACTAGGTAGACCAACATCGCTAGGTACTCCAACATCACTAGGTAAACTAGGTACACCAACATCACTAGGTACACTAGGTACACCAACATCACTAGGTACACTTGGTACACCAACATCACTAGGTACACTAGGTACACTAGCATCACTAGGTACACTAGGTACACCAACATTACTAGGTACACTAGGTACACTAACATCACTAGGTACACTAGGTACACTAACATCACTAGGTACACTAACGTCAATAGGTACACTAGGTACACTAACATCACTAGGTACACTAAGCAGACCAACATCACTAGGTACACTAGGTACACTAACATCACTAGGTACACTAGGTACACTAACATCACTAGGTACACTAGGTACACTAACATCACTAGGTACACTAGGTAGACCAACATCACTAGGTACACCAACATCACTAGGTACACTAGGTACACTAACATCACTAGGTACACCAACATCACTAGGTACACCAACATCACCAGGTACACTAGGTACACCAACATCAATAGGTACATTAGGTACACTAACATCACTAGGTACACCAACATAAATAGGTACACTAGGTACACTAACATCACTAGGTACATTAGGGACACCAACATCACTAAGCACACTAGGTACACAAACGTCACTAGGTACACTAGGACACCTACGTCACTAGGTACACTAGGAACACCAACATCATTAGGTACACTAACATCACTAGGTACACCAACATCACTAGGTACACCAACATCACTAGGTACACTAGGTAAACCAACATCACTAGGTACACTAACATCACTAAGTACACTAGGTACACCAACATCACTAGGTACACTAGGTACACTAACATCACTAGGTACATTAAGTACACCAACATCACTAGGTACACTAGGTACACCAACATCACTAGGTACACTAGGTACACTAACATCACTAGGTACACTAGGTACACCAACATCGCTAGGTACACCAACATCACTAGGTACACCAAAATCACTAGGTACACTAACATCACTAGGTACACTAACATCAATAGGTACACTAACATCTCCAGGTACACTAGGTACACCAACATCACTAGGTACCCTAGGTACACCAACATCACTAGGTACACTAGGTACACTAACATCACTAGGTACACTAGGTACACCAACATCACTAGGTACACTAGGTACACCAACATCACTAGGTACACCAACATCACTAGGTACACCAACATCACTAAGTACATTAGGTACACCAACATCACTAGGTACACTAGGTACACTAACATCACTAGGTACACTAGGTACACTAACATCACTAGGTACACTAGGTAGACCAACATCGCTAGGTACTCCAACATCACTAGGTACACTAGGTACACCAACATCGTTAGGTACACTAGGTACACCAACATCGTTAGGTACACTAGGTACACCAACATCACTAGGTACACTAGGTACACCAACATCACTAGGTACACTAGGTACACTAGCATCACTAGGTACACTAGGTACACCAACATTACTAGGTACACTAGGTACACTAACATCACTAGGTACACTAGGTACACTAACATCACTAGGTACACTAACGTCAATAGGTACACTAGGTACACTAACATCACTAGGTACACTAAGCAGACCAGCATCACTAGGTACACCAACATCACTAGGTACACTAGGTACACTAACATCACTATGTACACCAGGTTCACTAACATCACTAGGTACACTAGGTGCACTTACATCACTAGGTACACTAGGTAGACCAACATCACTAGGTACATTAAGTACACCAACATCACTAGGTACACTAGGTACACCAACATCACTAGGTACACTATACACTAACATCACTAGGTACACCAACATCACTATGTTCACTAGGTACACTAACATCACTATGTACACCAGGTTCACTAACATCACTAGGTACACTAGGTGCACCAATATCACTAGGTACACCAACATCACTAGGTACACTAGGTACACCAACATCACTAGGTACACTAGGTACACTAACATCACTAGGTACACTAGGTACACCAACATCACTAGGTACACTAGGTACACTAACATCACAAGGTACATTTGGTACACCAACATCACTAAGTACACTAGGTACACTAACATCACTAGGTACACTAGGTACAACAACATCACTAGCTACACTAGGTACACCAACATCACTAGGGACACCAAGATCACTAGGTACACCAACATCACTAGGTACACTAGGTACACCAACATCACTAGGTACACTAGGTACACTAACATCACTAGGTACACTAGGTACACCAACATCGCTAGGTACACCAACATCACTAGGTACACCAAAATCACTAGGTACACTAACATCACTAGGTACACTAACATCAATAGGTACACTAACATCTCCAGGTACACTAGGTACACCAACATCACTAGGTACACCAACATCACTAGGTACACTAGGTACACCAACAAAACTAGGTACACTAGGTACACTAACATCACTAGGTACACTAGGTACAAAAAACATCACTAGGTACACTAGATACACCAACATCACTAGGTACACCAACATCACTAGGTACATCAACATCACTATGTACACTAGGTACACCAACATCACTAGGTACACTAGGTACACTAACATCACTAGATACACTAGGTACACTAACATCACTAGATACACTAGGTAGACCAACATCGCTGGGTACTCCAACATCACTAGGTACACTAGGTACACCAACATCACTAGGTACACTAGGTACACCAACATCACTAATTACACTAGGTACACCAACATCACTAGGTACACTAGGTACACTAGCATCACTAGGTACACTAGGTACACCAACATTACTAGGTACACTAGGTACACTAACATCACTAGGTACACTAGGTACACTAACATCACTAGGTACACTAACGCCAATAGGTACACTAGGTACACTAACATCACTAGGTACACTAAGCAGACCAACATCACTAGGTACACCAACATCACTAGGTACACTAGGTACACTAACATCACTAAGTAAACTAGGTACACTAACATCACTAGGTACACTAGGTACACTAAGATCACTAGGTACACTAGGTAGACCAACATCACTAGGTACACCAACATCACTAGGTACACTAGGTACACTAACATCACTAGGTACACCAACATCTCTAGGTACACCAACATCACTAGGTTCACTAGGTACACCAACATCAATAGGTACAATAGGTACATTAACATCACTAGGTACACTAGGTACACCAACATCACTAGGTACACGAGGTACACTAACATCACTAGATACACTAGGTACACTAACATCACTAGGTACACTAGGTAGACCAACATCGCTAGGTACTTCAACATCACTAGGTACACTAGGTACACCAACATCACTAGGTACACTAACGTCAATAGGTACACTAGGTACACTAACATCACTAGGTACACTAAGCAGACCAACATCACTAGGTACACCAACATCACTAGGTACACTAGGTACACTAACATCACTAGGTACACTAGGTACACTAAGATCACTAGGTACACTAGGTAGACCAACATCACTAGGTACACTAGGTACACTAACATCACTAGGTACACCAACATCTCTAGGTACACTAAGCAGACCAACATCACTAGGTACACCAACATCACTAGGTACACTAGGTACACTAACATCACTAGGTACACTAGGTACACTAACATCACTAGGTACACTAGGTACACTAAGATCACTAGGTACACTAGGTAGACCAACATCACTAGGTACACTAGGTACACTAACATCACTAGGTACACCAACATCTCTAGGTACACCAACATCACTTGGTACACTAGGTACACCAACATCAATATATACACTTGGTACACTAACATCACTAGGTACACTAGGTACACAACATAACTAGGTACACTAGGTACACTAACATCACTAGGTACATTAAGGACACCAACATCACTAAGCACACTAGGTACACTAACGTCACTAGGTACACTAAAACACCTACGTCACTATGTACACTAGGAACACCAACATCACTAGGTACACTAACATCACTAGGTACACCAACATCACTAGGTACACCAACATCACTAGGTACACTAGGTACACCAATATCACTAGGTACACTAGGTACACTAACATCACTAGGTACACTAGGTACACCAACATCACTAGGTACACTAGGTACACTAACATCACTAGGTACATTAAGTACACCAACATCACTAGGTACACTAGGTACACCAACATCACTAGGTACACTAGGTACACTAACATCACTAGGTACACTAGGTACACCAACATCGCTAGGTACACCAACATCACTAGGTACACCAAAATCACTAGGTACACTAACATCAATAGGTACACCAACATCAATAGGTACACCAACATCAATAGGTACACCAACATCTCCAGGTACACTAGATACACCAACATCACTAGGTACACCAACATCACTAGGTACACTAGGTACACCAACATCACTAGGTACACTAGGTACACTAACATCACTAGGTACACTATGTACACCAACATCACTTGGTACACTATGTACACCAACATCACAAGGTACACCAAGATCACTAGGTACACCAACATCACTATGTACACTAGGTACACCAACATCACTAGATACACTAAGTAAACTAACATCACTAGGTACACTAGGTACACTAACATCACTAGGTACACTAGGTAGACCAACATCGCTAGGTACTCCAACATCACTATGTACACTAGGTACACCAACATCACTAGGTACACTAGGTACACTAGGTACACCAACATCACTAGGTACACTAGGTACACTAGCATCACTAGGTACACTAGGTACACCAACATTACTAGGTACACTAGGTACACTAACATCACTAGGTACACTAGGTACACTAACATCACTAGGTACACTAACGCCAATAGGTACACTAGGTACACTAACATCACTAGGTACACCAACATCACTAGGTACACTAGGTACACTAACATCACTAGGTACACTAGGTACACTAGGTACACTAACATCACTAGGTACACTAGGTACACTAGGTAGACAAACATCACTCGGTACACCAACATCACTAGGTACACTAGGTACACTAACATCACTAGGTACACCAACATCACTAGGTACACCAACATCACTAGGTACACTAGGTACACCAACATCAATAAGTACACTAGGTACACTAACATCACTAGGTACACTAGGTACACCAACATAACAAGGTACACTAGGTACACTAACATCACTAGGTACATTAGGGACACCAACATCACTAAGCACACTAGGTACACTAACGTCACTAGGTACACTAGGACACCTACGTCACTAGGTACACTAGGAACACCAGCATCACTAGGTACACTAACATCACTAGGTACACCAACATCACTAGGTACACCAACATCACTAGGTACACTAGGTACACCAACATCACTAGGTACACTAGGTACACTAACATCACTAGGTACACTAGGTACACCAACATCACTAGGTACACTAGGTACACTAACATCACTAGGTACATTAAGTACACCAACATCACTAGGTACACTAGGTACACCAATATCACTAGGTACACTAGGTACACTATCATCACTAGGTACACTAGGTACACCAACATCACTAGGTACACTATACACTAACATCACTAGGTACACCAACATCACTATGTTCACTAGGTACACTAACATCACTATGTACACTAGGTTCACTAACATCACTAGGTACACTAGGTACACCAATATCACTAGGTACACCAACATCACTAGGTACACTAGGTACACCAACATCACTAGGTACACTAGGTACACTAACATCACTATGTACACTAGGTACACCAACATCACCAGGTACACTAGGTACACCAACATCACCAGGTACACTAGGTACACTAACATCACAAGGTACATTTGGTACACCAACATCACTAAGTACACTAGGTACACTAACGTCACTAGGTACACTAGGTACAACAACATCACTAGCTACACTAGGTACACCAACATCACTAGGGACAACAACATCACTAGGCACACCAACATCACTAGGTACACTAGGTACACCAACATCACTAGGTACACTAGGTACACTAACATCACTAAGTACACTAGGTACACCAACATCGCTAAGTACACCAACATCACTAGGTACACCAAAATCACTAGGTACACTAACATCACTAGGTACATTAACATCAATAGGTACACTAACATCTCCAGGTACACTAGGTACACCAACATCACTAGGTACACCAACATCACTAGGTACACTAGGTACACCAACATCACTAGGTACACTAGGTACACTAACATCACTAGGTACACTAGGTACACCAACATCACTAGGTACACTAGATACACCAACATCACTAGGTACACCAACATCACTAGGTACACCAACATCACTATGTACACTAGGTACACCAACATCACTAGGTTCACGAGGTACACTAACATCACTAGATACACTAGGTACACTAACATCACTAGGTACACTAGGTAGACCAACATCGCTAGGTACTCCAACATCACTAGGTACACTAGGTACACCAACATCACTAGGTACACTAGGTACACCAACATCACTAGGTACACTAGGTACACTAGCATCACTAGGTACACTAGGTATACCAACATTACTAGGGACACTAGATACACTAACATCACTAGGTACACTAGGTACACTAACATCACTAGGTACACTCACGTCAATAGGTACACTAGGTACACTAACATCACTAGGTACACTAAGCAGACCAACATCACTAGGTACACCAACATCACTAGGTACACTAGGTACACTAACATCACTAGGTACACTAGGTACACTAACATCACTAGGTACACTAGGTACACTAAGATCACTAGGTACACTAGGTAGACCAACATCACTAGGTACACCAACATCACTAGGTACACTAGGTACACTAACATCACTAGGTACACCAACATCTCTAGGTACACCAACATCACTAGGTACACTAGGTACACCAACATCAATATGTACACTAGGTACACTAACATCACTAGGTACACTAGGTACACCAACATCACTAGGTACACTATGTACACCAACATCACTAGGTACACCAACATCACTAGGTACACTAACATCACTAGGTACACTAGGTACACCAACATTACTAGGTACACTAGGTACACTAACATCACTAGGTACACTAGGTACACTAACATCACTAGGTACACTAACGTCAATAGGTACACTAGGTACACTAACATCACTAGGTACACTAAGCAGACCAGCATCACTAGGTACACCAACATCACTAGGTACACTAGGTACACTAACATCACTAGGTACAATAGGTACACTAACATCACTAGGTACACTAGGTACACTTACATCACTAGGTACACTAGGTAGACCAACATCACTAGGTACATTAAGTACACCAACATCACTAGGTACACTAGGTACACCAACATCACTAGGTACACTATACACTAACATCACTAGGTACACCAACATCACTATGTTCACTAGGTACACTAACATCACTATGTACACCAGGTTCACTAACATCACTAGGTACACTAGGTGCACCAATATCACTAGGTACACCAACATCACTAGGTACACTAGGTACACCAACATCACTAGGTACACTAGGTACACTAACATCACTAGGTACACTAGGTACACCAACATCACTAGGTACACTAGGTACACTAACATCACAAGGTACATTTGGTACACCAACATCACTAAGTACACTAGGTACACTAACGTCACTAGGTACACTAGGTACAACAACATCACTAGCTACACTAGGTACACCAACATCACTAGGGACACCAACATCACTAGGTACACCAACATCACTAGGTACACTAGGTACACCAACATCACTAGGTACACTAGGTACACTAACATCACTAGGTACACTAGGTACACCAACATCGCTGGGTACACCAACATCACTAGGTACACCAAAATCACTAGGTACACTAACATCACTAGGTACACTAACATCAATAGGTACACTAACATCTCCAGGTACACTAGGTACACCAACATCACTAGGTACACCAACATCACTAGGTACACTAGGTACACCAACAAAACTAGGTACACTAGGTACACTAACATCACTAGGTACACTAGGTACAAAAAACATCACTAGGTACACTAGATACACCAACATCACTAGGTACACCAACATCACTAGGTACATCAACATCACTATGTACACTAGGTACACCAACATCACTAGGTACACTAGGTACACTAACATCACTAGATACACTAGGTACACTAACATCACTAGATACACTAGGTAGACCAACATCGCTGGGTACTCCAACATCACTAGGTACACTAGGTACACCAACATCACTAGGTACACTAGGTACACCAACATCACTAATTACACTAGGTACACCAACATCACTAGGTACACTAGGTACACTAGCATCACTAGGTACACTAGGTACACCAACATTACTAGGTACACTAGGTACACTAACATCACTAGGTACACTAGGTACACTAACATCACTAGGTACACTAACGCCAATAGGTACACTAGGTACACTAACATCACTAGGTACTCTAAGCAGACCAACATCACTAGGTACACCAACATCACTAGGTACACTAGGTACACTAACATCACTAAGTAAACTAGGTACACTAACATCACTAGGTACACTAGGTACACTAAGATCACTAGGTACACTAGGTAGACCAACATCACTAGGTACACCAACATCACTAGGTACACTAGGTACACTAACATCACTAGGTACACCAACATCTCTAGGTACACCAACATCACTAGGTTCACTAGGTACACCAACATCAATAGGTACAATAGGTACATTAACATCACTAGGTACACTAGGTACACCAACATAACTAGGTACACTAGGTACACTAACATCACTAGGTACATTAGGGACACCAACATCACTAAGCACACTAGGTACACTAACGTCACTAGGTACACTATGACACCTACGTCACTAGGTACACTAGGAACACCAACATCACTAGGTACACTAACATCACTAGGTACACCAACATCACTAGGTACACCAACATCACTAGGTACACTAGGTACACCAATATCACTAGGTACACTAGGTACACTAACATCACTAGGTACACTAGGTACACCAACATCACTAGGTACACTAACCTCACTAGGTACATTAAGTACACCAACATCACTAGGTACACTAGGTTCACCAACATCACTAGGTACACTAGGTACACTAACATCACTAGGTACACTAGGTACACCAACATCGCTAGGTACACCAACATCACTAGGTACACAAAAATCACTAGGTACACTAACGTCACTAGGTACACTAACATCAATAGGTACACTAACATCTCCAGGTACACTAGATACACCAACATCACTAGGTACACCAACATCACTAGGTACACTAGGTACACCAACATCACTAGGTACACTAGGTACACTAACATCACTAGGTACACTAGGTACACTAACATCACTAGGTACACTAGGTAGACCAACATCGCTAGGTACTCCAACATCACTAGGTACACTAGGTACACCAACATGACTAGGTACACTAGATACACCAACATCACTAGGTACACTAGGTACACCAACATCACTAGGTACACTAGGTACACTAGCATCACTAGGTACACTAGGTACACCAACATTACTAGGTACACTAGGAACACTAACATCACTAGGTACACTAGGTACACTAACATCACTAGGTACACTAACGTCAATAGGTACACTAGGTACACTAACATCACTAGGTACACTAAGCAGACCAACATCACTAGGTACACCAACATCACTAGGTACACTAGGTACACTAACATCACTAGGTACACTAGGTACACTAACATCACTAGGTACACTAGGTACACTTTCATCACTAGGTACACTAGGTAGACCAACATCACTATGTACACCAACATCACTAGGTACACTAGGTACACTAACATCACTAGGTACACCAACATCACTAGGTACACCAACATCACTAGGTACACTAGGTACACCAACATCAATAGGTACACTAGGTACACTAACATCACTAGGTACACTAGGTACACCAACATAACTAGGTACACTAGGTACACTAATATCACTAGGTACATTAGGGACACCAACATCACTAAGCACACTAAGTACACTAACGTCACTAGGTACACTAGGACACCTACGTCACTAGGTACACTAGGAACACCAACATCACTAGGTACAATAACATCACTAGGTACACCAACATCACTAGGTACAAAAACATCACTAGGTACACTAGGTACACCAACATCACTAGGTACACTAGGTACACCAACATCACTAGGTACACTAGGTACACCAACATCACTAGGTACACTAGGTACACTAACATCACTAGGTACACTAGGTACACCAACATCACTAGGTACACTAGGTACACTAACATCACTAGGTACATTAAGTACACAAACATCACTAGGTACACTAGGTACACCAACATCACTAGGTACACTAGGTACACTAACATCACTAGGTACACTAGGTACACCAACATCACTAGGTACACTATACACCGACATCACTAGGTACACCAACCTCATTATGTTAACTAGGTACACTAACATCACTATGTACACTAGGTTCACTAACATCACTAGGTACACTAGGTACACCAATATCACTAGGTACACCAACATCACTAGGTACACTAGGTACACCAACATCACTAGGTACACTAGGTACACTAACATCACTATGTACACTAGGTTCACTAACATCACTAGGTACACTAGGTACACCAATATCACTAGGTACACCAACATCACTAGGTACACTAGGTACACCAACATCACTAGGTACACTAGGTACACTAACATCACTAGGTACACTAGGTACACCAACATCACTAGGTACACTAGGTACACTAACATCACAAGGTACATTTGGTACACCAACATCACTAAGTACACTAGGTACACTAACGTCACTAGGTACACTAGGTACAACAACATCACTAGCTACACTAGGTACACCAACATCACTAGGGACAACAACATCACTAGGCACACCAACATCACTAGGTACACTAGGTACACCAACATCACTAGGTACACTAGGTACACTAACATCAACAGGTACACTAGGTACACCAACATCGCTAAGTACACCAACATCACTAGGTACACCAAAATCACTAGGTACACTAACATCACTAGGTACACTAACATCAATAGGTACACTAACATCTCCAGGTACACTAGGTACACCAACATCACTAGGTACACCAACATCACTAGGTACACTAGATACACCAACATCACTAGGTACACTAGGTACACTAACATCACTAGGTACACTAGGTACACCAACATCACTAGGTACACTAGATACACCAACATCACTAGGTACACCAACATCAGTAGGTACACCAACATCACTATGTACACTAGGTACACCAACATCACTAGGTACACGAGGTACACTAACATCACTAGATACACTAGGTACACTAACATCACTAGGTACACTAGGTAGACCAACATCGCTAGGTACTCCAACATCACTAGGTACACTAGGTACACCAACATCACTAGGTACACTAACGTCAATAGGTACACTAGGTACACTAACATCACTAGGTACACTAAGCAGACCAACATCACTAGGTACACCAACATCACTAGGTACACTAGGTAGACTAACATCACTAGGTACACTAACGTCAATAGGTACACTAGGTACACTAACATCACTAGGTACACTAGGTACACTAAGATCACTAGGTACACTAGATAGACCAACATCACTAGGTACACTAGGTACACTAACATCACTAGGTACACCAACATCTCTAGGTACACCAACATCACTTGGTACACTAGGTACACCAACATCAATATATACACTTGGTACACTAACATCACTAGGTACACTAGGTACACAACATAACTAGGTACACTAGGTACACTAACATCACTAGGTACATTAGGGACACCAACATCACTAAGCACACTAGGTACACTAACGTCACAAGGTACACTAAAACACCTACGTCACTATGTACACTAGGAACACCAACATCACTAGGTACACTAACATCACTAGGTACACCAACATCACTAGGTACACCAACATCACTAGGTACACTAGGTACACCAATATCACTAGGTACACTAGGTACACTAACATCACTAGGTACACTAGGTACACCAACATCACTAGGTACACTAGGTACACTAACATCACTAGGTACATTAAGTACACCAACATCACTAGGTACACTAGGTACACCAACATCACTAGGTACACTAGGTACACTAACATCACTAGGTACACTAGGTACACCAACATCGCTAGGTACACCAACATCACTAGGTACACCAAAATCACTAGGTACACTTACGTCACTAGGTACACTAACATCAATAGGTACACCAACATCAATAGGTACACCAACATCTCCAGGTACACTAGATACACCAACATCACTAGGTACACCAACATCACTAGGTACACTAGGTACACCAACATCACTAGGTACACTAGGTACACTAACATCACTAGGTACACTATGTACACCAACATCACTAGGTACACTATGTACACCAACATCACAAGGTACACCAAGATCACTAGGTACACCAACATCACTATGTACACTAGGTACACCAACATCACTAGATACACTAAGTAAACTAACATCACTAGGTACACTAGGTACACTAACATCACTAGGTACACTAGGTAGACCAACATCGCTAGGTACTCCAACATCACTATGTACACTAGGTACACCAACATCACTAGGTACACTAGGTACACTAGGTACACCAACATCACTAGGTACACTAGGTACACTAGCATCACTAGGTACACTAGGTACACCAACATTACTAGGTACACTAGGTACACTAACATCACTAGGTACACTAGGTACACTAACATCACTAGGTACACTAACGCCAATAGGTACACTAGGTACACTAACATCACTAGGTACACCAACATCACTAGGTACACTAGGTACACTAACATCACTAGGTACACTAGGTACACTAGGTACACTAACATCACTAGGTACACTAGGTACACTAGGTAGACCAACATCACTCGGTACACCAACATCACTAGGTACACTAGGTACACTAACATCACTAGGTACACCAACATCACTAGGTACACCAACATCACTAGGTACACTAGGTACACCAACATCAATAAGTACACTAGGTACACTAACATCACTAGGTACACTAGGTACACCAACATAACAAGGTACACTAGGTACACTAACATCACTAGGTACATTAGGGACACCAACATCACTAAGCACACTAGGTACACTAACGTCACTAGGTACACTAGGACACCTACGTCACTAGGTACACTAGGAACACCAGCAACACTAGGTACACTAACATCACTAGGTACACCAACATCACTAGGTACACCAACATCACTAGGTACACTAGGTACACCAACATCACTAGGTACACTAGGTACACTAACATCACTAGGTACACTAGGTACACCAACATCACTAGATACACTAGGTACACTAACATCACTAGGTACATTAAGTACACCAACATCACTAGGTACACTAGGTACACCAATATCACTAGGTACACTAGGTACACTATCATCACTAGGTACACTAGGTACACCAACATCACTAGGTACACTATACACTAACATCACTAGGTACACCAACATCACTATGTTCACTAGGTACACTAACATCACTATGTACACTAGGTTCACTAACATCACTAGGTACACTAGGTACACCAATATCACTAGGTACACCAACATCACTAGGTACACTAGGTACACCAACATCACTAGGTACACTAGGTACACTAACATCACTATGTACACTAGGTACACCAACATCACCAGGTACACTAGGTACACCAACATCACCAGGTACACTAGGTACACTAACATCACAAGGTACATTTGGTACACCAACATCACTAAGTACACTAGGTACACTAACGTCACTAGGTACACTAGGTACAACAACATCACTAGCTACACTAGGTACACCAACATCACTAGGGACAACAACATCACTAGGCACACCAACATCACTAGGTACACTAGGTACACCAACATCACTAGGTACACTAGGTACACTAACATCACTAGGTACACTAGGTACACCAACATCGCTAAATACACCAACATCACTAGGTACACCAAAATCACTAGGTACACTAACATCACTAGGTACATTAACATCAATAGGTACACTAACATCTCCAGGTACACTAGGTACACCAACATCACTAGGTACACCAACATCACTAGGTACACTAGGTACACCAACATCACTAGGTACACTAGGTACACTAACATCACTAGGTACACTAGGTACACCAACATCACTAGGTACACTAGATACACCAACATCACTAGGTACACCAACATCACTAGGTACACCAACATCACTATTTACACTAGGTACACCAACATCACTAGGTACACGAGGTACACTAACATCACTAGATACACTAGGTACACTAACATCACTAGGTACACTAGGTAGACCAACATAGCTAGGTACTCCAACATCACTAGGTACACTAGGTACACCAACATCACTAGGTACACTAGGTACACCAACATCACTAGGTACACTAGGTACACTAGCATCACTAGGTACACTAGGTATACCAACATTACTAGGGACACTAGATACACTAACATCACTAGGTACACTAGGTACACTAACATCACTAGGTACACTCACGTCAATAGGTACACTAGGTACACTAACATCACTAGGTACACTAAGCAGACCAACATCACTTGGTACACCAACATCACTAGGTACACTAGGTACACTAACATCACTAGGTACACTAGGTACACTAACATCACTAGGTACACTAGGTACACTAAGATCACTAGGTACACTAGGTAGACCAACATCACTAGGTACACCAACATCACTAGGTACACTAGGTACACTAACATCACTAGGTACACCAACATCTCTAGGTACACCAACATCACTAGGTACACTAGGTACACCAACATCAATATGTACACTAGGTACACTAACATCACTAGGTACACTAGGTACACCAACATCACTAGGTACACTATGTACACCAACATCACTAGGTACACCAACATCACTAGGTACACCAACATCACTATGTACACTAGGTACACCAACATCACTAGGTACACTAGGTACACTAGCATCACTAGGTACACTAGGTACATCAACATTACTAGGTACACTAGGTACACTAGGTACACCAACATCACTAGGTACACTAGGTACACTAGCATCACTAGGTACACTAGGTACATCAACATTACTAGGTACACTAGGTACACTAACATCACTAGGTACACTAGGTACACTAACATCACTAGGTACACTAACGTCAATAGGTACACTAGGTACACTAACATCACTAGGTACACCAACATCACTAGGTACACTAGGTACACTAACATCACTAGGTACACTAGGTACACTAGGTACACTAACATCACTAGGTACACTATGTACACTAGGTAGACCAACATCACTAGGTACACCAACATCACTAGGTACACTAGGTACACCAACATCAATAGGTACACTAGGTACACTAACATCACTAGGTACACTAGGTACACCAACATAACTAGGTACACTAGGTACACTAACATCACTAGGTACATTAGGGACACCAACATCACTAAGCACACTAGGTACACTAACGTCACTAGGTACACTAGGACACCTACGTCACTAGGTACACTAGGAACACCAGCATCACTAGGTACACTAACATCACTAAGTACACCAACATCACTAGGTACACCAACATCACTAGGTACACTAGGTACACCAACATCACTAGGTACACTAGGTACACTAACATCACTAGGTACACTAGGTACACCAACATCACTAGGTACACTAGGTACACTAACATCACTAGATACATTAAGTACACCAACATCACTAGGTACACTAGGTACACCAACATCACTAGGTACACTAGGTACATTAACATCACTAGGTACACTAGGTACACCAACATCACTAGGTACACTATACACTAACATCACTAGGTACACCAACATCACTATGTTCACTAGGTACACTAACATTACTATGTACACTAGGTTCACTAACATCACTAGGTACACTAGGTACACCAATATCACTAGGTACACCAACATCACTAGGTACACTAGGTACACCAACATCACTAGGTACACTAGGTACACCAACATCACTAGGTACACTAGGTACACTAACATCACTAGGTACACCAACATCACTAGGTACACCAACATCACTAGGTACACTAGGTACACCAACATCAATAGGTACACTAGGTACACTAACATCACTAGGTACACTAGGTACACCAACATAACTAGGTACACTAGGTACACTAACATCACTAGGTACATTAGGGACACCAACATCACTAAGCACACTAGGTACACTAACGTCACTAGGTACACTAGGACACCTACGTCACTAGGTACACTAGGAACACCAGCATCACTAGGTACACTAACATCACTAGGTACACCAACATCACTAGGTACACCAACATTACTTTTGTACACTAGGTACACCAACATCACTAGGTACACTAGGTACACTAACATCACTAGGTACACTAGGTACACTAAAATCACTAGGTACACTAGGTACACCAACATCACTAGGTACACTATACACTAACATCACTAGGTACACCAACATCACTATGTTCACTAGGTACACTTGTACAGGTATTGGAGGTCGGAAATACAGAGCACGATATGAAGGTCTGTTTATTAAGAGAGCCTCGTTACAACTGAACCTCATGCGGGGTTGACCATTAAGCTAAACTATCTTTAAGTAAAACATGACCAATAAAAGTAACTCCTAGGCGAACACCGTACATCTTTCCTCTTTATTAAAAGAAGCCCGAGTATCTTTATTAAAAGAAGCCCAACGATCGAACTGTATCTCTACACGTTATTCGGTACATCAATCTTGATAAGTAAAATGAAGTATAATTATCTAAGCAACTAGCTTCAATCAAAATTCTTAAAAGTTAAAATGCAACGTATTTTAAAAGGACATCTTCGAAATTTAATGAAAATGAATTTCTATCACATCCCAACTTGTAGTCTTTGAACAGGTTTAACTACTCTACCGAACCTAGTAGTTACAAGAGGTCTTGCATCCTGACATTCCTGATCTTGAGCGTGACTCGAGTCTGACGTAGGACTCCGAGTGTCCTGTGGCCCGCGGATACAGCCAGGGCTCCCCCCACACGCACCACCGCCATCTGTCTCTCCCCCCTCCTTGTACTCATCGGGAACAACTTTGAGGTGCCTGCGATGTCTCACTGCATACGCATTATCCCCCAATTTAGCCAGAGGCGTCTCCGTTGTATCGCTCCAATGTTTATCTTTCGGAAGCTTTACTCTTATTTTCTGTCCAGGCTCGATAGCAGGTAACTCCCGCACGCCATGTCTTTTATTGAAGTTTTCTTCTGATATTTTCTTCTTCATATGATCTCTGTGTTGTACTGTTGTAATCTCTGGCCACTGGGGAACAAGATTGGCAGGCAGCTGGGGCAGTTTAGTGCTTAGTTTTCTGCCCATGAGCAACTGAGCGGGGGAGCAGCCAGTGACGTCCAGTGCCGTGGTACGGTAAGCCAACAGAGCTGCCCACGGGTCCACGCACCTCAAGAGTCCCTTCGCCACTCGCACAGCTCTCTCAGCGCATCCATTACCCTGGGGGTGATACGGGGTAGAATATTCATGGATAAAGTCACATTCACGGGCAAATTTCTTAAATAAACAACTAGTAAATTGAGGTCCTCCATCTGATCGTAAATAGTCTGGTATGCCGAAGGTTGCAAACATTCTTTTCAAATTTAATATTACAGTTTCACTGTCGGCACGCTCCAAAGGACAAAATTCAATCCACCTACTAAAATAATCTACAATAATGAGATAAACAATTCCTCTAAATTCGAACAAATCTGCCCCCAATTTATTCCAAGGTGAAGTGGGCAACTCTGAAGATTTCATCGGTAACGCCCTATTATTTTGTGCATACATTTGACAATGTGAGCAGTGACTAATAAAATTTCTCAGTTGAACGGTAATAGATGGCCACCAGACTGAATCATTTATCCGCTCAATACATTTATTCAAACTAAGATGACCTTCTGAATGGATGCGATTTAAAATATCATGTCTCATACTAGATGGAATGACAAGTCTGTTTTTAAAAAGTAGTAGCGAGTTATTACCGATCGATAAAAAATTTCTTACTTTAAAAAATTCTTTCAGCTCTACTGGAACCTTCGAAGTTGGCCAACCCTCTCTTGTATATCTAATAACTTTTCCTAAAGTATCATCCAATACCTGTCCTATTTCAATAGCTTTAATTCTCTGATTAGTAGCAGGAAGATTACTTATTACCTCGTTCACATAAGACGAAACTTCGCATATTAAATCAGAAATATGGAGTTCTCCTGAATTTTCCCTGCATCTGGAAAGGGTGTCTGCGACAACTAAATTTTTACCAGGCACGTATTCAGCTGTAGGGTTATACCGAGCTAATCTCATTAACAATCTTTGACACCGGAGAGGAACATCAGGTAGATCTTTTTTATTTATAAGTGAAACTAAAGGTTTATGGTCAGTTTGTAGCCTAAACTCCAATCCGCAAATATAAACATGAAATTTCTCACAGGCCTAAACTGAAGCTAAACATTCCTTCTCTATTTGCGCATAGTTGATTTCCGTTTTTGTGAGGCTGCGTGAACAATAGCTAACTGGACGCCAAATATCTTTTTCTTTCTGGAGCAACACCCCCCCTAACCCATAAGAGCTAGCGTCTGCTGATACAATTGTTTCTTTAGATGGATCAAAATATGCAAGGACAGGAGCCTTCATTAAAAGATTCTTAATATTTTTAAATGCGCTTTTCTGATTTTCATCCCAAATATATTCTGTATCCTTGGACAAAAGATCATTAAGAGGTTTCAAAATAGTTTGAGCGTGAGGAACAAATTTTGCTAAAAAATTTACCATTCCCAAAAACCTTCTCAACCCTTCGACATTCCTGGGAGCTTCCATATTCTGAATAGCGTCTGTTTTTGCCGAGGATACCTGAATTCCCTTCTCATTTACTCTATGTCCCAGAAATTCAACATCATTAGTTTTAAAAACGCATTTGGATTTGTTCAATTTCAAGCCCGACAATTTTAATCTTTGCATTACAATCGACAAAATTTTATCATGCTCCGCTTCAGTCCTAGCGAACACTAGGAGATCATCCATATACATAATTACGCCTTCAACATCACGTAAAAGCTCGTTCATTTTACGTTGGTATACTTCTGGTGCCAGATTAATCCCCATGGGCAACCTTTTAAATTTATATCTACCAAACGGGGTAATGAAAGTTGTTAAAAGTTGCGAATCCTTTGAAATTGGAATTTGATAAAATCCTGATGCAGCATCAAGCTTTGTAAATACTTTGGAGCCGGACAATTTATACGATAATTCTTCAAACGTAGGAATTTGAAAATTTTCGCGTTTTAAACTCTGGTTGAGTTTTCTAAAATCCACGCAAATTCTAACTTTCTTTTGACCGTTCGCGTCAGAACCTTTAATAACCGGAACAATGGGACTTACCCACTCGGTTGGAACAGTGACAGGTTCAATGATTCCCTCTTTTACCATTTTATCCAGCTCGATTTTAACAGGTGATCTTAAGGGGACTGGTACACGTCTACTGACATTGATAGCGCATGGGACAGCATTTGGTTTCAATATGAACTTTACTGGCTCAGTGTCCCACTTTCCGAATCCAAAAACAGATTCGACATCATTTACGAATTTAATTATTCCCAACTTAACTGCTAAACTTCTACACAGCAAATTAGCGGAGTAGTTTCCCGGCTGAAGCACGTAACACGTCACCCATTCAATTAAATCTTTATATTTCAGAGTACAAGAGAACATTCCAAATAATTTTAATTCACCATTTGGAGTAAAAAGTTTCCTATCTGATCTTGAAATTTGACATTCGCGAGATATAATTTTATACGTGTTGTAGTTAACTACGTTTACGTCGGCTCCTGTATCCACCTTAAAAGAAATATTTGACACGGAAGCCAAAGAAACTAGAACAGCCCAATTCAAAGATTCCCTTTCTATACATTCACCTAGATATGCAGGGTAGTTGTCGCTGGGATCAGCCTCGCGCTGGCTGCAACAGGAAGCCTCGATCTGACCAATAGCAGCTCTCGAAGTGGCCTCCGACGAATTGGCGCGCTTGCAAACTTTGGCGAAATGATTCTTCGCATTGCAGTTATGGCATTTCTTTCCATATGCAGGACATTTTCCCTTTTCATGAAATGTACCACAATATCCACATCGCTGACTCCTATTTAGTGCTGAAAATGACGAGGTAAATTTCTTCTCTTCCTTTACCCTAAAAACGTCCGACGAGGGCTCCATGGCTCTTTCCTTCTTTCTTCCATCTCTGACTTCACAATAGGTCCGTGAAAACTCGAGGACTCTGTCCAGCGTAAAATTTTCTCTATCAGACAGATAGAGGTGCTCTAACCTCTCGGCTAATTCTTCATTCCGAATTCCCGCGATGAACTGATCCCTTATTCTCTCTTTCAGTAGACTTCCAAATTCACAGTCTTGAGCAGCAGTGTACAAGGCTCGCAAAAAACATTCTTCGTTTTCTTCAGCTCTCTGCATTCTACGCTGGAAATTCCTTCGGTGCCTGATAATATTTACTTTGGGTTTAAAATACTTATCGAATTTAGTCAGCACTACATTAAAATCCGTTCGCTCACCCTCGTTGAATGAGAATGTGCTAAATATTTCTTCGGCTTCGGGACCCATCACATACTTGAGACTGGCTATTTGCACCTCGCCATCTTCTTTGTGAAGCTTAGTTGCAAGTCTGTACGTTAGAAACGATGCTTTCCAAGCATCCCAACGGGGCTCAAGAAAGTTTAATGGAGCAGGCGTGCGATAGTTATTAGACATGCTCATTCCGGGGCACCATGTACAGGTATTGGAGGTCGGAAATACAGAGCACGATATGAAGGTCTGTTTATTAAGAGAGCCTCGTTACAACTGAACCTCATGCGGGGTTGACCATTAAGCTAAACTATCTTCAAGTAAAACATGACCAATAAAAGTAACTCCTAGGCGAACACCGTACAACACTAACATCACTATGTACACTAGGTTCACTAACATCACTAGGTACACTAGGTACACCAATATCACTAGGTACACCAACATCACTAGGTACACTAGGTACACCAACATCACTAGGTACACTAGGTACACCAACATCACTAGGTACACTAGGTACACTAACATCACAAGGTACATTTGGTTCACCAACATCACTAAGTACACTAGGTACACTAACGTCACTAGGTACACTAGGTACACCAACATCACTAGGTACATCAACATCATTAGGTACACTAGGACACTTACGTCACTAGGTACACTAGGTACACTAACATCACTAGGTACACCAACATCATTAGGTACGCTATGTACACCAACATCACTAGGTACACCAACACCACTAGGTACACTAGGTACACTAACATCACTGGGTACACTAACATCACTAGGTACACCAACATCACTAGGTACACTAGGTTCACTAACATCACTAGGTACACTAGGAACACCAACATCACTAGGTACACTAGGTACACTAACATCACTAGGTGCATTAAGTACACCAACATCACTAGGTACACTAGGTACACTAGGTACACTAACATCACTAGGTACACTAGGTACACCAACATCACTAGGTACACTATACACTAGCATCACTAGGTACACCAACATCACTATGTTCACTAGGTACACTAGCATCACTATGTACACTAGGTTCACTAGCATCACTAGGTAAACTAGGTACACCAATATCACTAGGTACACCATCACTAGGTACACTAGGTACACCAACATCACTAGGTACACTAGGTACACTAACATCACTAGGTACACTAGGCACACCAACATCACTAGGTACACTAGGTACACTAACATCACAAGGTACATTTGGTACACCAACATCACTAAGTACACTAGGTACACTAACGTCACTAGGTACACTAGGTACACCAACATCACTAGGTACATCAACATCATTAGATACACTAGGACACTTACGTCACTAGGTACACTAGGTACACCAACATCACTAGGTACACCAACATCATTAGATACGCTGTGTACACCAACATCACTAGGTACACTAGGTACACCAACACCACTAGGTACACTAGGTACACTAACATCACTAGGTACACTAACATCACTATGTACACTAGGTACACTAACATCACTAGGTACACCAACATCACTAGGTACACTAGGTACACTAACATCACTAGGTACACTAACATCACTAGGTACACTAACATCACTATGTACACTAGGTACACTAACATCACTATGTACACTAGGTACACTAACATCACTAGGTACACTAGGTACACTAACATCACTAGGTACACTAACATCACTAGGTACACCAACATCACTAGGTACACTAACATCACTAGGTACACCAACATCACTAGGTACACTAGGTCAAATACCATCCCTACATAACGCCGGATCACGCCGACGTTTCAAAAAGAAACTTCATTTTTGCACGAGAATTAGTTTTCTTTTCAACTAATTGCTTAAATGACCTTCTGGCGGGACTAGCAATTGAATATTTTATGAATTCATTTCAGGAATTTCATGTATCATTCTGAAGAAATAGAAATAATGAAATTAAATAACTCGATGCTACTCTTGAATATTGAAACAATGCGCTGAACACAAAAAATGAAAGTGAACGTACCGCGTTATGTATTGTATTTCGTGCATTAATTTTCGTGTACAAATTGCCAAACAAAAAGGATAAAATTCGCGATCATGTTATGATCAATTGTGTATCACTTGATAGAGCGCATCTTTCCTACTGAATGTTCATTGCTTGAATTAAAAGTGTTTGGTTTTCCTTCTACACACCGAGACTTAGTCGATGAAATTTTCAATTATATATAGAACCCATTCCTTAATTGCATTCAACTTAGTAGATCACGCACTGATCATTATCTATTTGAAGGTGTTTCTGTCATAGTTGCAACATTCATATCGGAAAATGGTTATATAAGTTCAATAAAATTCGCAATAAAAATGATTTATTCAACCATTCTAATCATGAACGGGAGACTGAAAAACCTTTAACTGCGCTGAGAAAGATATTTTTTAAACCGTTCGTGAGTAGCCAAATAAAAATATTTTATTGAATTCGACAAAGCTCTAAAAAATTGGATGCTGGGCGTACGAATTTTGTAGATTTATTGAGATATAACCCTCCCAACGAATTTGAAATGGCATTCGAAATAGCATTCACGAACCCCGATTTACTCGTCTGCGGATTCTGATATCGTGCACTTCATCACGCTAAATATCATGAAATTTTAGTAGCAGTCAGCAGTTACTGGGGAGAAACAGAACTGCAGCTTTGCACTCAGTTCGAAAAAAAAACTTAAAGATCAATCTTTATCCCGTTGAATGTGATACGTTAAGCTGAGGTTCAATATTCAACTCAAAATTAAAGTTTATTTTGTAGCCCAATTTTGAAAATAATGAACTTTAAACAGATCGCGCATTCATATTAGTTCTCACTAAATATTTATGAAAATTAAGTCTGTGACTGTTGGTCGGTCAGCAGCGTTATGGAAATCCCTCAGTGACCACCGGTGGGTCACGTCTCAGGCAAAGTGTTAATGCATTTTGTTGCTTCACGTCAACTACAACGGAAAAAATCGGTGGATGGATACATGATTAAGCAAAGTAATTACATTTTTGTCAGGTTGGACAAGATTTGATTTGATTAGTTTAAGCCATCCAACTGCAACACAGGCTTTCCAAAGAGAGGAAGGAGGAAGGCAAGATTTACTACGGGAACGCGAAATCAATGCGCAAGTTACACAGAAGTAGAAAGTTGAGAAATAATAAATTTATGAAACAAGATAAAAGTTGAACAATAGAGTAGAAGGTGCTGAGAAACAGAACAGTAGCGAACCGGAAAAGCAACGGTCCGTAACAAAAGCAAAACCTATTCTATTTCAACAAAAGAAAAGCCTACCTAACCTTTGGCTCGGGACCTCACACATTACTCCTGGGAGCACTAATTCCAATAGAGCGAGGTTAGGCTTTAAAGAAACTAAGTTTTGGAATGTCACAAATTTTCAATATGTGAAATTGAATTTTCAATTTCAGGAATAAGGGCTTATACATATATTTTTAATTCCTTATCGCATGAAAAGCAGTAGTTTGTGATGGAAATGGTCAAAATGATTAGAATATCGTATCAGTGATGAAAATGAAACGAGTCAAAAATTCTTACAAACTTTATTAGCTGGGCACATACCTCTCTGAACTTCGACCAATTACATATGTAGCACTTAAAGCAAAACATATAACTTCCACATCTTAAAAACGCTTCTTGTTAATGATATAATGAGATAAAATTCTTTTCGGTGAACAGCTTTTCTTTCAAAAAATACGTATTTTTTACCTAAGGAAAATCAATTGATATTTGAGACACTTCAAATTGAAGTATAGCTGCAAGTTGAGGGCCTGAAATCGTGGTTATTAAATCCGTAAAGTCGGAATGACAAATTCAACCGGGTTAACGAATGCGGCGCATTTACCCCGTTAACATCCCACAGAACTTTACGGTCTTACTTTGAGAATGGCCTCAATGTTTTGTTTTTTATATTAATTCATTTCCCAAGTGTGTTGTTTGAAGTTCACTGTCTAGAGGCAGTTCCTTCCTCACCCTGATGTCAGTAACGACCTGATGTGGTAACCAGTTTAATGATGGTGGTCTAGATAACAGTTATGTGAGTACAAAAAGGCCGACTTTAAAGCTTAAAGAAGGATTATAATAACAACTGTAATAATAATAAGAGTCCTAAATTGTACACAAAACTAATCTATAGTTATAAAAGTAATTTAAAAAGTTAACATTATCCTAAGTCCACGAAGTCCACATATTAGCTGCGTGTCAGTTTCAAGAAGAGATGTCAGATTGGCCATTTTCAGGCCACAATTCTGGAATTTACCAAGGTTTTCCTTGGGAAAAAGCTATGTATGAGTATTTTTGTCAGAAAGAGGAATGTCTGGCAACACTCAGAGTCACTTTTACGAACAAGAAGAACTTTTTTAAACATATGAAAACAATATTAGCATATCTTAATTTTCTAGCAAACTGTTAGAGGACAATTATTCAATTCCACAACCTCGCGTTATCTATCGAACACAATGATAAGTCCTATCACCTGTTCTTTATCAAACACAATGATAAGTCCTATCATCTGCTCTTATCTATCAAACACAATGACAAGACCTACCATCTGTCCTTATCTATCAAACACAATGACAAGTCCTATCATCTGTTCTTATCTATCAAACACAATGATAAGTCCTATCATCTGTTCCTATCTATCAAACACAATGATAAGGCCTATCTTATGTTATTATCTTCTAATCACAAAATCAGTCCTATTAAATGCTATTATCAAAAAAAAATAATTTCAGTGCCTGTAAACTGTTGTTATTCACCAAAAATACAATTTTTAGTCCTGTCATCCCGCGCATCATCGTGACTACAAAAACCATCAAGCATGAGCATCAAGTTGTACAAACCTGCGGGTTTTGATTAAATCGTTAAATTCGAGATTGAAATTTGGAAAACAGAGAAACTGAGATATATCTTGTCATAAAACTTGTGTAAGGCAGATTCAAAACATGCAAAGTCAAAAAATGGAGATTCAAAAATTGCACAACTTAATACATTCTCAAATATTTTGAGAAACATCATAACTGAAACAATCACCAGCAGTTTTGACGTTTAACTTCCATTTGGAAGGAGAAATTGCTCATTTTCTTGTCTGTCGCGTTCATCCCTAGAAAATATTTCTCTCATTTCATATTAGAAATTGGATGAGAAGTTTGAGCGAGCGTATGTCACAGACACGTGACATATAGAGGTGCCAGCCCTCGCATCCTACACAAAAAGTAACAAACACAAAGAAAATTATGTAAAAAAAAAAACAAGTATAAAACTTAATGATACATAAAAAATTAAAAAAGAGTTAATACGAGTTCATTAACTGGAGTGGATTAAACACATAAGTTATTTATCAAACGAGGCGGAGATTTGTGTTGATTCTTTGTTTCTACTCGAGATCAAAGTTTTCAGAATAAATTTCTTCTTGAGATCAAAGTTTCTAGTGTTAGTTTCTTCTGGAAATCAACGTTTCCTAAATTAGATTCTACTTGAGATCAAAGTTTCCAGATTACTTTCTAATGGAGATCAGAGTTTCTAGTATGAGTACGAATGAAAATCAGAAATCTACGGTAAGTTTTCATCACCTCATAATATTTTTGTGAAAGTTTACAGCATTACGAGATCGAAAGTTAACGAGTTTACAGTGCAGCAAAATGCTCTATAATTCATTTTCGTTTACAGGTATTTCCTACAGAAAAGCTACGGGTTAACTTATGAATTGTTTCCTGCGAAACAGAAACAACTTCGTAGCTTCTTGGCCCAAAATTATAATATTGCTTACTGTTAAACATGATCATTATTCATGTATCAGCTAAAAACTTCAAAAAATCTTTCGAACTTACGAATTAGTACATGTTGATATGAGAATGATAGCATTTACTTAATCCTGGTTGAACAAATACTTCGAACTTACGGCTTAGCACACCTTGATTAGAGAACGACAGCATTTACTGCAAACGGACAACGAGTTGATAGAACTTAACTGTTTTCACAAAATCACTTTGTTTTTTTCATGCAATATGAACCTTTCTAAGAGGTTCGACGAGTATCCCAAAAAATTATGGCCTTGATGAACCTAAGACATTTTCCTCGTATATTTTTTAGCTAAGTTCTACTGTAATGTTATCACATTTCTCTATTCATCACACACACACACACACTCATTTATGTAGCATTTCACTTCATTGAAAAACGCATGAACGAAAGTATTAAAGTCTTTAGCAGCCTTTGGCGCCTTATTTTATAATTTTTAGTTTTATACAAATTTTTAATTTGAATAATTGTAAAACATTAACAGAATACAAAGTATTAGGGCACGTTCTGCAAGCGGTGCAAAGCCGCTGTCAGCCAAGTGGTGCAGAGCCGCTGTCAGCCAAGTGGTGCAGAGCCGCTGTCAGCCAAGTGGTGCAGAGCCGCTGTCAGCCAAGTGGTGCAGAGCCGCTGTCAGCCAAGTGGTGCAGAGCCGCTGTCAGCCAAGTGGTGCAGAGCCGCTGTCAGCCAAGTGGTGCAGAGCTGCTGTCAGTCAAGCGGTGCAGAGCCGCCGTCAGCCAAGCGGTGCAGAGCTGCTGTCAGCCAAGCGGTGCAGAGCTGCTGTCAGACAAGCGGTGCAGAGCCGCTGTTAGCCAAGCGAATAACTCAGCCCATGTTGCACACTTTGAAGTGACATTTTACTGTTGAGAGAACAAATGAAATTTATTTTAGCTTTTCCAAGTCCTAATCACGGAAATTAATGAGTGATTTTCACACCCGGTTTTGTAGCATCTTCTGAAAAAATAATAAGCGATGATGTCATAAATTATGTACAAAAATAAATGATAAAATAACTTTCAATTGCTTAGAATAAATTAGAGTCCGGTAGAACGAAGCAAATTAAATTATTGCTAAATCATTTCGTAAAAGAAAAGATTCTCTGGCGCAAACTTTGAGGCTTTTTCAGTTACCTAAAAGCATAAATAATGACAGGTTTACTTAATATTGGTTCAAGTTACAAGTTAATTAAACTTTGTTTAGCTATTGACAATTTACACCGAAAACTTGACTCTCTCCCAACGCTTTGATTCTTTTATGGACCCACGGATCGACTCATGGTAAGCTCAGGAAAGAACTAATAACACTTATTGAAAGTAAATACTAATCACACTAATTGAAAGCTAAAAATAATCTACGATTAAGATTACCACGTACCAACACCGACCAGTAGCCACAAACACAATTTTTTATAAGTACTTAAGCAAAACCTTATTAATGGGTTAAACTGAAGTCCAATATTCAGCTCAACTTTACAATCAAATGTAGCAAGCATTTCATAGCAAACATCAACTGGATCATTCCTTCATTTAGTTTTGTTTAAGTATTTATAAAAATTGTGTTTGGGACTACTGGTCGGTCAGCAACGTTATGAAAACTGCCTCCGTGTACACCGGCGACTCACGTCGCAGTCAAAGTGTTGGTCAATGTCGCAGAAGGTATCTCTATGTATTAATATTTAATTGTTTCATTTAGCATCGACAAATTTCGATTATACTTAATCTTATAATTAAAAATGGCATGGAATATACGAGCCTTTCGGTATCATTCGCATTTTATTTAGAATTAAAACCATTAAAAACATTGCATTAAAACCCTGGAGTAAAAAATGGCCAGAAAGGTCCGTGTTAAAAAGTTTTCACAACGAGACTTTTCATAACATGCGAGTAGTCCAACTTTGTGTGATGGGAACTCCGTTCTCAAGACGAAAAACTGAAGTTGCTTTAAAATGAGGAAGCTCAAGATAACCATAATTTTGGCACGAAAACCATGCTAAATAATATTGTGTTCTGTCGTGTAACTACAGAATAATGAGCACAGTAAGTGAAACGCCCAAATGTCAAAAAATTATTCAAGAAACAACTCATGGAACTATTTTGGGAATATTGTTATAAATCGAAATCTTTCAAAAACTCTGTCAAATTGACTTGAATATAATTCATCATATTTATCCCTCATACTAAGGAAAAAATCCAAAAAGTAGTGAAGAACTCCACATGAAACATTATTATTTTTAATTTACATCATCAATAAAACTTACTTCTTTCAATTTTGCTCTTGAGTCCGGTAGCATCCTTTAAGAACCTAACTCGAAACTTGGACGTTCCTGAACGGTGAGGTGATTGCGCATCAAAGTTTTTGGTAAGAACGTCATTTATGAAGCTCTCTATAGAGTCCTCATAATCCTCTGCGTCGTCTCCAAGGTCCCAAAAAGGACTAGACCCTTCTTCACTGGCCCCTAAGCCAGTTATCTCCTTCTCGCCACTTATAATTTCCTCCAAGTACTTTTCTATCAAAGAGTAGTTCTCACGAAGAATGTTTTTATCGGCGGTTTTGCTGGCAAATAGCCGGGCATTTTGCCGGAGTAGGTAGACGAGATCACTGTAGGCGTCGGGCCGGTACGCTCTCAACACGGACTCGGTGCCACTGGCGCGTTTGGGACTCTCGTGTTTGGACCCTTGCTGCTCCGTGCCTGGCTGCAAACGAGGGAGAGACAGGTGTTATTTTAGCCAAGGTTAAATTACAGTTGAAAACAAACTTAAGAAACTGTTATTTTAACTTTAGTTCAATAGGAGTTGAAATCACTTAATCAACTATTATTTTAACGATAGATAAATGATAGTTAAAAACAAATAAATTGTTATTTTGTCGTTGTTAACAATTGTTATTTGTTTAGTGTTGAGAACAAGTAAAGACAACTGGTTTTTAAAGAAAATAGTTTTAAAACAATCGAAAAGAATTGAATTTTTAAGAACAAATAATTAACAATAAGAAACAATCAAAGACAATTGGTTATTTAAAGATGATTTAATCACCATTGGAAACAAACAAAGGCAAGTTTAGAGCATTTCAAAAATGATCAGATAACTATTGAAAACAAGCAAGTTCAATTGGGGCTTTGAAGATGATTAAATAACTAATAAAAACTAATGCACCATTCGTTAATTATGTAATGTAACTAATTTAAGGCATATGTTGTTTTTAAAATTTTCAACAAGAAATTGGAAATGAAAAACCACCATTAAAAATAATTTAAAACCTTAGGGAAAATCTACCAAGTTGATTTAACTATAATTAAATTTATTGTATTTTCTCGACAAGAAAATTTAGAGAGCAGTGATAACTACTCCTGAAAATAATGTTCTATTCACAACGCCTAAAGATTTGCACATCAACCATATTATAATGCTCGGTTCTCAAAACCTAAAGATTTTTCAATAATCCATTTCCAATGTTCAATATCTGTACAATGCGTCAAGATTTTAACAATAACCATTTCACTAATCCATTTCCAATGTTCAATATCTGTACAATGCGTCAAGATTTTAACAATAACCATTTCACTAATCCATTTCCAATGTTCAATATCTGTACAATGCGTCAAGATTTTAACAATAACCATTTCACTAATCCATTTCCAATGTTCAATATCTGTACAATGCGTCAAGATTTTAACAATAACCATTTCACTAATCCATTTCCAATGTTCAATATCTGTACAATGCGTCAAGATTTTAACAATAACCATTTCACTAATCCATTTCCAATGTTCAATATCTGTACAATGCGTCAAGATTTTAACAATAACCATTTCACTAATCCATTTTCAATGTTCGATATCTGTACAATGCGTCAAGATTTTAACTATAACCATTTCACTAATCCATTTCCAATGTTCAATATCTGTACAATGCGTCAAGATTTTAACAATAACCATTTCACTAATCCATTTCCAATGTTCAATATCTGTACAATGCGTCAAGATTTTAACAATAACCATTTCACTAATCCATTTCCAATGTTCAATATCTGTACAATGCGCCAAGATTTTAACAATAACCATTTCACAATACTAGGAGCTCAACGGCTCAAGATTTCGACATCAACCACTTCATAACCTCCCGTTTTCAACACCGCAAGATCAAATCATCAAATCAAGCATCAAAACCCCATTTTCGACGACGTGTGCCTTTTTCAAATGCTAAATGTAAAAAATTCACGACATTGACAAATTGCTGAGCACGATGTGTGAACCAAACAAAGTACGGTGCTTATGGTTCTATTCAAAAATCTATGTCATATTCTCATATTGATTACTTTTAGTTTTTTACTAAGGAAATAATTTGTTCTGAAATAAATACAACGCAACACAATAAACACCATATCATGATGTTCCGTTTACAGCACCTCAAGGTTTTAACATCAACCATTTCATATCGCCCATATTACAACACCTAAAGACTTTTAAATAATCAATTACACAACGGCCAGTTTATATTGCCTAACTATTTAATTCACTTCATAACGTCCAGTTAAATGCCCTAAGTTTTTTGTACAAATAATCAACATCATAATGTCCAGTTTACAAATAATCAAAATCATAACGTCCAGTTTACAAATAATCAACATCATAACGTCCAGTTTACAAATAATCAACATCATAACGTCCAGTTTACAAATAATCAACATCATAACGTCCAGTTTACAAATAATCAACATCATAACGTCCAATTTACAAATAATCAACATCAGAACGTCCAGTTTACAAATAATCAACATCATAACGTCCAGTTTACAAATAATAAACATCATAACGTCCAGTTTACAAATAATCAACATCATAACGTCCAGTTTACAAATAATCAACATCATAACGCCCAGTTTACAAAGCCCCAAGATTTTGCTCCTCTTACCTGTTGAGGTGAGTTGCTTGCAGGTGGACTGGAAGGCTTCAATACATTCCCTTGACTCGGACCTATCAGGGAAAGAGTTGTAATCATTTCTCACCCCTCATAAATTTCTACATAAATACTCGTAGAAAGAAAATTTGTGAATAATTTTATGCACTTAGTAATACTTAAATAACAACGCACAGCTTCTGCTTGCTTGGTTGGTCCGTTTCTCTGTGACGCTCATAAGGATGCTTAATCACCGTATTTGTGACACGAGTTTCACCAGTGCACAAGTACAAAAACAATTCAGTCGCGGGTACATTTACGATGAATATATTTGTTTGCCATCCACATCTGGGAAATTAATTCAAGAAAAATATCAAATTCCGTTATTTTTGACAAGTCGTGTACACAAGTAATTCATAAAACTTATGAGTCAGGGGACAAGACACGGCTCCAATTTTCCTGAGCTCCAATGAAAACATAGTAGACTCCATATCTAACAGTGTAATAGGCGGGTTACGTCTTCATTGCAATAAAAGAAAAAAAGTTAGGGTATAACCAGTCTTTTTTTCGTCTCCCTTGTGGCAATGCTGACATCGTGGCACCGAACCGATAGCAGCGCCCACATTGCATCCGACAACACTACTGCCCCCAAATCTGGCACCACTATTGTCCTAACGACATGTCACAATGGTGACGTTATAAAGTTTATTTGAAATATAGTCGTTGTATTGGCTGGCCGAACAAGAGGAGGTGTATTTTCCCGCATAAAAATGACTCTACCTTACTCCCTCTACCGTGGTCTTCATTAATTCCCTCTCAACTCACACCTTGTAAACGACTGCAAATTTCGGTCTTTAATGGAGATTATCTATAGATCTATAGTGAAGTTTATTTCGGTGTTTTCCAAACATAGAAATAGTAGAATGAAAAGAATGAAGAGTTCGCATCGGAACTGATCGTTTGAAAACAGCTATCACCATTAATCATAGCTCACACTTCAAACATGAAATCGCCGTTATTCTTTACGGATTTCAACCTAGTTTCATTACAATGATGGCTTTTTGAATAATACTCCAACTGCCGTGACCTCGTCGCTTTGATCATAAATAAAAAAGGATGTTCATCCATTCTCCCTTCAAATGGCTTTGTCCTTTTCAGAATAATCGCGGAAGTGGATATCAATCAGAGCATCGATAAATATTGAGCAACTGTTCCCATATTCATTCTAAAAACTATTCTGAATATACACACACGGACTTTCCATACACTGCTGAAACGTTCAATAGTGTGAGCGAGAAGTAGGCGGTGGAGTACATTTTCAACATTCTGCTTAAAGATTCAGTCAGAAAGTAAATCAATATGCACTTTCTATACTCTAACACAACATTCATTAATTTATATTAATCAGTGAAATTTTCTCCATCCTGCTAAAGCAATCTGTGATAAAATAAAGAAATTTAAGTTTAACACTAACTTACTAAACATACTTTCAGAGCATAAAAACGCTGCAAAATATACTCACCATTTAGACGTTTTTTGACGGATGCCATTTTTCGCGTGCGTCCTTGGAGAGTTTTATCTTGTAACATTCTATCATCAGAATGGCGGTGGAGTACTCCCTTCTCTTGATAATTCCAATTCAAATGAGGCCAATTTTTGGCGTCTGTGTTGTGTTGTTTAAATATTTCCACCAATATATCTTGAGTCCATTTCACCAACTCTGCTGGACTAACGTTTGCCTTCTTCGATATTTCAATTGGGTTTGCAGTTTCTTTAAACTTCTTTGAAGAATTTTCTGTCTTTTCGTTTGATATTCTCCCATTAGGCAAGAGCTCCGTAGCTCCTTGAACGATGTCTTTTTTGCCAAACAAATCCAAGTGAGTTTCGAACCATTTTTCGTTGTTCTCGAGGATCGATATCTCATTTCTATCATCAGAGTTTAATTGCTTCACATCATTCTCCTCGACTGAGTAATTTTCTGCAGTTGATCGCTTTGTCTTCACTTCATTCAAACTCGTCTTCTCAAGCCCCTCACTTGAAGTTGGCAGAGACTTTGGGTGGAACAACCTAAGTTTCCTCAGTAAAATCAACTTCTCCGTCTCAGCAATCTTGGGCACCTCCAGCACCTCATTTTTGGGAGTTTGGTTCGAATTTAAAAACCATACCATGATAGCATCGGCTGACTCAAGTCGACCGATTTTAAGATTTTCCCCAACAACTCCCGTTGCTTCACCGAATTTACTTTTGAAAAACTGTAAATTTTGCCCCCTGCTCAACGACGGTGAGGCGTCGGAATCGCGGAATTGTGACGTCGGCATCGCGGCCACCGCAGCTGCGTAGAGCAGGATCGCAAACGTCAGCATTTTCGGGCCTTCCTTCGAGTGGGACAAAACGGGGACAATTTCAACAATATCTGCACACAAAAAAGACATAAAATAAATTATTTTGAAATATAATTAGAAGCGCAGTCAGATGCGACATTCAGTTAGTATTTCGAAACCAAATTGGAAACGGGGTGTAATAGAGCATTAGGTTACTATTTTGAAACCTAATTAGACACTGCGTGTAATGGAGCATTGAGTTAATATTTCGAAACCTATTTAGACACTGCGTGTAATGGAGCATTGAGTTAATATTTCGAAACCTATTTAGACACTGCGTGTAATGGAGCATTGAGTTAATATTTCGAAACCTAATTAGACACTGCGTGTAATGGAGCATTGAGTTAATATTTCGAAACCTATTTAGACACTGCGTGTAATGGAGCATTGAGTTAATATTTCGAAACCTAATTAGACACTGCGTGTAATGGAGCATTGAGTTAATATTTCGAAACCTATTCAGACACTGCGTGTAATGGAGCATTAAGTTAATATTTCGAAACCTAATTAGACACTGCGTGTAATGGAGCATTGAGTTAATATTTCGAAACCTATTTAGACACTGCGTGTAATGGAGCATTGAGTTAATATTTCGAAACCTATTTAGACACTGCGTGTAATGGAGCATTGAGTTAATATTTCGAAACCTATTTAGACACTGCGTGTAATGGAGCATTGAGTTAATATTTCGAAACCTATTTAGACACTGCGTGTAATGGAGCATTGAGTTAATATTTCGAAACCTAATTAGACACTGCGTGTAATGGAGCATTGAGTTAATATTTCGAAACCTATTCAGACACTGCGTGTAATGGAGCATTAAGTTAATATTTCGAAACCTAATTAGACACTGCGTGTAATGGAGCATTGAGTTAATATTTCGAAACCTATTTAGACACTGCGTGTAATGGAGCATTAAGTTAATATTTCGAAACCTAATTAGACACTGCGTGTAATGGAGCATTCAGTTAATATTTCGAAACCTAATTAGACACTGCGTGTAATGGAGCATTCAGTTAATATTTCGAAACCTAATTAGACACTGCGTGTAATGGAGCATTCAGTTAATATTTCGAAACCTAATTAGACACTGCGTGTAATGGAGCATTAAGTTAATATTTCGAAACCTAATTAGACACTGCGTGTAATGGAGCATTAAGTTAATATTTCGAAACCTAATTAGACACTGCGTGTAATGGAGCATTCAGTTAATATTTCGAAACCTAATTAGACACTGCGTGTAATGGAGCATTCAGTTAATATTTCGAAACCTAATTAGACACTGCGTGTAATGGAGCATTAAGTTAATATTTCGAAACCTAATTAGACACTGCGTGTAATGGAGCATTCAGTTAATATTTCGAAACCTAATTAGACACTGCGTGTAATGGAGCATTCAGTAAATATTTCGAAACCTAATTAGACACTGCGTGTAATGGAGCATTAAGTTAATATTTCGAAACCTAATTAGACACTGCGTGTAATGGAGCATTCAGTTAATATTTCGAAACCTTGTTAGAAACGGGGTGTAATAGAGCATAAAGTTAATCTTTCGAAATCTAATTAGAAGCGCAGTTGGATGAAACATCGAGTAAATGTTTCGAAACCTTATCAGAAACGATGAGTGATGGAGAATTTGGTTGGTATTTCGATGCCTACTTAGAAGTGCAGTGTACATAAGGAAAAGTTTACTTATTTAATTCCCACTTCAATTTTTTTAAACCTTACTAGAGAAATGGCGTGTATTGCAGCTTTCAGCTGTCACCTCAAATTTTTCGCGCACTACGCTATGATATGGAAAACTTGAACTTAAACTAAAATGGACTTCTAAATGAGGTGAGTAGAAGTGTGGTTCAAACAATGCGAACTAACGATAATTTCGGGTGAATGAAACTGTGAGAAAGTCATTTTCCCTTTCCCTGTAACACAATTAGGTTGTTTTTGTACATTACCAATTTTTTGGTAAAATATAAATTTATTTAATACAATTGGAATCAACGACAGAGTTATTTTAGTATAAAATTAAGTGATATGTAGAAAAGGATTGGCAATAAAACTGTTCATTTAAACAGGATTGGTTTCGAGGTAATTATCGAGTTATACCGAAGTTTCGAGTTACACCGAAATTATCGAGTTGCGAGTTACACCGAAATTATCGACGGTGCGAGTACTCTAATTTTTTGCTAATTAAAACCCATTGCCTTCATCCATTCGTAATTTCAACTTCTTCACTGAAATGCAATAATTTCAGTACAACAAAAAATCTATTTTTGCGATGTTTTTCACATGTTGGCTCTAATGAAGGTTGGCTCTAATGAAGTTATTGTCTTGTGAATGAAGTGTCATAGAAACTATTGGTCGAGCTGTCACTGATAATATGCAAGAGGAGAGACTTTTCAGCGAAAGATGTCAACTATCAGAATGTTATAAATTATTCTCTACGTCCATCATTCAAGATACTGGTTGGAAGTGGAGTATCAATTCAATGAATTAGGTTAATTGGTTTTATTGAGGGCTCCGCGCGGTTAATTTAACGTTTTATTTCGTTTTGTTGAGCGCCGTTTGTTGCTAATTCCTCGTTTTACTGTATTTTATCGAGCGCCTTGCGCATTATTGGATTTGTTACATGGTGCCTATTTATACTTCAAAATTTACATTCTATGAGTTTTCTGAGAATTTTGACACACACATTACAAAATTTCTGTGCATTAACGAGTGGAAATCCAATCAGCACCTCATGCTGCGAATGAGCCCAGAAAATAATAATGGTTTAAAAATTATTTATAAGCATTGACGGTTCCTGTTTCTACTTTCATGCGTGGTCTGTGTTTTTCTCAACCAGTTTTTAAGTAAATTAAAATATCACTGTTTCGTTTTCAAAAACTTTATCGAGAGTAATCCACGTTGTAAGAAGTCAATAACATCCTAATAAGTTAGCCCTTGTCATTCCATCACATACAAAAAAAATTCTTGTCACATACTTGCTTTGAAAATTGATTTATTATTTTTTTTTGCAAACATAGGGCAATTTTGTTTTATAACCCAATTAATTACTTCATGACTATATAATTGCAGAAGAAAGTAACCCCATGCAGGTTTACTCAACTCGTCAATTGAAGCTGTGAAGTTGTAACTGCCGCTTTATACTTTTCAACATCAGGAAAATAGGTGAACTTTGTTGTCGGAAAAGTCTTATATTATTCGGCAATCAGAGTCACCAAATTTTTCCTGCCACTACAACTTTTTTATTGTATGAAGAATGAAACTTTTGAAGACTTTTTAATTACAAAACGACCTCTACGTAAAGGTGGGGGCCTTAGATGCAAAATTAATTATCAATTTGACGAATAAGTAATGGTATTGATAATAAATAATAAAAAACTATGTGGATAAAGTAATCATTCAGACAAAGTAAGGAGATCTGAAAGTCTATCAATAAAACCTATAATGTGATTTGGACGTTTAAGTAAGGCATTATAGTTATAATGACATTAAGACGTATAATTGAGAAATAGGCACTTCGAATGATCGTCAAACTCTCGACTGCAGCGCGTCCAAAAAAAAGTTGGATGCTTCTCGCAAAACTCGGCTGCATTTCACCCAGGATGTAAAAAGTAACTCAACGCTTCTTGATTTTCTGTCTAAAGAGAAACGGCATCTGTATGATGTATACATATTTATCCATATGTCTATATCTTTGTACTTCGGCGTCTATGCATGTACACAAGTATAAACGAACTTTACAACAGCAATCACCATATTATGAGCTTAATTATGTAATAACGTTCGTTTCTCCAAATCTAAGCGTCTAGATTTACTGAACTAAGTCTGTTTTGCATAAAAATGTTACTGCAGCACTTGTCAGGACTTTAGCGTTATTAGAGCACAAACTTGAGAATAAGTTGTTGCAAGTCGGTGACTGTGACGAAACTTTTCCCTTGGAGTGCAACATTGTAACGACTATCTTTGTTTGAATTTTGTGAAATTTCCCTTTAATACTTTTCGATGAAAACGCGCAACTTCGAAAACAACACGATCAGAATAACTGTTATGAAATGCATGTTGAAATGTAGATGTTAAAAATGTCGAAAAATGTTACCGAATATTAAAAATATTGAATAAAATAAAAAACATACGTGTTAAAATAGTAGCACAACAACCAAATCTCACCTGTGAAAATTTAAAGAAAACCAGTCAGGAGTCACACGTTTCGTAGAATGTGACTTTGTTTAAATCACTAATATTATTGCAAAACTTGAGTTAAAATTTCTACCACTTCTCAGTTTATTTCCACTATCTCTTAACGCAACTCCTTTGTTGTAGTCAAATATTATTTTACAACGAATTTCAACTAACAGGAAGCGTAGAGAGCTTGCCACGTATTGTTCAAAAGTGCGAAGAGCTCAGGAAAGGACACGTCCGGTGGCAACGACTTGTGTAACAAGATTGAAGGGGTCAACTGCTGCCCTCCCTTATATAGACTCCAGCGCACCTACGCCTCAGGTATCTTCCTTCCTCCACGTCATAGCAGCTCGAGATACTGGACTGCATTTCTGCTCATTTTAATGTTTATTTATTCACTCATATACTCCATGTCACATGTTTTTTGTGGTGCAAGTTGACTGCTTTTTTACTTATTCTAATGTAATGTTCCCACTCATATACTCCATGTCACATGTTTCTTGCTCGTGCTAGTTGACTGATTTTCTACTTATTTCATTTACATGTATACTCATTATATGCACACATAGATATATACATATTTATTCAAATGAATACATGTTTGTACCTTGTCGTCTATACATACACATATATATTAATTAATAATATATATATGTTATTTGGAACAGAACTTTACCACAGCAACCACCAAATTATAAGTTTAAAGCGTTCGTTAATTGCATTTATCATGGGAGTATTTGATCAACTAATTATCAAATCAGTTGGTTTCTCAATTTTTACTGCAGGATTTATTTCAATGAATAAGCCCCTATTTCGAGAAAAACTGGCTATTTTTCGATAACATTGTCATTCAAGAAGTTGATTCATGAAGAAAAGAGCTATCGTTCTCCCCCATACCCACTCTGAAGGTTGATTAAAAACCAGTTATTTCTCTCCACCATAGTCGTTGAAGGGGTTCATCAAAAAGGAAAAGTACTGTTTTTCTCTATCATAGTTATTCAAGACCTTTACACAAAATAGAAACAGCTATTTTTTCTTCCTTGGGTATTCTAGATGTTGATTTGAGAATAAGGAAACAGCTGTGCAAGAAAAAGAAAACATCTGTTTTTCCATAACAAAGATATTCCAGAACATTATACAAAATTAAAATAGCTCTTTTTTCTTCCGTATTATTCACGAGGTTCATTCATGAAGAAAACAATTATTTTTCATACGATGGTCAATCAAGACGTAGTTGTAAGCAAATACCATCTCTGTCTTTACCTTAGTCAATCAAAAACTAGATGCAAGAGGAAAAGGTCATTTCTCCACCACAACCATTCAATAGGTAACGCAAGCTTGAACACCTTTGACTATTTCACCTGGCGTTGAGTCATGCAGCAATCAACACACTAACACCAATCTATTCAGTGATACACAACCCCATGAATTGTTCGGATATTTGAAGTCATACATCAATAACCATTTCAAAAGCTTTCAATGCCACCTTCTAACATCAATATTGCGATATTTTGGGGTCAATCTGCAACCGCATTTCTTGTAAACACAAGATATTGAAAGCTTCGGTATAAGTGCCGTCTATAACAACATAAAACACTATAGAGGTCGACGACCCAGATTTTTAGCACTGATTTTGATGAATATGCCGTCCTCAATGCGCTTTGTTATGTGTGAATACAAGTATGCCAAAGTGTTACGTCATAGCTATCGATAAGCAGTTCATTTAGAACAGGATCTTCATATAGATAGCAGGAAAGTTATGGGTGAAGTGGGGCTTCAAAAAGTAGTTCAGACGATTACTGGGTTTGCCTTTCTTAATGGCTAAAAACCTCAAGTTCAGAGTTCTTCTAATTTAGATTTGACTATAACGATCACTTCGTATCCTGTATTTACGTAATGTTGCCAGATACTGAATGCTATTTATGTTCAAATTATTTCAGTTGATATATAAAAACAAATTTTAAGATTTTGGCTTTCAACAAATACCAATAACTTTCATCACTAGAGCCTTGTTAACATGCCTGAACACGTATTCATGATGAATAAAATCAGAACGCATGTTTACGAATGTGAATTACTGCTGTCTTATATCATGCTGCCAATCTTATGAGGAAATATTTACCTCAACGAAATGGAATAGGTAAATAGTAAAAATAACACTCAAGACCGCGAAGCATTTTACATTTATGTAACATGACCGAACTACATAACATTTGTTCTTGGATGTGTGCCTTTAATTCTGCTTTGCTAACATATATATCTCGATATTAGGGACTAAGTGGGGCAACTCAAAAATTATGGTGAGAAGGATTAGAGAATGATATTAGAAAATGAATGGGTTACTCAAAAACTAAGGACTGAATGATTGAGGAATTAGGGAATGATATTAGGGAATGAATGAAGCTTCAAAAATTAGGGAATGAACGATTAGGAAATTAGGGAATTATATTAGGGAATGAATGATGTAATCAAAAATTATAGATTGAATGATTAGGGAATTACAGGGAATGAATGGGGCTCCTCAAAAACTGAACACAGCCTACATATTGTAACACTCAAGGTCTGTTCCCGATGCAACTTTGTGAAAACTCCTCCCTAAATTAAAGAGACGTACAAAATTCAGGCCAGGCTTTTGTTGATGCGAGCGTCTTGAGGCCTCACGCAGCAAACTCTGCTAGCATAAGAGAAGATCTTAAAAAAAAAATCTTTGATAACCCACCCTTCCACTATTAAAATTTAATTCTAGAAATGATTTTTTTAGTCATTTAACATCAGGAGAGAGAGTGGTTGAGTGAAGTGTAAGCTCTGTGAGTAAAACAGTTCCCCCTGTTGTCACTTCTACCCGTCTTCTCCGTTTGCTAACATCACCAAATGAGCTGAGTTCTTGGGAAAATACCGTGGATACCGAACTGGGATCGAACCAGGGTATTTCTTTTCGAAAGTCTGATGCGTTCTAGCATAAGAAAGATGATACCAGAGGGTTAAAAAGTAAAAAGAAAGAAAAATCAACAAATGAAGAAAAACTTCACCAATTTCAATTAGTTAACAACAGTTTCCTTATTTTTGCACTCAAAAGTGTAACTGCCCCTCTCATCACACAAATGTAAAACATTAATCTCATTCATTCACTTCTTATTGCATTGTTAAACAGGAATTTGTGCGGAGACTCACTTGTCAAGTCAGCTAATAAAGATGACCTTTATTAATTCAATTAGCTAACAATATTTTGATTATTTTTACACTCAAAAGTGTAACTGCCCATTTAGTGATACAGATGTAAATAAAACATTAATATCGTACGTTCTATTCTTTTTGCATTGTTAAACAGGAATTTGAGCGAAGGCTCACCCATCATTTCAGGAAGATCAGATCGCAGCCACTATCATGTGGGACCTAACAACAAGTTGCGGTACTGAGAAGGGAGAAATCCCTCGTGCTTGGGGAAATGACGTCCCACTAAACACAGGAAACACACCGCCTCTTATCTGCTCCTGGGCTATGTAGAGTGCACGCCTTCGGATGTCAACAGACCTACTTCAGAAAGTCGCGGGATTGTTTCAGGGCAAAGACAGAATTTTAGGGCAAATGAACAGCTCTTCGGGAACCGCATTTCAAAATTCACGGCTCTTGGGGAACCTCATTAAAAATTCACGAGTTCTAAATCCACCGAGAGATATTTTGTTATCTTTGAAAAAGAATTCGTTTGTATTTCTAACATTTTTTGTTTCTAAGTTGAACTTTGTTTCAGGACTTTGAAGGGATTCTATAAAGGAATTTTGTGTGTGTGAGTGTTTGGGTTTACTCGTGCAAATATGGCTGACGGGAAAACATTATTTCAACACTACATATTAATGACATGAAGATTTAATTCACAGCTAAAAATAAGCACGTAATGTAATGAGGCCGACTCCAACTTGCAGATGGTGATCGATCATAGCTTATTTAACACGTTTCACACATTGTAATTTTTATAAAAGCTTTACGAAAATTTTATGCATTCACACTTATGTGAAATTCAAGTTTTGCAAAACATTGCCATTAATTAACGATGCTTGTGTAAGTTTCGATGCAAAATATTTGAATTTTTCAAGTCATTTTTAAGTACGAAGGTGGAATTCATATCTCGCAGTTAATTTTGAGTTGTTGAATATCTAAGGGTAATTGTGAAGAAAATAGTACCAAGGAATAATTATGGGAGCATGAATATAGCGATTTATGTTGTGTTAATTATATAAGTTTTTGTGGAAATGGGTTGTGTGTATAAACATGTTCGATGTGTCGAAATTTTGGACCCGACGATCCATAAATGAAGCGAGTGTGAATACAATACATTGAATTCCTTTGGTCCCTTCTGTCTTATGAGAAATTAGATGACGTGTATTCGTTGAGTCAGTTCTATCTTATCGCATTTTGGACGACGTATTCCCCTTGCATTGTGAAAGATGCCAAATTTTAGTTATTGAGTTCATAATAAATTATAATTATTAGAAATTTATAATTTCATCTATAACATAGCTTTGATTGACAGATTTTCCCAGAAAAAACGAGTCCTTGGTAGTGAATGAAATGGTTTTGTAACATTATTTCATCGATGCCATAAGCTTCGATCGAAAAATTGGACAGATTGATCCAAGCGAGAAATACGTTGGCTTTGTTTGCAAAAGTTTACCCTGTTTGTTTGCTAACTGAAGAGTACACGTGAGTATTTATGCGTTCACAATTGCTGAGTTCATTTCTTCAGGAAATATTTTTTTCCTCCTTTCGCACTAATCAATCCCCTTAATTACGCACGTCCGCTTGACAGCCCAAATTCTAGGGTAATCTGCAAAAAATTTTACGATAGGAGACGCTTTATTTCAGGAATTCAGTAAGAAGCAGCCTAGGGTAATTATTTAGTGTGAGGACTGATCATGTGAGGGGCGGTCGCACGAGGGTTTTCCCGAATTTTTCTTCTCAATGAACCGATGAACTCAATGTGTTTTAAAATGATTTCTTCCCGTTTTCTCTATAAAACGATTAACGTTATGTGTTTCTTAATGATTCTCTGCCGTATTCTCTATAAAATGATAAACGTTAAGCGTACGAAACTAAAAACGTTATGTTTTTAAATTATTCTCTACCGTTTTCTATGAAACGATTAACGTTTTGTGTATAAAATGATAAACGTAATGTGTTTCTTGATGATTTTCTCCCGTTTTCTCTATCAAATTATTAACGTTATGTGTTTCTTAATGATTCTCTCTCATTTTCTTAGTAAAACGTAGTGTGTACAAAACGATAAACGGTTTGTGTTTCTTAATGAATCTCTCCCGTTTTCTCTGTAAACGATAAACGTTGTTTGTACAAAACTATAAGCGTTATGCGTTTCTTAGTAACTATAATTCTCTCTCGATTGCTCTTTATGATGCTAAACGTTAAGTGATTAATAATTATTTTCTCCCGTTTTCTGCATAAAATAATAAACTTTGTGTGTTTTTAATTATTCTCTCCCGTTTTCTCTACAGACGAAAAACGTCGTGGGCTTCTTAATAATTCCCTCGGGTTTGCTCTATGAACCGATAAAATTTATGCGTTTCTGAACGATTCCACTCACTCTCCTCAATGAACCGAAAATATTTCATGCAATTCTGAATTATTTCGTCCCGTTTGACCTATGAACCGATTGACTTATAATATTTTAAATGATTTCTGTTCTTGTGGTCTATCCAGACATGCAGATTTTGTGCACATCGACTGTAAAAAAATCGCTGAGCCCACAACGTTCTGCTCAAGTCCTTTTTCTTCAGCGTTGTGGTTGACTACTTTCAGTGACGCATGAACTAATTTCTCAATGCTACAATTTGATGAAGCAGCCAAAGTAGCAATATTTTTCAGGAACACTAAAGCGAATAGGTAAGTTCTAATTTATATATTAGTGATACCATACCTTAGATAAGACAGAATGTTGATTGAAGAATACTACTCGCTATTAATTTAAATATATTTTTTTACTTCATGGTTACATTTTTGATAGCGGATATTTTACGCAGCGATGTGGTTCATTCGTTGCTCTGGACTTCCAAAGTCTGGACTTGAGTGTAAAGTTAATTTTTTTCAATTGTTATTTGAACGTGTTCGCTGTTCCAGCAGAGGCGGTTTTTTCTTTGTCCCTGGTTCCCGATTGCAATAATTTCAACCTCAAAGAAATTTGGGACATTAAATGGCCTATCGTTTTCCCTGGTTCATCTTCAACTTTTATATCGTGCATGGGTATCGTTTCAATTTAGTTCTAAAACCGCCATTCATTTTGTTAATTTCATTGGCTAAGATATTTGCAGGTTCTAATTTGTTGCCCTAACAGGGATTTTTGGTCAAGAAAGAGGGGTTCAAGCCGTTGAATTCGTCCATCATCGCCGATGTTCCGAGTTCTGGAAACATTTTCGTGGCTTTCCTTTGGATTCTCCTATGTTCATGTCTCTCCCTTATGACTGAATCAAGTGCTCCTCAGCTGCAGTATTTAATGCTTTATTTTAATTTTTTATTGTAATAAGTGCTGGATTTCATACGTGGTCGGACCAGCATGTTATAGAGATAAATATCATGTTCTTGGACTCGTTGTGAAATCTCCTTGCTAGGAAACCAAGGATTCTTTTCGCATCTTTGAAACCTCTTTCTACACACGTAACAGACTATGTTTGCTGGTTTATATGATGTATATAAGCCAAGATATACGTCCAGATTATGTTATACATGAAAAATATGATCTATTCGTCGCTTCAGTAGGATTATCGTCCGTGGTGCTTTTGAAATGAGGACGTTTGGTTCCAACACGCGTGACTGGCGCGTCGTGTTTGGTATCATTATTAATAATGACGCAATGATTTCTTGGCTGCCTTACGCTTTAAATAAATCTGTCTTAAAACCGACACACTTTTGTGTGTCAGATTATCCAAAACTGACACACAAAAGGACGTTATCAATGATTATCATCAATCGATTCATTGTGACACACTTTTGTGTGTCATAGACTGATTTGGCACACAAGTGGATCAGCTATGACATACTTAGTGAGCAAAACCTCACAGACGGGGAATAAATAACTGGGCAGAGCCAACTCTAAAGTTTTAATTTTACCGTAGGAACACACGGTTTAGCTGTTACAAGAATTTTGTGAACTTTAAGCTGGACTGCTGGTGCCCGGTGGAAATTAGTGCGACCCGAGATGAAATTGGCACATGGGTGCACCCCCGTCTGGGCCTGCTCCTCCCACGACTACAACCTAAGGCAAAGCTGGGCAGTAGAGCTGTGCTGTGGTGCGGCGTGCTGCCATCTCCAGGCTGCGTTGAGTGGCGAAGACGAGACGGGGGCCCCGGTCGGAGCTAGCTCACTCCATCACGATAGCGAAGCTGCTATACTAATCAAAATGATGATGATGATTATGGTTCCAAGTCACTCTTATTACTAGACAACAGCCTAGTACAGAAACACGGTGCACCAAGTTAGGAGTGAGTAGGCTGGGGATTGCCCTTAAGGTGGTTCTAGTTTCCAGCTTCTGTTGATGCGCCACCACCGGTGCTTGAAGCAGACAGAAATCTTTTTCTTTCTCTTCAAGCTTGAAGAAAGGAGGGCAAACCCCCGGTTCGTAACCCATTACGAAAGGCACATTAGATTTAATGATTGAATAACTAACAAGCTATTAAAGAGCAAATTTGGTGAAGGACAGGTTTGAAAATTGGCAGGGATGCATTGAAATTTTTATGCAAAATTTCTGAACACTTAGCATTGGTCATTATTATTTCACGTGAATATTTCACTTTCTCAGATTGGCAGGTGATTGCACTTATGAACAGACGGTATCAAAAATTTTGTAGAAAAATAGTAAAGATCTAAAGATTTTAGTGAAGAATTACATTACATTCGCAGAATCTAAGTACAATTCATTTTTCACCACGAATTTTTTAACCATTTAAACAGTGAATATGTGATTTACCCACCTCAGCCGTTTAAACATGTAGTCAGAGATAATACAGCAATATGCTTCAAGATTTTTCTGTACAACTGGTTAATATGCGCATATATCAAAATTTCTCTGATTACTACTTCAATAGGAATGAACTTCTTTAATGGCTCGAAGGAAATACTTATGAGTTCCAGTACGCATCACTGAACAATGCCGTTGTTTTTTGCTGGGTTTTGATCCAATGAAGTAGCTGGTGGGGTGAGCTTTTTTGTTACGAGGCGTGTCCGTAAAATAAGTTCCACGGGATGCCGCTGGCGCTAGGATCGTTTCTATGTGCGGCCAGGCAACAGAGGCAGGTTGTTTGGTTCCCCCACTCCAATCCCTTACCAAGCCAGCGTCGCTGCGACGTATAGTCTTGGCTCAGCAGCCGTCAGCGATGGTGCTTCCTCATGCGTCTCCCGCCAGCTACGAGTTGCGGTCTGTTATTCGTTTCCTGGCCACTAAGAAGAAATAGGCGAATGAAATTCACGAAGAACTTTGTCAAGTGTATGGAGAAGAGTGTATGAGCTCCGGGATGGTGCGTAGATGGGTCAGGGACTTTAAAAATGGCCGAACAGACGTCCACGACGAAGCCCGTGCAGGGCGGCCATCGGTTTCCGACGTAACAGTTGCCAAAGTCAAAGGGGCAATGCTTGAAGATCGACGGATTACAGTTCGGGAGCTGTCAATCTTGTCAATTGTGGTTTTGCTGACCTCCGGAATCTTTTCGCACAGCTCCCGAACTGTAATCCGTCGATCTTCAAGCATTGCCGCTTCGACTTTGGCAACTGTTTCGTCGGAAACCGATGGCCGTCCTGCACGGGCTTCGTCGTGGACGTCTGTTCGGCCATTTTTAAAGTCCCTGACCCATCTGCGCACCATCCCGGAGCACATTCACTCTTCTCCATACACTTGATAAAGTTCTTCGTGAATTTCCTTCGCCGATTTCTTCTTAGCGGCAAGGAAACGAATAACAGATCGCAACTCGCAGCTGGCGGGAGACGAAAGAGGAAGCTCCATCGCTGACGGCTGCTGAGCCAAGTCTATACGTCGCAGCGACGCTGGCTTGGTAAGGGATTGGAGTGGGGGAACCAAACAACCTGCCTCTGTTGCCTGGCCGCGCATAGAAACGATCCTAGCGCCAGCGGCAGCTCGTGGAACTTATTTTACGGACACGCCTCGTATTTCCGATGCTTCGAATCGCTCGGTGGTGACCAAGTCCTGAATCACCTGTGAATTTCTCCCTAATACAGGATGCGGCAATCAATCCTACATTTTCAAGAAGGCCGAGGAAGTCTAAAAATGCAGGATTGACTGCTGCACCCTGTATTTATTCTGAGGTCAAAGTCGATGGCAGAGATGGGGAAGATCTCTGATCTTAGAAAGGTTTCCTTAAGGGACCTCTTACGTAAGTAACTTGAGTTCAATTACTAAGTTGCTCTTGGTTCGTGTACACTGTATGTGTACCTGTGTGTGCATGTGTACCATATGTGTGTGTGTACCTGAATGTGTATGTGTACTGTATGTGTGTATGACCAGTGTGTCAGGTTCTTTTTTACTGACAGTAGTTCGACTCTGTGTGGGCTGCCACTTTGGTCCTGAACCTTTGGTAGGAAACGTAAATGAAATCTTCTTGGAATTCGAGAAACTTGTAACTTATGGCTTTCAAATTCGTAAACATGAAATTTATGGCTTTCAAACTGTCGTGAACATGAAATTTATGGCTTTCAAACTTTCGTTAGCATGAAATCTATGGCTTTCGAACTGTTGTAAATTTGGTCGACTTTTCCAACGAAATCGACGCCGTTTGTGGAGCGCCTACGTTTTTCTCACAGCTAGGGCTGGGGATCTACAGACAAATGTTTGCTTCCACATTGATTTTTTATTTTCTAAATTCTTCAACGAGTTTTTTTTAGAGGGTTGATACATAACAGAACCTGCTCACAAAATGTTCAGGAATTCCTCAGTAATCATCATTTTTCAACAATTAAGCACCAAATTACTGATTTAGATCTAATTAGTTTTCGGTAAGCAAATAGTCAATGTGATGTTTCTATCGCATTTTTTCTGAACTCGTTACATTCATCAATATAATGATGCTATTATAGCACAATTGTGTTAGATTTCGTTCTCATACGACATCCCTACGCTGACAGAGTTGTACCTTCACACACCAATATCAACTAATAATCGTTAGGACATTTTGAAATCCAATGTTATACATTTCCTGTATCAACTTCATTGGAAGCCAACTGTTTTCTTTCTTCTGACCTTCGCTGCAGTGGATGCTGAAATATTCTACTTGAGATCTGTGTCATAAAAAACAGCGTTAATGCAAGCAAGGCATCCATGGTTTGGGTATCTTTCTTACTTGAGATCTGAAACATTTTTTGTTCTGCGCTGGAAAAAAAGGCAAGCAAGACATCCATTGTGTTGTATCTTTCTAGAGATCGTCGAGTGTATTGACGTGTCTTCCGTTCAGCACCCCTCGGTGTATTTTTGTCCCGATTTCAAGTGTTCCGCGTTTGATAGAAGATATCAGCTTGCTTTTCGGGGTTTTCTCTGGATAATTTGAGACATATTCATTCGAAGAGAAAAATAAAAGAATCAGGTCAGTGATATTTGAGGATAATTTTAAAACTTGGAAAAAATGTCATAATTATTCATTTAAGCTTCGCAATTTCCGGAGGGTCACTCACAGAACATCATTTAAATAAGTATTTCCTTTGTTGAGCATGCATACGTCCAGTCTGTGAGAGGCGTCATTCTGTGGCAGGTAATTGGGCTGTGATGAAGTGATGATGAATGAAGTGATGAAGGAAGTGGTGAAGGCTGGGGTGGAGGAAGTGGTAAAGGAAGGGATGAAAGATGTGATGAAGGAAGTGATGATGGAAGTGATGAAAGAAGTGATGAAGGAAGGGATGAAGGAAGTGATGAAGGATGTGATAAAGAAAGTGATGAAGGAAATGATGAAGGAAGTGATGAAGGAAGTGATGAAGGAAGTGATGAAGGAAGTGATTAAGGAAGTGATGAAGGAAGTGATGGTAGAAGTGATGAAGGAAGTGATGAAGGAAGTTGATGCATGAGAGATAAAGTCAGAAGTACTTAAAATTAATGTTAGGGATAAGCCAGAGCCTGGACGGATAAATGGATTTAAAAGGATACTACTGGATCAAAGTGCTACGTTTGAGAGAACTAGATCATACGCAATGAGAAAAGAAAAGAGTGATTGGCGATTTTGAAGTTCTGATTACGACTCGGTCCAGATTTTGGGGGTCAGGATCCTCGAGCTGCGAGAATGACTCAGTTTCGTTAATTACAATTTGTGATTCTTTAAGATTTGTGTTTATTAGGATTTGGGATGAATTAAGATTTCCAATCAATTGGGATTTTTAATTAATTAGGCTTTGTGATTGATAAGGATTTTTGTTTAATTGGGATTTGTGTTATTTAAAATTTGGGATTATGGATGGATCCCGTTGGTCTGGAATCTTCGAACCCTGAAAGAGCGGCGAAAGAAAACCAGCGTTGTGGTGGTGGGACCTTGATTGGAAGAGAGCGTTGTGGTGGTGGGGCCTAGAGTGGAAGAGAGCGTTGTAGTTGTAGGACCTTGAGTGGAAAAGACACCATGAAAACGTGTGGGACAATGAGCGATCGTGGGGCATTGGACTATTCAGTAAAACTGATTTCTAACTGATTTCATCATTATTTCTATATTCTGAGATTAATCTCAGCTTCCGCTCGGTTGAGGAGTATTCACAGAGATACTCCGTAAATTTGAAGTTCAAATGCCACTACAGGGAGAAACACTTGAGTGCATGAATTAGCACAGTCCGCTACGGACCCAAAAGAAGACGTAAGGATCTCGATGAGAAGATAATGGGAAATCAAGTTAAAGAATAAGATATGCGAACTCGTGCCGGAGATCGGTTGCACGATACGGCGGTTTCCACACAACAAAGACAGGAAAGTCATGAATGAATGGTGAATAGTGATTGCATTATAATCATTATATAATAATCATAAATAAATAATGATAAAAAATGATTATATAATAATCCCTTGATAATAATCACAGATAAATAAAGATAAATAATGAATGATATAATATCATTTATAACCACATAGCTTTACCTATATTTTTATTACTAACTTTAATTCGCTATACAACTATATTTATCAATTGGAACTATACAAGGTGTCCCAGAAGTCACACGCTGCTGCGACAACAACCGAGTGTCAAAGGATCAACGCTTAAACCCTCGAAATAGTAAAAGAAAGTTCTTAAAGAGAATTCGTGCATGATTCAATGCCGAGGGTTGGCAATTTTATCATCTGTTATGATTTTGAGCGATAAAATTGGTACACATATACAGGGTGTTTTAGAACAAAAAGTACAAAATTGCACACCAAGTAGAAAATGGCCTAATAAACACTTTTCTTTTATGAAATTTTCCAAAATAAATCGGGTTTATGAGATATGTAGCTGTTTATTGTTTTAAAGGATGAAATTTAATTGCACAATTACTCGCAATGTTTATTTTGAAGTTACGTTACAAATACTTCTATTCTGTGAGAGTTTAGAATAATAAAATTTAGTTTTATTGATATTTGGGAAAAAATTTTAGCAAGAAGGTTTCATCATGTTTCAGACCGTGCTACCAGGTTACTTCTTGTTTGTCTTGTAGGCACTGTTCAATTTCAACGAAATCACGACGCCAGTAACATGAACCGTTTAACAAATGCTGAAATGCAGATATGCATTTTGCTAATGGTCCTGCACGTGGCAATGCGAGACCGGCTATTACCCGCAAAATAACTATTGCGAGTAATTGTGTAATTAACTTTCATCCTTTAAAAACAATAAACAGCCAATATCTCAACAAAACCCCAAAAATTCTGAAAATTCAGGAACAGGAACAAGGACAGACACTACAAGCACACATCTAACTTCGGTGAAAGTTAAAACTGTACATCGACAACTTCGAAAATATTAAGCAAATCCTCCTATTATCGTTATTTGCTTTCCAGATGAATTGAACAAATATGAAAGTCAGCACCCACATCAGGACGCTCCTCCCCCTTCTTGTGATGGCAACGGTCACTTCTTCTCATCGACAAGCCCTCTCTCCCGCCAGCGGTGAGTCTAAGTATCTCGTGTATTGACGTGCCTAAATGATAATCCTATAATCTTGCAAAATGAAACTTCATTCACAAAAAAGAACGCAGACATCTCCTAGTGTCAGAAAATTTGAAGATATTTAACCAGTCCCATCTATGTCAGCAGATACCCAGGTAAAAGAAAATGTAATTGATCCGTTGAGGAGCTTAATAAAAAAATAGCACTCCTAAATGTAACTCATTCGAATATCGGGGGAAGTACACAAGAGCCAAAATTGAGAAAAAGCCAAGTATACTTTGAAGTTTGCCCATTATTAATTAGTGAGTGTCGATCTATTTTTTTTTCGATAACACCATCATAAAATTTAGCACCAATTGGTAAAAATATGGCAGAGCACAAAGTGTCGTTGTCCACATGCAAGGTCTACTCTAATCGCATTGTGTTTCAATTAAACTTTTTGTCGTCAAAACCTTAAACTCTGGCGTTTTACTGCCTTACCATTCCTGCAGCAGATAACAAAAGATCGCATTCATTCACTTATTCCTGTTCGGTGTTAGCTTAAATCACGGCTAAACCAGGCAGGGCAAACATTTACCTAAGGCGAATACTTAAACCACTGCTAAATCAGATGAATAGTTGAATACCGTTTGTTGAAATTCATATTTGAAATTCGTATATCATGTTTACGTGAGATATTTAATAGATACCTTAGATTTTTTATCTTTATCCGAGATATTTCACAATTACCTGAGATATTCCATATTTACCTGAGATATTTAATATATACCTGAGAATTGAATTTATGGCAATTCAGGTTGCAGGGAAGGCCTCCTCCACGCGCCTCACAGAAAGTCTGACGAAGTTCCGCTTCTTTCGTTCCTGAGCTTCAGCCTCACGCCTATGATGGACATCAAAAAGGTGAGAATCTTCAACTTTTGGCATTGTTACCAGATAATCATTTCTGTTGATCACCCTATTTTGAATCTTAAACATTTTGGCATCGATGCCGAAAATCATTTTTATTGATCACTCCCATTTTGAATACTACACATTTTGGCATCGCTAACAAAGAATCATTTCGGTTGAACGCACCCATTTGGAACCAACATTTTAGCCTCGCTGCTAAAAATGATATTTTTTGATCGCTCCAGTTATGATACTTCAGCATTTTGACATCGCCACCAAAGAATCATTTCGATTGAAGGCTCTCAATTTTCATCTTCAACATTTTGGCATCGCTGCTAAAAATCATTTTTGTTGATCGCTCCAGTTTTGAATCTTCAGTGTTTTGGCATCATTAACAAAGAATCAATTCGGTTGATTGCTCGTTTTACAAACGTGTTATTCAGTTAGTTTTTCAGTCTTCCCCGTAGGAGAAGAATCAAGTTGAACCTCAACGAATAGAACAGTTTTGCCTACTCTTCTATTCGTCTTCTTCGTTTTCTATTATCACTAGAAAGGCAGCTTTTACTCAAGTGAAAAACTGCGATTGCGGGACTGGAATAATTATTGAAACATGATCTTTTATCGAGATTTGTCAATGCCTGAACTTTATCTCATAACATTTTCAAGAAGGAAAAATAGTGACAATTATACGTTCAAATATTCAATTAAATCTTTACATAATAGTTTTAAGATGAACAGCAGAAATACCCGCTAAACGGGACGCACACCGTCGGATGCGGCCTACGGCCGGCGAATAAAATTTAAAGTTAAAGAATTATTTCTATAGGTCACAGCCTGAGTTAAATTTAGATACAAGTTTTAATATTACGGTTTCCTCCAACAAGTGTTACTGTCTCTTTCCACAAACAAAAAGTGCTAGGTTCCTTGAACAAAAGAGAAGGTTACATTTAAAACAGACCAAAGTCTGCAAGGAACCCAGAAAACTGTGTAGAGTGACAACAATGTTTAACGAAAATTAAGGTGGAGGTTGATGAGAGATCTTCCGTTCCCGCTCCCGAGTTATTCCAGGCGACGATTCAAGCTCCGCTCCTGCTGTCAGTGAGACCAACGAAAGCAGCGCACGCTTCGAAGTGTCGGCGCTAGAACCAACGTCTCGGTAACAACCCTACGAGGTAGAAGGGTCATAATACAGGCCCACAACAGTCGGCTACCAATGCTGCAGAACAAAATAAACCGGTAAAACTTGGAAATAAGCACAGATAAGAAAGTAAAATAGTTACCACATAAGTTCAGGATATGTCAACTATTAACCCACCGGGTACCGGGTGGCTTTCGCAAAGGAGGGGCCTCAACCCGAATAGACAGAATCTTAACAGAACCGGCGCGACGTGAATACTGCACGAGTAAAAGCCCAGTTAGATTAAGAGGAAAAAATGGCCAGGAATATTAAACCAAACTATGGCAATAGTACAATGAACCTTACAACTAACCCACCTAAAAGAAACCATGGGCCTTCCGAGAAGTAGCTAACCCGAAGCGAGAGAACTGTACATCATTCTCAGGACGTAGATACTGCCCGCGATTAGAAGGACAGTTTAGAGCGCGAAAAAAAGGAGGACGCGAGAATTCAATATGCGAATAATTTGACTCTTTGAGTTTAACAATTAAGCGACTAACTCACCTAAAGAATGGTAGTCTTCAGTGGAATACGTTCAGGCATAAGAAAAAGACATTTGAGGGAAATACAGCGAGAGGAGACGCACTCCATCTTAGAAAAGAAAAGAATAGTTAGAGATTCATCCGATGGAAATTAGATAAGACTTTGATCAGTGCTGCGCTCTGATGAGAAGGCCACGGTCAACCTCCACTTTTAGGAGAGCCACAGTCACTTATAATTTGATTTTATTTGAGTTTATTCGATTTAATTTGATTTACTTTGAGTTTATTCGATCGATGGAGTACGCCAAGGTGAAAATTGGTGTGCAGAGCACAACACAACAAAAATTGAAAGAAATGCTAATTATTGAAAATCAAAAGATAAAAAGAATGAAACACAGGAAGTTAGGGTTGCCGAAAGAACTGCACCATGTAACACGGTAACTTAAAGACGAAGACACCAGTCAACTGAACGATTGAAGAATAGGGGTGACACGTTGGTTAGACCACACCATGGTGAAATTACGTCACCCGACGTCGCCGAAGTTGGTTCGGAGCACAACCGCGAGCAAAGAGCGCCAGCTCGTCTGGAACAAGCTCTACGGGGAACGGAAAGAATCTGCAGGTCGAGCCGCAGCCCAACCCGAGGTCACCTCACTCAAGAAAATAAAGGTTCAAATTAAATTAGAAACGAGAGAAAATAATGGTAATACTTTCACTTTGATTTTTAGGATTTTTTTGTGCAAGCTCATTTTATTTATTTTAATTATTTTAATTTATTCAATTGTTTATTAATTCAATTCTTTATTTAATTATTCGAAATGTCGAACAATTTTCGACACTTTCTCGTTCGAAGAATGGTGCTTCACCAACGAAAAAGAAGCGGTAAAAAATTCTTACAATGTCCTGAAAGAATAGTAATTGATCATATCATTTCTTTTTATTCTATGTATGCAGGTAATGAGACAAACGAGTAAAAACAATGAAAAAAGAATTTATTGCTCCTAAGGCCTTTACCTGAAGTTTCAAAAAATGCCACGTTCATTGATCGCTCCATTTATTTTACCATTATACACATCAAAAGGCATTCGTGTTACTTTTATCTGATTAATATCCAGCTAAACGGTTCTGAAAAACACTAATCTCTAAGGAGTGGGAGAATATTATGGAGTCTTTCTCAACAAGACGAAATTGTACATGAACAGAATATTAAAGTTACTTTCTTAGCTCATGTTGACTGTTTAACACTGGTCCTACATTTATTTTACCCTTTAACTTTTCAGCATAAGTTGGATTCCGAAACTGCCATTTTACCTAGAACTGTTTAGTACGAGTCACATTCCAAAACCACTTTCTTGCCCAAGACTGTTCAGCGCAAGCTACATTCCGAGGCCATTATCTTGCTCAGAACTGTTCAGTACAAGCTTCAGTCCGAGGCCCTTATATGTCCTGTACTGTTCTACAAGCAAGATTCAGAGACCCCTTTTCTGCCCAGGACTGTTCAGACAAGTCACATTCCGAGACCCCTCTCTTACTCAAGACTGTTCAGTACCAGCTCACTTTTTTGCCCAGGGTTGTTCAGTACAAACTCACTCTTTTGCTCAGGATTGTTCAGTACAAGTCACATTCCAAGATCACTCCCTTTTCCAGAACTGTTCAACACAAGTCACATTCAGAGACCCCTTTTCTGCCCAGGATTGTTCAGTAGAAGTCACATTTAGAGACTACACTCTCTCTCTCTCTTTCCCAGGGCTGCTCAATACAAGCCCACTCTTTCGCCCTAGACTGTTCAATACAAGCCCCCTCTTTCGCCCTAGACTGTTCAATACAAACCCCCTCTTTCGCCCTGGATTGTTCAGTACAAACCCCCTCTTTCGCCCTGGACTGTTCAATACAAGCCCACTCTTTCGCCCTAGACTGTTCAATACAAACCCCCTCTTTCGCCCTGGACTGTTCAATACAAGCCCATTCTTTCGCCCAGGACTGTTCAGTACAAGTGACATTCAGGGACCGCTACCACCGCTCAATTTACCTGCTGGAGGTGGTGCAGACGCTGGGTGTTGGCTGTTGGGTCACGCTGAGGCACGTCCAGAGCTACGAGCTCATTACCAAGGTGACTTATCCTTGGCTAGTTAAGCACATGTTTTTTCATAGCTCTAACATTTTTTCTTTGGATTTTTTATTACATGTAATATGTTTTCTTTTGCGAAACATTCGATAGTGTTTCTGTTCCTGGCTAGTCATAGAACAGCTCAAATTTTTCGCACAGCTCCTTCATTTTTTCTTCTGATTGTTTTTCGTTATACGTAATATGTTTCCTTTTATGTAAATTTAATGTTATCTTCTGCCGGAGTGAAAATTTTTTAAGTTATAATCATGATGATTACTGGTATCGGTATTGAAGTTAATTTGGCTAGGGCGGGCAACATAACTGTTGCAATTATTTCGAGTTGAACATCTTTCTATCAAAAGCTAAGGCTAACATCCATAAATTAAAATGGAAAACTCTATTTAGAAGCTAGAGCTAAGCTACTGTCCATGAAATTAAAGTAATACACTCTATTTAGCTAGAAAACTAGAGCTAACATCAAGAGAATTAAAGCACAGTGCTCTATTTAGAAGTTAGAGGTAACATGAAGAGAATTAGAGTACAATACTCTATATAGCATAAAAGCAAGAACTAACATCAAGAGAACTGGAGTACACTACCCTATCAAGAAGCTAGAGCTAACATCCATGAAATTAGAGCACAACGCTCTGTTTAGCTAGAAGATAGAGGTGATATCAAGAGCCCTTCAATAAAATACAGGGCGCTACACAGGTGCTGTGGCCGGCAGGCGTGCTGCAGGGCTTCGAGCGGACACAAATGACGGTCGTGCTGCGTGGCGGCGTGCTGCGTGTCACGGCTGTCACTCAGCACGGTGAGTGTGCGTGTCCAGAGCGCGTGTCCAGAGCGCGTGTCCAGTGCGCGTGTCCAGTGCGCGTGTCCAGTGCACGTGTCCAGTGCACGTGTCCAGTGCACGTGTCCAGTGCACGTGTCCAGTGCACGTGTCCAGTGCACGTGACCAGTGCACGTGTCCAGTGCACGTGACCAGTGCACGTGTCCAGTGCACGTGTCCAGTGCACGTGTCCAGTGCACGTGTCCAGTGCACGTGTCCAGTGCACGTGTCCAGTGCACGTGTCCAGTGCACGTGTCCAGTGCACGTGTCCAGTGCACGTGTCCAGTGCACGTGTCCAGTACACGTGTCCAGTGCTCGTAGCTCCACTTGTGCAGCGAGAGCATTATTAAATTTGAGGCTGCTTCATATTATCACACTGCGTTCAGTACCTATGCAGGGTACTATCACACTGCGTTCAGTACCTATGCAGGGTGCTCAAAAAATGTAGGAAACAATGTACTCATCCTCTCAATGACGGATACTCGTTTTTTTCAGGGGCAACTGATTTTTCTTTTATAATATATAATTTTCTTAAATATAATGTTCTATTCTTGGATTTTACTCATTGGCCTTGCATCTATGTCAACAAACATTCATTAAAACAAAACATGCGAGTACTCATTAGACAAACAGTGAGTACATTTTTTGAACGGGACACCCTGAGTGATGCTGCACAGTTGTTCTTCCGGACGCCGCTGGAATTTGCGTTTGTGTCTGCATTCATTTCTTTGTATGAGCGAGACCGTTTATTGGTGTGTTAGTGTACGTGGGAATGTTTTTAATCATTCGTGTTTGTATGAGTCAGAGATGCCCTTTAATTACCGAGTCAGTAATCTTACAGTGTTATCGAATCACTGGAAGAAAGGAAGAACGAAAAAAGAAAGAATTAAAATCATTTTTCAAATGATAGTTGACACATGAAATGTACTACAACACATTGTTTTTTTAATATTTCTTAACATGAAGATCTGAAATTGATAGAAGCACGCGAGTGTTATAGTTAAAATGTGGCTGCATCTCCGTTATTCTCTCCTTGACATTCACTGCTCCGAATTCTCACAGACTCTCTTTTTCACGGCACCAGCGCGCACCACAACTCTTCTCATGACACGAGACTTGGTTCTGGCACCTCGTACTTCAGGTGCGTGTGTGTACTGACACTCTGTAGCCTAGTACTGCAAGTACGTGTGTGTACTGACACTCTGTAGCCTAGTACTACAGGTGCGTGTGTGTACTGACACTCTGTAGCCCAGTACTACAGGTGTGTCTAATAGCTTTTCAAAACATGAGCATTTTATTTGTCCCCACCCTGTCCAATCTTGCAAACGAAGTATTCCTTTAGAAAAAACAGCTCCTTTGGTGGCAATAGAAAACGAAGAAGATTGTTGGGAAAAGTTACGGGACAAACGATGCTACTAAATGATCGCGCACATAAGTCCTACCTTTCACTTGAAGAAGCTGAAAAACTGTTGTAAAATGCAATTAAAGATTAGCGATCAATAACAGAAAAATAGACGGTTAATTAATCGTGTCCTTAACTCCTTCTCTTTCTGAAAGTCTTCATTTGATGCGCATTAAAGAATAGACAGATAAATAAAGATTAGAGATCAATTAAAACATAGATACTTCACTGAGTAACGCACAACGCTTCCTATTTACCTTAGGAGACTAAAAGTCACCCTTCGACGTGCGGCAATGAATAAAAATATCAATAAAAAAAGATATTTCATTTAGCATGCACTCGACCCCTCTCCCATACTTTACGAAGCTAAAAAATCATCGTCCAGCGCGATGATTAGGAAAGAATAAGATGATCAATAAAGAGATGTTTTCATCGTCCAGAGCGCATGCATGATCAATGAAGAGATGTTTTCATCGTCCAGTGCGCATGCATGATCAATAAAGAGATGTTTTCATCGTTCAGTGCGCTTGTATGATCAATAAAGAGATATTTTCATCGTCCAGTGCGCTTGTATAATCAATAAAGAGATGTTTTCATCGTCCAGTGCGCTTGTATGATCAATAAAGAGATGTTTTCATCGTCCAGTGCGCATGCATGATCAATAAAGAGATGTTTTCATCGTCCAGTGCGCTTGTATGATCAATAAAGAGATGTTTTCATCGCCCAGTGCGCTTGTATGATCAATAAAGAGATGTTTCCATCGTCCAACGCGCTTCTAAGAATAGGATGATCAATTGGTATAGATGAGTATTTTGAGTATGGTCTATCTATTTGTACACCTCTGATAGTTTGTCTGTTTGTACACCTCGTATAGTTTCTCTATTAGTATGCCTCGTATTGTTTATCTATTTGTACATTTCGAAGAGTTTGTCTATAAGTACTCCTCGTATGGAACGTTTGTCTTAGGACGTCTTTTATTAGGAAATTTTTAAAAGCCAATATGTTGGCATGTATCTCATGAGGCAACGTCGTTGGAAATAAACGGTTTTTCTATTCTTTTCTTTCTTTCTTTCTTTCAATTAAAATTCGTTTTTCGCTGCCTCGTTCAGCGGCCCGTTCTTGCTGCTCACGTCACTGCGGAGACTGCACGAGGCGTGGCAGGAGCCGTCCACTGTGCAGCTACTGCTGCCCCCCTCTGCTGGCCCCCTCCACTACACCATCAACTGCAACTCCGGTACTTTACCCACCTGTATTTCAATTCCATTTCAATTTTTTTTTAACCAATTCAACAATTTAACAATTTTTTATTGCAATAATTTTACCATATAACAATTTTTTGTTCAAACAATTTAAAAATATAACAATTTTCATTGAAGCAATTTAACACTTTTTTTATTTATACAATTAAGCAATTTAACACATGTTTTATTTATACAATTTAACAATTTAGCAATTTTTTTCAAAATAATTTATTTATCACAAGCGATACAGCAGTAGATTGTTTCTTAAGTTTAGTACCGTCAATACATTTGGGTATAGCTACTTGTGGGCCTAAATAGAGTTAGTTATTTCGTGAAAAGTTAGTTTATTTCTATGTTGAAAAGGTAAACGTAGCCGTTCTTTCGATTCTAACAAGAATTTTTTAAGCCTTGTGAGATAGACAAATTTGCTGAGTGTCTTTTTGATCAAAATGTACTATTATAAAAAAGTTATATATACAACACGTTAGAAAGCCAAGTCCACTTAGAATAACTCACGCTGCTAGCTGCACCGCTACGACAGCGTAAATGAATTGAAAAGCCTATCTTTGGTTTGCCTCTCTTATTCTTACCTTTCAGTTTTCTGAGTTGCAATCGATTCCTTTCAGTCTTGATGAATAAACAACCGCTTTTACTGTAACAGTGCAATCTTAACTCGTAACGACATCCATAAAACCTAGTAACTGCTACCATCTTTCCTTCAGATCGTTAACGCTATTAAATCTCTTTCATATTTAACTTGACAATTTAATTCATGCTTAATGAACACTATATTTTGTTTGTCACAATTTCCAGCTAAAAAATGTCCACTACGGAACTTGCTACTAAACAGCTCCCAGTACGTAGGCCATTAATGCATGTAAACTGCAGATAAAATCAGTAAGCATTGGAGCTACACTTTTATGGCATTTAATTTTGAATATTTTACGGCTAGAAATTAGCAAAATACAAGTTGAGAGTTACCTGAGAAGGTGAAGTTGGATTCAAGTTTTCCTAATGCGTGATTTAGCTTCTACTAAAGCTGAATTGAGCTTCTATTTTCTCAATCATCTGCTTCGACTGTTGACATGGGTATTACAATATCCATGTGTGTATATCAGCTAAAGATCTTTGTATGCTTCGCATCATTTTTCTGTTGAATGCCCATTTCATTAAAAATATGAGATTGTGGTGATCCCAGCGGCAAGCCGCGGACCTCCACAAGACCTGAGAAAAGCTGCCTCCAGACTACAACCGCATCCGTTCCAGAGCACCTCCGGACCCGAAGCGCCTAGTCAACCAAACACGGGACCTGAGAGAAGCCGCCTCGCGACTATGAGAAAAGGTGCCCGTAAGCTACAACGGCTTCCTGCCTCCAGCACCACAGGCCCACAAACTCGCGACCAATCAGGACTCACGCCCGGACTCAAGGCTTGCACTCGAGGCCTACATAAGGCGACCCCAACAAGGCTCGCTCTCACTCAAACCCTCGTCCTCGTTCAAGTCACATCTCCAGCACCAGCCTCGTGTTCCTGCATCTAGCTTCCGAGATCGACTTTGTCTCTCGCGTACCTGCACCAAGCTCCGGAGACCGGCCCTGCCTATCGACGCCCCAAGGTGTTGCAAGGTCTTAAACCTAGTAGCGTCTTGACGCTTCAAGGTGTTTCAAAGCCTTAAAAAGTCACAACGCCCCGAGCCGGCGTCGTCGGCCAAGCCGCTCTACGACATCTCTCGCCCGCTCCGGCCGGCTAGCCTCGCCATAGCTACTTACCAGCTACAACGGTGAACCGCGTGGCGGCTGGGCCCGACCCAGCTGACTAGCCTCGTCTCGGCGCCCCGCTAGCACCAGCTGACCTGTTCGTAACAGTCGCACGACGTAGCACCAATCATCACGTCTCGCCGCTGCGTTCGTAAGTAGCGTCCTCGCGGACGTTACCCGCTATTGGTGCTTGTTTCATTCATAACGTAATTCTCGCATAGTATTGTATTTCAATCATCACGTATTAGTGCTATTCTCGCATAGGATTGTGTTTCAATCATTACGTAATTTATGTCATTTTTGAATAGGATTGTATTCCAATCATCACGTATTAGTACTATTCTCGCATAGGATTGTGTTTCAATCATTACGTCATTCCCGAATAGGATTGTGCTTCAATCATCACGTATTTGTGCTATTCTCGCATAGGATTGTGTTTCAATCATTACGTCATTCCCGAATAGGATTGTGCTTCAATCATCACGTATTTGTGCTATTCTCGCATAGGATTGTGTTTCAATCATTACATCATTCCCGAAGAGGGTTGTGCGTCAATCATCACGTATTTGTGCTATTCTCGCATAGGATTGTGTTTCAATTTATGTCATTCTCGAATAGGATTGTACTACCATCACCACATATTTCTACTATTCTCACATAGGATTGTGTTTCAATCATTACGTACTTCTCGAATAGTATTGTATTTCAACCATCACGTATTAGTGCTGTGTTCCAATCATTACGTAATTTACGAGTAACGAACAGGGCTCATAGTAGTCACCGAGGGCCCAGTGTAATGGTCCGTGTTCCGTGTACCTAACAGTCACCAATATAATTACCGTGTTACCCCCGTGTTGTCCATATCCTGCCGAATACGGTTGTACCTCAGGCACTCGCTTCGGGCTATCCTATCACGAAAAAGATAGCTCAAAGTCTACCCGAAGCGTGTTGCAGCCTGGGGGAGAACACCACAAGATTTTCTTCTTTAGAAAATAAATTTTACACGGAACATCTTATGATACGGCAGCACTTCAATCCTTATCACTGCAACGCTACCAACATTGCTTACAGAAACCCCAAATCATAATATCTACATTAAATTTTCCAATCAGAATGATGGCTTTCTTTGACTGAAACAAAGGATATACATGGAATAAAAAATTTATGGATTGCTAACGGGGTTGTGTTTTCCGATGCGAAGAAATACTCGTCTATCTTCCTATAAACATTATGTCTCGAATACTGTCCACTTAATTCATTTTTTGTTAGTTAATTCTTGCAGTTGATGAGTTTATTAGTTCTTTGACAATAATTGCTGCTCAGAGACTGCATTTTAATAATCATGCACATTCATCATCTACTTCTACGGAATGGTTGTGTGGATGCCTCATGCTTGAGTGCTCCAGAATATTTTTTTAGTTTCGGGCAAATTTTGGTCACCACTATACGTTATGTACACTTTGGCCACAAGGGACCTTGAAAAAAATTGTATACAAGTTACCGCACAAGGGTGGGTTCGATTTTCTGCGGACACCTTGTATAAAATTGACTGTCAAGCAAAAGTACGTACGGTTTTCTTCAGAAACCCTGTATACAATTGTCTCTTTAGTCGAGGAAATTTTACGTGTTCCCTTTACCACGCTTACTGGCATCGAAATTAGTGAAAAGATTATCATAGGTTTTTCGAGTGTATCTTTCTTTTTTCGTGTATTGGGAACAAATAAGTCGAGACAAGGATTTGATACAGGTTACTCGTGCCTAGGTGCGGGTATCCAGCCCACCCGCACCTTCCCGTGGTGATGCTGTTAATATACCCGCTTGACAACTCTTGTTGGTCGTTACTTGTATTTGGATAGTGAATTGGTTATTGTAAGTGTTATCAAAACTCACTATCGCGGGTAGAACCAACGCGGGGGGCGCCTAGGGCACTACGGTGCTCTAGGTCAATATATTTATTCATATCAGTTTGTGCGTTCTGAATCTAAAATTAAGGTTGTAGGTTTATAACCTACGTATTTTGTTGCCTATTGGTGTTCGAGTTGTGTTCTGTTTGTGTGCGTAAATCTTATTCTTGTGAGCAACATTATAAATACACGTCCCGGTCCTAGAGGCCTCCAGCCTCTAAGACCGGGGACCATGGGGAGGGGAAATAGGGGTTCGCGGTCGGCAACTAGCCGAGGCCGTCCTGTGAACAACATAAAACTGACAAAGACCAACAACGATGAAACTTCCTCGCAGCAAGCTGGTGTCAAAACCATCAGGACGCCAATCAGCAGAGCAAATCAGCGCCAAGTGAGCGGCAGCCCCGCGACTTCATCGGTGCCTTCTGGGACAGCGGTGGGGAGTGTGGCGAGTGGCAACGCATCACAGGGAGCAGTTGCAGAGCGAGTGGGAAGATTGGAGGAGAGGGTCAGCGAGCTGACACAATGTTTGAGCAATGTGAGCCACGATGGAGGTGCTACCGGAACACTAACATTTAGCAAGGAGCCCTCTACAGCCACAGTGGAAGAAAGGATCGAAAAGTTGGAACAAGCCATCGGCAGGTTGGTCGAGGTGGCGTCAGCTGCGTCTTCCCCGGAGAAGCCAAAGAATCTCGGACGTCCTGCAAGACCTCCGAAACAGAAATATGTTCCACTTGATATGATGAATCTTCCGCACCCAACTTCGTTTACCCGATTTTACACCATGAAATTTACACCCGAGACAAAGCGCGCAATCGATCCGTATACTGTAAAAGCAGTAATCACAAATACTACCAATTTCCCCCCTAAATCTATCACAACGAGCGGAAGGGAAAGCTTCACAGTCGAGGCGAAAGATGGCGTACAAGGACAGCGCCTGCTATCCATCACTAGCATAAATGGCACGCCGTGTGAAGTTTTCCCCCATCCAAAACTAAATACATCAAAAGGGATCATCTACATTAATGAATATAATGTTGATAATTTTGATGAATTTGCCTCAGGGCTCAAAGAGAATTATGACATTAAAGATGTCATAGATGCCACCTTTATCAAAACAAAACGCGAACAAACCAGCGCGCTCATTTTGGAGTTCAACTCTGAGAAGCCCCCGGAATACATTTACATACCAGGCGAACGATCTGACACCCGTGTTTATCCATACCTAGATAAACCAATGCACTGTTCAAATTGCCAGCAGTATGGACATACCAAAAAACGCTGCAGTAAACCAACCACATGCGCCAGGTGCGGAACAACCGGACACACCTTGGATCAGTGCATCGAGACGCAGGCCGTATGCCTTCACTGCCAGGGGCGGCACTTTGTTAGAAGCAAAACTTGCCCTAAACAAATTGAAGAAGAACAAATCTTAGCCATACAAAACAACCAAAAAGTAGGCAAACGCCGGGCTAGGCAGCTGTTCCATAACCCTCAGGACAACGCCGTTCAACCCGCCAGGACTTTTGTCTCACACTACCAGTGCACCATGGATCCAAATAAGAAGCGGAAACTTTCGCCTTGGACATTGGAAAAATGCTTAGAACGCGAGCTTGGACAAAAGCCGACAAAGATAACCACCCAAGGCCCAAACACATTTGTAATAGAAATAACTGATAAAAGCCCAATCAACAATATCTGCAACGTAACATCCCTCAATGGCATCCCAGTCACCATCTCAGAACACCCTCATTTCAACGCAGCTAAAGGGCTAGTGTTTCTGTATGAGTTTGACTTAACATCCTTCGATACCTTCCGCGCAGGAATCATTGCGGACCACGGACTAAAAGATGCAGTTAAGGCTTCCTGGATCAAACCAAGAAATCCATTTGCACAACCGCTTCTGCTCACATTCCGACAAGATCTCCCCGACTTCCTGACCATACCTGGGGAGCAAGCAAAAACCAAAGTCTACCCCTACATCCCACGCCCAATGCTCTGCAAAATGTGCCTCACATATGGCCATACTAAGAAACGGTGTACAAGCGAAGTTGCAACTTGCGCCAGATGCAACTCTACCAACCACAGTTCCGAGGACTGCACAAGCGTCCAAATCGAATGCCACCATTGCAATCAGGACCATTACAGCGGTTCATACAAGTGCCCTGAATTCAAATACCAACAAGAAATCATCACTACTCAACATAAAGACAAACTCAGCAGAGCCCAGGCCAAGCAAAAAGTAGATTCTTCATTCCCTAGGCTCCAATATACGTTCGCTGACGCTGTACGCCGCGAGACCCCGCAGCCTTCACCTGATCCTGCGCCCATAGCGGACCTCTTGGAGAACGTGGATGATCATGCCATCGTACCTACAGCACCGGATAACAACGTGCGGAGAAAACGTAAAAACTCAGATGAACTAGAACGACCCACCGAAAAGAGACAACTCTCCGAGGCAGTGTGCGAGGACCCAGCTGGTGGCGGGGGGCTTACTGCACACGTACAAGTGGTCTCAGACTACGACTCAGCCATGAGCGACAGCGAGATCACCAGTGAAAACAACCCGACTGTCAGAAGTGAAGCTAGGAAGATCTACGAACAGTATCAACAATAGAACCAATCTTCACATCCTTAAACAGACATGACGAACATTTTACAGTGGAACTGTCAAGGCATACGGGCAAAAAAGGATGAACTGCTGGATCTCATACAGCGCTACAACCCTACCGACATGGCGCTACAGGAGACTAAACTCTGGCACAATTCTACGTTCTCCATTCCGCATTACACTTTGATTGCAAAACATGGCCACTTCAATTTCACCCCTCATGGAGGAGTAGGATTACTAGTCCACGAGTCCATTCCTTTCCAGCAAGTTGTATTAACGTCAGACCTCCAAGTGATCGCTGCCACCGTGCAGCTATCCAGACCTGTCACAGTGGTCTCTCTTTACTCATCGAGAAGCCATAACCTGACAATCACCGCTCTGCGCGATTTGCTCACCCAGCTGCCCTCGCCAATACTCCTGATGGGAGACTTCAATGCCTACAGCGTGGCGTGGGGATGCAGAAGGAGCGATGCTCGAGGCCAAATAGTAGAAGAATTCATGAACGAGCACAACCTTTCACTTCTGAATACCGGATCTCCAACTCGAATATCCTACGGTTCTGAGTCCGCTATAAACTTAACGTTTGCCTCCCCCCGTTTGAGTGCTGATTTGGTGTGGGCTACGTGCGACTCTCCAGAGGACAGTGACCATTGCCCCATCATCACGAGGATAATGGGCCAACAACTGTATGAACCGAACCGAACGATATGGAATATGAAGAAGGCAGACTGGTCGTCTTATGAGAACCACCCTCAATGGGATGAAATGCTAATTCCCGAGCAGGCAACGTGCGAGGAAGCTCTCGACCTATTCTCAAATAAAATTATGGCTATTGCTTCCGATTGTATCCCCACCATAGTACTCTCCACTGCCCGCTTCCCAAAGCCATACTGGAGTGCAAAACTCACCCAAACACGCCTTATCCGAGAGCAATGTTACCAAAAATATCGTCAACTGAAAACGCCACAGAACGCTTTGCGCTGGAAAAGAGCCAGAGCAATACACCGAAATCTTCTAAGAGATGAAAAGCGAAAGGCGTGGATTACCTTCGCCAGCAAATTTTCACAGCACACACCCCTCTCTACGGTCTATGAAAACATACGAAAAATAAAAGGACGCTCGCAGCGAAATATAGCAATCCTCCGCGAAAATAATTCGATTTATTCAACGATCCCTGACATAGCAAATAAGCTTGCAGAAACCTTAAGCAATACTAGCAGTGCCGCAAACTACAGCGCCGACTTCAGGCATGAAAAACAAAAGGCAGAACTTGCCAGACTCGACTTCTCATCAATGAACGACGAGGACTACAACCAACCTTTCTCTTTAGCCGAACTCAAAACTGCCCTGTGTGCCACCAAAGATACCTCACCCGGTAAAGATAAAATACTCTACAAAATGCTGAAGCACCTTCCTGAAAAAAGCAAACTTGATTTACTATCCGTATACAACAAGTTCTGGCTGCATGGACACTTTCCTCAGATCTGGCGGGAGGCAATCATTATACCTTTCCCAAAACCTGGTAAAACTCCGCACTCACCCCAGAACTACAGACCAATTGCATTGACCAGCTGCGTTTGCAAAACCCTTGAACGCCTAATCAACAATAGGCTCTACGATTACTGCGACATGCACGGCTTGCTCAACAACATCCAGTGTGGCGGTCGTCGAAATCGGTCAACAACCGACCATCTCATCCGCCTAGAAACAACAATTAGAAGAGCTTTTGCTCACGAAGAACACTTTGTAAGCGTTTTCTTCGATTTACAAAAAGCCTACGACACCACCTGGAGACATGGAATCATCAGGGATCTCCATAACATGGGCCTACGAGGTAGGCTCCCGCTATACATTCAACAATTTCTTCGCAATCGTACTTTTAGAGTGTTACTTAACAATCACCTGTCAGACCCTTTCCCTCAAGAAGAAGGAGTCCCTCAAGGTTCTGTTCTCTCGGTCACCCTATTTATAATAAAAATGAACAACATCCTCAACCACATCCCCAACGACTCCAGATACCATGTATCTCTTTTTGTGGATGACCTTCAGGTGGGATATAGGCATCGGGACCTCAACGTCATCCAACTCAAGCTGCAGCACTGCATCGATCGTGTCGTCACGTGGGCCCAACTAAATGGATTTACCTTCTCAAAAGAAAAATCTAAAGCCATGCATTTCACCTTCCTTCCTGGCATTCACTTATCCCCAACTCTAAAAATCCACACCGAACACTTAACCTTCACTAACGAAATCAAATTTTTAGGCCTTACCTGGGATCGCAAACTCTCATGGAAAACACATGTAAATAATATCAAATCCAACTGCAAAAGAGGCATAAATATGATGAAATCCATATCGTCCCACGACTGGGGAGCTGACCAACACATCCTACTCCATATGTACAGGCTCTTCATCAGATCCAAACTCGATTATGGCAGCGTCGTTTATGGATCTGCCCCTGCATCTACACTGAAAATTTTAGACTCCATAGCTAACGATTGCCTACGATTAGCAACTGGAGCGTTTCGGTCGACTCCCGTTGCCAGCCTGCAGGTCTTGGCGAACGAAATGCCCCTCGGCCTACGAAGGCAACATCTCTCCTTGAGATATTATTATAAGACAAAGAGCCATATTTCCAGCCCTGCATTTAATTTCGCTATACCACCTACCGACAGAAGACTCTTCGCCAATAAAAATATGACGCCCACCTTTGCAATACGCACTTACAACCTTATCAACTCCATGTGTATGGAGTGCCGCTTGGTGAAACCCTCATTTTCCTATCGGCTCCTGAACTTGACCACACCAACTTGGAAGACCTGCACAGCAGACATAAATACAGACCTGGCCGCGATGAAAAAGAGCGAGACTCACCCGACCCTGTATGTTCAAGAGTATAGACGTTTGAAGCGCGAGGTATTCGGTGGTTTTACGCCAGTTTACACTGATGGCTCCAAGAACTGCGATGGAGTGGGTGCCGCTGCGTTGTGTAGCGGCACCCATAAACAAATTTCGCTCCCGCATATATCATCGATATTTACTGCAGAACTCTACGCAATAGACCTGGCATTTCAAATAATAGGCGAACACTCTAACCTCCGCTTCGTTATATTCTCAGACTCTTTGAGCGCATTGATTATTCTACAAAACAAACTCACTCCCCATCCAGTAGCACGAATGCTCCAACACCAGTTAAACGATTTATCAAATAATAAAACCATACGCTTTTGTTGGATACCGAGCCACGTGGGCATAAGTGGCAATGAAGCTGTCGACGGGCTCGCAAAGGACGCAGCCGCACGCCCTGCCAGCCAAGTGGCAGTGTTCTATAAAGATTGGTTTCCCGTGCTGGAGAGCAAGATATATGGTAAATGGAAGACGGACTGGCACTGCACGACGAGCTTCCTACGTGGAATTAAGCCTGAACCAGGTCCGTGGAAAGAGAGAAAGCAAACGAGAAAAACGGAAGTCGTGTTAAATCGCCTCAGAGCAGGACACACCCATCTCACACACGGCTACCTCATGAATAACGAAGTGCAGGAGCCCCCTCCGGGCTGCCCCCTGTGCCTGCGTGCTCGCCTAACAGTGCACCACATCATCATGGACTGCCCAGCCCTGCAAGCTGCAAGACGCCAACACATCGCTGTATTTGCGGATAACTCACTGCTGCCCTCCGTGGGAGACGTTCTGGGCGACAACGCACCGATCGGCCAGCTCGTGGCCTTCCTTCGCGCAATAAATGCGTTCGACCTCATATAACTACATGTGAGGTTGAGTGACTATCGCGATAACATTGTGAATAATGTGTAGAACCTGTCAACCTATCGTCACTTCTAGAACCCTGCTGACACAGTGGTGATTAAAACGAAAGTAATCCATGTGACCCTAGGGGCGATATAGTCCGGGTTACTAAAGCACTAGTAAGCCTGCGCTGCTACCACTACTGCCGATAATCAATTTTTCAAGCATCCATCACTCCCGCGGTGTTGTAACTTTGCTGGTTTGTTTTAAGCCGACCGTGTGCTCCGTTATGAAAGACCATCTCTCCTACTTCCCCAATGCTTGTTGGGGGGGGTCCGCAGTTGCATTTTGCTGGTGACCCTGGTGGAAAGTTATCCATAAAATTCTTCTTCTTCTTCTTCTTCATAAGGTGATGACATAATATTGGTACGCAAAAGTGGGTCGGTTTGCGTGAGACACCTTGTATAAAATTAATTTTTTGTTAATTATACAGGGGACGGCAACTAACTTGGGGGATTTGTATAAGCGTTGAGAAGGGGTTGTAAAAAGATGAGGTAGGTCTCATTCGACAAAGGAGGTCCTAAAGTTTCGTTTGCCACCTCGTCAGTAACTGCAATGCAATGTATCGGTGAGGAGCGCGCGTTCGCCGTCGAAACACTCTTTTCAAACGGCCGCTCCGACTAGGTTTGAACGTACATGAGTCACTGGTTATAGGATGAATTACTCTTATGCAGCGTTTCATAACAACACTAGACGAACAGACAAACGTAACAAAAAAAGGAGGCAGCACACGGATCTTCCCACACTGAGAGATCGCCTGTCAAGACTCCTAGCTGCACTCCGGCTCCGAAATCCGCTTGGAGTCTTTGCTGTCGTACTCTACGTCAACGACATGCCTGCCTTAAAATCCATGCTGAAGAATAGAACTCACTGCATGCATCTTACAAAGCCAATCTTGTAAGAATAATTAGTCTTGTTCATGATATGCCCACCTTAAAATCGGTGTTGAAGAATAGTACTCATTGCATGTATCTTACAAAGCCAATCGTGGGAAAATATTGACGATCTCGTTTAGTATATTTACGAAAGTAAATTTCTGCGTCGGACTAAATAGAGGAAATGAAGATCCTTTAATACGTTTGCGAATAATATTCATCCAAATAGCCTTTTTCATCTTTTTTTTTACACCCTGTATACATATTATCGTTGCGACGCAGCCAACACGGCTCGCGAAAAATCCTAAACCATAATATCCCAGTAAGTTTTTCATCTAAAAAATTACCGCGTTGTAATTTCAACTTTCTTTATTCAATAGCTTCAATCATTGAGCTGGGTGTATCAAGCTCATATATGTCTTCATGTACATCTGTACGTACGCTGTATTTTAGACTCAGTGCAAAATGATTTCTCTGCGATACAGGTCTTTCGCATTGAAATATGTCACCGTGTACATCTCTACATGTGCTGCATTTTGAATGAGTCAAAATGACTTCTATGCGATGCAGGAGTGTCAAGTTCAACTATACCACAATGTATGTCTTTCGTTAAAACAGGGAGAACTCAGCCACAATTCCCCACTCTACCAGGGTGTGGGAAATGGGTTTCGGCTTGACCGGGGGTAACAGTCATTGCGTCCTGGCGTTAGTTATTAGGCATTTGAAAAAACAGTGTACAAGATGGAATGTATCAGGCTTGATTAGAATCAAGCATCCTTTCTATACAGGAACTGAATCCGAGATTACGTAAAAGTATAACATCTTGAAATCAATGCAAGGGGAAAATCGCTGTACGTATAATCATTTAATTAATACAATCAGTAACGTCTAAAGGAATAAAATTTTATGCATTTGTGTTTCGAATTTGAAGTAATTTAGATGAAGCATTCATTGCATTTTAAGCATTCATTTAGATTACTCAATGTATTAATAAAATGACTATACGTACAGCGATTTCCGCCTTGCTTTTCATTTTAAGAATCAGACGCATCAATGCGGATGTAATTTCAGAGTATGACATCTGTGTGATGCAGATGATCTGCAGTGGGCGTGGATGCAGGTGCTGGACGTGCGAGAGGACGCCGTGATCCAGAACCTCCCATGGGCTCTGGCAGCCTGCCTGGCTGCTGCTCTCGTTCTGTTGCTCCTTCAATGGCGTTACGGCTGCTGTCTTTTTTGCTTGTCCAAGAAGAGAAAGGAAATGAGCGGTGGAATAGTCAGTGTCAATATTTTTTCGCACTTCTGCTTGCTACTGAATACTGATATTTATCAATTGAACACCTTTACGTTATGATAGTATTTCAGGACAAATGATGTGATGTTGTATTATCTTGTTCGGAAGTAAACGTTTTTCTGAAATGCTGTAAAAATTGAAATACGTATACATGCTCGTACGCACATATGAACGATTCGTGAGTTACTCATTATTTTACGCACATCTCGACATTTATGACGAAAAAATTTTCCCAGTTATTCGTGACATGGATTGAATATTACTTTAGTTAAATAACTCACTTATTTTCAGCGAACAAATCGAATTTTTAGAAAGATGTTATTCAATTCGGGTATCGAGAGTGTTTTATCGCATTAATACGAATAATTTCCCAGAAAATACACATTTCTTCTATATAACTAGTTTATCAATGAGATCCTTTGTAGAAAATTAAGGATGAAATTTTTTATTCCAGGACGCTGCACCTCCTGAGGATGTCCATCCTGTTTCTCCTCATGACTCGCAGAGTCACGACACAAAAGAAAACGCGCTCAATTCCTCAGCTTTTACGAACTACGCTTATCGTTTTAACTGATTTCATTTTTCGAAGAGCTGTATCGTTTTGTGGTTACCTTGGCCGAGTGGTTAAGAACTCGCCCTTACGAGAAGATGTCGACAGTTCGAATCCCGGCGCTGAGTGATGATTTCTCCCCGTTGGGTAAAGGGAGAACTCAGCCACAATTCCCCACTCTACCCAGGTGTCGGAAATGGGTACCGGCTTCAACGGGGGTAACCATCATGGCGTCTTGGTGTTAGTTATAAGGCATTTGAAAAACAAAAATACGAGATGATTTGTATCAAGCTTTATTGGTTGGAATAAAGCATCCTTTTTGTCCCACAACTACTAATTTTTTTACGTCCGAGGTGAGCTTCTGGCAACAATAGATTGTTATCCGAACACGGCATTTGGATATAGATTTGCCATATAAAAAACTGATTTGTTTGGGACCCTGATAGTGTCACGTGCAATAGCATTTGGATATTTTCTTACCATGTGAAAAACTGATTTATCTCGAGCCTTCATTTTGTCACGTGCTATAGCATTTGGACATCGACTTAATATCTGAAAAACAGATCCGCTTAGTGCCCTCACGCAGTCGTATGTCCTATGTTTTATATCTTTTATTCACAATTTTCCTACAACACCACTAAACTGATTCCCAAATTAACCCAAGCACTTAACAATCTCCTCCCCTTTCCTCCAAATGTCGCCTGATCTGGGTTTCCACTGTATTTTCGATTTTCTTCGTCACAATCTTCCCATAACTAGCTTACTCTAATGCTAAAGACGTAGAAGACGGCTGTCGTACTAATCTTGATTTACGCGTATGCAATAGAAGCAGTTTTGCATGATTAGTCTCAATGTGTTAGCGGTAAATTTAAAAAATCAATGTATCGCATGTTTTTGGAAGCGTTAAAGGAATAAATGTTCACTTGCTTGTTCATTTCAAAATCATTATGCATCATGTTTTACACGCTTCATCCAGATTAGTGTTTTCGTTCATTTTTTTGCGAATGTTGAGGGATAGAAACATGAATAGTTTATTTCCAATAACGTAAATATATCAAATTTATTTAAACATTGTTTTTACAATAAATCTCTACATATAGGTCGTCATATGAACTGAAACCATCACACGTATTATGGTAACTATGTCATTCGGTGAGAAAAATACTGAAGAAAAAGCCTAAAACTGTTCCGGGTCTGGTTGACCCTGTTTTCAAAGCTCATATATAGATACTGGTAACAATAGACAGGCGGGGAACATTGATAAGAACGCCTCGAAGAACGTCGTCTATTTGTAATGACGCAGGAGCTTAGCGATTCTGATGTACTAACCCATGTAACTGAAAGTGGTGAGTGGAAACAATTTGCTTTTCTTTTAAATTCATGCTATGAACACAAGCTATTTATTGGTAATCGTGTGTCAGGTGATTATATGGGGCTTAGATGAAACTGGTCATGTCAGAACACGAATGCTGGCAGAGAGCGTCCGAACTGACGTTCGATGAATGATTCTGTAACGTAAAGGAATGACAGGTACAAATTTATGGCTAACTTTTCGTGTAACATATCAATAATCATTAAGGTGCAAACATATCTCTGTATGAGAGAAAAGGCTTTACATGCAATAGATGCATGAAATTTTCTACCTGAGCAATGGCGGGTCTCATGAGAAGGCCGGCATTTCGAGAGTTGAGAAAGGAGAGAAGATTGACATGTAAGTCAAAATTAAACCGCAGGGCAATGAAAAAAAAAATAAAAAATATTTCTATTGATCAGCCAATATCGTGATGTTATTTATTATACACCCATGGTGTTGATTCAAAATCTCTTATTTGCTAATCGCATTTCAGTAAATGATCGCAGTCATCAAAAATTCAATCTTACTTTAATGCGCATTTAAGTTTACTTTAAGATTTTATGATGACTGCTAACGCTTTTAAGAGAAAAAAGTTGTAAAAAAGTGTAACCAAAATTTGAAGGAGCAAAAAAAGGAAAAGTAAAGCTTTTCATTATCGAAAAACCGTAGAAGTAAATTGCGCAGCATTGTTTTTAAATATTTCATAGCATAAAAAATAATTGACTCTATACTATGTGGGTACGACAAAAATTGTACTAATGAATGACAGAAAAACAAATAAGTGTACTCCCGAGGTTCAGTTACTCTTATATTTCAGATGGTATGGAAATACGTCCGAGTATTACTGATAACAGAGGCGCATTGATAAAAGACGCCTTGGTAGACAGTCCCCACTTATATTGAGAAATGATCTCAAGCATCCACGAGAGCCACTGATATTGTTCAAGGTATAATGATAGAAAGTATCAGATTCGATACCTACGTGAAACCAAAAAGAAGTGTTAAGATACTTCGAAAACTAATTTTTCGTGTGCTCGCTTATTCAATCCAAAACTGTCGTTCGGTACATAATAATACATTTTTTACCTAAATAATATTGTCAATATATACTGTTGACTAGAAAAATTAACATCTCTTGCCTGAAACACAATTTTTTATCGCTACCTAATACTACTTTTTGAGCTGAATCAAAATGTGATTTCAAAATTAAAATGTCATTTGTTACGAATTTTAACATACATTATCGTAATATATTAAGTGTATCGCAATAACTACGGTTGTTCTGAACAATTTACAACTTTAAAAAACCTGGGAGTGTAGAAGTTTTTATGAAATTTTTGCTCATTCATTTTTTCCGGCCTATTGGTTAAATTAATTTGATTGTTCTTATCAACAAAATAAAATAAAATAAAAAGATAAACAGTTTATTTTTAATAAAGTTGTAACATGAAATTTTTTACAACACTGGTTTTTAAAATATCTTGAAATTGATCCTTAGTTGTTACCGACACATGGGTATCGTAATACCCATGTCACATATGTCAAAACAAAAATGATGGAGAGAAAAACACAAAAAAATGCATTCCCTTCTATGCGTTAATCTGACAATGCATATAAATACAACTAACTAAGAAAACATAATCCTGATGATGCATTGTTAAAAATCCTCTCATTAGTGCGTACTTATATTGAAATATGAAAAGAAGGAAAGAATGAAAGAAAAACTGTTTATTTCCTAAAACGTAGATACATGAGATGCATGACAACATTTTGGGTTTTAAAAATTTCTTAATATAAGACGTCCTTACACAAACGTACCATACGAGGCGCGCCAATAGACAAACTAAACGAGGTGTACTAATAGACAAACTATTCGAGGTCTTCCAATAGACAAACCATATGAGGTCTACTAATATAGACAAACCATACGAGGCGTACTAATAGAAAAACTATTAGAGGCGTCCTAATAGACAAACCACACGAGGCGTACTAATAAATAAACTATTAAAAAACAAGGCGAAAATCGCTACACGTAAAGTCATTTTTTATTAAAAGTGATCAAATAAAACGGAACGTTTCGGACTAACTGTCCATCTTCAGCAAGAAAAATTCCTGTAAAACGAAACCAAAGGAAAAGAAATTATAGCACTAAAGTAGTATATATACAAAATCTAAACTTTGAAAAACACAAACAACGGTAAAAAAATATGTGAAAGGTGAAGGAAAAACTGAATTACGTATTGGCAACATGAAGCGAGAAAGCGCTTTGGGTGTCATTGAGAGCAGGTTTCATTTTGTAAATATACAAAGATTCGAGAAGGCGCAGATCTGTTCTGTAAGAAGTACCGGCCAAGATTTTAAAAACATTCGGGGAGACCGGAACATTGCACTCTTCCGCATGAGATCTAACAGAGGACAGTGGGGGGGGGGACCCAAGAGGAAGACTACACCTTTTTCACTTCAAATTAATCTAAGTCAAGTTCAATTTAATCCAAGTCAAGTTCAATTTAATCCGAGTCAAGTTCAATTTAATCCGAGTCAAGTTCAATTTTATCCAAGTCAAGTTCAAATTAATCCGAGTCAAGTTCAAATTAATCCGAGTCAAGTTCAAATTAATCAGAGTCAAGTTCAAATTAATCCAAGTCAAGTTCAAGTTAATCCAACCCTTAGCTGAGTTAAAAATTACGTAATAATTTGTTAATTTGAATTTTTTTGTTAAATATGTATCTATTCGATGTGATGAGCAAAACTGGTTTCGAGGATTTATTTACACTCATAGATATTTATACTCGTGAAATTCCAATTTATCACATATATGAAATCAAATACATGCAAGCACAAAATATTATCATTGGACGATATTTATGTAGATTTAATCTTTAAAAGAAAAATACAAGTGCGATTCACTGAGTACTACTTTCAAGACTTAAATATTCATAAAATAATTATTATAAAAGTAATTGAAGTTTTAAAAGTATTATACTCGTATATTGAATTGTGAACACACACAAATAAAATCAGTATTAAGTCAGAAACATTGTTTCTTGTATTATTATTGTGTATTGTAAGTGAATCCAACATTTCTTCACAGTGACTAACACGGAATTAGAATGGATTGCAACATTTATATTGTTAATACGAGAATGTATCTGGGTAGTAATGTACAACTACAAATTGTAATCAAACGGAATCGTACATTAGTACTCAATGAATCGCACTTGTATATTTCTTTTAAAGATTAAATCTACATATCGTCCAATGATAATATTTTGTACTTGCATGTATTTGATTTCATATATGTGATAAAGTGGAATTTCACGTGTATAAATATCTGTGAGTGTAAATAAATCCTCGAAACCAGTTTTGCTCATCACATCCAATAGATACATATTTAATGAAAAAACTCAAATAAACCAATTATTACGTCATTTTTTACTCAACTAAGGATTGGATTAATTTGAACTCGACTTGGATTAATTTGAACTTGACTCGGATTAATTTTAACTTGACTCGGATTAATTTGAACTTGACTTTGATTAAATTGAACTTGACTTGGATTAATTTGAACTTGACTCGGATTAAATTGAACTTGACTCGGATTAAATTGAACTTGACTTGAATTAAATTGAACTTGACATGGATTAACTTTAGGTGAAAAAGGTGTAGTTCTGCAACTACGCCCAGCATGCTCGAAAACTCTAGTCTTCAGGGTACGGCAGGTAGAACCAACGTACCGCGATTCAAAACGTGAACAACTGTATTGGTACACCAGAGACGAGCACAGTGAGGGTGGTACTTAGTCTTTGAAACGAAAAGAGAACCAATTGTAAAATAATTCACGAGGATCATTTGAACTTTGAGTTGCCAGAAAAACTTCTTAATAAGATATTTAACATCCTCGCTTAGTTTCAATGAATGATCTCCAAAATACGGCAACTTAACATAGAAAGCTTGTTGTGCACAAGATTTGACAGATTGAGAGTTATTATAAATTTTTGACAGAAATCTATTGATATGCCTGTCAACAACAGAAGAAAGAAAGCCGTTTTTGACAAAATATCGTCGCAAAAAATCGAACTCTTTGTGTAAGTATTGAAAGTTAGAACACACATTAAACGCTCTATGGACGAGAGTACGAATGCCGCAAACCTTTAAATTGTATGAGCAACAGCTGAAAAAGCTGGTCCCGAGCCCAGAAAACGTTTTCTTTCGGAAAACAGAGCACCGAAAAGTATTGCCAACTCTTTCAACCCGCGCATCAAGAAACGGCAACCTATCATTTTCTTCGTCTTCCCTAGTAAATCTAATATTGCTATGACGAGAATTTGAATATTGGAGGAAGAGGTCAGCATGAGCCTTATCTATGAACAAAACAAAGGTGTCATCAACATACCGCTTGTAAAATACCGGCCTAAAAATAGGAGGACATTCATTTTTAGGCCGGTATTTTACAAGGCCGGTTTTGGTATTGGGGTCCAACCGAGTTTTATTAACAGAGTGGTGGCATGGTCGCGTTTCTTGAAAGTACCTTTCCTTGCCACTTCGGCTGAGAACTTCATACATTTTGCAACTCTTTTTGAAGATATTGAGGTAAATCTCTCCAGACTACACTGTAGTAATCTAAACAATTTAAACTGAAGACGGAATCACTAATAACCTAGATTTTTCATCAAGAATATTCTTAATGCGATGAAAGAACATTAAAGTTCCGCTAATTTTGTTTCACATTGTTTCTGCGAGTGGTTTGAAAGTCATATTTTTGTCGAACCAAACACGGAGATTTTTATTCTTACCTACTTGTTCAATTTTATAGACTCCAAATGTTAGTGTAAGTTTTGATAAATCAATTTCTGATCACATTCTGTTATCCAAAATTAACGCATTGCGTTTTACTTGCGTTAAGTGTGAGGCCATTATAGTCATACCACAATTTCAGGTTTCTTAGAAGGTTTGCGGAGTAGGCTAGTGTTTCTTTCAAATCTGCTGTCGAACTTGTCATGGCAGTTTTTTACATCAGCATACATGGAGATTTTTGTGATTGCTGGCATAGTGGGGACATCATTGATGAAAATAGAAAATAAGAGAGGGCCGAGGATTGAACCTTGAGGAACGCCAAAATTATCCGGTAGAATGGTGACATTTTGTCATTCAAACACACTGCATGAGAGCGGTTTAGTAGGTAGCTTTCAAACCACTGAATGTCTATTCTGTGGTTCGAAATTTTCTGTAAAATTTTTTAAGCTCAACTCTGTCAAAAGCTTTGGAGAGATCAAGCAATAGTTGGAGAGCTAATTTTTCTTGGTCCATTTCATTGTATGTTTTTTATTATGTTAATGGGGACAAGCAAGTGATTTTCTGTGATTTTTTTTTGCACCCGATTGTTCTGAAACCTGCCCAGTATATTAAATTTTCAAAAAGAAACACAAATTTTTTTCATCTAACTTTTCCGATTTTGGCCTTAGTTTTGAGAAAATTTAAAATATTTTTTATATAATTTTTTTGGACATTTCAAAAGAATAGAAGTCAATGAGTTTTCATGGTAGAAAAAATTAACGACAGTTATGGACTCCTTGTAACATTTCAATCAAGCTAAAGGTACTGCTTTGCCAATGTTTGTATTTTCTATTTTTATCACAGTTCAAAGTTATGAAAATTTATTTTTTTTTCTTCACAGTTGGTCATTTCAAAAAAGAATAGAAGTCAATGAGTTTCATGCTGGAAAAAAAACAGTTTTGGAATCGTAACATTTCTAACAAACTGAAGTTGCGAATTTTCCAATTTTTACATTCAATTTTTTTTATCACAGTTCAAAATCATAAAAAGTGATCTTTTTATAACTTTTTTGTAAAAAAACAAACAGCTTTTAAAATTGGAAATATGCAATTTTAGTTTGTTAGAAATATTACAAGGATTCCAAAACTGTATTTTTTTCTCGTATGAAAACTCATTGACTTCTGTTCTTTTGGAATATCCAAGAAAAGTATCGAAACAAATAATATTTCCCATTTCCTCAAAAACTAAGGCCAAAATCGAAAAAGATACATGAGCAAATATGTGCTTCTGTCTAAAATTACATGTACTGGACAAATTTAGGAACAATCAGCCCACAAATTAAAAATCACTGGGTTATCCCCATTAATTAAAGCAAAGCGTCTTGAGTACTGAGAGGCAGTTTTCCAATCATAACCCCGAGAGTTTCCCGCATAAATCACCCTAGAGTAACTTTTGACAATATCCGAAAACGGCCCTGTAAACACGATTTTGGGGTAACTCAGGCTTTGTTTGTACACAAACATTGAATCAGCTGTTACCTTATAGAAGTTAGTAACCAATGTTTAATTTTTGTGTGATAGTAATTTGCATTCTATTTGACTTGAACTTAGAATTTTCTGATGAATGCTATGCTAAAGTGGTTATCGCGTGCTCGCGATAGCCATGTGCTAGAGGTTCTGCCGCCGTGCGGCAGAGACCCGGGTTTGAAACTCGGCGCTGGCAGGTGGCGATTTTCTCTGTTGGGTATAGGAGAAAAATTCCAAGCACAATACCCCACTCTACCCAGGTGTCTGAAATGGGTACCGGTCTTGACCGGGGGAACGCGTCATGGCGTCCTGGCGTTAGTTATAAGGCATTTGAAAATCCAATGTACAAGGAGATATGTATCAGGCTTGATTGGAAATAAAGCATCCGTAGATGCCTTCATTATAATAATTATTATTATTATTAAGTGGCTTTTCCGATCATCCACGGAGAGCCCTAATAAACATATAACTCTACCTTGTACTGAATTTTTACGCTTTGAAGACCATGCTTCACGTTAGATATTAAAATATACATTGTACTTACCATTAATGGCTTTTTATGTATTGTGCGTTTTTGTTGAGAAAGTGAGCTTCGATGAGTAAATCTTATTCGAAAGCTTATCAATAACTGAATTATTACAAATTCTGTCATACAATACCTGTAATTTTATTTCAAATTAGTGCTAATTTAAGTACTTTATTTGTAAAATTTGAATTATTTTTAATTTTTTCCCTATAAAATGGCAGATGAACAAGCTAAAATTATATCCTCAGCCATTGCCGGTCCTAAGGCAATGTTTAATAGTGATTTACAATGCTCAATTGTGAAGTTTTCCTATGGTTCATGAAGTGCTTTTTACCACTGATGATGGAGAGATTAACATGTAGCAAAAGAAAGAAAGAAAAAACTTCATTTCCAATAGAGATTGTACAATATTACAATCATTGGTTTTTAAATATCTTAAAGTTAATACACTTAGATGATACACACACACATGAGTCTTGTAATACTCATGTCACTAGTCGAAAAGAAATGATTGAGGGCAATGTACTCCTAATCTTGTTTAATCTACATTTGATAATACATGTAACGATAATTATAAGAGCTAACAAAATTTTATGGACGATGCATTTTCATTGTGGGGTGAAAACACTTATGACAGTTTACATGTACATGACATAAAACTTCGCAATTATTGATGCCAGGAAATAATATATGAATCGCTTGTTTCGGCCAATGTTCAAAAGTGTCATTTTAAGGAAGCATGAAAAAATATATAAATACATACCCATATACACATATATATATACGTATATGTACATATATATATCATACATACATACACACAAACTTATAGATATATATATATATGTACACATAAGCATGAGGACCAAGAAGATTATAAGTTTTGTATTTCTAATTCAACAATTTTAACATAACGGTCGTTAGTTAAAAAGCATTTTATTTAAATATAAATGGATGATCGCACAACAAATGTATAGTTTGTACATGAATGCTTTACAATAATAAAGAGATGACGAGTTAGGTAATGTTACAAGTTGAGAACGAACAGAAAAAAAACATTATCTCAAGTAAATGCTAGTTGTCAGTCTAGTACACACATATGTACGCATATGTATGTAAATATATACACATACACATGCACACATACCCACGCACATACTTACACCAAACTCGTAAGCATACACAAATGCATTTCTATGCATCGAGGAAATTACAATACATACGCATTCTATAAAGTGTCATACGCATAGCGTGCACACGTACGCATATACACAAGTAAGCATGTGCGAAAATATCAGCGTAATCTAATCAGTATAAACCAGCATTCTAGTCGGGGGAAACGGAAAAAATATCTTTTATTATGGCATGAATTTTATAAAATTTCCGTACTGAAATTAGTGGCACAAAACAGTCTACCTAAGTCAAAAACGTGAAAACGATTGTGGGACGTGAATAAGAAAGAAAACATTAATGTATTTTAAGGGTTTCATATTAGAAAAAAATCACAATAACTTTGAAGTACGGCGCAAATTGTCGGCAATTGATAAACATACAGATGTACATGGGTATCATATTATTATAAGCATATAACTATAAGCATATTACTGCAGTATAAATGTATGATCACACAACGAATTTATTGTTTTATTTGAACATGGATGGTTTACAATTTCATATTAGAAAAAACATCACATTATCTTTGTAATATGGTGCAGAATGTCTGCAATTGATAAACACACACACATATAGGTACCATGACGGTCTAGTTTAATGCTTGCACAGAAACGGAGAGTGATGACATAAAATGCAACCTTCGACTGGTTTATCTACTCTAGTGCGCACAGGTGTACATACACACATATACAAGTAAGCATGTTTGCAAATGGCAGCGTATAGGCAATCAAATCATAATACCTACGCATACTTCAAAACTGTTGTGTGATGTCTTGAATTTCACGACAATGATCGGGGGAGATTGTTCAGCAATGGAGATACCACGCAACAGAGATTCGTCAATACTTATTCAGTATGTTCTGTAACTAAGAATTATTTTTGAGACACAAGATGACGAGTTATTTTGGCTTCAAATTCTCTCGGTCTTTGAGGGATTTTAATACTCAGTGGAAGTTTGTTCCACAGTAAGGCGCCTGATATGGACAGAACTTTCTGCCCTAAGTGAGATGAACGATAGTTGACTAAGACATTATTGTTTCTGTTCGGTTTTTGATTGGTTACAGTGGGTGGATGGAAGCGCACTATCTCAGCATCGCTCATATAACGAGGAGAATACGTATCGGGCCTTCTGTATGAGGAGCCTTTCTTGGATAGGAATCCAGCCGAGTTTATTGAGGAGAGGGGTTACGTGATCACTTCTTTTGAAATTACCGTTGCATACCACCTTAGCCGCAAAGTTCATGCACTTTTGTTAGTCCCTTTAAAGGTATTGAGGTAGGTCTCCCCATACTAGGTTGCAGTAGTCAATGCGCGATAAAATAAGGGATTGAATGGCTAATAATCTGGACTTTTCGTCTAGCATACTCTTTATGCGATGAAAAAACATCAAATTTCCATAAATTTTGTTACAAGTATTCTCAACATGAGATTTGAAGGACATGTTTCTATCGAACCAGATACCTAGATTTTTAACTTTTTCTGATGCATTAATTTTATCATTTCCAACTACAAGAGTATAGACCGACCGGGGCCCCGGCCCCGCCCCTGCCCCGGCCAACCCCGGTCATTTTGGCTGACCCCGGCCCCGGCAAGCCCCGACAATTTTTGCAGACCCCGGCCCCGGCCTCGGCCCCGGCAAAACAGTGCCCTAAGCCGGGGTTTTGGCCGGGGTTTGCTTGAGCGGAGTAACATATATAAATCAATTATAAAAACTTCGTATTAACTATACATTAAAGTTGTTTTCAATTCTACATTAATGGCAGTTTGCATCCATTCAATTATTTATGTTCAAAAACAATTTTATGTCACACATGCACATACACATAGTAGTATCGAGGATTTAATTACTCATATAGAGATTTATATGCGTAAAATTTCGTTTTATCACATATATAAAGTCATATATGCATGCAACTACGAAAGATTACCATTGGATGATATGGAGATTTAACCTTTAAAAGAAATATAGCAACGAGGTCTGTCTTTGCTTGTTCAAACGATTTTGTAAAACAGGTTTCATTTTTTTTACCGATCGAGATGATATATTTGCCTAGGCCTATTCATTTGAAGGGAAGGCCCAATTTTTATTGCTATTGCATAATTTTATATTTGTAGTATTGTACTCATATAAATTGTAATCAAATGGTATCGTACATAAGTACTCAGTGAATCGCATTTGCTCATTCCTTTTAAAGGTTAAATCTACACATCTTCCAGTGGCAATCATTTGTAATTGCATGCACATTTGATTTCATAAATGTGATAAAGTGGAATTTCAGGCATGTAAATCTTCAAATGAGTGTAAATAAATCCTCGATACTATGTGTATCTGTAACATAAAAGTGCCTTTGAACATAATTATTTGAATGGATGCATACTGACATTAATTTAAGATTATAAAACAACTTTAATGTGTAGTATAATACGAAGTTTTTATAATTGACTTCTAACTGTTACTCCGCCCAAAGATCTGAATCGCACTCTGCCTCCTGATGCTGGATACTTAGCACATTTTACGACAGCTTGTTTTAATACTGCAGAAATTTTATGTATTCCTTACTGAAAGGAAAAACGTTTTTCTTGCTCATCACATCCAACAGACACATTTTTAATACAAAAAACGATCAAATTAACGAGGGCTTTATGTCGATTATTAATTCAACTTGGGGCTCGATTAATTTGAACTTGATTTGGATAATTTAAACTTGACTTAGATTAATTTTAACTTGACTTGGTCTGATTTGAACTTGACTTGGATTGATATGAATTTGATTTGGATTCATATGAACTTGACTTGGATTAAATTGAAGTTGATTTAAATAAATTTGCACTCGACTTGGATTAATAATTTGATGTGAATAAAGCGTAGTGTGCCCGGCTACCCGGCCCCGCACGTGAAAAATTCACGTGTCTTTTAAATGAATTTAAAACGATTTCTCAATGGGTTTGCGATTTCAGTACAATCCTGAAGAACATGCAGTCACTGAGAAGAAAAAGCAGTAGCTATGCTACCATCCAGTGTAATTATAATCCAGTGCGCAGTTACTGACATGAAAGAATCTCGACTTGGAGAGGTCCTAATATCAGCAGTTATTGAGAAGACGCTATTTTCGTTAATTTACTTGTGTATTTCCTCTGAAATAGCAAACTGAATTTGGATACTGAGGTCCGAAATTAGTCTTGTTGTAATTACCTTCTCTGATGGAACTTGAAATTTCTTATTCAAAAACCCTACAAAATTAAAAAAGTTTCCTTTCCCATAGGGTCGTGAGGATTGAGCGCGTCACAAAGCCAGTAAATTAACAATTTCTCTCTGTGTATTTGGTCTGTATTATTTGGCTCCCAGTTTTTAGATTGAGTAAATGTTTCTTTTAAAGTCAGCTGTTTGCCAGTAGACGAAGACGACTTACTGCAAACGGCAGTTTTACCACTGCTGCAACCTAAACTCTCCTTGTTTGTTTTCAATACATAGATAATTTGTTTTTCTTCTTGTTCGTTTTGTTTCTATTTTTCAATTCTTATTCGTTGATTGGGTTTTCTTCAGCTTTCAGGAATTGATCATTTTGTGTCGATTTCAGATGGTCCCATAAATATGCAGTTGAGAAAGTTTTCTAAGATGCACCAGCCGCTCCTCGTCGTATACTTGCTTCACAAATGGTGCACACTTCAATTTCTACACTCTTCACCGATTTGTGAAAGTAATCCCATACTGCTGACGCACTACTTATAGTCATTATACCGTGTGTCCCACAAAAATGTCACTGAGTTTTAATTGATTATATTTCCGTTTTAAATTTGCATATTTTAATTTTCATTTTTCAGAATGAAGAAAATTTTATTTAATTTTCGAATAATTTATGTTTTTAAAAATCGTTTAATAACAACTTTACATTGATCGATTAACTGAAACGGATAGAAAAACTAATTTTCCGAAGGAAAACATTTTAAAACAATATTGATATTCTTCCTTATTTTGCACTTTCCAAAAAACCGAACAAACAAAAACTTAAAAGAGTAACAAATCAATACATTAAATAAAGTTTAAATAAAAAAGTAATTTAGTATCCTTCGACATACCCACCATTTCTCTCAAGGCAAGCATTACTTCTAGCCACTATTAAACGAAGAGTTTTGCGGATCATTTCACCTTATTCTTTTAGTTCTTGAAACACTTCAACTCGTTGTTGAAGAATTATTAATGATGGAGGTGATGTTGTGAAAACGCGTTCTTTCACAGTAGGTTTTGAGAAATGAAGAAGATCACCAGTGTTGTTTTTAAAACTTTTCCTTTGAAAAATAGTTTTTCGGCCTCTTTCAGTAAATCGATCACAGTAAAGTGGTTATTAAACGATTTTCAAAAACTTAAATTATTCGTAAAATGAAAACAAGAACCAATATAAAATGGAACATTCGTTTAATGGCAAACGCTTCGGAATCTCTGATTCCATCATCAGTGCTGTAAAACAAGGAATAAAATACCTTCTGTGAAATACCTACTGTGAATGTATCGTTCACAAGAAGAGGCCCTAAAATTTTTTGACTACATAAATGGAGATCACGCCAAGATAAATTTCACAATGGTAACAGAGCACAATGATAAATTGCCATTTTTAGACGTTCTCGTAGAGAAAACTAATTTAACGTTCACCACCTCTGTTCATAGAAAACCTACATTTACAGGATTATGTACCGATTTCTTCAGTTGCATTTACAAGGATTATCGTAAAACAAGTGTCACTACATTATTGCGTAGAGCATACTGTATTTCAAATTCATATAAAATATTTCATGACGAAGTGAAACATATCACAAAGTTACTTGTACAAAATAAATACCCTGTATCTTTAATTAACAATCTGGTTAAAAAGTTTTAGCCAAAAAAAAATTCCTCTCCGTGTACAATTCTGACCGCACCAGCACAGAAAAAGTTTTCGTCGAGCTCTCTTTCTTGGGATATCTTTTCAAGGAGATGAGAAAGGATCTTTTATCTCTGATACACTCTCATTTTACTTTCATTGACGTGTTACCATTTTATAGAAATAGTTTTAAAATAAGTTCATTTTTCAATAGGAAAGAGCGTTTGGAAGAGTGCCTGAGAAATGGTTGCATCTACTTGTACAAATATGATTGCTGCTTGCAGTCCTATGTTGGAAGTACCACACTCCAGCAATTTATTCGTCACAGCAAACACTCTGGTATCTCCCATAGAATCACCCGTCCATACTCATCTCCCTCAGTCAGCCATCAGAGATCATTTCCATAGTTCAAACCACCCTTTCAAAAGTTCCAATTTCTCCATACTTTTTAAAACTGCAGAGGAATTTGACCTTAGAATTTTGGAATCATTGTGCATTTTTACCCATTGACCTCAGCTAAATAATGATCAAAGTGCGATGAAATTAAATATTGCCACAACTGTGTAAATAGGAGTGACTGGGGTGTGTAAGAATGTGTGTGTCCGTGTGTGTGTGTATGCAGTTCTGTTACTTTGTGTAGATGTTATTGTGTGTTGGTTTGTTTGCTAGAATTTAGGTGTATGTGTACGTATGGCTTTGAATGTTTAAGAGAAATTGTGTTTTTATTTTTAATGGTTAGGCATAGCCATTTTTCGATGTAGGTATAGTGATATTATTTTCTTATAGCTTCTTCGCAATTTGTTCATTATCGTTTTTTATTCCTCGTTTTACAGCACTGATGATGGAATCAGATTCCGAAACGTTTGCCATCAGAAGAATGTTCCCTTTTATATTGGTTCTTCTTTTCATTTTACGTATTAGATTTCCTAAAAATCGCCCTTTTAATTCTATTAAATTATTCGAAAAGGAAACAAGATTTACCACATTGTGAAAAAAGGACAATTCAAATATGTTAATTTAAAGCGGAGATAGAATCAATTAAAAAGTCGGGGACCTTTTTGAGGAACACCCGGTACATTTAAGTACTATAATTGTTTCTGTATTAATTAATTCAACAAGCACTGCAACTGCAAGTCTACAAAACTTTATTGACTTGACATAAATACCCACCCAACCGCAACCGTAATTCAACATGCATTGAGCGACTAACCGGCGTTATGCATTACGTCGTCGTGATACGTCCTGACACGGTCTGAACCCCGGCCCCGGTCCCGGCCCCGGCCGTGGTAAATTTGATAACACCGGTCCCGGCCATGACAAATTTGTTGACCCAGGCCCCGGCCCCTGCTCCGGCCAAATTTTCAACCCCGGTCGGTCTATATGCAAGAGTAAGATCTGAAGTTTTTTTTAATTGCATCTTTGGATCCAAAAATAATGCATTGTGTTTTATAAGCATTTAATTTGAGACCATTTCGGTCGTACCATGATTACAGGCTAGTCAGTAAAGCTTCGGCTTTAATTTGCGTCTGTGGTATTTCCGAAACAGAACTTGTTAATGCAATTTGAACATCATCTGCATACATTGAGATCCGTGTGTTAGAAGGCATTGGAGGGAAATCATTAATGAAAATAGAAAAAAGTAGAGGACCAAGAATGGATCCTTGGGGAACGCCAAAATTGTTTTGAATGAATGGGGACAATTTGTTTTCTATGCGGACTGCATGAGATCGATTTGACAAGTAACTTTCAAACCATTGCGTGTCTATTCCCTAGTTAAAAGGTTGACAGTTCTAATGGAGTTGCTGTAAAAATTATTTAGTACAAACATTTTACTTCAAATTCACTTAATTTTGTTAATTGTTAAAGCACTACAGGCTTTCATAAAAACTATTAATTAACCTAATTGGCAGCTTTCAATTCTATCAAAAGCATTTAATTTACCAATTTGTATTAATAAAGCATTCTAAATGTGAATTTTTTTGGCTAGTAAATTTAGGAAAGAAGTAATCATGGGTATTTTTCTCTAGCGGATAAGAGAAATGCTTTGAACTGTAATCCGAACAAGTTTAGTCCTATGCATGAAATGAAATTTTCAGAGGCTCTCCTAACGGTGTTGTGGTATCTTGACACAAAAATAACTTTTAGAGAGACCGCATTACAAATCGATTGCTCTTCTGGCAAACTCAAGAGTTGTTGTAAAGAATATTGAATGCAACTAACACTACCCAGGCCTAAAAAATATCCTGGCCCCTGAATCTTGAAGAGAAACGTAATGTGCTTCATACGAGTGCAGTGTATGACTGGGTCATTCAAGTGGAGTCAAGCACTTTATTTGATTTCACATACCGAATAAAAAAATAGCGCATATTGTTAGGTGAACACCTTTATCCACTTAGATATCAGAAATTGCTTGTGTGAATTACTGGAATGATCGGGAAGTTGAAATTTTGTAAGTTAATGAGTTAAGGTAGGTTACTTGTGCCGAGATTGATATTTTGAGTGATTTCAACTAGTTATAGTTTCACAAGAAATAATATTTGAAATATCTGCAGACTATGACTAGCTGCCAAATATTTGCCTGACTGATGAAAAAATCAAGAGAATTAAAGAAAACTTTCAATCAAAAAATTTCATGTGCTGTTGATACTTCATGACCAAGAGTATCTAAAATTTGAATGGTAACGTTTCACTGCATTATTAACTTAATGTGGGTGTACAAGGACTGCTTGGGCGAGAAAATTTGATTCACTGATTAGGACTACTACATTTTTTGTTGTAATTTCAAATTAGGAGTGAGTGGAAAAGTTGATTATTTAACAAAATATCCTTGAATAGTTTTAAAAAAGCAGCACTCGTACGCATAATTAGAGCTTGAAAAAATTGAATCTAGTAAAAATAAGTGTTAAGAAAGATCTATTTATTGTATTTATATACGTTTGAATATAAGGGAACAAAGTACATGTGAATCTGACCGTTTGATAGGCAACATTATGCTTTATCACTTGTAATACTGTTTATCAGTGTGGGTGCAGGAATAAATCGAATCTTGTGGCTGTATAATTAACAGTAGAGGTACACAAACGCTCTAACGTAAAGATATTGACAGCCACACACATTTAGGGTTATCATGATGTAGTAACTCCTGTACTTTCCTTTCCTGAGGATGGAAGTAAGATCAACATTAAGTTTCAGTCAACTTTTTCCTAGAATTGCACTTACAAGTTTTTTAGCATTCAAATGGAATCTAGTTTTTAAGGATTTTCGATCCCTACGTTGAAACGTCTTTTCTGTTATATTAAATGTAATTTCTCGTAATTTCTCAACAAGAAACTCAGCTAGGATACATGATAATCATTTGGCAAACTTCATTAGGTGGCTTTAATAGATTGTTTTGAACCAAAATACTCTTAACACAATGAGTGATGACTCATATTTCCCTTTCAATAAAGGAGTTCATTGCGGTGTATTTTGTCTTAATGGTCCAGCTAATACATAGGTCTTCACTAAGGAGATAATTGAGGAAATATGCTTCATGAAATAATACGCTGTACTATGTTAAAATGAATGAAGTATGTATAAGAAATAAATGAAAACGTAGTGACTCACCAATGTTTACTGTAATAATAATGGGAAAATTAACAACGGTTGGTAAAGAGCTCCCGATTGAATGACTGACAATAGAAAAGAAATGATAACATAGTCCAATCATGGCAGTCGATCCTAAAGTTATGAATCTCATGAAAATTTCAACTTTAATAAACAAAATTAGTCCACGTTATTTACATCTTGAAACGAGCATAGCATCAGTTGCCCAGCGGAGACATACTTATTCATTTGAGGTCCGCGGAAGATGAAACAACTCGAGGATGGGCTGTTACTGGCAATCCGGATGGAAATCGGTGCAATTTTTGTTCCAGAGACTTTGCGCTCTTTAAATCGGAGAAGAAACTTATATGGACAGGATAATTTACGCTCGGCATAGTTATGTTAGTACCATTATTAATTCAAGAGTCTCTATCCACAATAATGGCAATCTGACGATGAGATTAAATAAATGGGATTTTTAGAATGGATAATAAAACATAGTCTACGCGCGAAGTGCTTTCTTACACATTATGCCATGCGCATTGTAAAAGCAATTTTGAAAAGGACAAAGAAGAAGCGAGGTATGTATCCTATAGTGAGGTATGTATCAGATCTGAAAAAGTCATGTGGACACAAAAAAATGATTGGCCTTAGGGACTTATTCCAGTACAAATGGACACTTGAGGGTGCCAGTCTATAGAATATGCCGATCACACCAAATCAAAGTTAGTTCGCTACTATCCTACTCTTGGGTATGTGTATATATCCATATAGAAGCGCGTCAAGGGAGCAGCGATTCTCGAATACAAATTTAAAAAAAAAACACATTCCATTATCCTTGTTAATAATTGGTTCGCTTATTGTTTTTAATTTTCTCATCCAGTTTTTTTGATCACAAGTCGTGACAGTAAGATTTCTACAACAGTCAGGTCATTAAAATTGAGCGACCCGTTTCGTCTTTCTTCGGACATCTTCAAGCTAAAATATTTATAGGATTTGCAGCTACAGGATCAAGTGCTTGGACAGTGGTTGCTATGAAAAGAGTGAAAAGTTTTCCTTGGGTTAAAACGATGAAGGATGCTGTAGAGTCAATGTTGGCATTTGGCGAGACGGTTGAGGTAGGTTGAAGAAATCGGGGCTTGCAGCTGTGGTCAAAACTATGTGTGGAGTTTTAGGGTGCACACAGTTTCAGTATTTTGGTTTTTGATGAACGGGTTTTCGTTTTGGATGAGAATTGCTTCGATTATTGCTTCGCGAGCTAATATTATGTACACTCTGAGATTGGCCAAACGAAAATTTCCCGACAAGATAGGTCTCGCAAGAACTCTGGATGGTAATATCAACGTCTACTCTCCTCGGATACCTGGACAAGAAACTCCTAGACCTCACACCATCAGCACACCTGAATCACTTGACCAGTACTTACTACAACGTGTCGGCAAGTCCTCAGAAGAAATTATTCGTAATTAGAGACTTATGTACTGAATTTAATAGCATTTTGATCTCTGTCCACATGATTTCTTTTGTTTTCTGATAGAATCGCCTTTGGCTCTTCAAAGCAACCACGCAGAATTTGCAACTTTGTTTTACTGCTCACTAAATTGTTTTTTATCTACTTTTTCTCATTATTCATAGAAGGCTCATGCAGGATTTTCTACTCTGATTTAAATATTATGTTACCACCTGTATCAAAATCTGAAAATAATCTAGATACTCAAGATCTTTATATTAATTAAATAACTTCGCTGTCACTTCGATTCTAATCCACTTCGTTCTTTGCTATATATATCGTATGTGTTATATGCAAATACCACTGGTATGACAGCCTTGTAACTACACTATTCGCAATTTATGATCTCTAATGCTCCCACTCATGGACTGAGTTAGCCATCTCCTTATGAAATCATTCTAGATTTTAAATAATTTTAGACTAATAATCTCTGTGTGTTTTAGTTTCTCTCTATTTCTTAAATTTTACTATAAGTAGGAATGTCTTTACTTTTAACTTGACCTTGTAGTCTGTATCATCTTCTTTATTTTTTACGTCACATTTTACTTACTGTTTCTTAATCTTTATGACTGACCATGTTGATATTTTCGATGATATTGATCCAGATCTCAATCATTTGAATAGACTGCATCCAAACCTAAATGAAACTGGGAATTGTAAATACCTAAATATTAAAGAATTCAATGAATTGATGAGAAAAACCTGTAACGATCTCTCAGTATTATGTTGGAACTGTAGGTCCATTTATCCGAAAATAGATGAAATATCTTGTACTATCACTGAGCTAAACAGCAATTTTGATGTTCTCAGTTTCACCGAAAGTTGGCTAGATGACTCAACTAAAGACCTAATTCAAATTCAGAACTATAATAGCCATCATTCACTCCGTAGCAACAAACGTGGTGGTGGCATCAGTACGTACATATCTAAACACATATCATCGAAAAACATTATAAGTGCGACTATGAATCGTGAACATATTGAGACTCTATTTATAGAACTAACGAAAAATGGTAAACGGATTGTACTTGGGACTGTATATAGGCCCCCAACAGCTTGCAACATTTCTTTCCTGAACGAGCTTCAAAGCATAATATCTCAGTTTAACAAATCTCTATACAATGACATAATAATTTGCGGGGATTTCAACTACGATCTTCTTCAATATGAAAGCTGTGAACAAATCTCAAACTTCATAAATGTTTTTCAGTCTAACTCCTTCCTTCCAATCATCACGAAACCTACGCGTATTACATCCGAATCTGCCACGTTGCTCGATAATATTTTTATGCTAGATCCGACTGATTTTCTTACAGGAATAATAATTTCTGACTTATCTGACCATTTTCCGGTGTTTCTCATCAAGAAGAATGTCTATAGTCCCTGCAACAGCCCACATGCTGAGACTTTTTCATATCGTTGTATAAACGAATATAACTTGGGGACAATGCGAACTGTTCTAGAAGAATTAATGCCATCATTGGACATCTATAAACTAGACAATAATGCGATTAACATTGACCAAGCAATACTAAAACTAACTGAAACTATAACGACCGCATATAACCAATGTTGTCCAATAATCACCCGCACAATTACGCCGAAAAATAGACAAAAACCTTGGATTACTGAAGATATCGTTATCAATATAAAGAAACGTCAAGCATACTTAGCCTTACTATACGAAGGACGAATCTCTAGATTAACGTATAACAGATTCAGGAATCATGTGACAAATCAAATACGAACATCGAAACAAAACTACTTTACGCGCAAATTCACTGACTACAAAACTGATATTAAAAAAACTTGGCGCCTGCTTAATTCATGCTATAGACCGAATAATAACGCTAAAAAAACGATTGAATCCATCGTTCACGAAAATGTAAAATATCATGATAAACAAGATATTGCAACAGTGTTCAACAACTTTTTTATAAATATAGGAAAAAATATAGCCGATAGTGTCGTTAGTGAACCTACAGACCACTTGCAATACATGGACCATGTCCGTGAACACAGCTCTTTCTTTTTCCCGCCAACTAACTCCTCCGATGTAATTACATGCATAAACAACTTGAAAAATAAATCAAATGGATTAAATACATTTTCAGCTAAAGTTCTTAAGGCTATTGCTGATATAATAGCACCGTGCATATCTGATATTATCAACCATTCGCTTTCTCAAGGTATCTTCCCCAACTCTCTCAAAACTGCCAGAGTCACCCCTATTTTTAAAAATGGTGATAAAAACTGCGTTAATAATTATAGACCTATCTCTGTTTTACCAATTATGAGCAAAATATTTGAAAAAATTGTGTATAAAAAAGTGTATTCGTATTTTGAACAAAAATCTTTTCTCTATGACGGACAATTCGGTTTTCGTTCTAAGAAATCAACGACACAAGCTGTATTAAATCATTTACAGTACCTTTACTCTAATATAGATGAAGGAAAGCTTGTTTTCTCCGTTTTTCTTGACTTTCGAAAAGCATTCGACTGTGTGGACCATAAGATATTACTCTCGAAACTACACTGTTATGGCATTCGAGGAATTGCCCATGATTGGTTTAAATCATACCTAACAAATCGGAAGCAATACGTTGTCGTTGACGACGCAAAATCGGACCCACAGACAATTAGCCATGGAGTTCCACAAGGGTCTGTCCTAGGGCCTCTCCTATTTCTGATATTTATAAATGATATTATCAAATCAACAACATTTTTCAAATTCATACTTTTTGCCGATGACAGCACGCTTTCTACGGTCCTTCCGAGCCAAAATCCCGCTATGATTGCGGAGAGCATAAATAATGAACTCCATAAGGTTTCATTATGGCTTAAAGCTAATAAAATAAGCCTCAACATCGAAAAAACAAAGTATATTACATTCTCATACAAGAAAAGCATATCTCTCCCACACATAAAAATTGGCGAAGGTGAAATCGAAGAAACCAACTCATGCAAGTTTCTGGGCATCACAATAGATAAACATCTGACCTTTAAAGAGCACATCGCTAATATTAGTTCTAAATTATCGAAATCCATCGGAATCCTGAATAAAGTTAAAAATTACCTGCCTGAAACAGCTTTACGAATGCTCTACCGAACGCTCATTTCACCATACTTGCAGTACGGAATAGAAGCATGGCACGGAACTGATAAAAATAAAACCAATATAATTTTTACTCTGCAAAAAAGAGCAATCAGAGCGGTAAAGAATCTAGAATATAATGCTCACACAAATGATTCATTTAAAAATTTACAAATACTTAAACTTCCAGATCTCTATAAAATCTCCATTTGTAATTTCATTTACAAAACATTAAGAAATGATGGCGACAATAGCCTAAAACAACTATTAACTGCACAAACTGGTCATCACGACCATTTAACCCGAAATAGAAGTAAATTCATGCTTCCTTATTATTCAAAGGCCCGGTCGCAACACAGTATCCTCTTCGTTGGAACTAAAACTTGGAACTCAATACCTGCGGAGATCCGTGATAGTAATTCTTACAAGTTATTCAAAAGAAATCTCGAGACTCACTTCCTATCGGAATATTAGTCATGTAAGATCACCAAGTCAAATCTTGTCTCCAACATGACTGTTTCCAATAATGAAATTTGCCATGGGTAATATGTAATTCGTCTTCAGTCTGCTGTTAAATCTTTTATCGAATGTATTGTTAAATATAGTCCACATAACCTATATTGTAAAATAAAATATCTGATATCGATTGAATTATCTCACTGATCAGTCTAATGTGAAACTAGGTTTAAGTGATTTAGGTTAAACATTAATGTACACCTTAGAATAATGTTGATGGTATAGGATGCCCCAGAAGTCGCTGAACTTATTCGGGCCCACAGGTAGCTAGATTCAAACTTGTCCATTGTACTAGACTTAAGAAACATTCTACCTCTGTATCTCCTGTGGTAAATAAATTGTTTAAATTGTTTTAAATTATACGGAGTCTGTTTTGATCTGATTCTCTGTAAATGATTTATGCGTTGATGACGAGGTTTTCGCGGGTGAGTTCTATTTTATGTGTATAGTTTGTGGACCGCTGGATGCTAAGTGCATTGTAAAACGACTGGAGAGGGAAGTGGTTGTCATGCCAATGTATGTATGTGCATGAGGTTCGCAGTCCTCATGGGTGCAAGTGAATTCGTACACGACATTAGTCTGTTTCAAAGTGGGAGGTAGCTGGTTGTGATGGTTTTTTGGAGATTAGGCTGGTAATCTTAGGACATTTGTGGTAAATAATAACTTGTAATTTTTCATTTGGGTTATGGCATTTTGTTTGGTTTTTCACTATTTGTTTTAATATTCTTTCGTCTGTTTTATATGAGGTGGAGTACTGGTTTTGATAACACACTTTGAGAACCTTGTGTTGTTCAGAGTTTGCTTCACGTTTAGATAAGTAATTTTTGAGGATGTTATCGAAAAGGGTGTTGTGTATCCGTTGCTGATGAATGCTTGTTTAAGTCTTAGAATGTTCTCATGGAAAAGCTGCCAATTTGATGCTATCTTGTAGGTGCGATGAATCAAGGCTTTGATTGCATTGTCTTTGTATTTTTGTGGACATTCGCTCCTGGCGCCACGGTATGTTCCAGAGTCTGTAGGTTTTCTGTACACTGAGGTGGAAAAACTGCGTTCAGATACGTCAATTGCTATGTCTAAGAAATTTTATTTTTGACCTGTGCCTATTTCGTGAGTTAATTTTGATATAGAATTCGATTCAAACAAGTTTTCAAGGTCATTGAGTGTTTCTATCGAGTTTGTTACTAAAAAGTAGTGGTCTATGTACCTACAGTATTTGGATGGTTTTTTCCCAGGTTGTTTTCTAGATGTTGTTTCCGAACGTGTTCATATAGAAGTTTGCTAAGGTAACCCCTAAGGGACTTCCCTTGCTGAAACTGCAAAAAAAACTAATTTTAATTATCCCGTATCTCTGAGGGAGGTGACGGTGCTCCTTCGGTGAGAGCACCTTGAGCGGCGCAAGTGTGTCACGGAGGCGAAGCGATCTGGGATCGCTCGGAGCGACCTGAGATCGCTCGGAGCGATTGGTATTACGACTAGGAGTCGTTTGCCAGTTGTTTGTGCCCTGTTGAATGGGCGTAGTTCTTGGTGTCGTGTAGACTCCGGGAGCGAGCGGATAGTGGTGGGCCAACACCTCCGACCGGGGAGACCATTGTTAACGGCGGACGGCAGGACTTCCTGTGAGGGGAAGCACTGTCGTGTGGTAGTCGGGTTGTAGGGGCATTGTTTTGGTGTCACTGCGCTCGTCATGCCTGAGTTTGGGTCTTGGCGTTGATCGTCTCTTGGATGGTGATGTTATTGATCACATGAGAGGCTTCACCGTCGGGAAAGACTCTGACTCGAAGTATGCGGTTGGCTGCGGGAGACCTCAGCCGGCCTGATGCTGTAGAGGGTCCAGCAAAGGGTCCAGCAATGGATCCGCCTGTACCAAGCTGGGAGCCGGCCTGGTGAGGAAGGAGGGGTCGGTGGATTCGAGAGGTGCGCCGGAACCAATCGAAATTAGCAACCCCGACTTTGTTGCTGGGTTTGCTGATGGTCGTTGGACCTTCAGTTGGCGGTGGTTCGAGGAGCCACTCGGGGGATTGCAGACTCGGATCACGGAGTACGGGTGTTCTTAGGCGCATTACGTGCGTGAGCGTTGTGACGCGGAGATTCAAAGTTGGTTCTCGAAGGGTTGGTTGGAGCGGTGGGAAGGCCCTATCCACTCCAGGGCATCATTCCGTTGTTGGCCGTCGCGCAATCAACGTAGGACAAAGTCCGTCCAGTCATGGAATACCGTGAGTTGAACGGATTTGTCGAGTGTCATACTGGTGATGACATGGTCGCTATGTGTAGCGACAAAAATTCGAAAATGGTGGCAGCTGCGGGGCGAGCTTGAGGTCGTTGACCGTAAGCCTGCGTACCTGCAGAACCACGTTTCCGAGGATCTGTGGAGGTACCAGATCTCAAAGTTTAGGGTGTGCCTTAGGCTTTGACGCGATTAGGCTTCGGCTTATTATGTGCACCTCATATCATGACGGTGATTCCTTGCAAAGTTATGTCGTTGGACGACCGGGTTCGTCAAGGGACGGACCATTACATCGACGATGTAGTGGTTCGGAAGTCTGTTCTTAGCGTGCAGGAGCTCCGGGAACATCTGACTAAGTACGAACTTGAGACGAAAGAACCTGAGAGCCTAGATGGAGGCCGGTTGTTGGGAATTTCCTTACGGAAAGGTTCTAATGGACATCTTAGGATGTCGAGCGGAACCACATTCTCTGAGCTCAGTTCGGTGGAAGCCGGATTGACGAAGAGAGGGCTATTTTCCTTGAGTGGTCAGCTAGTCAATCACTACCCCGTGGCGGGATGGCTGCGTCCCTGTTGCAGTTTTTTAAACGGCTTGGGGTCAGCGGCTTCTGGAACGACTCGGTTGACAGTTCTGTCAGCGTTTTAACTGGGAAGTTGTTGGCACGAGCTCATAAGGACCCTGTTGGGAACGTATGGGGTGTCGATCTGCAGGGTATGGTTACCGTGTGGACCGATGACAGCTCCCTCGGGGTCGTTGTGACATTGGAGGTCAAAATCCGCATTGTTGAGGATGCGTCCTGGCTCCGCAAGGAGCCAGACCATTTTCATATCAATGTGGCTGAGTTGGAGGCTGTTGCGCGGGCCTTCAATTTGGCGATTGCGTGGGGTTTTAAGACCTTCACGGTCGCCTGTGATTCTCGGAAAGTCGTCAACTGGATGGACAGCACTGTCGATGGCCGAAATCGTGTTCGCACGAAGGGTGCGACGGTGATGCTCGTGAAGCGACGTCTAAGGTTGCGTTCACACTACGAGCGAAGCGGCGCGGCGCGTGTGTTCACATGTGAGCTGAGCAGAGCGACCTACACAAGCATCAGTCGCTATGGAGCGTTCCGTAAATGCGCTTCTGTTGCTCGACGGCAAAACGGAAACACTGGATCCATCCCATCAACATGAGGAGAGATCGCTATGGAGAATACCACTATCTCTTCGAAGCACTGAGGAGAGATGAATCACAATTCTACGACTATTTACGGATGAAGCCGGCAACTATTGATGTACTACAATCCCTTATAGAAAGAAAAATTTCTAACGAGATTAGATAAATTTGCTGTTTAGCAATAAACAAATTTTTATTGAGGATACATGTAAAGCAAATTAGTTTAAGCAAAATTAAAGTCTTTCCATATAGGCTGTATCACATATATTACTACAGGTTTTCGTAGGCCAGTACGAACAAAAAAAGTCTTGTGGTGACTTGAACGTGAGTGAACGTAAAGTAATTCCCTTCAGAAATTCAGGGTTGTGCCAGAGAAACCTAAGTGAAAAATACTGACAAATATTGGCTTGTCCTGACCAAATAGTTCTCGAAACACTGATATGCTTTCCGTTAGTAGTGTAAAAAATCACCCAAGCTCATAAAATTTTGCAACTTATTGTGTATTTGACACTCATTGAGTCCTCCTCATCATCATACGGCCTCCTTTTTCTCCCGTTTTACGAAAAAAATGAAAACTGTATTAAAAAATCGTAAATAATTATACTTTAATCAAGATCATATAATAAAATACACAGCATCACAAGAAAGATGAAACTACATCACGAGAAAAGCAAAATAAATTTCTTAAACTGAAGCAATAATAAAATAACTTATCAGAGAAGCAGAAGAAAATAGAAATAAATGATTAATGAACCCAAATGGGTGAAATTACACTAAAATATTACATGTTACACTATCAGTTATAATTGTTACATGATTAGTTGTACAAATAACTAGTTATATACTAGTTTTTTTAACTCAAACGACAATTCTACCCCTGTAAGATATGACGATCCAAAGGCGGAGCCGAGGAGAAACGCTCGACGCGAGCGTTAAAAAATCCCAACGAATTTCCCGAGCGTGCCGCTCCGCTTGTCGTGTGAACAGCCAAGCGTTTCTGCATTCAAACCTGTACAAACATTATTGCCGCTCCGCTCCGCGCCGCTCCGCTCGTAGTGTGAACGCACCCTTATGCCGGGGCCACACTAGTCTAACGTCCGTTCGTCAAATGAACTCCGTATGTCAAATGAACGCTGGAAGGCCCGTTCGATCATCATTTGATGAATGGATGCTCGTCATTTCGTGAAAGGTCGTCGGAGGTTTTCAGTCACCCAATGAACTACGAAGAACAAAGATGGCGGACAGTGTTGACAAGTGTCGCAGCTGTTATGTTGACTTTAAATGATGATTGTGGCCAATTTTGGCAGGAAATATATATAAGATATGGTTTTTAGCTGTTTTCGTGGTGGTATCAAAATGTAAAGCAATGAAATTCAGTGCTAGGTCTTGCAGTTTAGTGAAAAAGCAAGTAGCCTGTTACCAATCAAATTTAGCGTTCATTTACAACAATGTCGACATGTTTTACATGGATGATAATGTGGTAAATGAAAAACTTTTGGTTTTGTAATTTTTTAGCATTGCTCATGAATGCTATTCACAGAAAAATGTGTCAAACAACTTGTTTGGCAGGCGTTTTTATTGCAGTTCCTTCCAGTTTATTAAAATTTATTTATTGTTTCATAAATTATAAAAGTTTCAATATAATTGAATAGAATTATATTTCATGTTAAAGTGTTAAATTTATTTAACGTGTTCTATAAAAAAGATCCATCTAATGTTAATGTCTTTTGATTTACAGATCCTAGACAACCAGAAGGTAGATATACCTTAAAACTTGCATTAATTATGTAGTCCTTTAAAAAATAATCGTAATTAATAAACTTCGTGAGTGTATTCAGGTTTTTGGGAACCACCAATCAGCTTTATACTTCTAGGTAAGTGAATGGTGTGGAAGAATGCCTCAAGAGTTCATTTCTTTTTTTTTTGCAGGTGTTAAAAGTGAGTTAATTAAGTAAATATTCTAAATGAGCAGTTATTTCATTCAACAATGAAATAGGTCATTTTGAGAATGCAGGGTTAAACATTGGCTGAAATCAAATAGGGATTGATGATAAGAACAATATAATTGAAAATGCGGATGCTAGCAAAAAATATCTTAAAGTATTTTTGATTCATGTTACACTTGTTCTTTTAGTGGAAATTACAACGGTCAATTTTTGCTTTAATATTGTCAACGATTTTCCCATAATTTTGTTACCAATAATCAATAATGGAACACATTTAAAAACGTTTTACATGAATGACATTCTGCTCACTGATGCGTTATTTTTGAATTATTCAACTGTGAAGTTGGCTAGTGCATGCCAGGGAAGCAAGTGTGACAAAGGTTAAAGGTTAACATTCATAATTTAGTTAAAAACGGAAGCTAACCCCCTATTACAAAAGTAAAGAGGTTGGGTCGTGTGGGGTAGCCATAATTCTTCTAATTAGTGAAAATTATAAAATTATAAATAACGGTTTCTAGTTACGTCCATTTACATCATCTCCAATGACGGCCACCCGGTACTCGAGATGGCGGCCGCCATCTTGGAGCGGATGTAAACGGACGTCACTAGAAACCTTCATTTATAATTTTCACTAGAAGAACTGTGGCTACCCCTTATGACACAACCTCTTTACGTTTGTAATAAGGGGTTAGCTTCCGTTTCAACTCTGAAATTACGCAATGAAAGCCATTCAGGAGTGCCGCTGGTATAACTTCAAACTTAAATAACTCGAAAACTAAGCGTTTTCGAGCACATTGTCATTCAAGTAAAACGTCTTAAAATCGACTATATTACCTATCTATGGCAACAAAATTATGAAAATCGTTGACAACATTAAAGTAAAAATTGACCATTACAACTAACAATGACTTGATCAGGTTTAAAAATCCACTGTTTTTTGTGATTACCATTAGTCATATATTTCCCTTCAGGATTACTGCATAATCTTATGTTTAAGCAAATGGTGTTAGATAATGATTTTTAACTTTCAAGTTCTGTACAATGAGCATGAGCAATGTTGAACACAACAAAAATGATAAGTAGGGCCATTATTACCTACCAGTGTTGATAGACAAACATTATTGACATTAGGTTATGAGTTTAGATAATGTTTGTAATGGTATTGATGTTCTGTGGAGTACAACAAGTAGTATAAATGTTAGTGGTGACCTATTTAAACTGCCTGTTATTTGTATCACATTAGATCCTGAAATTTTGCTCTTAATTTTGAATTTGTTGTTTTATCTATTGAATTGTAAATATTCTATTTATCTGAAGCTGCTGATCATCTATGATGAAATTAGTCTGCTCGATGTTGTTTTACTCTTAAATTTGTACCTTTTTGCAAATGTGAAAATTAGTACAGATGTCTTATTGCAATTCTGAATGTCAGTGGAATTTGGGCATTAAAGTTTGATACATCTGTTTTAAAGTATTTGGCAGAAAAGTTAGAATTCTGAAAATCGTCGAGATTCTCTGCAAATTATTCTGAATTTAGGCGAGAAGCTTGTGGAAAAATGTGCACTTGTTACCGACAGTTTTAGAAGCAAAGTAAACATAGCTTGATAGTATTTTTTTCTTAACAATGTGAACATTTTGCTAGGAGGACAATTTCACATTTAGACCATACAGTTGAGGTTTTATGAAAACTATCATTATGACATAGATGAATCTTTGTAGTCTTGTGTGACCCTCATGTAACATAAAGTGGAGGTTTTTATTGTTCCTCATTTGAGTTCTCAATGAAACTCATGGAAAACTTTTCCTTCATTAGCCAATAATTTTCAGTGTTGGATGAAAGTCAGTACCAGATTGTGCGACTGCATACTCTGGGGTGAACATTATTTTAGCAATACCTAATGATATTTCTTTCAACCTACAATTTTCAAACATTTCACTACACATATCTCTACTTCTTGTGTTATTCCTTAACAAAACATGTTCATTTTCAATAAAGCTCATGTACTGGAGCAAACAAATATGTTCTATGCACTTGAATAATCAAGTCTGTCACAAACACTATTGCAAGAATTAATATTACTAGTAACTATGTTGAGGACTATTATATCAATGGTGTAAGAATAATTCTAATTGATATTATTTTTTTCAGATCTCCTAAAGAAGAGGACATCCCTCCCATGCTTCTATTTCTTGCGGCTCCTCGCTTCTGAAAGGATGAAAATATCAGGGTCTGGAGCTGTGGAGAGCAAGGCTTTGATGCGCACTAACCCTATGGCCTTTTTTTCGGATTATGGGCCCCCAGACTGTAGCATGAGCAGCATGAATTTTAATTCAAGTGATGATTTTTTTACCCACATTTCAAGTGGAAGGCAAATAATCAAAGAACCCTATACAGAGTATTGTTGTGTTGGTCGACAGATTGGTTTCAGGAAGAACTTAAAAATACTGTAGAAACTCAGTTAATGGGCACTTCAGCCGAAATTGATAACGATATCGTTCATGTAAGTAGTGGATCCAAGCCTCAAAATTGTCTCGCCTTCACCAAGCCTTCCCCGGCAGCAGATACATGTACTGATGTCATGGGCAGTGGGGGATTTTGTAAGTGTAAAAGGAGTAAGAAAGATAAGAGCATTTTAATTTAGTACAGTAGAGTTATTCCATGAATTTTTTTTTCATGTTGAGAGCTCATTAGCATGAAAAAGGAGTGCTGGAAATGATAATTACATTACCAAACTTGCTGTGAACTTGTGCTTGATAAACTGAATGGCCTTGCGGGTGAAGAACATATGAAGTTCATGTCGAAACTTGCTAAACTCTGTTCTAAGAATTGACAAGTGTTAGATGTCATTTACTGGCCTCTTTAATAATAATCATGAACTTATCTATAAATTGCTTCCCTGCCTGACTGTGGAATTGTTCCTTTCTTTTATCTCAATGTATGATAGGATCAATTAAGTTATACCTTATGTGGTAAAATAGCATATCTAGGGTCAGTACAATGCTATTCTATAATATGTTACGGACCATCCTATTATTTTTGCTCCTCTTTGACTTATTTTTCCACTCCAAATACTTCACCCTTAACCTTCATCTGACTTCATAAATCTTCCGATTTTCTGTTTCTCTATCACGAGAAAAAACTATTGTATCTAAGGGAAGTAACACTTCCAGGAGAAGAATGGTAGGGCACGAGCTTGTTAAAATAGTGTTTCTGGTTTTGTTTTAGTAATCATGTTTTTTCGGCTCATTGCCATCTTTTTCTTCAGCACCTACTACTTCCTTCTTGCATGTTTATTTTATTTGAATTTTCTTCCCAACTTCCTGTTTGAATACGCATTGTATCCTGTGTGGCAAGACACTCGTTTTACCACACAAGGATGGCCTGTGTGAGACACCCATTGTGCTTAGATTTCCGGTGTACGTGTCCATACTCGATGGTCCTTTCACTATTCCTCTCTTGATCACGTCGTTGTCGTGACTAAGATGATCTAAACTAACCTAAATAATTATAATAGTAACTAGTAATTATTCCCCTCAGGGGGATACAATTATTGTATCTACGGGAACTAGCGCTCCCAGGGGGACAATGTGAGGGCCCGAGCTGAGAGTTAGGTAGGCCTTCTTTTTTGTTGAAATAAAATGTTCTTTTGGTATGTTAAGGATCCCCTTTTTTCGGTTCACTGCTGTCCTTTTCTTCAACACCTACAACTTTCTTCTTCAACTTTGATCTTTTTTCATGACCTTCTTTCACAACTTACTGTTTCTATGCTTTCTGCGTAGATTCCGCGTTTCCTTAACTCCATACTAAATGGTACGTTCCTCCTTCCTCTCTTTGGATCGCATTTGTTGCTGGGGAGGGAGGCTAAAACTAACGACTAATCTAATCTATTATCAGCCGTTACTATGCGCGCGTAATCATCTGTAAGAACACGTATGCATAAATTTTTCAATACGCTGTTGAGTTGTAATATAATTTAATCTAAGGTGAACAAAGAAACTATGCAATTTAACTTGTGAGGATGCGAACTATAGCTATGCACCATATCTGCATGATAGTAGGGCATACGAGTAAATGGATGAAATTATTTCAGTTAGTGGCAGATTTATAAACTAGATATGAGTGTTGACAAAGCTGTTTAATTGGTAACATTGGTTTACGTTGTTTGTTATTAAAAATCGGATTTTTAAACTTATTGAAACTCTGCACATGGATTTTGCGACAATGCGTGATTGTGAATTCAGATTATGGATGTTCCTAACCTTAACACGTAATCTAGTTTGCAGTAATTACATTTCCTAAATCCTGTTGATGTATATTTTTAGTTAGCCTTCTTAAGTCAAATAATGATTTGTCAATGTTTTATTTAACGATGAGAAGCTGGAATAAAATACATGATGTTATTGAAACAATTTATTTTGTTGATTGACCTAAAACATTCATTCCAACAAGTGATACCAGAAAATAATGAGGAACTATTATTTCTCAGATATTTCTAACACTTTTAGGATGCATTTCCACAGTAGTGTTAGTGCATGGAGTCCCAACACTTTATCCAGCAAGCATACAGCTCCTCCGCTTGAGAAGTAGTTCTTCAGCTGGTCTCTGATGGCTGTAGCTGCCACAGCCGATCGACCGCCTCAACACAACGAACCGAATGATGTCCAGTGTTTTCCCACCAACTGCGGGTTGTGCACGATCCAGTGATAATGTCCTTTTTTCAAGAGCAAGCGAGTTGATGTAACGGAAGTCTTTATGATCATTTAGGTAATAATAAAGAGCGCAACTTGCTAGAGTGGTAGACTGGATTCTCTTGACTGTGATGTTTGTATCAGTACGGAAAACTCTGAACGTACTTGACAGTAAGCTGAATGCGTTTGTCTCCGTTTTTCGTGCTCTAGAAAGACCAGCTGAAAACTCTTTGGTCGTGAGAAAGGTTAGTACAAGGATAATGCTTCATGAAACGAGTTGGCAATGGGAACGCATCATCTGCCGCTATGACATGTGGAGAAAGGAAGTTGTTCTCAAGAAGTTCACGAGTATGAGGCATGTTCAAGCAGTTAGAATCGAATGATTTTCTAAAGGATGAGTTATTGAACACTCCTGCGTCATGATACTCTATCAATTGTAGCGAGGTATCAGAGGGTAATTCCGAGTCAATCAAAAGCAGGGAAGCATTTCTGCAACTTGGTGTATTGCTTGCAGATTACCGAGCCAACTTTGCCCAGTATGTCTTATACCTTCCGCAAAGAATAAGAAAACTTTTGCATAATTCTTGTGTATTAACACGCATAAATGACGAACACCAAAATTATATATTGGAGAAAGCATTATATTATTCACAACGAAGGCGATGGAGAAGACTTATCTTGAATCAATTTTTTTAACGTTTCATCCCCTAAGCTCATTTTCAACAAGGAAAACTTGCACAATTTTAACAGATAACAATAGAAAAACATGCAAAACATAAATGGAGAAACCTTGACAGTTTAATGACTCCAATCCCTCCCCATTCGCTCTATCTGAGGGTTGCTGAACCACCTGCAAAAATCATCAGACTGGTAACATTCTTGGATCCCCTTTTCATTCTTGTATTAAAGAGCATTGCTCAACTCAGCCATATTACCAAGCTATTTTCAGCGGTAAATTCTAAATTTTACACTCCAATTAAATAAAATCATTTATGATCCGTTTAAAAGAAACCGTTCAAAAATAATAATTTTCTCCGTAGGAACAATCTCACTTAACTGCAATCGTTTACATCAGCAAGCAGATCTTCTCTCAATCGATTCGGATTGTTAGCTCTATTTCGCCACAGTTTTACCCAACATTTTCTTTTAGGTTTCGCTTTTTTTGTACTTTCATAAAAAGTTGCGGTCACAAAAGTTCCTTCGACAGCAAATTTCTAGAGCTCACACACATTCGCACGTCCTGCTCATCCATATCGCGTACGTACTTCGGTTTGTTTACATTCGATGATCGTCGGACGCTCATCACAGAGCTTAGTCAGAGCCACACACAGTCGTAATGTGGCCTGACTTGCTTAACGGCCGTTTGACATGACGAGTGTCCATCATTCATTTGACGAACGAAAAATCGTAGTGTGGCCCCGGCATTAAGCTGCGTTTACACGGAGGGTGACTTCCCCTGGGCAACGCCCTCTCTCCCTCCCCGCCTCTTCAAAAAACCCCCAATCCCCCGGTCTAACGCCTCCCACTACTACCCCATGCGTGTCGACGCTGCTGCCCCACATGCTGGGACTGCCTGTCAGTGTTTCCACGAGCAGGGTAATTACCCCAGTTTAGGGTAATCAGGGGTACCCTAGGGTAATGTTTAGGGTAATGAAAAATATGGGCAAATCTAGGGTAATCAGAGCTCCGTGAAGGAAGTGACCGCCTAATCTACGAAAATTAGAAAATTGAAAGCCAATATGCAAGCACCCTACTGGTTACCACTTGAACGAAATGTAATGAAACGGGTCAGAATTTAGTGTTCACAAAACTGCCCTACTGCAGTGATTAATGTCGCACATTTGAATGTCATCAAGTATCGCTCACGAAAGACGGCATCAAGAGACGAAGCCGTAATATCTCTTGTCCACTGCGTTTTGACAAATGATTCTGAGTTGCATTTTGCTAATAAAAACTCGACCGGTGTCAGCAACAGCCAGTCGACGAAAGTCGCTGTCCTATTCTGGTTGCGCTAGTGGTTATAAGCTTCAACAGAATATTTACAGGTATGTTTGTTGTATTGCTCAATTCCCCAGCTAATATATTTCATCGTAGAAATAATTAATAGGTTCATTCTTGTGATAGTCATTGAATTAACAGCAGAGTTACCTCACAGCGCCGGTATTTTGCCAGCTAATTAGATGGAAGGCGTACTATTTCTTAGCCATGTTGCACGCCAAAGAAGCATGTTATTGTAGCGATGCAAACAAAAAAAATTAGACAGGGTTCTTTGACACTTCGAGTTACAAAAGGTGCTAAAAGCGAAAGGAAGAAGCTATAAAATTAGTTACAAAAACTCATTTAAACAAAAGAGTACAGTTGTCGACTTAAAACTTGCAATATATGTTTGTATTCTCACTGTCTTTCTTAGGCGCAGTAGCACGGACGTAGAATTTGATATAGCTGCGATCATGCCTAGAATTCCGTCAACCAAAATTGAAGCGCTAGGGGTTCTACAACTGAGTGTTGAGGAAAGTTTATGCATATTAATAAAGGCAAGGTAGTTTTTTCCAAAAACCTCTGAATTTCCTCACCCGCCCTTCAGGAAATGAAGAAATTTGATAACTTTACGATCAACTTTATGAGTTGATAAGTGAATGTGATTACAACGAAGTCTCTGAGAAGCATATGTGGTGAAACAAGATTGGATAAAATCCGTTATGAAAAGATATGACGAAGGTCATGTGTGAGGGAAGCCAGAAAGTCATCGCAGAGAGTGGATCAAAGTGTTAGGTTAGATTGAGCGTGTGGAAAGAATGGCTGAAGTGCGTGAATGGATGGAAAATTAAATAAAAAGTAAATAATTGTATTAGGGATAGGTACACATATTATTGCATTTCTTGCAGCATAGCAGATGATCGCACACCGAGTGAGCAAGAGCCAACGATACCACCTCGAAAAAAGTAAAGCTCCACTTGTAAGCTAGAAACTACCAGCAGAAATTTAAAGGTTCGTTGACATCGGAACCTGAATTTGAGGCATGGTTAGCCAAGCTCTCAAAATCAACAGAGCAAAAGGATGTGGAATATTGCAAGGTTTGTCGAACCTACATTACTAGTGGGAAATCGAAGATGAGGCGTCACATGCTCTCAACGACACAAACAACGATCCATGGTGGCAAAAAACCATCCATTACAAGCTACGTGCTATCCAATGATCCTCTCGAAAATCGTGCTCGTAAAGTGGAACTGCAAGTTTGTGCATTTTTAGCTAAGCACCGCCTATCTCATTGTGTGAGCCTCTTTTAGTTTGATGAAAACAATATTCCCAGATCAGGAGTTGCAGAAAAAAGGGCGCCTTGGAAAACAGCGGGCATCAAAATTAATTCGACAGGTTTTTGGCAAACATCTTGTACGTGATATCGTCTGGATATCAAACCAGCATTCTAACGTCGTTCGACTGAATTTCCCTCCTGACGCACATGCAGTATGTAGCCCAGGACTTATTCATACTGACAGAGCTCTGGAAACCAGTCCATTTACCTTTTAGTTGATTAATAGATCATAGGTCAGGATTAGCTGTTTTAGGGTAATCTGGGGTAATCAACACCCTTCAGCTAGGGTAATTAGAGTCGCCTCGCGTGGAAACCCTGCTGCCTGTGGAACGACGGAGAGACAGTGCGCTCCAGACAGTCTTGAGGGTAGGATGTATGTCTTGGCTGCTCTGTCGTCATGTTCTCATGCGTAATCTCAATCCAAAAAGTCTCTCCTGATCTGGAAAAGTGGCTGAATGCTAAAGCTTTCACACTGATAGATTTATTGAAAGCAAAGCGTCAGTCTGATTGTATTTATTACGGTTGTAAATATAATTTTTTTATCAAGAACTATCGCTGAAATGATCTGTAGCTGAAATGATTTTCGATCTAAATTCAAAAGTAATTACCTCTAACAATAGTAACACAAATTGTTCGCTGTCATGCTATTATTAACACAAGATGGCTCGTGATAGGACTTAGACTGATATAATTTTTTTTACTTATTTCTATTTCCTTTTATCACACTCTATCGCGCATATTTCATTTATTTTGGTCTCTATATACATCTCCTGGGCAAGTTATATTTCGTTATTCCTTAGTTTGGGCATTAACAATAACGTCATAAAAGAAGCTATATCTGCGCGAAGTTTTATTGATTTGCCTCCATTCCTTATTCAACCAATTGACACATTCGTTTCTGCCAAGGCACTTGGCCTTCGTTTAAGAAGTAATTCTTGAATTTTCCACGAATACGTTGATATCTTATGCCGGCCTCCGTGAAATAGTTTACAGGTTAGAAATAGCATCTTCTTTTTTGCACGTACCTTGAATTACATTTCGACATCCTCACTCTCAGTCACTGTTATCTCCAGGGTTGCCGATTTTTTTCTGATTGAATAAAACCTCCATGAAAACGTACCAAAAATTGTTAGAGTGTACCAAATATATTAAACTAGCAATAAAACGAAAATTTTAGGGTTTTACCTACTTTTCCTGTTTGGATGAAATTTTTCCTCCTCTTCTTCCTTCATCTGCCAATTTTTTATTTAATTTGTTGACTAAGCTAACGTGATGGTTCCAATTTGTGCAATCTATGTTCTCTAACGTAAATTTTGATCGCATTCGTGCATTTAGTCTTGCTCATTTTAACGAAATCCTGCTTTTTGTTTTTCTGTAGTTAAACTCAAAAAATTCTCTAGCTGCAGCAAAATAAAGCGGTATTGACAAAAGCTGTAATTTACTCGGGAAGCAGCGAGTAACAAAGCTGCGTATCAGAATTTTTCAGACACAATTTCTGTCTTGAAAGGAGCATCTTAAACAAACAGTTCTCGCCACTTCATCTTTATCTTTTCATGCTGCTCTTCTTTCACGAAATTGGAGAAATGCATTGAATATGGTGTTATTGAATTACATTTATTAAGATCTTTCAATCCAAACTCTTCTAGTTTTTTGGTACATATTTTGTTGACATTTCCCAGGAGAATGCTTTGTGCAGCAGCACCAAAATAAATCTCATTTATATTGACATAGTTTGTGGGGTTGCCTACATTTATTTTGCAATTATTGTCATTCGAAATCAATAGATCCCTTTTTATGAAGTTGCCCATAATAAAATTCTCACTCAAGAAAAATTAAAATTCATTTTTGTAAGGGGAACTTGTACATTTTCTGAACGCACCAATTTCGGCACCCTGGGCATCTCACCCTCCGTCTAAACGCAAGTGGGGAAGCTTGAGCGGGTGAGAGGGGTAGGGTAGGGGCGTCACCCTGGGGAAGACACCCTCCGTGTAAACCCAGCTTCAGGGTGATCCGTGAGACGATCGCTGAGCATGGTCTGGTCGTGTCTGTACCTAAGAGGGTACCTAAAGGCCCCCTCACACGCGCAAATATGTCTGCAAACATATCTGAACTGGTGCTGAATTCGTGCGTTTGTACGCTCATTTCAGGTTGGCACAGACTGTCTGAGGCAGATGAGCTATGCTTGATAATTTTGGAGCGACCAGCAGTCACCAGCAGTGCTGCCAGCGCTAGGTTTTTAAACCTAGATCTAGGTTTTTTAGCTTCAGGCTAGGTTTCTAGGTTTTTTCTTCGAGAAACTAGCCAAATCTAGGTTTTTAGAATGAGAATGCATTAAACGCAAAAATCAAAACAAGAATTGAGGCTTACAATACAATTTTGCTTATGAAAATTAAGTATCCCTACGTAACAGATATACAATAATATTATACATGTCGAGAAAACGGAAATATTACTCGTTTCAGCCAACGAGTTTTAAACAGAGTGACCATTTAAACCGTGTCCCGGACGGCGTGAGTCGCTATTGTAGTCACTGTATTATAAGGTGGAAGGCTGTCCGCACTGTTCGCAAGGGTAAAATCGTCGTTGTGTTTCGTTAGCTTGTTTTTGCCTATTCTGTATAATTAGTTGGTATAAACAGTGCAGTGCAGAATCATGAGCGAAGAATCTCCAAAAAACAAAAGGAAAACATGGTACGTACAGTCTTTCAGAGAAGAATGATTACGAATGACTGGTTGCAAAGAGACATAGATAGTAAAGAATTGTGCCATTGTAAATGCTGCTCAGGTACGCTATAAAATCTAACCAAGTCTATGCTACTAACTCACATAAATACCGAAAAGCACCAAAAATCCTTTGAAATTGCCATATCTAACGTACGTTTTAACGAGTTTTTTTTACAGTACTAAGTCTGAAACTAATAAAATTGCTATTGCCGAAGCATTAATTACAGGTTTTTACGAGTACCATGTCCCTTTTGTACATATTGATCATTTTCTTAGAGCTTGCAAGCGAGCTTTCAGTGACAGTACTATTGTCAAGAAGATTGACTTTAAAAGAACAAAGCAAGATTAAATGTATAATTCAAAATGTAATTGCGCACTAAGAAAAAATGAGCTAAACATTTGTAGGAAACAAAAATTTTCTGTGTCAATTTATGAGAGCATGAGTGTATCTGTAACGCAAATGTTAGCTATTTTGGTGAGGTACGATATATAGATCCAAGTGACAACAAATTTTCAAACCCCTAGATGATATATTTCTAGGTGGGCGAACACTGGCATTGTCGGAGCAAGAACCCCTTCCCATTAATGAAATCATCAGCAAATTTAGAAAAAGACTGTGTGCATTTTTTAACAGCATTTTGTGTTCAAATTAAAAGAAGATTTTCATAGGATGAGAGAAGCATGACTGCGCAAGTTAAAATCTTAAACCCTAAAGCTTTACCAGCTAATAATGCACCGATATCCATTGCAACATTGGCGGCGCAGGTCAAAAATCTGGTACCTCAGAGCGAATTAGATGATCTTGACGATGAATATCGAAGCTTCAGAATGACTAAAGACTTGCACTGCACAGAGAACACCGAAAATGTCAGTATTCCTGAATTTTGGTTAAACATTCGATTCATAAAAGATAGCCTTGACCAGCCCAGGAAAAATTATCTAAATTTATGACTAGTTTAACAGTTATGCCGCATTCCTCAGCTTGCGCTGAGAGAATTTTCTCGGAAGTAAATAGTGTAAAAACGTCGCAGACGAAGTCCATGAAAGCTATTACAACCAGAGACCGAATTCTGGCTAAGCAATTAAAATATGAAGACGCATGGCCAATCATGCCCTTACGTGGGAGCCAGACAGATAAATGCATGAGGGAAAAGTCGTCATTTTGAGGGAAATGACGAGGAACAATACATATTGTGATAAGTGAACTGTATTTTTTTATTGATTCTGTACTATTTTTGTGTCACAAGTAAAAGTTTATTGTCAAAAATACATTTTAGGAGGCTAGGTTTTTTTGTTCAAATCTAGGTTTTTTCCCAAGTACGATCTAGGTTTCTCGAAAAGTAGTCGCTGGCAGCACTGGTCACCAGCAGTGCTTCCACTTTAGGGTAAAATACCCTATTTTAGGGTAATCAGGTGTTGTATAGGGTGGAGTTTAGGGTAAAGCAAAATTCCATGGTTTTTAGGGTAATTCGACTTCTGTCGGGGTAGCACAGCAAAATTGTGTGGGTAATTGCCTGTTTTCATTACCAATATCAAGTTTGCTCTCAAGTACCACATATACCTTGTGTAAGGTACATTGCGGAAGTACACTACCTGAAAATGTTCAATATGAGCCATATTTGGAACAAACTTAAAACTTGTCAAAACTTGCTATCAATGTAGTCTTTATTGCATGCTACGATACGACACAAATTGCTGTGCACATCGCTGCAGATCTCTCATATGTATATTGTTGCCAGATTTGCTGCATAAATAATACCTTGGTTTAGTAAAAGTAATGACAATAATTAAAGTGATAGGCAACTTGATATAATGTTTGAAATTTTATATTTTCTAGCCTAACATAACTAACTCGTTGATGTATCAAGATTTGCACCAATACATCGGTCATCGCCGTTTACTAGAATAGAACAGCTACATGACGTGTAAAAAAACAACACTGCCCGAGCCGAGGGTAGGTAGCTTTGTATCAGTCGAGTGCAATTAACTGTGTTACGTGCTGTCACATGCAGTATTGCATTGTGACAAAATATTTGGTTGCTTGCGTCTCAGTAAAATTGCTAATATTGAATAGATTCTGTGTCCGATGACGCTGCTACACCGCATATATGAAGAAAAGCAAAATTTTATCGTCTGTTAAGCCCTACTCACAAAAGTGGGAGAAAGGATGGAGGAGCGAACAACTGTTTCGAGACTGGCTAGAAAAGTCTGTCTTCTACCTCAACTAAAGATATGGCATATTGTACTATATGCTCAGCTACCATTAAGTTTGGTAAATCTGAGACTATTCTTCATGCTAACAGTCAACGCTGTAAAAATCTTTCAGTACAGAGAAGAAAACCACGAACTATAGCTTTGTTCATTTTATCACACGATCCAATTGACAAGTCAGGTATAAAAATTGAATTACGGACATGTACATATCTTTCTGAGCATAATTTGCCTATTTTGCCTATTATTTGACTCATTGCTAAAACTATTGAAACAAATGTTTCTTACAGAAAGTAAGCTTAGGGAAACAAAGAGCTTAAAGCATTATTAGACAATGTTTCGGTAAACATCTACATACTAAGTGATCTCGTCGTTGTCCTTAATGAAGTTAATATTCTGTAATAATTTATGAAACAACTATCGCAGTAAAGCTAAACAGCTCGGCTTCATGGTGCTATGCTGGAGTGAGAATGCAATTAAAAGCGCCTCTGTTGATCTCGTTGAAAAACGGGATAGCACAGCCAATGCATTGTTTCCTACACTTACAAAATATTTCAATGCTAAAAATATTAAATTGAGCGACACTGTAGGTTCTGTTCTGACACGACTAACGTTATGGGATTTAAACACTCTGTGGCTTCTTTGTTGAAAAAAAAAGAATTTTCGACTTCATAGAAGAAAGGTTGGCTTGGTGAAAATATAGATATTGGGAGTCAATAAAAAGGTTGTAAGATAGAAATCGAGGTTCTTCTTCCATTATTCTTGGCACTATAGGGCTTACTAACGTACGACTCCGATTCTTGGAGGAGCTACAAGTATTCGACTGTAGGCTTTTGGCTTTTCTAACATGTAGGCTTCAGTCAAAAAATGATCAGGCGATGTTCTGAGATTCTTAATTATTACGAGGCTCTTATTTGTAATTCAATAGGGCTAACTTTGAGCCTTAAGTAACTTCTGCTACGCCTTAACGTAAATTATCTCTACACTCAGTTAAATTCTCGCCAATCAGTACACTCAATTATTGAGTGTACTGATGGCGAAAATTTTGGGAAAGTCAAAATTCATCATTTAGTGCATCACATTCTTTGCCCCGTTCTTTGCATTTGCTCCGAGAATTGGGGTGTATGTGAACTTATTTCACATCTAAATTCCCCTAATTTGTTTGCGCAAAAAATGGTGAACCTGTGTTTGTGTTGCGTTCATTTTCTCTTACTATGCCTTTGCTTCTCTCTGCTAGTCAAGAGTACATCGCCTGGCCTCTTACTTTACGCCCATTGAGCAGAGCCTGTAACTAGGGAATCAAACAAAGAAGGTAAGAAGCGTGGCTTTAGTCTTCCTTTTTATAGTTAAACTTTCCAAAGATTGGAACCTTAACTTTTTTAATTAAGAAGGTAAACTATAGTGAAAGTAATATAAATTGTTGACCGTATCGTGACACATGTAACTCCGTATAAGCAGAGAATTTCATTTTCTAATATCCGCATAAACTCTGATGTCGTGTCATTTCTACACATATAAACATTGAAACATTGAATATTTTCATGTAATACCACCAATGGGATTATTTGAAATTTTAGGGTAATTTATGCATTTTTAGGGTAATCTTCAACAAAGTTTTAGGGTAGGAACTTTCACACTCGTGGAAGCCCTGGTCACCAGCTGCAAACCTTACCGTGACGTCAGTGCTAAGCCAGCGTTCGTGGGTTGTGCATGCATGTATTTTGCCCCTCTCCCTCTCTTCTCGCATTCTCATCTGTAGCGCTATGGAAGACAAACTCTTTTGGACTGAATTTTTGACGCTTTATAAAGAATTAACATCTCTTTGGAAAGTAAAATCAAAAGAGTACTGTGATAAACATAAGAAAGCCGCAGAGTATGAAGTACTTTTGAAGAAACTACAAGAAAAACACCCAGACTCTACGAAAGAAATATTAATAAAAAATTGAATAATATGAGAACGGCATTTAGGCGGGAGTTTAATAAAGCAGAAAAATCTCGTAAGTCAGGGTGTGGCACAGAGGAGATCTACTCACCTAATTTATGGTATTATGAATTATTAATGTTCACCAAAGATCAAGAAACGCCAAGCACCTCAGTGTCAAATCTGGATGAGTTTGCATTTTCTCATGAAGTGGTGAGTTGTATGCTTATATATTTCGCTATCAATTTTATTTATTCAAATTTAATAAACATATACCAAAAAATACTAAAGATAAACTGAAGCAGTGAAATTATTTTTATCAAGGATTAATAAAACAGCAAATTATAAATTAGTTTTTATGAACAAACTGGAAGTTGCTAATGAAAAATTTTATTTTCACGTATATTTGAATATAACTTTATGTATAGGTATTCTAAGGTGTGTCACAGAACTAGATATTATCAAATGAACTTCTAATGAAATTCTAAAGGCAACATTGAATTATGATGAATTATACTATAGTTAGCGTATGACCACAGTGTAAATACGGTGCATTAAACTGCATTCAAAATTTAAAAGCGAAGAATAAAATTCTGAACAATTTTGGGACGTTTTGGGAATAAATCCTACCATCAACTAACAAAAGACACACGACATGAAATAAATGTGATCAGTTACAGGCACTTAGAGTGCATGAGATTATAACCGTAAGTGCCTGTAACTGATCACATGTATTTCATGTCGTTTTCAGCTGATGATGGGATTTATCCCGAAACGTCCAAAAAATGCTTAGGTTTTCATTCTTCGCTTTTGAATTTTTGATAAACCCACGTTATCGCCAAGTAAAAATGTTCGTCAATATCCTTCATAAATTATAACAGGAAATTAATACAGAACTTTCCCTATAAAATTTCATTCCGCTTCTATGTTATTCTTTGAGTAATTGCATTTGGAAATATAGAAACTAATAAAATACCAATACTTATACTACATAGATTTACAAAATACCGTGCTTTTAATCTGTTGTGCACAGTGTAGAGTCAATGATTTGCTGTGATATCTGAGAACGAAATTGTTCAACAGTTTTCTCTGTATTATTGAACCATATCGTTTTGCCATGGGAGTGCGCCTTCATTATTGAAATAATTTGAAAAAGCATTGCGCACTGCTTTAGCATTGTTAGCAACCCTGACGTTATGAGTTCTTTGGATGTCGATCAAAGTATTGTTCGTTTGGTTGCTTTCAACGCCGCTTTGAGTATATACATCTCCCCTTTTCTTCCTTAAAAAGTTGTGGAGCATACAGCATGCCATAACCACTGCGTGAATGTTTTCTATTTTTAAATTTATAGGGGATCTAAAGAGTCGAAAACGTTGTGAAATAATTCCAAAAACATTCTCAACAACTCTCCGTGCTCGAGATAATCGATAGTTGAAAATTTTTGAGCCTTTGTTTAATTCTCGGGCACTGAATGGTTTCAAAAAGTCTTCACGGAGCGCAAAGGCTTCGTCACCAACAAAAACATACGGCAATACCGTATTTGTATTGGTCACAGGCTCTTCCGGGGGAATGTTCAACCTCTTCTGTTTTAATTTCTCATAGAACAATGTGTTGTCTATTACTCCTCCATCCGAAACTCTACCATTGGTGCCGAAATCACAGAGTATAAATTCATACTTTGCATTAACTATTGCCATCAATACTAGGCTATGAAAACCTTTATAGTTGAAATAATAGCTGCCTGCATTCGGTGGAGGAACAATGCTGACGTGTTTTCCGTCCACAGCGCCAACGCAATGAGGAAAGTTCCACATTTCTTCATATTCATCGGCAATCGCCTTCCATTCAGTGGCATCAGCAGGGAACTGGAAACAAAATTTCATTCTTAATTTTACACTTTTAAACATATTTTAGTAATACTAATTTCTGTATAAACATTGCAACAGTCTATTTTTTATGAATTTGGGGAGTTTCATCATAAATTCGTCTTTATCAATTATTATCCACGCTAAAGACGGCAGCTGTCGTTAATGAATTCTGTTTGTCTTTTGTGTGTGCGTTTTTGCACTTTCGTTTGTTTGTGTGCAAAATAACTCAAGAACGACAGAATGGATAAACACGAAACTTTCAGGACATGTTTCCCTAATACAGAGAAAGAAGTGATTAAATTTAAATGACAGTCGGTTATGGTCAAGGCGACCAGGGTAAAATTATGGCGCCGGCGTGAGTTGCCATCTATACAGCCCATTATGGCGTTTATACATGTAAATATTAACCTGACGTTTATTAATTTCACTTATATTATAAAATAAAACTTATTTATTTATTTCCAATAACCACATTTTAATATTCATGCATTCATTATTTCTCCTCAGACAATAAATGGAGATGAACATGAGCCAAGCGACACTGGAGAGGGACTTGAAGAAATCAGAGCTAATGATGCACCCTCAACTTCTTTTGCATCTGTGGCTGCAGCTCCAAAAAGGAAAAGAGCTAAAAAGGAAGAACTCTCACAGTCTGGTAAGGTGCTGGCTGCAATCACGCAACGCATCACATCCTCAAAGGTTGAGGACGAGTGGGATTTAGTTGCAAAAACTTTCGCTAATAAACTACGTCGGGCACCGTCCTCTATGCAACCAATTGCAGAGAAATTAATCAATGATGTCTTGTTTCTAGCTCAAATGAATGAACTAGATAGAAATACGCAAATAGTAAGAGGGCCTTTGAGCTTTACTTTGCAATGAATTTGTATTATGGATAGACATGCATTGTATGAATAATTTCTATTGTCAGTCATAAATGGATAGCAGTTGTGAGGCTAATTATGTATCTGATATTACATTGTGTTCCTAACGGAACTATTAATGTTTCAACTCTATCGGTTTTCTTTATATCATGGTTTATATACAATCACAGGTAATTGTCTATCTGATATTACATTGTGTTCATAACGGAACTATAAATGTTTCAACTCTATCGGTTTTCTTTAAATCATGGTTTATATACAATCACAGGTAATTATCTATCTGATATTACATTATGTTCGTAACGGAAATAATAATGTTTCAACTCTATCTGTTTTCTTTATATCATGGTTTATATACAATCACAGGTAATTGTCTATCTGATATTACATTGTGTTCATAACGGAACTATTAATGTTTCAACTCTATCTGTTTTCTTTATATCATGGTTTATATACAATCACAGGTAATTATCTATCTGATATTACATTATATTCGTAACGGAACTATTAATGTTTCAACTCTATCTGTTTTCTTTATATCATGGTTTATATACAATGCATGCCTTTTCACATTTAATTTCATCGTTTTTTCTAATAAATCTTGGAGAGCTAATTACAGTTTTACTAACCTTCATATATTGATGACGTAGCACAGTCCAAATCGCTCGGCAGGTCTCAGGAATGATTTTTCCAATGGTATTTGGCGCTATGGCAACAGAGAACTTGAGATCTTCAAAAGATCGTCCAGTAGCAAGAAATCGCAGAGTCACCGACAGACGCTCATATGCAGGAATAGATTGTCTCATAACTGTATCTTCTTTGGATATTAATGGAGATACTAGATGCAATAGCTCACAGAATGTTTCGTAGTTCATACGCATATAATTATGCCAATCTCCTGGTTCAATGCTGTGGAGTTCATTCAGCAATTTCACATTTGAATGTTCACTTCTTTTAATGAACCATCCCTTAGCCCATTCGAGCGAGTTTTCGCGGCTCTTTTTTTTTCTTTTTCATTGCGAAAATAGCTAAACCCATCAGCTGTAGCAACTCGCAGTCTGGAGCCGCCATTCTTGCTCGTACTCTCTACGTGACTGCTACTGGCATACTGAAGCGTGTGCCAGTCTTCGTCAAGTTGGAAGTGCGTTGTTTGCATCGTGTGAGGGGCCTTGAGACCGTCTCACAAAACGTTGTTCAGATTGTTTGCAGACATATTTGCGCGTGTGAGGGGGCCTTAAGGGATGGCTTAGTTACCACCACGCTGATGAAGCCGTCACAGAGGTGTCTGCTGTGCTTGCCACTGGAGAGAGTCTCGATAATACCATTTGGGGGCTCATTTGCTGCATCATTTAGGCACCGATCAGACGCTTTACCTTGTTCGGCAGATCCGTAGTTATCTGTTACGAGAGCAGGTGAAGCGTGAGCTGTCTGGATGCAAGGCTTGTCAGCGGATCGATCTCGCTTTGCGGGAAGAGAACCTCGTGATGCAAGGAGGTATTTCTGCGGAGGAGAACTGGTGCCTGGTTGCGGTTGACGTGACCCATTACGGTGCCAAACTTAACCTGTCCATGGTTGACTGTGAACCCTCGCGGTTCGCCATCTGACGAAGGCTACTGAATGAATCAGCAGCGAGTATCACCGCTCAATTGCGAGAGGTTGTTGGACAATTCAACGGCGTTTCGGTCAGCAGCTGATGAATGGGAAATTTCTTTGCGATTTCGTGCCGCTTACTCCCCGAGTGGCAGCGGAATCGTCGAGAGGAATCACAGGACGATCAAGAGGATCACCGCTATGAGGGGTATTTCCCCTGAGGAGGTCACATTTTGGTATAATGTGATGCCTCGGAAGGAGACTGAGGCTGGTTCGGTCCCTTCGAGCAGTATTTTTAGGTACCGCTGGCGACTACCCGTTTAATGTCAACCTCTAGGTGTTTGATGACTGCGAAAACTACAGCTTTGTTGTTGGTGACAAGGTGTGATTTAAGCCCCCACTGCCCTCTGCACGAAGCAGTACGGTCGTGACGGTCGGTGCGACCGGCCGTGGAGGGAGTATATATGGAGGGAGCATAGCCGTCTGTGAAGAGAACCAGTTTTTGAGATTTCTCCTGTGTCTGTGGTAACCAATAGCCGTCTCGCGAGTGTGACGTCAGCACGGAAGCCAGTTACCTACCAACTACGCTAGAGTGCGCACGCGCTCGCTGAATGCTCTTCCAGCTGTTTAGTTAATCATTCAGTCGTTAATGATTAATTCGGGATTCTAAGACTCCGAAAGATAATAAATTGTGTTTCCTCACTTGAAGACACTTAATAATATCAAAATTACTAGCAAAGATACATTAAGAGTTGAAAACTATAAAGTTTACAGGCCCTTGATTATAACAAATTAGAGCGACTTGCACGCGCACCTCACCCTTTGACTTGTGGTGAGGTACTTATCTTGCTTTGGAAAATGAGAGCCATTGAGAGGAAGGGTTGTAGGGAAGGTGGGTGGAGCAACTTCAGCCAAGCGTCTGTGGTTGGCTCAGAATCGGGCATGGAGCGTGCCCGAGTGTTTAAACTTTTGCAGCCAAATTGAGCCCGATCGGAGTGCGCCATGCTCCCTCCATATATCCTAGCTCCATGCGACCGGCGGTCTGCAGCATCTCTGTGAGCGGCCGCGCTCGTGTGAGGTTCCCGAGCTTGTACGATCGGTACATCGTCCTCGATGTTTATTGTTAGTTGGACTGCGACAGAGCAAATCTGTGTGGCTATGTAACGGACAGACCTTTGTGCGGAAATTGTTCTGTGGGTTGGGCTTATGTCGGGCGATGTAGCAGTGATTGTGAGGGGACGGAAGAGACCACAGGCGGCTAGGCCGATATATATATCCGTATTGAAAAAATATAAGGAAAAATAATAAATATCAGAAACAAACTTCCTTTTGCTACATAGAAAACTACAGTGGAGTTCAGTGTAATCGTACGATTGGGTATATGAACATAGCAAATGTGTTTACGAACATATTAATTATTGATTGAGGGGTTGATGTTCAAAGTAAAATGGTTAGATTTGTTTATTTAGCGTCTAAAACTATGAGATCAACATCTGGGACTCGGGACAATTTTTCATTCATACGCATCAACAAGTACGCAAAATAATTAGGTCGGAGCGACTAAAATGTTTACCACAACAAAAATTTATGATGTTTCCTACTTAAGCTAATAATACTGGTACAAAAGAATTCACCGGGGTCAAAGACATTGGAAGGATTGTTGTACAATGCTAACCATAACATTTTCAACATAGCTGGAACAGTACAAAAAGAAAAAAAAAAGAAAAAAGAAAAAATATGTATTTCCAAGTCGTCACATGAGATACATGCCAACATATTGGCTTTTAAAAGTTTCTTAATATAGGACATCCTAAAACAAATATTCCATACGAGGAGTACTAATTGACAAACCATCCGAGGTGTACAAGTAGATAAGCCGTACGAGGTATAATAATAGACAAACTATACGAGGTGTACTAATAGACAAACTATCAGAGGTGTACAAGTAGATAGACCTGTATTGGGTGCCCTAGCGGAATTCGATCTTCGCTTTGGCACGCAATTGAACGGAATACGTAGGGATGCCAAAAGAACACGAGGTTTCTTCGGTTTTTATTTCTTATCCCGTTGACTCCGTAAACTGCACAAACAGGTAGAGTTCAGGTTTTTGGCATGACAGTACGAATTACAGAATTCCAGTTCCAGATAGTAGCACTTAAGAGAGTAGCACTCAAGAGAGTAGCACTCAAGAGAGTAGCACTCAGGAGAATAGCACTTAAAAGAATAGCACTCAAGAGAATAGCACTTAAGCGAATAGCACTCAAGAGAATAGCACTTAAGAGAGCAGCACTCAAGAGAGTAGCACCTAAGAGAGTAGCACCTAAGAGAGTAGCACTCAAGGGAATAGCACTCAAGAGAGTAGCACTCAAGGGAATAGCACTCAAGAGAATAGCACTTAAGAAAATAGCACCCAAGAGAACAGCACTCAAGAGAACAGCACTCAAGGAATAGCACTCAAGTAAATAGCACTCAAGAGAACAGCACCCAAGAGAATAGCACTCAAGAGAACAGCACTTAAGAGAAATAGCACTCAAGAAAATAGCACTTAAGAGAATAGCACTGAGAGAACAGCACTAAGAGAACAGCAATGTATGGAAGGGGTTAATAGTTGTCAGTCCAAAACATAACGCAGCGAGAGGCCGTCGCAACAACTGAGAAGAAATAAGTCTCTCCGGCTAAAGAACACATTGCCAAAGAACATTCTCCAGCTAAAGAACACATTGCCAAAGAACACCTTGCTAAAGAACACCTTGCTAAAGAACACCTTGCTAAAGAACACATTGCTAAAGAACACTCTCCAGCCAAAGAACAAATTGCCAAAAAACACTCTCCAGCTAAAGAACACATTGCTAAAGGACACCCTCTAGCTAAAGAACACATTGCTAAAGAACACATTCCCAAAAAAACACTCTCCAGCAAAAGAACACATTTGTAATACGCACACAGGACCAAAGGAGGACAGCCTACTCACACACACATTGATTACAACTATTTTAGCGTCTGAGTCAGCATGTTAAAATTTCAGATTTTCAAGATAAGAAACACGTTTCATTCTCTACATGGAGTACACAACAAGGCAAGTCTAATTTTATAAATCACACATGGAAGTCTTTACTTGTCATCTTATTATAATCTTTAGACTATTAGATATGTGCACTGTGGTCAGAGGAGGACAGCATGTTGACACACTAATTTTAATTTTAGGTACCGGCTTCCTCTGACTGTTTGCATAACCAAATGCTACAAAGGCAATGGTTGCAACCTCGATAGAACAATCTGACATCGCTTTAGAATACTTACAGACGATGGGGGAAGGTCCCTCACGTTAGAAAACTTGGAATAGCCTATTTCAACATACAAAAGGAATGACTACTTGTTTTTCTTTACTCTACCTGTGGGAAGGTAAATGTTTAAAGATTAGGTCTCTGATGCAGGAGCAAGCTAAAATAGTAACTGCGGACTAGTGCTACAGCCTATCCAGTCGCAGAATATCAGAACTTAAGATACAGCAGATCAGCCATTGTCAAAAAAATCCTATTTTCAAAAAAAAAACGGCTACCTCATGATCAGCCTAACACTGAAAGCATCTACCCTGTCATGACTCGCCAATTAAATTACTCAACTTATAATACAGGGCAACAAGTACACATTGACAAACGTCGCCTTGAAAACACAAATCACATGGGCTAGTGGTCTCATGAATTTCTGTGTATATTCCCAGTCTATTTTTGAAAGTGCTTTAACTCTAGGCTTCTACATTGCTGACTGGCGCAACTTGCCCAGCACAGCTCATGGGTGAGGAGCCAACAAATATTTGATAAAAATATTTTATTTTTTATTAGTGAAATTTGAGTTATACAAGGTTAATTTGAAATTGCTGGTATCTGTTATTTGCTAATTTACGTCCAACGTTTTTATGCTAGAACACGTCACTTGTGATTTGTTAAACTGAAGTTCAATACCCAGCTCAAAATTCAGAGTAAAAATCAATGAAAAAATTTAAAATTTAATCTCTAAAATTTACACATTCAATGGGCCTGCTGAAATGCGGTTATTTCACAATCTGAGCCGTTAAATTTCTAGCATCGCAATACAGCCTACTGTCTAGAGAAAGCGCTAGAATAATATCACAGCATCACGACGGCTAGTCTGACTCAATGTAGGTGGTTCGCCGGCCGCCAGAAACATCCTTGAACGCTGTAGCGGCCGGCTGTTCACCGCTGTCAAACACAAAGACACATAGTGGCGAATCGACAATATAGCTAGTTCAAAAACACGTAGTTAATAGTTTTCTGACACAATAATCACCACCAAAGTACACGAAAACTTGAAATTATCCGGGAAGACGTTGTTTCCTCTTTGCGCACTTTATTCAAATAACACGCTGCGTCAGTCTTGCGAACCAGCGCGGATCCGCAGAATGTTGCCGAAAAGAACTTCTCAAAATTCGCGTCTGGTAAGACGCGACAAGACCATACGAGGCATATTAATTGACAAAATATACGAGGCGTACTAATAGACAAACCATTCGTGGTGTGATCGTAGTCTAACAAAAGTTCTATACTAGGAGTACTAATTGGCAAACCATCCGAGGTGTACAAGTAGATAAGCCATACGAGGTATAATAATAGGCAAACTATACGAAGTGTACTAATAGACAAGCTATCACAGGTGTACAAATAGATAGACCATACGAGGCAGATTAATAGACAAAATGTACGAGGCGTACTAATAGGCAAACCATACGTGGCGTGCCAATAGTCTATCTCTGTCAAGGGTAGTTGAATGAGATATGAAAAATATGCCCTAAAAATATGCAAAACCCTATCACCACCAAAAACATATTTCATATCTTCTCGATATTCACCACATCATGCGGACATGGGTACATGGGATAAAATAGAGATACAGTGTAAGCCGGTTACCACTCATGATTGACAAATATCTACAAAATATTGGTAGAAATGGGTAAACAAATATATACTCAACATCAAAATTCATAGCTTGTACAATATACGGACAGAAAGATAATTTTACTACGATTCATATGCTCAAATTGCACTTTACTTCATTAATTATATTTGACATTAATCCGATTCACAGAAACGCCCTCTGGGGAAGTGATACATCTATTTTTGAATCATTTCGCTCGTGCAATAAAATTTATTAACCGGATGGTTTTTGCGTAAAGAAATGAAATAGAAACATGTATATCTATATATGTAGATACATATATATACCTACACACGTACACACACATATTAATATATATACTTATTGAAAATAAAATATTAGAAAAAAAATACATTCATAAAATAAAAGATAAAAGCAACCTACCATCTACTACACAGAAAATGACAGTTGAGCTCACTGTAATCCTAAGAAATTTTTCGCAAAAAAAACTAACTAAAAGGAAAAGAAGACTTCGAAAACATAAAAATGAACTGATTTTTAATTTCTTCACAGAAATTTTTTAAGAAAAATCAGGTTATAGTCAAGAAGCAACACAACTCTTCAGCATTATACGGACATGTGTACGTGGGATAAAATGGAGTACCATTGAGGCCGGATATCACATCTGGGTGGAGAATATTCACAAAATTTGGCACATATAGGTAGATTAGGCTTTGATCCAAAGTGATAATTTTAATTACAGAAATTTAGAGTTTTTTCCGATTTGAAAGTTCTTTGCTCGTGTGCGCTGAACGCACGGAAAAAAATAAAGAAATAAAAAGACTAAGTGCAATGCTTAAATTACCCCCTTCCCCCCAGCTCAGCCGAAAATCGATTGAAAACATCTTCGAGAATGATTTTGAAATAGCGAGACAACGTTGACCAAAATTTAATTCATTATAAACTTTGCACATCCCTCACATCTATAAACCTGTTTATTGGTGTACACACAAAATGTATTTCATGGTATATTTGTCATACGGACGTTAAATATTAATACAGAAAAGAGAAAGAAATAGCAAAATAAAGATGAGGAAATACTCCTAATTATGGAAAGAACGTTCGTTCTGCTGCATTGAACTGACGGCTGTGGTGCTCATTGTTGTCGACAGAAATAAGTAAGATGAATATACGAATCGCTTAGCAAACGTAAAATAAAATAGTTTCTAAATTTCTAACAGAAATTTCAGGAAAATTAAAATTTCTGATAGATGGGAAGTTCATACCGAAATGCTGCAGGCCCTATGACAGAGATGCAAAATGACGTGACACATTTACTCTAAATTCTTTTCCAGTTTTAGAGTTTTTGATATGCTGGGGAAGCTTGTTCCACAAAAAAGCTCCAGAAACTGAGAGAGCTTTTTGTCCCACGTTAGATGAACGGTAACTGACTAAAACATCGTTCCTCCGGTTTGGTCTTTCGCTTGGGATATTAGATGGAAAAAATTTTACCACCTCTGCATTACTTTGAGGGAGGTACAAAAAGGAGAATACTCGTCGAGCTTTCTGGATCATAAATCTGTTCGGTATTGGGATCCAGTCGAGTTTTTTTTAAAAGAGGGGTGACATGATCGTATTTATTGAAATTTCCTTTGCATACCACTTTGGCGGCGAAGTTTACACATTTTTGCTACTCTTCCTGACGACATTGAGGTAAATCTCCCCACACAAGACTGCAGTAGTTCAGACGCGATAAAACTAAAGACTGAATCACTAATAATCTAGATTTTTCGTCAAGTGTGATCTTTATACGATGAAATAACATTAAGGTTCCGTTAATTTTGTTGCACATTGTTTCGACGTGTGAATTGAAAGTCATATTTTTGTCAAACCAAACACCCAGATTTTTAACCTTATCTACTGGTTTAATTGTATCATCTCCAAATGTTAGCTTGAATGGTGGTAAATTTTCAATCGCATTCTGTGACCCAAAAATAATGCATTGCTTTTAACTTGCGTTGAGTTTGAGGCCATTATGATCATACCACAATTTCAGATTTCTCAGAAGGTTTTCAGCGTTGGCTTGTGTTTCTTTTAAATCCGCTGTTGAGCTTGTCATGGCAATTTGCACGTCATCAGCATACATTGAGATTATTGTGTTTGCCGGCATGGTGGGGAAATCATTGATGAAAATTGAAAATAGGAGTGGGCCGATGATTGAACGTTCAGGAACGCCAAAATTATTTGGTATGAATGATGACATTGTGTTATTCAAGCACACTGCATGAGAGCGATTTAGTAGGTAGCTTTCAAACCACTGAGTGTCTATTCTGAGGTTTGAAATTTTTTGTAGAAGTTTCTTATGCTCAACACTGTCGAAAGCTTTGGAGAGATCAAGCAATAGTAAGAGAGTTATTTTTTTGGTCAATATCATTGTAAATTTTTTCTGTTTTGTTCAACATGGCGTCCTGAGTACTGGTATTCCTTCTGCAAGCATATTGATTGCGATGCAGTAGATGTGACTCGTCTATGTGAGACGAGAGCTGGTTTGTTATTACTTTTTCTAATATTTTGGACACAACAGTCAGGAGACTAATTGGTCTGTAGTTTGACGCTATGTCGATATCACCAGATTTATGTAACGGCTTAATAATGGATAGTTTCCATTGATCGGGAAACTTGTTCGTGACTATAGATGTATTTATTATCAAGCGAATAAGATGTGCTGTGACAGGGAAGCTGTCTTTTATATGTTGGAGGCTTATGCCATCATGTCCAGTCGCTTTAGTATTCTTTAGTGAGTATCAGATTTTTCGTATCTCGATGACGCTAACTGGCTTTGGTCTCCACTTGTTGTTTCTATTTGGGGATGAAACATCGCTCGGATTTGCCTCTGTAGATGTGTCTGAAACTGTCCTGGATACTTCATTGAAAACATCTTCGCCAACTTTTGAGAAGAAAGTGTTAAAGTCATTCGCCATTTTTGAGGGGTTGTCAAAAGTGCTTTTGCAGTCTGAATTTTTATACTGAGCAACTTCTCCAATGATTTCCCAAGTTCTTTTAGGGTTTTGTTTTGCCGCCAAGAGTTCTTTGTGGAAGTAGTCCCGTTTTGCTTCCTTAACTTTTCTTCGTAGGATTTTATCATGATCTTTATATAATTTTCGACGCGTACTGTCTGATTTATTCAGTTTGTACTCACGCTGCAAATTTCTTTTAGCTCTGCTCAACCGTATTATCTCATCTGTTATCCATTTAGAAATTCTTGGCTTAACTTTCTTCGTAATGAAAGGTGCGCATTCGTTAAGAGCTGATACGAAATTTTCGGTGAAAAGCGAAACTTGTAGATTGACATCATCGGTGTTTTCCATGCCTTGAAATTCACTCTATCTGTCTAATAGCTTTTCTTTAAATATTTCAGGGGAGTAGTGGTTTTTCATGCGATATGTAATGTAACTAGATTTCTGTTTCTCTTTTGCAATATTGATTTGGCCTTCTACCGAATGGTGATCAGAAAAGGACGGTAAGATTTCCGTGCTGAGTACTGCTTGGGGATTGTTTGTAATGGTAAGAAGAGTTTTAGGTCAAGAAGAGTTTTGGAAGTGTTGGTAATTCGCGTTGGTTCTTGGACCATTTGAGAAAGATTAAGTCTGTGCAGCATCTTGCTTAGCTGATTGTTTTTATTTGTCAGATGTACGTTAAAATCTCCGAAAACATAGAAAGACTTTTTGGCTGAAGAGATTGATCTAAGCATATTTTCCATGAAATCTAATGTTGGACGAAGAGATGCTGACGGATGTCAGTAAAGACTGCCGATAATGAAAGACTTGTGTTTGTTTATTTTAACATTAAGCCAAACCATTTCTAAGTCTTCGCATTTTTCTTTTATCGGAACTAAGGATGTAGAGTAGACATCTTTGATGAAAATGCATGAACCGCTACCTCTCTTACTCTTGACTCCGTCATAACGGTACAATTTGTACCCGGTAATGCTGAGATATGAGCTTTCGACTCGTGAATCGAACCATGTTTCAGAAACGCATAAAATATCGATATCGTTAGTGATCAACATTACTCGTACGTCATCCATTTTACCATTGAGACTGCGAGCATTCATGTGCAATATTTTGATATTAGTTATCTCAATAGGCAGATCTTTAGTGGAGTTATTGCATTTTTTAGGTCTAGCAGGGCATTTAGTATTCGTCTCTAGGTCTTTATTGCCGCGTTCATTGTTTGTGATTTCAGCTTCAAATTCAATTTGATAGTAGCAATAGCTATAAAAATGTATAAATTCAGTGAAATTCTCATTAACATTTAAATAGCATGAGTATTGCCATTAAAAATCTTACTCTAAATTATCATTAACAATTGTCTACTTATAATTAGTAATCTTAGAAGTTTTTGTGTAAAAGCACATAAATAAAATAATACCGCCGATGGACGTTCGAGTCTTTGAATCGTTAGGATGGCAACACCGCGGCTGACGCAGTTGTAGGTTCGTCACTTCTTGCTTGGTTGTCGCCCCTTGTGGTTCAGCGCTTTGTAAGTGAAAATAAGTGTGTTTTCGACTTTAGAAAATCTTGCTTAAATATTAGGTGTTTGTCATTGTGTTTAAGATAAGTGAAGTTCCATCAGGTGCTGGTATTTTAAAGATGTGCAAAAATCGTTCGTTGATATTTCTTGCGAACTGCACGGCGGATTGCCGATGTGCTCACAAAGATGGCGTAGCGTAAACAGGCTGTGTCATGTCATTTTTTATGTTCAAGATTACACTTTATTTATGTTTGAATATTTTCCTTTTTACTACGAGATATACTTGCAGTGTTTTTCAGTATAATTGACATGTGAATGGTTTAGGACTGCCTTTTGATTTTCTTACGGATATATCATAGAGTACGAAATTCATTCATTCATATTCCTGCATTTTTTAGCTGTTTCATATTTCATTTATATTCCACGAATCGTGTGCTTAAATCACATGTAGTTTTTCCATAAATCCACAAAAATGATTAACAGATTACGACTGCTCTAAAATCACAAGTCTTGTACTGTCATGCTTATATGTGTAAACCATGAATAAAGGAACAGCCATTACCAGCTGTCAAACCTTTCCTATTCTTCATGAGCCTGTAATGAAACTAATAGCTTTGAGTTTAATCTGTGGAAGAAGTTCGGGGTTTTTCTCCGTGATGGGAAATATTTATTACAATGCTAGGGATGACTGTTGTGGATTATTCTTGGTGCCTCTTCGGAATATATAAATTCGCTTCTTCGATTGTTCCAGATGCATCGCCGTCAAGAAACGCCACTAAACATTCCCTGGGCCTTAATGTTTTACCTCTCGAGTTTTACACTCGACTTTTACACTTGAACCTTACACTGGAGTTCTTACGCTCACTAAGCATTAAGTCCCCTTGAATTATACTTACAACTCAAACTTCGAGTTACACCATTTTACTCGACCTTAGTGCCTTGCATTTGCCTCGGTTTTGCGAGCTGATTTCAGCCTGGTATAATTATCTAATTTACTGGCTAATTATCCATCTGCTCAAACTACGGACATTTGTCTTCAGGGTGTAATAATTCTCATACTCCAAGACCAAGTAAAATTGATTGACCATCATCAATCACGGCTCAAAAATTAAGACTTGAAGCCATTCCTAAAGCCCTAATTCTCTGGCTTGTTAATTGGCCCGTACCCTAAAATTTACTTCCACCAAACACGCACACGTACCTCCTGTCAACGTCATCCCTCGCCGGAGCACTCGCCCGGCGCAGACTTCGCCCATCTAAGAGAAGATCGTCGGAAGTTCAAGCACGCCATCGGTCCCACAGGCTTCCTCCAATAAAATATCCAAAGCTGAGTCCCCTAAAAGAGTCTTCATTATCCCCTCTTTTCGCAATTTCGAGAACACTATCGAGAAAGATTATGATTGGACGTTAATACCTATATTACAGTTTAATCGTACCCACCAATCGTAACACTGGTGACCTTCCCAGAGTGACTCCAGCTTTCAAGCTTAAAAACTATTCAACTCGATAAGTGTTTGAGAAAACGTGAGAGAGGATAATGTTGGCATATCATTGTAATGATAAGTTCCCATTGTCGTAGTTTTCTTGAGAATATTCCATGGATGTACTGTGCTAACGGTTCTCTGAGCAGCTCCAAATTTATTTTTTTCTCATTGCTGTTCCCTGTCTCTTGTCTCATGTGCCACAGTAGGTAGAAAATTTTTTTTTCACCTTCTTTCGTGCTTTACGCGTATTTCTGACGGCCGTAAAACTTTTTTTCCTTTTTCTTTTCTCGTTTTATGTCTTTATTTGAATGTTTGAGTAGGTAATTAAAAAAACGCAAACCTTTGACACTTTAATACCAAAGTTATTAAGCATTGATCACGTAAATTCAGTGCCGTTATAGCTTAATTTTGCATTCAAAACAAAAATTGCCAGTATGCCCGACACAGAGAATGTTGCAGATCCAGCGCGCGCAAAGCCTATAACTCTCCCACCTCTCATACCAGCAGAAAGCCAAACTTGGTTCAACCAAGTTGAGGCTATATTTCGATACGATAATATTACCAACCAGAGCGACATGTTTCATGCATTAATAGCTGCTGTGCCCACGCAAATGCTAAGCGACTCTAATGAACTCATAATTGACCCGCCTGCTGTTAACCCGTATGGAACCTTCAAAGGAAAAATTCTAGCCAAATTGCAGTTGTCCGACGTGGACAAGTTTAGGTCCCTTGTTGATGCCTCAGCAATTCCACCTGTCTCCGTCACTTTCTCTCCGACTTCGTTAGTTAAGGAACTTAAGAAATTAGCAGCCGGTGTTGGCGTAGCTGAGGGATTCCTCAAAGAAGTATATATGAGCAAATTGCCGACTACCGTGCGGCCTTTCCTGTCGATGGTCGGCCCGAACGAAAGCCTCGAGACGCTAGCTCAAGCCACAGAGACAGTGATGCGCAACCTCGACATGTCACACACACCGCAGATAGCTTCCTTGAACGCATCAGCTGCGATTTTTAGCCCGTCAAATGCTCCTAATATTCAACCTCCTACTTCTATGGAATCAATGCAACGCGAAATCGCAGAGCTGAAACAAGCTTTCCAGAACTGCCAGTTAGGTCATAGTGTAGCTCACATTCAGCCAGGCTCAGGGAATTTCTCACGCTATCATGCCTATGACTATCCTCCTCCCTCTCCTCAACGCTTTGATAGAGGTAGATCTCATGATAGGTCAGCTCAAAACCGCCGTTTTAGGTCGCGCTCTCGCGATGCTAATAGTAATTTATGTTGGTACCATCATAAATTTGGTGACTAAGCACGAAAGTGCGGTTCACGATTCTGCCCACGTTATACCGAAATGATTTCGGGAAACGCGAACAGCGACGCATAGTAGCGAGTACTGCGTTGCCTAACCCCCAGACTACTCGCCTCTTAATCATATTCGATCCTATTACGAAGTATCGATTTCTGATAGACACAGGCTCATCCGTGTCAATTATCCCAACCACGGCGAAAGACAAAAATAATAATTTGTTGGCGACACAACGTGCCGCAAATGGCACGCCAATAGCATGTTATGGGGAGAGAGTACTCACGTGCAGTCTGAGGTTACGGCGAAACTTCACTTTTAACTTCCTCATAGCGGAAGTAAACGAGCCCATCATCGGTGCCGATTTTTTAGCAAAGTTCGGATTGATAGTGGACGTTAAAAACCGTATAATTAGGGACGAGGAGACACAGATCTCAATTCCCGCTTGTGGCATAACTAGAGCTAATGCTTTGCATTCCTTCTCTATTGCTTTCAAAAAAGAGTGCATTTTCGAGCAGGTTCTCGCAGAATACCCTGCATTAACAAACTCTAACTTAGCTTCTAAAAATATGCAGAAAAGCACAAAACACTTCATTGAAACAACTGGACCGCCAGTTTACTCTAGAGCTCGACGTTTACCACCTGATCGATTGGCTTTAGCCAAGAAATAATTTGCTAGGATGTTAGACAGCGGCATCATCCGCAGTTCCAAAAGCCCTTGGGCTAGCCCTCTCTTGCTAGTACCCAAGGCTAACGGTGAATTCAGACCGCGCGGAGATTTCCGCAGGTTGAATGCCGTTACTCTACCTGACCGCTTCCCTATCCCTTACCTACATGATTTTAGTGCAAATTTAGAGGGAGCAGAAATTTTCTCAAAAATAGACCTCCAGAGCGCCTTCCATCAAATTCCACTTGAGGAAAGTGCTATACCTAAGACCGCGGTAATCACTCCGTTTGGTCTCTTTGAATTCCTGAAAATGCCGTATGGACTGAGAAATGCATCTCAGACCTTCCAAAGGCACATGGCTGAGATCTTCTCGGATCTCACCTTTTCCTATGTGTATCTTGATGATATTTTGGTGGCATCCGCAACCCCGGAGCTACATAAAGACCATTTGAGGGTCGTGTTTGAAAGACTGTCCGACAACGGACTCCTGGTAAATCCTGCCAAATGTGAGCTCGGAAAGCCATCACTGATTTATTTAGGTCATGAAATCTCTAGCCTAGGTCTGAAACCTTTGCCTTCCAAAGTAGAGGTAATCAAAAACTTCCCTCTTCCACAGACCCAGAAGGAACTGAGAAGGTTCCTAGGTTCTGTTAACTTCTACCACCGCTTTATACGCAATTGCGCGCAAACTTTAGCTCCCTTGTCAGATTTGCTGGAACCAAAGAAAAAAGGTAAATCTACCGATGTCAAGTGGACGGATTCAGCACGTAAAGCTTTTGATGAGATTAAGCACAAGCTAGCTACCGCGAATGAATTATCCTACCCGATTGCCAATGCTGACTTCAGTTTGGTCGTTGATGCCTCCAGTACTGCCGTAGGTGCTGTTTTGCAACAAAAAGTAGGTACTAATATCTCTCCTCTTGCCTTCTTTTCCAAAAAGCTATTGCCCACTGAGCGTGCTTACAGCGCGTTCAGTAGGGAACTCCTTGCTATCTACTTGTCTGTGAGACACTTTCGTTATGCTCTAGAGGCAAGGGAGTTTGTGATCTACACAGACCACAAACCCTTGACCTCAGCGATCAAAATGCCATCTGAGCGTCACTCGCCAAGAGAAGCTCGACATCTGTCTTTCATTAGTCAGTTCACCACAGATATCAGGTACATTAAGGGTCTCGACAATACAGTTGTCAGGCCGCACAGGGGTTGCCGAGCCTTTTTGTGTTAGTTACCCATAATCTTAAGTATTTTCTTCATGTGTCCAGCTCCCTGAACGCCGACTTGTCTGTTTCTCTGTGCTGATGTTGCGTCTGTGCATTTACTTTAGTTAGCCCTTAAATATCATTTCTATTACATGTCGATATTCCAATGTTTCTTGTGTTATCTAGCTAAATACGACTAATATTTTAAATTCAATTTTGAGTGTTGTACCCTGTTATGCCGTAGCTCACGTCTGTACGAACTATTTTCGCAATAGAAAATAAATCACTGTCTTTGTTAAAATATATCAGTGTATGTAATAGGGACTTCGAAGATATTCAGCATTAAACAAGTCACGGCCTGAGGTCAAAAGAGTTTCCTTTCTCCTTATTGCCACAGGCTTTAGTCTCATACGAGACCTCGCCTAATAAGGGGTTTAAAGAGCCACCTCGGAAGGACTAACTACTTCGCTTAGTTGGTCGATTAGGAAGACGGTGTCGCAGTTCGGCACTAACGGAATTCATTTCTGTTGCCCTAGCAGTCTCATACGTCGCAGACAGTTGCTCGTCTTCCTAACGGTACCGCCGTAGTTCGGCACAAAACGGAATTTACTTCTGTTGCCCTAGCGGACTGAATACGGCGTAGGCGGTACCCACACACACACCTCACCCTAGCGGTACCACCGTAGTTCGGCACATAACAGAATTTACTTCTGTTGCCCTAGCGGACTGAATACGGCGCAGGTGGTACCCACACTAACCTCACCCCCACACACAACGGTACCGCCGTAGTTCGGCACTAACAGAATTTACTTCTGTTGCCCTAGCGGACTGATTGCGGCGTAGGCGGTACCCACACGAACCTCAGGAAGGGCAGCTGCGAAGAAAAGCTAGCGCCCCGGAAAAAGGTAGCTGCACAGAAGACAGCCCCCTTTTCCACGAACCCTCACGTCGACCGCACGACGGTATCGACATATTCTGGCGCCCGAACAGGGACCCAGAAGCTTTGCGCGACTACCAACGTTGCCTTGGATTTCTGGGTTCTAATCAACTACGCGGACACCGCATCACTAAAACAAGATGAACCTCGTCGCTCAAGCTCGAGAATACGTCGAAGCCCTCGGCCTCACTCCCACCGATGCGGAGTACCGGGAAGAATTTACCAGCCGCCTGAGGCATTTGGAAGAAGCCGCAGAACGAGCAGCAGAACGAGAAGCCGCAGAACGAGCAGCGGAACGAGAAGCCGCAGAACGAGCAGCGGAACGAGAAGCAGCACAACGAGACCACGCGCTCAGACTCCGACAACTCGATGCTCAAATCGCTCCTCAAAATGCTAGAGTGAAGGTACCTCCACCGGCTCCATTCGATCCCACGAAAGAAAGGATGGACGAATTTTTGCAACGCTTCTGTACTCACACTACAGCGATGGGATTTACTGAAGTCGATGCTGTTGTCATGCTCCATAATTTGATCACACCGAAGGAACGTCGACTCATCGATACCCTGCCCGCAGCAGATCGCTTCAATCTTCCTGAAATTAAATTGCTCCTACTAGATGCTCATAAAGTTACTCCGGCAAAACTACGTGCCAACTACTACGAATTGAAGCCAGAAGAAGGCGACAATATGTCACGTTACCTACGGCGACTCGAACAAGCCTTTGACGCTTGGTTAAAAGGATGCAACATCGAAGCCAATTACAAGACTCTTCGTGACTTCCTTATTGTTGACCTAGCTTATTCAAGCTTGCCGCCCTTCCTCGCTACTCAATTGCGTGACAGGGGTGGTAACACAGTCGCAAGCCTAGGAGAGCAACGTGATAGCTTCTTACAAGCAAGACCTCATACATTGCTCCACCAGCTTTGTAAGGGTCGCACACTGACATCAACGACGGATGCGGGCCCTCCAGCACTCAAAGCATCAGTAGCACCAGAGCGACGCTCGACATTTCCTGTCCGAGCCCCGAGCACTCGAGCAAGATCACCCAACTCCAGCAACAACTCTCGAGGAACGCCGCCAAGAACTTCTAGCACACGTGGTGGTCCCACCAGCTCAGGATCGGTCAACACTCCACAGCGCGAACAACGAGGACCTTACAATGGATTTTACTGTACTTTTCATGGCCCCAACCGATCGCATTCCAGTGATGAGTGCCGCCAATTGCAGAGGAGGCAAGGTGATGGTCACAGTAATGGAGCAGCCCATGCAAGCCCACCTATCTCCGGTACTACCGCTCGAGTAAACAATCTAGCAACGCATGAAGAAACAGATGAATACGACGATATTCCCCCAGTAGCATGCAATCACATCGCCTCGAACAAGCTGATCGAATTGGGACAGCTGAAAACATGCTCCGGCACCGTGAACCAACAACCCGTTCAAGTACTACTCGATGGAGGAGCAACAGCGGTCTTCGTTAAGAAGGCTCTCGTCCCAGCTGACGCCATTTTGAAGAAAGAAATTACCGTTCGGCTGGCCAACAATCATTCCTTCGAGGCGCCTCTTGCCCGGGTCTCTCTCGTTTGCCCCTATTACCACGGAGAGGTGACAGCCGTAGCCATGGAAGAGCTCTCCCATGATGTCATCCTCGGCCGAGTCCCCGGAACCACCTCCTTCGAAGAACATATGACCGACTATGAAGAGCAACCAGTTGCTGCAGAAGTCTCTCACGTTGTCACAAGGGCAGCAGCAAAAGCGATCGAAGATCCCCCTGCCGCACCAAGCACTGTCGATATATTGCAACACAACAAAGAAGACTTCAAGAAATTACAGCGGGAGTGCAAAACATTGCAGCTTTTATTCAAGAAAGTTGACACCGGCAAAGAAGAAACGCACAAGGATGGCAGAGTCATTACATTTGAACTCCATGACGGCGTTCTCCATCGAAAAACGTTACGAGACGGTCAGGAAACCCATCAACTTGTAGCCCCTGCAAGCGTGCGCTCACAAATCTTGGAAATGGCTCACGACAATCCACTTGCTGGCCATTATTCCCAAAAGAAGACTCAGGCTCGACTAGAACGAGATTTTTATTGGCCTTCCCTGGCAAAAGATGTGGCCCAATACTGTCACTCCTGTCAGACCTGCCAGACGCACGCTCCATCTCGACCAAGAAAGGCACCTATCTCAACCCCACCGATCACCACTCCATTCTCCGCGCTAAGTGTTGATTTGGTAGGCCCATTACAACCAGCTTCGCAACGTGGCCACCGATACATTCTCACGGTGGTGGACCAAGCAACTCGGTACGCAGACGCAGCCCCACTCAGACATATAGATGCAGAAACAGTCGCCCAGGAGCTACTCGAAATCTGCAGCAGAGTTGGTTTCCCTCACACGCTAACAAGCGACAACGGCACTCAGTTCACAGCTGCAACCTTCGAAGCTTTCCTGAAACTCGTCGGTATCCAGCACAGATTGACGCCATTATACCATGCCCAATCGAACGGCATAGTCGAACGCTTCAATGGTACGCTCAAAGTCATGTTGCGGAAGTTAGCCGTAGAACAGCTGCGAGATTGGGACCTGTATCTGCCTTCACTCCTTTTTGCTTATCGAGACGCTCCTCAGGCCTCAACCGGGTATTCTCCTTTCGAACTCATCTACGGCCATCGCGTCCGTGGACCTTTAACCGTGCTCAAGGAATGCTGGACCGATGGTAGCTTGCAAGACGACACGAGCACTGCTCAGTATCTAATGGAAATGAAGCACCGATTGAAAGAAACATGTAAAATCGCTCGCGAGAATCTAAACAGGAGCCAAGAGAAAAGCGCCAAGTTCTTCAACAGGCGTACCAAGATGCGAACTCTAATGCAAGGAGATAAAGTCCTCGTATTTCTGCCCGATTCTCGAAAGAAGCTACTTATGACTTGGAAAGGTCCCTATACAGTGAAATCACGCCTGGGAACCTATACCTATACATTAGACGTGGATGGAAACAACAAAGTTTATCACATCAACCTCCTTCGCCAGTACCACGACCGGGAGCAGCAAAGTTCCGCCTCACCAAGCGAGACAGATCGCGAGGAGGACGACGAGAGAGTAGAGGAAGCATTTGCAGCGGTTGGCCTCGCCCTAGAACCAACTTGCGAAGAAGAAGAACTCGACCGGAAAGAACCAGAGATACCGTCACCCGTCGGAGAAACCATTGAAGACTGTCTCATCTCCTCTACGTTGACTACAACACAACGCTCAGAACTCCAGGAACTACTTGAAGAATATCGCGATCTTTTCACAGATACTCCCGGAAGAACCAGCACGGCAGTTCATGAAATAAAATTGAAGGATCCTTCCAGTTTTCGACTTCAACATTCGTTTCCACTTCCCTTAGCGCTGGAGCCTGAACTGCGGTCAAGTTTAGAGAAGTGGATGATGACTGGAATCGTGACGCCATCCACATCACCTTACTATTCACCGCTCCTTGCCGTCCGGAAGAAAGACGGAACCCACCGATTTTATCTGGACTGCAGGCACCTCAACAGCCAGACAGTATTTGATGCCGAGCCGATAGCAGACACCACTGCTATTTTCACCAATTTAGCTGGCAAAACAATATTCAGCAAAATGGATCTGACCAGTGGATATTGGCAAGTACCTCTACACCCTGAGTCCCGCCAATACACCGCCTTCAAAACTAGGTCTGGCCTCTATGAATTCAACGTACTGCCTTTCGGCCTAGCAAATGCTCCAGTCACTTTTTCCCGCCTTATACGTCAAGTCACTGCAGGACTGCAAGATACCGAGGTCTACATGGACGACATCTTAATCGCCTCGACAACCTGGGAAGATCATTGCACAGCATTAGCTAAACTGTTCGAAGCTCTCTCTCGACATGGCCTTAAAGCGAAGCCGTCCAAATGCGAATTCGGATTTGACAGCCTCCAGTATTTGGGTCATCAACTGAGCAGTAATCAGATCCAGCCTCTGGAGAACCGAGTCGAAGCCTTGAAATCGGCTCCACTCCCAAAAACCAAACGGGAGCTCCGAAGTTTTCTCGGTACAGTTGGGTACTACCAACAGTACATTCCTAACTACTCTCAGCTGACATCTAAACTCCATGATTTCCTAAAGAAGAACTCCCCATAACAAATACCTTGGACAGATACAACAGAAGATCTGTTCGAAAGTTTGAAGATAGCGTTAGTCAAGAGACCGGTCTTACAGTTACCAGACCCCAGATGTTCTTTCATTCTGAGGACAGATGCCTCCCAAACTGGACTTGGAGCAGCTCTCCTCCAGCCAAGCAAACGAGACTTCCGTCACTACGCGCCGGTAGCATATGCTTCACGTCGACTGAGAGGAGCAGAAATAAACTATTCTACCATTGAAAAAGAAGCGTTAAGCATCTACTGGGCTCTACAGAAGTTTGAGGTCTACCTGTATGGACGAGAATTTGTGTTACAAACCGACCATCGACCGCTCCTTTATTTGCAACAGGCAGACAAGTTGAACCCCCGATTGAAACGCTGGGCTTTGTATTTCAGCCTTTTCAGGTTCCGAGCAGAACACCTTCCGGGAGTCGACAACCACCTTGCAGATTTCCTGTCTCGGCTATCGTAGCAGAGACACCCTCCCCCGGGCGTGTCAGGCCGCACAGGGGTTGTCGAGCCTTTTTGTGTTAGTTACCCATAATCTTAAGTATTTTCTTCATGTGTCCAGCTCTCTGAACGCCGACTTGTCTGTTTCTCTGCGCTGATGTTGCGTCTGTGCATTTACTTTAGTTAGCCCTTAAATATCATTTGTATTACCTGTCGATATTCCAATGTTTCTTGTGTTATCTAGCTAAATACGACTAATATTTTAAATGCAATTTTGAGTGTTGTACCCTGTTATGCAGTAGCTCACGTCTGTACGAACTATTTTTGCAATAGAAAATAAATCACTGTCTTTGTTAAAATATATCAGTGAATGTAATAGGGACTTCGAAGATATTCAGCATTAAACAAGTCACGGCCTGAGGTCAAAAGAGTTTCCTTTCTCCTTATTGCCACAGGCTTTAGTCTCATACGACACCTCGCCTAATAAGGGGTTTAAAGAGCCACCTCGGAAGGACTAACTACTTCGCTTAGTTGGTCGATTAGGAAGACGCTGTCGCAGTTCGGCACTAACAGAATTCATTTCTGTTGCCCTAGCGGTCTCATACGTCGCAGACAGTTGCTCGTCTTCCTAACGGTACCGCCGTAGTTCGGCACAAAACGGAATTTACTTCTGTTGCCCTAGCGGACTGAATACGGCGTAGGCGGTACCTACACACACACACCTCACCCTAGCGGTACCACCGTAGTTCGGCACATAACAGAATTTACTTCTGTTGCCCTAGCGGACTGAATACGGCGCAGGTGGTACCCACACTAACCTCACCCTTACACACAACGGTACCGCCGTAGTTCGGCACTAACAGAATTTACTTCTGTTGCCCTAGCGGACTGATTACGGCGTAGGCGGTACCCACACGAACCTCAGGAAGGGCAGCTGCGAAGAAAAGCTAGCGCCCCGGAAAAAGGTAGCTGCACAGAAGACAGCCCCCTTTTCCACGAACCCTCACGTCAACCGCACGACGGTATCGACAACAGTAGCTGACTGTCTCTATCGAATTAATTCTGTCCAAACCAGTGGAGAAATAACTTTCGGCAATATAGCAAATGCACAGAAAGAGGATCCTGAACTCCAGGACCTTCTCAAACCTACTAACACTACCTCTTTGAAATTAACTTTGGTTGACGGCGTGTACCGTGATGCTGAGCGACTCTCTCGTTTGTATCTGCCTGTGACTCTCCGCAAAGTAGCTATTCTTCACTATCATTCTCTCTCTCATCCTGGTATTAACCGTACATTGCGTTTGATTTCCGATCGTTTCGTCTGGCCAGCGATGCGTAAGGAGGTCAAGCAAATTGTGCAAAACTGCCATGCATGTGAAAGTAGCAAAGTCGTGAAACATAATCGTGCAGCGCTACAGAGTTGTGCATTTGCAGGACACAAATTCGACGCCGTACACCTAGATTTGGTGGGTCCGTTGCCTTTGTCGCGTGGTCATTCCTATTTGTTAACCATAATTGATAGGTTCTCTAGATGGGTTGAGGCCGTGCCTCTTCCAGATACCCAAACTGATACTGTAGCTTGTGCATTTGTGACTAATTGGATTTCCAGATTTGGGGTTCCCTTAAATGTCACTCATGACAGGGGATCACAGTTTACCTCCAAGTTCTGGAGTGAGCTTAGCGCCGTTTTAGGTTGTGCGAATACAAACACCACCGCATACCACCCGCAGTCGAATGGACTTATTGAGAGAGTCCACAGAGATCTCAAGAGTGCGTTGCGTTGTCTTAATTGCAGTCATGACTGGACCGACAGACTTCCAGTAGTATTATTGAGCATTAGAAATCTGTATCGTCAAGATCAACAGTGCACAGCAGCAGAAATGTTGTACGAGAAGACACTTCGCCTCCCTGGCGACACTGTTGACCCAAAACCATTGCCTGAATTTTCATCTGCTGACCGTTCCGCATATGTAACCTGTCTCAAGGATTGCATGCGTCAGATCAAGTATGTTGCTTCACGAATGCCTCAAACAAAAGACAAACTTGATCCTGCTTCGCAACATTGCACACATGTGTACGTTCGTAACGATAGTATCAAACCAACCCTCACACGCCCGTATGATGGCCCATTCAAACTAGTGAAACGGACGCCAAAGTATTTCGTCCTGGAAAGATCTGGTTCACCCGACCCTGTGAGCATAGCTCGTTTAAAGGTCGCTTACACCTCCGATAATAGTGTGATTTCTAACTCTTCATTCTCTCCACAGAACTTCCTTTCCACTGAGACTCGATCATATCGTCCACCTCAGTTTCCTCAGTTGGCCGCATTGTTGCCTAGTCAACTTGAGAGTAATCCTTTCTTTTTGCCTGTATCATCGAATCCTATCGTAGACTCTAATTCTAGCTCTCTTAGTGAAACAGCGACAAGTCTGGAGAGACCAGACGAGACCGCTGCAGTAACTCCTGTTCCTAGAACTCTTGCTGATCTAAATTTGCAGACCCGTTTGGTGAAGCTTCCTCGCTCAGTAACTTTCTCCGACCGCCAAACCCGGCATGGTCGCGTAGTTCGAACTCCTTCCCGCTACAAATGATTCTAGCGGGTGGACCTTTCGGTCTGCGCCTTGGGGGGTAATGTAGCAATAGCTACAAAAATGTATAAATTCAGTGAAATTCTCATTAACATTTAAATAGCATAAGTATTACCATTAAAAATCTTACTCTAAATTATCATTAACAATTTTCTACTTATAATTAGTAATCTTAGAAGTTTTTGTGTAAAAGCACATAAATAAAATAATACCGCCGATGGACGTTCGAGTCTTTGAATCGTTAGGATGGCAACACCGCGGCTGACGCAGTTGTAGGTTCGTCACTTCTTGCTTGGTTGTCGCCCCTTGTGGTTCAGCCCTTTGTAAGTGAAAATAAGTGTGTTTTCGACTTTAGAAATCTCTTGCTTAAATATTAGGTGTTTGTCATTGTGTTTAAGATAAGTGAAGTTCCATCAGGTGCTGGTATTTTAAAGATGTGCAAAAATCGTTCGTTGATATTTCTTGAGAACTGCGCGGCGGATTGCCGATGTGCTCACAAAGATGGCGTAGCGTAAACAGGCTGTGTCATGTCATTTTTTATGTTCATGATTACACTTTATTTATGTTTGAATATTTTCCTTTTTACTACAAGATATACTTGCAGTGTTTTTCAGTATAATTGACATGTAAAGGGTTTAGGACTGCCTTTTGATTTTCGTACGGATATATCATAGAGTACGAAATTCATTCATTCATATTCCTGCATTTTTTAGATGTTTCATATTTCATTTATATTCCACGAATCGTGTGCTTAAATCACATGTAGTTTTTCCATAATTCCACAAAAATGATTAACAGATTACGACTGCTCTAAAATCACAAGTCTTGTACTGTCATGCTTATACATGCTCTCCGTGGCACAGCGGTTAAGGGATCGGACTTGAATGCTGGAAGTCGCGGGTTCGTTCCCAGTGCTGGCGCGGAGATTTTCCCCGTTGGGTATAAGGGAAAGCTCAAGCACAATACCCCACTCAACCGATGTGTTGGAAATGGGTACCGGCTTTACGGGGGAACCGTCATGGTGTCCTATATATAGAGTTAGTTACAAGACATTTGAAAAACCAATGCTAAGATCATATGTATCAGGCTTGATTGGAAATAAAGCATCCCAAAGATGCCAATGTTAACCTTATATGTGTAAATCAAGAATAAAGGAACAGCCATTACCAGCTGTCAAACCTTTCCTATTCTTCATGAGCCTGTAATGAAACTAATAGCTTTGAGTTTAATCTGTGGAAGAAGTTCAGGGTTTTTCTCCGTGATGGGAAATATTTATTACAATGCTAGGGATGACTGTTGTGGATTATTCTTGGTGCCTCTTCGGAATATATAAATTCATCGTCTTCGATTGTTCCAGATGCATCGCCGTCAAGAAACGCCACAAACATTCCCTGGGCCTTAATGTTTTACCTCTCGAGTTTTACACTCGACTTTTACACCTGAACCTTACACTGGAGTTCTTACGCTCACTGAGCATTAAGTCCCCTTGAGTTATACATACAACTCAAACTTCGAGTTGTACCATTTAACTCGACCTTAGTGCCTTGCATTTGCCTCGGTTTTGCGAGCTGATTTCAGCCTGGTATAATTATCTAATTTACTGGCTAATTATCCATCTGCTCCAACTACGGACATTTGTCTTCAGGGTGTAATAATTCTCATACTCCAAGACCAAGTAAAATTGATTGACCATCATCAATCACGGCTCAAAAATTAAGACTTGAAGCCATTCCTAAAGCCCTAATTCTCTGGCTTGTTAATTGGCCCGTACCCTAAAATTTACTTCCACCAAACACGCACACGTACCTCCTGTCAACGTCATCCCTCGCCGGAGCACTCGCCCGGCGCAGACGTCGCCCATCTAAGAGAAGATCGTCGGAAGTTCAAGCACGCCATCGGTCCCACGGGCTTCCTCCAATAAAATATCCAAAGCTGAGTCCCCTAAAAGAGTCTTCATTATCCCCTCTTTTCGCAATTTCGAGAACACTATCGAGAAAGATTATGACTGGACGTTAATACCTATATTACAGTTTAACCGTACCCACCAATCGTAACATGATCACTGTTATTTAGTCACAAAATGGGGGAGGGAGCAACACGATTTTCATCAAGCATTTCCAAGAGGGCGCTATATGGGTCCTTTTTCCGGTGTATGTTTACCGGAGGACAGATTACAAAAAGTTAACTTCTTAAAATAGTGTTGTCATAATATACTCACGAGCGTAAAAAACGAAAAAACCTGTCACACAAGACTAACAATATCTTTTTAAGACCGGAAAAAGAAAATTAAACAATGATGTTCTATAGGTTAGGTTAGGTTAAGTTAACATCGGCATCTTTGGGATGCTTTATTTCCAATCAAGCCTGATACATTTGATCTTAGCACTGGTTTTTCAAATGTCTTATAACTAACACTATATATAGGACACCATGACGGTTCCCCCGTAAAGCCGGTACCCATTTCCAACACCTGGATTGAGTGGGGTATTGTGCTTGAGCTTTCCCTTATACCCAACGGGGAAAATCTCCGCCCCAGCGCCGGGATACGAACCCGCGACTCCAACATACGAGCCCGATCCCGTAACCACTGTACCACGGAGAGCATAGGGCTATGACATAGTGCAAATTATGTAGCCTTTAAAATATTTAATAACGCATAATTGCTAAATTGCCTCAAAATTAACATCCCTACTTAATGCTCACACATATGTATCGTAATACCGATTTCACCTGTCGAAACAAAATGATTGAGAGAAAAGCACAACAAATACCTTCCTTATGATGCGTTAATCTGATTTTGAAAATAACTAAAGAAAATAAATGTTTCCAATATATAGGTCATTGTTTCCTAAAATCCTAATTTAAATACTTTTGGTTGATAAACATATATGGGTGTCACAATGCCTTTATAATAGTCGAACATATAATTGATAGATAAAACATAACACTATAGGCATAATATAATATAGGTCTATCTATTTGTACACCTGTGATAGCTTGTCTATTAGTACACCTCGTATAGTTTGACTATTATTTTGCCTCGTATGGCTTATCTATTTGTACACCTCGGATGGTTTGTCAATGAGTACTCCTAGTATAGAACTTTTGTTAGACTAATAGCACACCACGAACGGTTTGGCTATTAGTACGCCTCGTATATTTTGTCAATTAATATGCCTCGTATGGTCTATCTATTTGTATACCTCTGATATTTTGTCTCTTAGTACACCTCGTATAGTTATAGTCTATTATTATGCCTCGTATGGCTTATTTACTTGTACACCTCGGATGGTTTGTCAATTAGTACTCCTCGTATGGAACATTTGTTTTAGAATGTCCTATATTAAGAAACTTTCAAAAGCCAATATGTTGGCATGCATCTCATGTGGCAACTTGGAAATAAACATTTTTACTTTTTTTTCTTTCATTTTTTTCATAAGAAAATTTTACCGACATGTACAGAGATTAAAATTCACTAATCGCATTAACTTAACTCCTATTGCATGAAAGAATTACATTATTAGGACTTCATTTTTTTAATAATTCACTTTGGTTATAATTAATTTAGCTCATTCAGGACGCGTAAAACGACGGAATAGCTTGAGCAGTACGAGTCGCCATTTTGTATTATACGTCCGGCAATGAAGCCTAAAAGTTGTTCAAGCTATCACCAGATTCACCACAACCACCATGATCACAACTCAAGCACCGAAAGCAGAATCGAGGCTGATAGAATCTTGTTTATGTAGGATACGTGCAATATATATATGATCCTAATTAATTGTTGGTTATTGTTTAGTCACGTATTTTAGGTAAGATTTGGAGCGTTCTCCCAAACAGGTGAGAACATGAGCTTTTGAGACGTCGATTAGAGTGTAATTGATATTTTACTTGATTAAGCTGTAGTTAACGCCTTGTCTGAATTTATATTTAATTTTGTAGCATTTAAATAGAGTTGGAGAACATAGAGACTCTTCATTTTAATTTTACAAGATTCAAGGTGCCATTTGCATTTTTTGTTTCTTTGCTGTAATTAGTTTTAGGTATTAATTATCAAAAACTTTAGTCTGTTATAACTTATAAATTCACCTAAAATGGTTAGGGAAAGATTATTACTTTTTGGGTAAATGTATAGTGTTTGACCATAATCGATTTTCCACTTTTGGACCAAGAAACATTGTAGATGAGACGAAAATAAACAAGTTTTCTTCTATGCAATTTCCTTCGGAAATGAGTATTTTAGGAGTGAGAACGGGAAATGATTTACCGTAACTCCAGTATTTGAGGCGGGGAAAAATACACCGCGCGGTCCGACGTGAAAGTAAACAGGCGTTCCCGCGCGCCAACCAAGCCGACGAAGAGCAAACCCCCTATTACAAACGTAAAGAGGTCGTGTCGTGAGGGGTTGCAACAGTTCTTTTAGTGAAAATTATAAAACTAAAAGAACTGTGGCTATCCCTCACGACCCAACCTCTTTACGTTTGTAATAGGGTCATGCACTATCGAGTTCCGGTAACTCATTTAACGCCATAACTTTTAAAATACTCATTTCCAAAGGAAAGTGCATTGAAGAAAACTTGTTTATTTTGGTCTCATTAACCATCTTTCTTGATCAAAAAGTGGAAAATCGATTATGGTCAAACACTATACATTTACCACTTTTTGTATCAATGAATCTGCTGAAACCCATTTTTTTGGTCAATATTGAATATAATGTTGTCAACGATTTTCATAATTCCGTGACGAAGAATGTATAGAGGAACCCGTTTTAAAACGTTTCACAAAAACGTTCTTCCCGGAAATGCTTAGTTTTCGAGTTATTTAGATTTGAAGTTATAGGAACGGCGCTCCTGAATGGCCGTTTTTCCGCAAAAGCAATTATTGTTATTTGACAATAACGGAACTAACCCCCTATTACAAACGTAAAGAGGTTGGGTCGTGAGGGGTAGCAACAGTTCTTTTAGTGAAAATTATAAATGAAGCTTTCTATTTACATTTGCTTAAATCGACTCCATGATGGCTGCCCCCAGTACCTAATGGCACCATGGCGACAGCCACCTTCGATTCGATGTAAACGGACGTTGCTAAAAAGCTATATTCATAATTTTCACTAAAAGAACTGTGGCTACCCCTCACGACCCAACCTCTTTACGTTTTTAATAGAGGGTTAGCTTCCTTTTCAATTCTAAAGTTATACAAACGACGTTCCTGACTGGCGTTCCCCGCGCAAAATGAGTCATTTTGAACATCAACGGCAGTTTCGATATGACTGTTGCGGTGGAAGGTTCATGCAAGGGATGTTCTTCCACACTATTTGAATGCATCAAACAATATTTTAATGACGATACTGCTAGTTTAAAACTATTAAGTTAAAACTATCTTAGTTCATCTCATTTTCAGGTAAGAACAATAACATATATTGCGTAAACAATTACTTCTCGCACTGTTTTTGCCCGGCCCCGTGGTTGGCGGGCGATTTATTATTGCAGCTGATTGGCGCCGAAACAAAAACTTCAAAGGTTAATAACTCAAAAACGAAGCATTTCCGGGAAGAATGTTCTTGTAAAATGTTTCAAATTGGGTTCCTCTATACATTCTTGGTGACGGAATTATCATAATCGTTGACAACATTATATTCAATATTGACCATTTTTTTACTAAGTATTTTGCATTTGATGTCTATTGCCTTATCGATTAAATAGTAGTGCTTCATGGTTAAATAGTGGCAAAATTATATATTATCTTCTAATCATTTTATATTTAGCTAAACTCAATGCCGCTCAGCAAGAATGAAAATATCCATTAGAACTGGAATTTGATGCTGATTCCGAATATGCAATTTTTTTTACTGCTCTCGATTTTTTTTATTTTTTTTAATTTTTTATTTAAAAAGGCGGCTAGCAACAACTGAGGTGGTGCCCAAAGAATGCCATGTCCGTACAGGTTGGGTGGAACCCGGCCCTATTCGGTACTCAGGTCTTCAAGGCACGGTCTGACCATGTTGGGTCGAGAATGGCAGAGTTTGGATCATGAGGTGGTGCAGGCCAAAGTATGCCAAGTCCGACCAGGTTGGGTCGAGAATGACAGAGTTCGGATCATGAGGTAGTGCAAGCCAAAGTATGCCAAGTCCGACCAGGTTGGGTCGAGAATGGCAGAGTTCGGATCATGAGGTGGTGCTGGCCAAAAAAACATTAAAAATGTATAAAAATTTAAAATACGAAAAAATCACAAAAATCAAAAAAATCGAGAGCGGTCAAAATAAATTACAGATTCGGAATCAGCGTCAAATTCCAGTTATAGCCCAATCGATATTTTCATTCTCGCTAAGCGGCGAAGCCGCTCAGCGAGACTTGTTCCGTAGTATTTTTGATGCTGGTAATGAAAACAGTTTTTAATTCTTTTTTCTTCCCATTTTTGTGGTTAACTTTTTATTTTGAAAATACCTTTGTTGGCAAAAACAAGTCAAATAGTCAATTGTCTGATGAACTGGCAGAATTATCAGAAGTATTCAAGCTTCTGAGGGAAGGGTCATATTCACTATCTTCCATTTAACTAGACATTTGGGATGTAACACTTATAAATGATATAAAATAATAATTGGAAATGTGGATGCAAATAATACCCAATGTAACACCAATGTACATTAGTGCTATGGATCCTGGTCACGGCACCAAAAACACAATGTTGGGGGACAGGTAGGCTTCCTACCATCAACATGTGTGACCTAGTTCCATAGCACTAATGTACATTGGTTGTGAGAGACCTAACCTACCTATGACTCCTATCTTGTCTCTAGGTGAATAATTGAGCCGACACTCCTAGGTAATGGGCTTAGAATTCTTTCTTTTTTTTAGTTTATTAATATACTTTTACAATAATTACACACATATACATGGAAAAATAACCAGGAGTGGACAGTAATAAATTCCCTACCTACAATGAACCCTACAAATGAATACCTTCAATTACAACACAGTGGGTGACTATACCAAGAACAATTTAGCACAGCAGCAACCCCAGAATGATTTCTTACCCAGCAACAATGGCTGACCCAAGGCTCAACCTGTAGGAACGCAAGAGCGGTAGGAGCGGCAGATGCCGGAGTGCGGCAGCGGCAGGATATGCCGGATTACGGCAGCAACCGAGTAGGCCGCTGCGCCGCAGCGACAGAGTAGGCCGGGATGCGGCAACAGCAGGGTATGCCGGAGTACAGCGGCAGTGGGAAGTGCTGAAGTATAAGGGCAGCAGGTGGAGTACCGCAGTGGCAAGAGCTGCCGGAGGGAGAATCAGCCGTTGTGGGCTGTTATTGGTCTCACGCTGTGGAGGCTGGTACCACAGATCTCTGGGTGATGGCTCTGGAGTACCCTGGTTGGCCTCTGCTTCTGCTCTCCAATTGGAGGTTGATCCGGAGGTTTGGACCGGAGGTTTAGAGGTCTTCCTGCCAATCCGCCACGCATAATAAATAATGACTTCTAATGGTAACATCGGCAATAAGGTACATAGTTTCTCACTCTCGCATAACAAATAATCAATATCATTTACAAATAAATATTTCAGTAAATAAACCTATACATTCATTCATTTCTATCCTATTGCTGCCTATTATTTTTACCCTTGCTGGATGATGTCGCTCTTAATAATTTGCCTCTCTACTGTAATGCTGAACTTAGAAATTTTCTCCCTTAACTATTTCACATTGATACATCTGTTCTGAAACAGAAAAATAAGGGTTAGGGGAACAGGCAGATTACACCATCTCATTAGCAAACACGGTTTAGGAAACTGGTGAATCACCCCATTACAGCGTCAATGGCTATCAAAGCAATTCTAGTAACTATGTCCTTGAAATCCACAGCTCTACCCTATTTTCTCTGCCGGGCGTACAATTTGACAAGAATACTCATTTCAGACGTAGAATGGCTTACAAAGGCTTAAAATCAACGAGTATAAACGTATGTAGCTGGTTTTTAAGGGTAAAGTTTTAGACATGTATCCTCGTCGACGACTGAAAAGCAAACATTTTGTGAAAACAAGTGTACGCAATTCTGCTGGGAAAGGGGTTAAGGTAAATGTTGAGGATTTGTCAGTCATCGATTTTCCACTTTTCGTTGCCTAAACATAATTAATTAGATTGGAATAAACAAGTTTTCTTCTATGCGTTTTCTGTCATAAATGAGTATTTTATTAGTTATAGCGGTAAATGACTTGCCGCAACTCCAGTGTTTGAAGTGGAAAGAAATTCATCAAGCGCGGCATATGGCAACATTGCAATGGAGTCTCGCTTCTACATGTTCGTCATCAAAGTCAAAAACAAACCTACCGCTATAACCCGTCAAATACTCATTTACGACGGAAAGTGCATAGAAGAAAACTTGTTTGTTTTTGGTTAATGTTGAGCATGATTCGGGAATTGATTATCCACTTTTCGAATCGTAAATATAGTAAATTAGATCGAAATGAACAAGTTTTCTTCTATGCACTTTCCATCCTAAGTGATTATTTTACGAATTATAGCGGTAGGTTTAGTTTCGTCTTTGATGACGAATGCGCTCAAATAAACAGCTACGCATCCATTTTTTATTTTAGTGGCTTGAATCATGGTAGTAACATCGAAATAAATGACGTTTGTTCTATACACTTTTTTTGTAAAATGAATATTTTATGAGTTAGCGCGGTAGGTTTAGTTTCGTCTTTGATAACGAGAAAACCTGATGCAAGACGCCATTGCATCGTTGCCTTTCGCCGGGCCAAATGAATTACTTGCCGCTTTAAACACTTGGGTTGCGGTTACTAATTCACAGAGAAAAACTCGTAAAATACTTATTTATGATGGAAAGTGCATAGAAGAAAACTTGTTTATTTCGATCTAATTAACTATGTTAAGGCACCTTAAAATCAAATATCGATTCCTGAATCATCCTCAACATTAACCTTATTTTGATCTAATTAACTATGTTTAGGCACCGAAAAATGAAAAATCAATGACTGACAAATCCTCAACATTTACCTTTAACTCTGAGAGAAATAACTTAAATATATATAGGCCTATTATAACTTTAAAGTTATAAGTTGAAATTTTTGCATCTTATTTAGTTTATTAACTGTGTAACAAAACCTTGTTAGAACATATATATGGTCAGATCTGTTATTCATATTGAATGAACCACCTTTTTGTTCAAGCTATGTAAAATTTAAAATAAGGAAAGCAACCACAATTCTCAAAATGCTCTGCACACAAATTGCACAACTTCGGGTTTGCCCAGCAAGTTTTATCTCAATTGAGTAGACATAACTAATAACTAATTATGTGTGTCTATCCCATGCTAGAGAAACTTGTGTCCTCAAGGGAAATATTGTTAGGTTACATCAGCTTTAGATGAGCCTTTGAAACATTTATTTTATGTTCCTTTCATGCTTCTTCCAGTTTTGGTGATTCTTTGCTTCTTTCATTTACAATTTCTTCTTTGCTATCTCTTGTTTTTGTTTTTCTTTTTGGTAAATATTAAGGAGATGACACTAATAGATTTTCAAAATTTTGTTGGTTGCCCGCATCATGGTAATTACATTAAAATAATTAAATTTTCTTCTATGCACGTTTCAGGGCAAATGAGTATTTAACGAGTTATAGCGGTATGTTAATTTTTGTCTTAGATGACTGGAATGCGCTCGAATTGAACAGTTACTAATCGATTTTTGAATTTTTGTTGCTCGAATCATGGTAATAACATCAAAATAAGCTACTTTTCTTCTGTTCATTTTTTGCGGCAAATGAGTATTTCACGAGTTATAACAGTAGGTTTAGTTTCGTGTTCCATAGCAGTTCCAGTTGAGCTGTCAAGGTAGGTTTGGGTACTTTATAATTTATTATTAGCCAACCCCACAGAGCCTGAACCCACTTCAAGGATCTTTTAGTTAATAACGCAATAAAGGTTATTACCCAAAAATAACGAGCTATAGCGGTATGTTAATTTTTGTCTATGATGGCTGGAATGCGCTCGATCATTCGAGTGCTACGGAAGGAAGAGTTCATTGTAGACGTCCCTCCGAACAATTTCATCCCGCTTCAAACACTAGAGTCGCGGTAAGTGATTCACAGCTATAACTCATTAAATACTCATTTACCCCTATAAGTTCATAGATAAAAAGTTGTTTATTTCAATATAATTACCATGATACAGGCAACAAAATTGCAAAAATTGATTAGTTGCATCTCCGTAACATTAACCTTCTTTCTTGCTTTCACTTTGTACACACTATCCGTCTGGGAACACACCTAACTCATAATAAATTCCCCCATTTTCTTCTCTCCATACTACATGGTCTCTTCTTCCCTTGAAATTGCTTATATTATAGCCAAAGTGTGGAAGTGTGCCAATAAAAAGTTTATGTTAAAGTATTAAATACCTCTGAATACAATTTTTTTTCACAAATTTGTGATATATTGATACCTAAATATTTACCAAGTCTATTGAATGAGTCAAAAATGCCATTTTATTTTACTACATACTTATCTTGTTCTTTATTAGTTTCATCACTGCATTTTTTTATCTTTATCTGTAATTTTAGAAATAATACTTCTCATCAATTTATGTTCTCACATTCTTTTTCATTTACAGATCTCTGTTATTGTGCATAAGACATGGATTCTGCTCCTCCATTAAATCTTTCCAAGTCTGCAAAGTTAGCTAATTGCATTTCTACCAGAAAAGTGACTTCTACTGCCACGAACAAAAAAAGTAATGTAAAAGCTAGCAAAAAATCAGCTGATACTGTACCTCAAGAGACTGCAGAAATGGTATGTAATGTGGATACAAATAATAGCTCTAGTAATAGTAACTGCAATGTGGTGTTCAGTGATTCAGACAAAATTTCCCTAAATTCCCACTCAGAGATTACTATTACAAAAGAAAAAGAAGAACCCTGTAGTGATTCCATCACACACATTGTAAGCATTCTTGATGCAGCCCAAGCATTCTCAGAGCCAGCCTGTGATCCTGCCATTGAAGAAACGGCCACCGGCCTTTTGAATGCAGTTCCAAATAATACTACGCCCGCAGCTGAGGGTAAACAGCCAAGTTCCAGTTCAGAAGGGGAGTACAAGTGCGACAAGTGTGACCAAGCTTTTGTGAGAGCATCGCAGTTGCGCACGCATGTGAAAGTTGAGCACTCGTCAAATAAAGAGGTGAGTTCTAGGAGTTAAAGCTTTACTTATGGTATTTGTAGAGTTGCAGCTCGAGTGCAATTTTGTCATTGGTAAAGGACATGCCATGATTTTTTAAGTTCCCATCTTGTGATCTTAACCCGCGCACGGTCGCGCATCCCTCAGAAAAGTAGTCAATTTACCCGCGTTACTCTGCCGTTCCCTGTTCACTTACCGTAATAGGCAGAGATGTAAAAATATGAAGTAATGAGTAAAAAATGTTGCTTTACACTTTGATGTTGTCAGATTTTTGATAACTTGAACCGTTTCTTTGTAATATGGAGTCAAACTCCGTAGATTTTTGCACAACATTGCTTCAAAGAGATCAATGGCCATTTTTTTGTTTTGGGAACAATGTAATGTTTTTCACTGCTATTTTATGCAGAAAATCCTTCCAAACCTGCTGATGTTTTTATTTTTCCTCTACAACAATTAGAAAAAAAGTTATGACCATTTATGTCTACTAAGTGTTATCCATTCTTCGTTTTAGTTCCTACATAAATGCATGTTTGCATGTCTGGTTATATCCCCTCAGGGGGATACAATTATTGTATCTATGGGAACTAGCGCTCCCAGGGGGACAATGTGAGGGCCCGAGCTAAAGGTTAGGTAGGCTTTCTTTTGTTAAAATAGAATAGGTTTTGTTGTGTTACGGACCACCTTTTTTTCGGTTCACTGCTGTCCTGTTTTTCACCGCCTACCACTTTCTTCTTCAACTTTTTCTTGTTTCATGAACTTCTTTCTTAGCTTTCTGTTTCTGTGCCCTTTCTGCATAGATTCCACGTTCCCTTTAACTCCATACTAAATGGTGCCTTCTTCCTTCCTCTCTTTACATCTCATTGTTGAGGATAGGGAGGCTTAAACTAACTAATAAACTAATAAACTGTCTGGTTATATTACTGTAAGTATAGTGTTTCGAAACTTGTAATTTTCACACAATATGAATAAAATACTGCTCTACACGCTACTGACTTCAGATTTGTCTTATTTGCCATTTTTGCGAAATAAGGCGAAATAAGGCCCTGAGTAGTTTCGCTGGTAACTGAGGCTGCCACTGACTGTTCGCACGCACACCCTCTCACGGTCGCCTCATTTACCACACTGACTGTGCTTACCCCTCCCAACTTCCAAGTGGTTGGAGCTCTGCCTTAACCCCCACAATGTGGGGGTTTCTGGCTCCAGCTGTGTAGCACTCGCTGAGACGATCATTTTGGTGTATAACAACTTGGGGTTATGCCTTACGTCTGGCAACCAGTGAGCCTGGTAAATGAGGCGACCAGTTATAGTTCGCGGGTTAAGTTTTATATAAAAGTCTGTCATTAATTTTTCTTTCTCTTTGCATATTAGTCTTCCTTTTACCTGGTGCTATTTAATATTATTGGTGCACTGCACATTCATTAATTTCAATTTTAATTAATTAATTCATTAATTAATTTTTAGCTAATATCTCACATAGCCTAATTCATTCTACTCTAACCTATAATTTGGACCTAGTATGTGTTCCAAGATAAAACTAATGGTGAAAAGTTGAAGATTTTGTTATTTGATGTGCTCACAATTAGCTTCCTTAGTTGAATTTTGCATTAGGTTTTAGTATTGCATGCCTTAAGAGGGACGTCTACCTAGAATCCAGAAAATCCTTGGTTAGTGTTTCATTGCTTTATTCACTAGAGATATGCTTACTTCACAAGCTGTCAAATTTGCAAAGCAATCTGAGAATTGTAAGTGGGGGAAATGGGGTTGGGAAGGGGACGAGGGGTCCACTCAGCAGCCAGGGCCGACTAGTAAAAGTGTATATGCTGCACCCCTGAAAATTCTTGTTTTTTGTGGTTTTTATTGCTTTATTCAATACAGAAGTTCTTGTTTTATAATCTAGTAAAGGTTCAGAACGTTCTGTGTTTTGTGAGAGTGGCAAACAAGGGGGGGGGGGAGGGGGTGGATTTGAATATAGCTGCTATTGGCGGACAATCACCGCATTAGACACGAACCAGAAGTATCTGGATTTTGTTTTGTTGGTCCATTCGACACAGAACTCCTTAGTTTACAATCTGGCAAAGCTACATAACGTTCTTTGCTCTGTGAGGAGGAAAGGAAGGGAGAAGGGGAAGAACGCATTGAGGAGGACACTGCAGCGTGCGCTCCTGGAGCGGTGATACGCATCTTTGAGACCCCTTGTGATACCGGTTCCTTCAAGGAAATGTGAAACACTTACAAGAAAAATTATTCATGTCTTTAGATTGCTTTCAGAACATCAACCGCATCAATTTTTCCAAGCAATATAGCTTAGAAGTGAAAAAAAATGAGAAAAATGAAAAATTGCAGGAAAATGCGCTTCCTAAACAGTTGAAGTTAAAAAGTCCAAAAGCTATCTCCTCCAAAAGTTATTATTGAAGAACAACGATTTAGATCTAATTGAATGTGCAAAGAGTTGGTAAATGGCTGGACGTGGGCTCGTCATTGAATTCGGTAATTTTTTAGTTACATTTAAAAATCTACGGAAAAGTGGATGACTTTTCATTTTTTTTAATTCAAGAGAAATAAACTATAGTGAATTTCATAACGAGCCCACATCCAGCTATGCAGCAACTTTTTGCGCATTCAATGAAATCTAAATCATTGCTCTACGGTTATAACTTTTCAAAGAAGATAGCTTCTGAAAAAATCCTATTTATGCACACATTTCCCCAATTATCTCCGCAATAATGGCAAAAATGGGAAAAAGTCTGTAATACTAGCCCTATTCACTTTTTAAAATGCATACGTATGCTAAATTTCATAGATCTGGATCCCATAGAACAAACGTGAGAGCCATTTTCTCGATTGGGTCTGGACGTTCCCCTTAAATGGCAAAAGGTGCAGAGCATGAGCAGACAGTAGTGCTCATCAAGAAAATTTTTGAAGATCAGATGACCCAAATAATAGGTGTTAGAAGGAATCATTGGAGAAAAGATGAAAGTTCAAGCTCAGTTTCAAAATTCACAATTAATTTACCTAAGATATTTTGTCAGTTCTGTACTTAGTGTTGACAGTTTGTGATGAATTTTCAACTTTGTAAAATGAAGTTTGTGCTAAAAACATTTAGCCATTCAGAAGCCATTGTTTTGGATCACCTTGTCTCTAACTTATTTTGAAGTCAGAAGATATCAGACCTTAATGGTTGGGTGAGCTGATTAGTACCCAAGCCCTACAGGGGATCCAACTATTATATCAATGGGAGGGAATTAGCCCTCCCAGGAGGATTTGAGGTCCTGAACCAAAGGTTTGGTAGTTCTATTTCTTTTAAGTAAAGCAGGTTTATGTTTTGTTGTGTACCTTCTCTTTTCAGATGACCGCTGTGATTTTTTCATTACCTTTTGCTCTCTTCTTCAACCTTAATAACTGTTCATAACCCTCCTTTGTAACTTATTGTTTCTATACCATCAGGGGATCTTGTGTGGGAACATACCTGGTGTGTATATTCCCAATTTCTTAACTCTATATTACATAGTATCTAGTTCCTTCTTCTCATTCAAACGCCCATCAATGGGTTGTTTTACAGCTGACAAAACTTGAGCATGACCTACCGGCGGGTCATACTGCAATGAGTGCGGTAATCTCTTTTATATTAAGTCTAAAATTTTGCTGCACTTGCTTAAATTTAAAAAAATGAAAGCTAATTTAACTCGTTAAATAGGTCTAAAAAGTGTAAGCTTGATGGTGCTTCATTTGCAATAAGCCATTTTGTGTTTAAAAGTGTTGGTGGTGAAAAATGTTGAAGGTGAATCTAAACCATTTGAATAAAGCCTTGTTGAACTAAACTTCATAAACTGCATCTACATGCTGGGACATCTCAGAAAAGAGGATTGCCATTTGAAGAGAACTTGCAATTCTCTTATAGTGAACTTATTAAAATAATGTACAGTACAAGAGCAATATTTGCTGCTCTTTAGGTATCAGCAATGCATTTATGGACAGTACAACTCTCTCTGAAATTCTCTTATGCTAATTAAAAGATACATTGCCCTATGCCCTGCAAGGGTGAACCTGGAGAAACTGGTGGAAGCCTGTTCATTTACAAGACATTCAGTTCATTTATTGGTTGTTAGTGAAGTTGTGGATTCAAATTCTTGATGAACAGAAGGTGGGAAAGACTTGCTTGCTACATGTGTTACTTGTGTCTAATAAGCTGAATATTCTGTAAAAACTTGCCTATACCAGACATGGTGTGAAGGTGAGTTGGTAGGTATTTGTAGATAAGTAGGTAACCAGGTGAATTATTAGTGGGGATTGTTCATTAACCATTAATAAAAATGAGTCAAATGATATTTAGCACATTGCCTGCCACATGTACCTCTGGTGCACATGTACCTCTGGTGCACATGTACCTCTGGTGCACATGTACCTCTGGTGCACATGTACCTCTGGTGCACATGTACCTCTGGTGCACATGTACCACCGGTGCACATGTACCACCGGTGCACATGTAACTCTAGTGATAACGGAAGGAATTTTCATAATGCTGCAGACCGACCTGTAGTCAAAAACGAAATTTTTTCAAGTATTAAATCAAAGCTAAAAGAAGGCCCAATCCACATAATGTTTGCTATTTCCAAAATTGCTTACTACAATTGACTTTAAAGTTTAGTTGAATATTGAACTTTAGTTTAACCCATGGCAGGTTAACGTGTTAATCAGGTAGAGTGTTGGAGATGAACCATTGGGTAGGATTAGTAAGGTAGATAGAATTATAGGACATGGATAGTTTCTTAGATGAACCAGTACCAAGGTTAAGCAAGGAGATGATCTGTTGGGTAGGGATATTTTGATAGATTAGAACCATAGGTAGCAAAAAGTAAATCAGGTGTTGTGATTTTTATACAGTCAACCCTCGGTAATCCGGATATCGGATACGACGGACGTCATCCGCAGTAAAGGGGGGGTTGTCCGAGTTACTGGAGTTAGTGACGAAAGTTACCAATAGATGACACGCGCATCGGCCGCCACCGCTCTTGCCGTAATTCAATTTGTTTACTCTCACCATATTCAAATGATAGTGCTATGTTGCTCTGACTTTGTGCATATATAGGCATATTGGTTATTCCTGACAATCGGCTAATCCGGACCACCCTTCCCCCCTAGTAGTTCGTCTTATCGAGGGTTGACTGTATGGCATTTTAGTGACACTGTTATGCAGATACTTAATCAAAAGATACTATTTATTTCTTCAAAGGTTGGTACAAATCTAATTATTACTAATTGTATTTCTAAAAATGTATTTGATTGACCACATCGAGTTTGCATACATTTATATTTGGAGTCTTTGCTTTAAAAGCATCATTCAATTTAGGTGTATGGCATGGGAAAATCATGAAATTCAATATAATACTCAGAAATAGTTTGCTGCCTTCATAATTGCCACTTGGCACGATCAGGCCTGGTGACTGTTCAGTATCAAGTGTCTTATGTGTGACAATTCACTTGTCTAAATAAGTGCTATGCTACAAATATTATTTGGTGGTAATATGTTGTGTAGGAGAGCTCCCACATTATTTGGTGGTAATATGTTGTGTAGGAGGGCTCCCACATTATTTGGTGGTAATAAGTTGTGTAGGAGGGCTCCCACATTATTTGGTGGTAATATGTTGTGTAGGAGAGCCCCCACATTATTTGGTGGTAATATGTTGTGTAGGAGAGCTCCCACATTATTTGGTGGTAATATGTTGTGTAGGAGAGCTCCCACATTATTTGGTGGTAATATGTTGTGTAGGAGAGCTCCCACATTATTTGGTGGTAATATGTTGTGTAGGAGAGCTCCCACATTATTTGGTGGTAATATGTTGTGTAGGAGGGCTCCCACATTATTTGGTGGTAATAAGTTGTGTAGGAGGGCTCCCACATTATTTGGTGGTAATATGTTGTGTAGGAGAGCTCCCACATTATTTGGTGGTAATATGTTGTGTAGGAGGGCTCCTACATTATTTGGTGGTAATAAGTTGTGTAGGAGCGCTCCTATATTATTTGGTGGCAATATGTTGTGTAGGAGAGCTCCCACATTATTTGGTTGTAATATGTTGTGTAGGAGCGCTCCTATATTATTTGGTGCTAATAACATACTATCTTTATAGGAAGGCTCCCATCACTGCGACCAGTGCGACGCAAAGTTCAGCCGAGCAAGCCAGCTCCTCCAGCATCGCCAAACACACAAACCATCAGATGGTTCCATCTGCGTCCACTGCAATGAACCCATGTACACGTATGAGGACTACAGAGCTCACCACAAGATGCACAACAAGACGTACCAGTGTCACGAGTGTGGGGTGACGTTCTTGCAGAAAGTTTACCTCACAGTTCATGCTCGGGTCCACAGTGGAGAGAAACCGTTCAAATGCAACACGTGTCCTGCTGCCTTCAAGCAGCTGTCACATCTAACCACCCATAAGAGAACACACACTCACGAGCAGCCGTTTATCTGTGCGTCCTGCCCTGCTCGTTTTTCTCAGAGCAGCAGTCTGAAGCGTCACTATAGGACGCACACTGGGGAAAAGCCCTATGTTTGTAATGTGTGCTCCTCGGCCTTCTCAGACAAACGCAACTTGACGCGTCACATGATGTGTCACAAGGGTATCAAGCCCTATGAGTGCACTCACTGCCCAGCCAAGTTTTCTCAGAAAATTGATCTTCATCGTCATAATTTATCCCATTTGGGTGTGAAACCTTTCAAGTGCAGTATTTGCGGTGTGTCATTCAGTAGGAAAAACAACTTATTATGGCATGAACGCACTCACGATCAGAAGACATCACAGCAAACCTGTGCTGCTTGTGGCATTGGCTTCAGCAACGTCAGGGACCTCAAGCGACATTACAGAGAGCACAACGTCACCAAAAACCTGTCCTGCAAGTTGTGTGGCATAGCAGTGTCGTGTCGCTTCTCGCTCCTCAGACACATGAAGACTCATACCAACAACAGGCCCTTTGTCTGCTCAGCATGTCCTGCTGCTTTCATGCAGTTAAGTACTCTGAAAAAGCATGAAATGCGACACAAGGGCGAGAAAAACTTCAAGTGTAATGTGTGTGGGAAAGCATTCTTTGATGCCCGTTGCTTGAAAAGGCATCGTGTAACTATTCATGGAGAAGAAAGATTCGTCAAGAGAGAGCCTGAAGACAAGCCAGTCCCATTTTCATCAGCTTATGATCATAAGCCCATTCCTTCACAGACCAAAAACAGCACAGCTCAGTCGAGCCGAGGTCAGTTGCCAGCCAAGAGCGAAGTGGTCATGTCAAGTGGGATGGCAAGCAATGCCCGCAGCATTGTTGTGGAGGCAACGGACCCTGGGCCGCAATATGAAGCAGTCATGGCGTTGTCAGACACGGGCACTGGCGATGCACAAACGCTCGTGCTGTCACAACCTGGCGAACCTCCTAAGACATACCGACTTGCTGGCAACTGTCAGAACCACCAAAATCATTTCATTACATTCCTGGACGGCAGTCAGTGGCAAGCATGGTGTATTTGCAACCCTCAAAATATACCACCCGAACATATGGAAACAAAGCATTCGATTGTCAACGCAGGGAGCGACTCGGTGACTCCAGTTACTATATTCCATGGAGGTCCACCTTGTAGTGAACAAAGTGGAATGCCTGAAGTTGCAGGCCAAGAAGGAGTGATGGCAGTTAGCAATGCCTCTTTCAACAATACATCCCATTCATTTGATTCTGAGCCTCATTTCAGTTACACCACTGACCGATTCTCCAGTCACATGATGGAACCCGAAGCTAATTCAGTTTACACATTTACCCCAGATGGCGATTCTTATCTTGTTCAGCCTGTGTGTGAAGACCCTGGGTGCGATTTGAGTAATTCAACCCTGCCGAGTTTCCATCCTGATGATATTGATGGAGCGTCATATGATGAGTCAATGGAAGACTTGAACCAGGATGTCAAAAATGATAATTTGTTGAAAGGGGATTTGCAGAACAAGCCATTACAGTCTTCTAGTGACTACAATCTCACCGTGAACAATCCAACCACAGGGAGTATCAAAATTACCAGCAAGACCATTGATGAAAGTTTAACTGGAGATGTTGCCTTGGCAGAGAGAAACAAATCCACCAAAGGAAATCAGCGCAAAAAGTATCAATGTACGGTTTGTTTCAAGTGGTTTTTGAGAAAAGTTCACTTATCTATTCATATGAGAAGACACACTAAAGAAAAACCATACAAGTGTACAATCTGCTTTGCTCTCTTTACTCACAATAACACATTAGTTGCTCACATGCGTTCTCATACCGGGGAAAGACCTTTCAGGTGCGAGATTTGTGAAGCAGGCTTTGCTCAGAAAAGTAACTTGACAGCTCATATGCGTATTCACACAGGAGAGAAGCCTTACCGATGTGACGTGTGTAACATGGGTTTCAGACAAGCCAGTCATCTGCCAACCCATCGACGTACACATTCAAATGAGCGACCGTTCGCCTGTAATCTTTGCCCAAAACGCTTCACTCAAAATAGCGCCCTCAAGAGACACTTGAAAACACACCAAAGGAGCAAGCGAAATGACTTAGCTTGTCCAAAATGCCACGAGAAATTCCAGAGTAAAACAGAACTCCAGAACCATGCTTCAGTGCATGAGGGTGCCAGCAATGATGCCGTGGGCTACACATGTTCTGTTGAAAATTGTGGAGATAAGTTTGCTAATGAAAAACTGCTTGATGCCCACATGTCCTCGAGACATCTTAAGAACGGCAAGAAACCAATGGATCCTAGTAATATGACTGCAGGAGATGTGCTTAAACTCAGTCCACCTGATGTCAAATGTAATGTCTCTAAGTTAAATTCCGACAAACACAAAGAAGTCTCTGCCAGTGACGCACCAAGTAAGAAGAAGAAAAAACCTAGGAGTGTGTCTGCTAAAAGCACTTCAAAATTTAACGCAGCGACTAAAGCAGTGGTCACTCCATCCCGTTCTAGTCAGCGCATTAAAATTGCATCCATATGTCCCAAAGAGAAAGATTCTGAATTCATCACGGGTGATTTTCTAAATTTAACGTCACCTGAAAATCCTGAGCAGTCCCTACAGTACTCTGCTGATGGATGCAAGACTGAGGTCATTACATGTGTTGGGCCAGACGACCACGGTCAGAACACAAGTGGGATGGGCGATTGGTGCTTTTGTGAAGTGCCTCATTCTGCAGATGAGCCTCACTCCAGCAGTTATCGGCCACTAACTACTACTCAGGTGGTGCAGTCACAACAACAACCGACATTTGCTCCCACAAACAACATCAGTGTGGGTAAAAATATATTTTCCCTTGGCCAAGAAGGCTCAGGGTCAGAGTTCTATGCTTTTGTTGATGAGAAAGGGAATGTGATGAAGGCTTCTGTAGCTCAGATCCTGAACACTAGTAGTAGCAGTAGTGCTAACGTTGGGGAAACCATAGCTACTAATTCAGCATCAAATATTCAAGGTCAACAAAATGTTCTCAGCAATATTCAAGTAGGCAAACCTAAAACTATGAATACTTCTTTTCAACCTACGCAGTCTATTGAGCTAGCGCGACCGTCTGAGCAAAATGTTTTGATTGCAGAAGGTGTAACACACATACAAAGCAACATTGCATCTCATGGAAGCACACCAGAAAAGTCAAGTAATGTCCCTGAAGATCGTATGGATTTTGAAGCAAGTATATCGCTCAATGAAAACATGGTGAGTTCTACGGTAACGGATAGCCACCGCCTGTTGGAATTGACTCCTCTAGTTCCTTCAGGGGGCGTGGTGCAGCTCATGAACGACAGCCGCGTGCAGATAGTAGGCACAGTGAGTACAGACGGCAAGATGCAACTTTTCGAAGAGAGTAACATACAAGTAGTTGATGCAAATATGATGAACGCTGCGCCTGCCGGAGTGCCAGTCTCCTTACCCCCTAACAATCACGTCCTCTCTACCAACGATGACCTCAACTCATTCAACAGAGTCCAAATGTACAACTGCAATCCGGTGCAAATTGTCAACAATGCTGGTAGTGCTGATGCGCTCAATAATTTGACGGTGGGTGGGGGCGTGAACGGCGGCCTGCAGATGCTGACGCTGGTTTCAGAGAGACAAGGCAGCGTGCAGCAGACACCGTGTTCTAGCTCAGCCCTATACCTCAACACTGCCGTAATCATGGAGACTCGGAGTGGCTCTTCACTCCCCGGTGTTCAGCAGGTCAGTGACGTGCACCAACTATGGCGTGAAGCGCCGGGTATAAAGTGTCTTCGTAAATATGGAAGTGTGTCATGTGCTAGGCATTTGTATATACAGTGGTACCTCGAGATACGAGTTTGATTCGTTCCAGAACCGAGCTTGTAAGTCAATCAGCTCGTATCTCAAACAAATTTCTCGCATTTAAAATAACTGAATTCGATTTAATCCGTTTTGGACCTATGTAAAATCCCCAAACCATTGTAAATTATGAAGAAAGATATGTTTTTAAATAACAAATAAACATGCATAATTAACATATACATAACAAAATATGCAATGTAGCCTTCTTGGGCTGCGTCCCGAGTTTTGGGTTGCCGGATGTAGCCTTCCCTCGCAACAAGCGCAGCAAAATCTTGGATGCACATATCAGCTGCTTTCACAGCCGCACTCGCAGCTTCGCCATACCTCACCACTTAATGGATGCCAGGACTCTTCTTATAATTATCAAACCAGCCATTGCTTGCCTTGAATGCTTCTTCTGATGCCTCGTTAAAAATTGATGCTTCTTTCTTTACTAAGTCAGCATAAATACCTTTTCGCATATTATTGTCTCCGTCACTGTATCTCCTGCTAACTCCTCTTTCACCCACACGAGCAGAAGCTTCTCCATTTCCTCGTGGATATTCATCCTTAATTGGGAAGGAATTGCCCCCTCAGGGAGATACAACTATTGTATCTATGGGAATTAGCGCTCCCAGGGTAAAAATGTGAGGGCCCGAGCTGAGAGTTAGGTAGGCCTTCTTTTTGTTGAAATAAAAGTGTTTTTTTGTTATGTTAAGGACCACCTTTTTTTTGGTTCACTGCTGTCCTGTTTTTCAGCACCTCTCACTTTATTCTTCAACTTTTATCTTATTTCATGAACTTCTTTCTCATCTTACTGTTTCTATGCCCCTTCAGCATAGATTCCTCATTTTCTTATCTCCATACTAAATGGTGCCTTCCTCCTTTCTCTCTTCGATACGCTCTATTTTTGTAGCGGTTAGGAAGGTTTAAACTAACTTATAATCTATAATCTGGGAAAGAATTGTGGCTCCTTTTGCTGGTGTAGCACACTTGATGGCATCCTTCTGCTTTAATATCGTACAAATTGTTGATGTACTACGGCCATAGATCTTTGCGAGTTCAATCACTTTTACGCCACGGTCATGTTTTCCCATTATTTCTTGCTTTAGTTCTATAGACGTCATCTGGGAATTGGCGCTCCCAGGGGAAAAATGTGAGGGCCCGAGCTGAGAGTTAGGTAGGCCTTCCTTTTTGTTGAAATAAAAGTTTTTTTGTTATGTTAAGGACCACCTTTTTTCGGTTCACTGCTGTCCTGTTTTTCAGCACCTCTCACTTTCTTCTTCAACTTTTATCTTATTTCATGAACTTCTTTCCCATCTTACTGTTTCTATGCCCCTTCATCATAGATTCCTCATTTTCTTATCTCCATACTAAATGGTGCCTTCCTCCTTCCTCTCTTCGATACGCTCTATTTTTGAAGCGGTTAGGGAGGCTTAAACTAACTTATAATCTATATAATCTACAATCTATAGACGTCATCCTCTTCTTCCTGTCATCATTGTCCTTAGCACTCGCTTTCTTCGGCCCCATGATAACACACAAAAAAGTTCAGTAATCATGTAAAAATAAAGCAAAAAAGAGTACAGCGCACAAGATACACTTTGACCCAAGTGGGTAACATGTGCGACTGAGCGAGATATGTTCGACCCTGCGCTTCAACTAGCGGGACACTCCGGAAACACGGCTCGTATCTTGAACAAAAATTTGGCCCGAGCTCCGGCTCGTGTCTCAAAAAACTCATATGTTAGGCTGCTCGTATCTCGCGGTACCACTGAAAGATTAAAAGAGAGATGTGTGCGTGAAGCGTAAAGCTGAAAATAGTATCTCCCACAAAATGGGACTGCATCCTATGCTAGTCATTTACACACAAGATTAATGAGAGACATGAGCATTAAACGCTAAGCATTATTAAATAGTATTGTCCAAAAATGGGAGTGCATCATATGGTACTCATTTGTACCTAGGATAGAGAAATATACGTCAGTTTGTAGACCGTTTAATTTTATTTCTGTTTGTAGCCACCGCGCTAGTGAATATTGATGCATGACACTGAAAATTGAAATAGCTGAAAATTATATTGAGATCAATTTTATTTTCTTTAAAAATAAATAAGAAAATTAGTAAAACACAAAAACCAATTGTTTAAAAATAGATTTTGCTTTCCAGTGAGTTTAATGCAATGTTCATAGCTCAACAACTATGGATAAGTTGGGATTTGAGTGGGGAAAACTCAAATTGTCAGAGGTGTTGAAAAACAAGATAGCAGTGAACCAAGAAAGATGGTTCTTAACAGAACTAAAAACATTTTATTGCATCAAAAATAAGGCTTCTTAATTGAAGCAAACCTTCAGCTCTGTAGCATGTTGTAGCGGAGCAAATACAGTGGCGCTGCTGGACCAAATGGCCCACATCTCTCGCATTGTCGGCACACTGAGACTATTCTTTGGTTCTCATTCAGTCAGTTATAACCAATAATGATGAAGCTGTGTGATTTAATTAATAACCAAGCAGGGCACGTGATTGAGGTGAAATTTCCCTTTATAAGAGATATACCTCCTCAACTGCGTCCCATCATTGGTTTCATCTCCCCTCCCTTGTACTGCCAAAAAGATTGCGCACTGAGTTGTGAAATTTTGAGCGGTTTTGTTGAAAACCTGAAGATACATTTTAAGGAAAAACAAAAATGTAAAATTTTTTATTTTTTGGAAACATATATTGTCATACTTTCCCTTACGAAATTAATTCGTTCAAGAAGTGGTTTCGTAACGTGATTTTTTGCAAGTAGAGTCTCATTTTATACTGTCAGGGTGCGTACAGGCGTGGAGAAGCATGGAAAGTAGTTGAATTTCGAAAATAAAATTCAAGGCCTCGAAAGTAGTGGAATTTTAAAAATGGTCATTGAAAGTCATAAAATTTTACTGTTGAAAATTTTCGTTCTGTTTGGTCCGCGTTGAGCGAGGCGTTGTCAGTAACCTTCGAGTGTTACTTGGGCTCTGATTGGTTGATACAGCTACGTCTTTAGTGTCCGCGATTTTGATTGGTTCTCAGGCGTCACGTGAAACCAAACGCGCTCAGTGTGACTGAAGACACGCGCTCGCTCGGACCATTGTTGACCTGTCGCCACTGTTGAACATTTTCGAGCTGAGTTTTTATCATCGGTCTTGACCATCCCGTGTGTGTGTGACTAGAGTTACGGTGCCGAGACTGAGCTGAGGAATTATCGTCATGCCAGGCAGTTGTTCTTTCAACAACTTGTGGTTGCGAGACAAAGACTTTCAACAATGGATAGCACCGCATCCCAAACTGAAAACAATGGCGGTTTGCACCGCGTGCGAGTCGGAGTTCGACATCGCCAACAATGGAATAGCGGCGGTGAGGAGTCATGCAAAAGGAACAAAGCATGCCAAGAACGTGAAAGCTCAGACGACGAGACTTGCCAACCCGAAGATCGGGGATTTTTTCGTGACTTCCCAACCATCTACCGATCCTCCGACGCCTGCTGAGCAGGGCTCCCACTCATGGGTTTTTCCACCCAGATCTTGGTTTTTTAGACCCCTCCTGGGTTGCTAGGTTTAATTTTTGAAAAATTCGCTAAATCTGGGTTTTTTTTAAGTCAGACAGTAAATTCATCATTGACTCGAATATATTGAACAATGCAGCTAAGAATTTCTGAATCTACGCCGCATGCTAAAGCATATTATTTACAAAACTAAGCCAATTGGATGGGGTAGAACGTGTTTAATCCGTTTTTTTTGCGCGTTAAAACGCGTAACGAACGATTAGCAAACGAACTTGCAGGCCCGGCCATGCCGGGATCATGGTCTACCATGGCCGGGATTAACCGGCGCGCCACTTCAGTGAGTTCAGTCCTTGGTGAGCTTGATTAAGTTGTGTTGCTTCGATTTGCTTGGCTCGTTGCAGTGACGTGATTGTGACTAAAGCGGCCCATAGACAATCAATTTTATTATCAATATAATTTACAATGATGAAAATTGACAATTAAATTGATCTACTGTGCTCTTGAGTGACGCCCGTCAATTATTTGACTAAGTGGGCAAAAATAATTTCGACAATATATTGAGTCGATGATATTGACAATCAAATTGATCGTCTATGGGCCGCTTAAAACTGATAGTGCATTATTTAAAAGTGCATGTAGAAATTTATTTTAGATTTTTAATTTTCATATTTCAGCCGCAGTAGTGTTCGAAATGGCTAGCTCTCCAAAAAATGGCTAAAAAGTGGTATAAGCAATCTTTTAAAGAAGAATGGTTGAAGGACGAGAATTTGAAAGAGTGGCTTAAAGAAGATCCAAGTGAAAAGGGCTGTAGTTACTGCGTATGCTGCGATACAAAAATAAGAAACGCAAATAAGTCAATGTTGTTAGCGCATAGTATGACTACTAAACACGAGAATAACATGAAATGTGCGAAATCAACGACGAAGTTGGATGTATTTTTCAAGAAACCGAAGCTTACAAAAAACGAGGAGGTGGCAAAGGCAGAATTGATGATCTCTGCTTTCATTGCCGAGCATCATATGCCATTTGCTCACACTGTTCATTTGATAGAAGTGTGTAAGAAAGCCTTTCATGACAGCGCTATTGCTAAAGGGGTTAAAATGCAAGCAACAAAAGCATCTTATCTCAGTCGAGAAGGAATTGCATACCATGAAAAACTGGCGAGACATCATCTACGGAGCATGTCACCAGCGTAATGAAAAGCGCCTTGCACAACAGAAAAGTCGTCTTAATGTCGATATTTGCGCTGCAGAAGAGAATTAAGAGGAGGAATAGGAATAAAATCAGCATTACCATCATTGTTTTCCCTCATGTATGTTAACTTTTACTTTTTCCTATTAAAATAACACTCCTAGGTTTTTTTGAACGAATCTGGGTTTTTTTCATGTTCAATCTAGGTTTATCTGAAAATTTAGAGTGGGAGCCCTGCTGCTGAGGGCAGTTCGGAAGCTCAGACTGAGAGCAGTGAGACCGTGCCAGCAGTACCAGAGTCTGCTAGTACCTCTACTTCATCGCCATCAGTCAAAACTTGCACCTGTCAGTGCTGTCGCAAGAAAACGGCTCTAACTCACTTTGTTCTGTGAAGTTTATGACTGAAATACATTTATTGTGCTGCAATTTAACTTTGTGTGACATTATTTTGGGCAGAGAGAGGTAGTGAAAATGTGATTTGGTTGGCATAAAAAGTCATGAAAAAGTAGTGGAATTTTGAACCTCAGAGCCTGTACGCACCCTGTACTGTCATACCTCACCTTACAAATTAATTTCTTCCAGAAGTAGTTTCGTAGTGTGAATTTTTCGTAAGAAGAGTCGCATTTTATAGTGATGTACCAATGAATCGGTATCGGCAGTATCGGTCATTTTTACTGGTATCGGTATCAGCAAAATTCGGCCTATACTTCACCGATACTATCTAATAATACATATTTTATCATGAAAATGAAGGTCATAAATCGTGAAAGTAAAAGTATTTGACCTAATAATACCCGCTGTGTGTTTATTGATATATTTATTTATATATTTCATGGATACCGAACATTTCAGTGTAACATTGAAAGATGGCCCTTACGTGCATTGATATGTTTGATATATCAGGATGGCTTCGGTTAGGATAGGTTAGGACAGGAAAGGTTGAGTAATGTTGACGGAATTTTTTTGCGGGGCCACCTAGCTTAAGGGTACCGTCCGAAGCCCCTGTTGGTCCGGGGAGCTTTTTTCATGTTATTGTTGGAAAAGAACCCTTAGGTGGTGGACTATTCGTTCCTAAAATTTTATGGCGCTGTCACGAAACTATCGCACAGTGTTGCGCACGGCGCTGATCAGGCTCCTCCACTGTGTTAGTTCGAATGGAGGACTCGAAACCTCCTTAGTAAGAGGGGAAAGATGAAAATGCAGAGCGGAAAACACAGAAAGAGGAAATGGTAGAACAGTTGGAAAAATAGAGAAAGTAAATACTGATCTGCTCACCCACACCAATACCTCAGTTCAACACGGGAAAATGAAACACTCGATTAATGGTACATTATTGATTACTTTATTTCAAGTTAACTAATGAACACGTAAAATCGTGCGTTGAATTAATAACCAGTGCATGTTCAGACATGTGTGTAGCAAAATGAGAGAAGTTTACATTGCAGCAAAGCCCAACCTTTGCGTTACATATCACAATACCAGGGAATAGAAATATTGTTACCTACCAATACCAAAGCGCCCACTGCAAAGCGTATCGCGTTTCACTGCACCAGCAAATCCCTACGGGCGCGCAATCTGCCTGCAACTTTCCTGTATGTAGTTGATCTGCTATTCAGTATATGCACTGAGGTTAACTTTATTGAACTTGAGTCGTCCCTCAGATGTTTCGCTATCCCGCTCAGCGACATTTCGCTGAAGGTTGCCCCCAGGCTGCCTGAGATTTGAAAGCTGCAGAGAGCACCACGACTGCCCAGCTGCAAAAACAGCGCTCGGTTGCAGAGAGAACCCCGCGGTTGCGGAGGCCCAACACAAACCCAACCCGCTTCCCCCTCGAAGATCTTGGAACCCTACATCTTCACTTAGTCAGGATCACGCAGCTTTCTGTTTCTGTGCCCTTTCTGCATAGATTCCACGTTCCCTTAACTCCATACTAAATGGTGCCTTCTTCCTTCCTCTCTTTACATCTCATTGTTGAGGATAGGGAGGCTTAAACTAACTAATAAACTAAACTAAACGATCACGCAGAAATAGCTCGGCTGCCCTACTCCTTCCTTTATATATTACCTTCCCTCGAACAAAGATGCGCACCGTGTGCCTTGCTACACCCGCGAAAACTGAAAGTGACGTGGCGTTTCGCGATTGGCTAACCCTCAAGCGTCACCTCACTATACTGACGTGTCCCTTACTTCACAATATTGCTACGCATATATCTAAAATAAACCCAGATACCCTTGATTTGCTAACTCATATGAAATTAAATTTTTCACCCACTGTTTTCTGTGCTATGTATTCAAGTTGCCCTCGTCTTATTGTGTATGCAATTTAGCGCACTAGCTTTTCAATCCAGCCTCTACCCCCTATACGTACTCCTCCCTGCTCCTGTACCCCCTATACCTCTCGGGTAGCATAGCGTCGACCTGCCGGTTGTCGCGCCTATATTCTCTACGTATAAATATAACTTTTGTTGAATATATCGTTACAGCGCTACGGACAATAAATCCCCCCCCCCCAGGGGGGGGGGGGGTAATGAGACAAAAATTTTGAATTTTTGACCTGATATCGACCCCATATAAACAGAAAATATAAATGGAAATGGATAGTTTCCCAATATACTTTTGTTGAAAGTGTTCCATAAATTCTAAAACTGTCTGGTTTTGTTCTAGCAGCAAAACTCAATGAGTTGATACGTTTTGAAATATCCATGAAAATGAACTCAAAAACCAGTATCTCAAATTTTTTTAAAAACTAAGGCCTGAATCAAAAAAATGAATAGTAGAAATTGTGTTTCTTTTTAAAAGTTACATATTATAGTCAAATTTCATAAGAATCAGACTGAAAATGAATTTCATAATTTTTATTCATATATAAAAAAATTTTTATTATATTTTTGTGTAATCACAATTCACACTGTGAATATGAAGTTATGCATGGAAATTATCGAAATAAAAAATTAAAACTGCATTGAGTTACATAAATTGTCCATTATATTACACTTCAACAAAAATTTTGTTTTGGTTTATACCCAAAACATATACCTTTCAACATTCAAACTGTATCAACTCATTGAGTTTTGATGCTAGAACAAAACCAAAGACAGTTTTGGAATCCTTGAAACATTTCTAACAAAGTTGTAATTTGAATTCTCCCAAATTTTAGAAAACAAAAAAGTTATATGGCTCCAAACCCAAAAATAATTGTTTGTGATGTTATTATAAAGTATCGCTTATCACAGAAATTTTTTTTCGAAATGTTGAAATTTTAAATTATAACTTTGTTAAAAATGCTTCAATGATTCTAAAACTGTCTTTGGTTTTGTTCTAGCATCAAAATTCAACGAGTTGATACGTCTTGAAATTTACATAAAAATGCATCAAAAAGCTAATTTTTCGTAAAAAAAATAAGGCCTAAATCGGAAAAATGACATGAGTAAAAAAGGTTTACTTTCAAAAAATACATATACTGGCCAATTTTCAAGCGAATCGGACGAAAAAAGGTCAAAATCCCGGACGGTACCCTTAACCCGTCGCCACGTCCTGGACTCTTAGAAGGTCGGCAAAGCTAGTACATGTTTCACATCAGCAAACCTAGGGTTGCCATATATGGTCTTGAGGGTCTCGTTGAGCGCTATTCATTGGTGTAAGGTAAAATTAGGTGGGGGGAACAGGGAAGGAGAGGTAACAAGCTCAAATCTGTATGAATTCTTCTGCTCAGTTTGGAGTGTAGCTACCGGCGCTGCACAACCTCTTAGAAGGCCAGCAGTGTAGCTGAGGCATACCAGCACACACTCTGCCTCTTTGAAGGTCGCTAACATTTTTATTTTTTTATGCTTCTTGTTCCAAAAATGGGAGTCCAAATCCACAGATTTACTCCTAGGCAAAAAATAATACTACCATTGTATTCGGGAGGAAAAGCTCTATATATATCAAACTCTTTACAAGCAAGCAATGAAACTGCTTGATAACAGCCTATACACAAAATGAACTGAAAAATAAAAACTGTGTTTTACATATAATGCACAAACTCCGGAGCTATTAGACCTGAAAAAAAATCACATACCACAAGATTCAGCAACTCGGAATCTATGAAAATGCATCTTAAAAAACATGAAAGTGCAATAAATAAAAAATGGCCAGTAATTTTCTGATTTCTATTTTTTTGTATTTTACCGAAATAAAAACTCAAATTTCGTAGATTATTGTTGGAGTAGCAGCATTTTTTCCCCACGGACAGAAAGAGCGACTCTCTCTCTTTACAATGAACCCCCAATGATACTTCTAACATGATTAATGAATGTACAGTAAGTTGCACAGTTGACCCATTTTCTTCAAACCTCCCGGTAGGTCGACCATGTGGAGACGGGTTAACGATGACAATGTCCATAGAATTTCCAATGGTCCTGCTACTCCCTAAAAATACCCTTGGTTTATTTGTTTGGAGTCCGCTTCTTTCATTTCTCTGTCACGCTCATAAATGTAGCCAAAATGACCGTATCTTTGATACGAGTTTCACCAGTACGCAAGTACAATAATTATTTTCATCACGAGTACTGTTATGATAAATATATTTGTTAGTCATCCACGTCTGGAAAATTTGTTTAAGAAAGGTATTGAACCCCGTAATTTTTGGTGGGCCGTGCACACTAGTAATCAAATAAAGAGCCTATTCATACCAAGTAAATTAGTTATCTAACTGTTGAATTACAGCATTTTATCAGGTCCGCTAACTGAATTTACTACTTTTACTTCCCGATGAGTCACGTACTGTCATTGAGTGAAAGCTATGTAGCATGAATAGTTGAACACAAGTAGCGACACAAAATTATTATACTTTTACAACTAAAACCTATATAGTTTAACCCAATTTTCATTTCTTAATGTGTGTGACAGGCTAACAAAAATCTAACCAAATAAAGTTGAAGGCACATTTCAAAGCTTTTGTAAATTTAATGTAGAAGTAGCTGATAATTCTATTTTGATTTAGCATGTAAATCGCCGTACATTACGAATCTTGCATTTTTCTTCTATTTTAAGATGTTTGAAAAATTCACGAACAATCTTATAGTTGGTTGCGTATATGCGGATCTTTTCGGTTTTGGGGCCTATCAAATTTTTATGTTTTCTTTTTGCCAAATCATGTATTATGGTGTGAAAAACACGAAAATGTTAACCATTTTGTGGAGAAATTATTCATTAAGTGTTACTAACCTAACCTAACCAAGGGTATAATTTCAAACACCTCACTGTTAATCATGGTGAAAACTTTGTGGACCCTGCAACAGGTGCACACACTCAAATGATTGAGAGTGCATAGCTTAGTCTAAAAATGGAAAAAAACGTCAGGGAGGCACTCATCGACAAATGCTGGACTCCTATCTGTGTGAGTTTGCGTGGCGAAAACGCACCGAGAAACCACAGTATTTTCATTAAATTATAATGGATATAAACAAATTTCAGGCTTGGTAAATAATTTCTCCACAAAATGGTTATCATTTTTGTGTTTTTCACACCAAAATACATACTTTGGCGAAAATAAAATATTAAATTTCGATAGGTCCCCAAACCGAAAAGAGCCGTGTTTCCTTCTGCACACTGTGTGTGTTCGCACATACGTACACTACTTGCGTTCACGCTGCTATTTCTGAGACTAAATGCTACATTGTATTACTATTTTAGGCCTGTAAGTGAAGAAAAATATCGTTTTTAATTAATTTAGTCGGATAATAACCTCAGTTTGCAAATAACGATTGCTAAACAGTGAATACTTGTTTGTTAATACATGATGAAAACGGTATCATACGAAATAAAACGGAAAGATGACGCAATCGAAAAACTTTGTGCGGGAAACGAATCAAACGATATAGTTAACATAGCAAGAGCAGTTTTATCATTCTTAATCGAAAACTTTTTGTCAATATTGTTATATTATTAGATATATTAGTAAATAATTTTAGTAAAACACCCATGTAGGGCTTATGATGATTTATTTTAATATTATTGTAAAAGTATCGGTCAAAGTATCAGTATTTCCAAGTATCGGAGTATCGGTATCGGCCAAAAAATGGTATCGGTACATCACTAGTATTTTACATGTACAAGGCCTGGTTTGTTCCAAGGCTCTCAATACTACCCCCTAAACCCTTTAAAAGTTATAAAAGTATACCAAATTTATAAGAATTTTAAAAGTGAAAGAAAATTATTTCTTGAACCGTTAAAATGACTTAAGATATACAACTCATTTACTATTGGGTTGGACAATTATGACCAAGATACGTAACGGCGAGCGCGTAGCGTAGTGAAGTTCGCGGTGGGTGAGGGAGGAGGAGGAATCACTTTCTTGGGGCCCATGATGAATAACGAGGAATAACCCCTCAGGGGGATACAGGTATTGTATCTGTGGGAATTAGCGCTCCCAGGGGGACTATGTGAGGACCTGAGCTAAAGGTTAGGTAGGCTTCCTTTGTTGAAATAGAATAGGTTTTTGTTTTGTTACGGACCATTTTTTTTTCGGTTCACTGCTGTCCTGTTTTTCAGCACCTACTACTTTCTTCTTCAACTTTTTCTTGTTTCATGAACTTCTTTATTAGCTTCCTGTTTCTGTGCACCTTGTGCATAGATTCCGCGTTCCCTCAACTCCATACTAAATGGTGCCTTCCTCCTTCCTCTCTTAGAACATCTTTGTCGTGCAATTAAGGGAGGCTAAAACTTTCTTATATAATAACAACAATAATAATAATAATAATAATAATAATAACGAGGAATAAAGTTGTTATAAGAACACTCAGAAAATTCACGAAACGGCAGTAACTCTGTCCTTTACGCGTGCTAACTCCGTGGTAAACGAGGGTCAAAGATACACTAAAAGTATCATGGGTATCATGGAGATGCAGCTTCCTCACCCAATGAGAGGCCAGCGGGGTGTTCGGAGATAGCCAACGGGAGAGCAACTGTATCGCACCAATTTCAAATGAAATACAAGATGCTACTAGTGTATTTACGTTTTTTTTTTTGTGAGGGAGGTACTAAATAAACATGCATAATTAACAAATACATAACAAAATATGCAATGAAATTCAGGCAGCTCAAAGTCGAGCGCGCATTATTTGAGTTTTTTAAATTTTGCATTTCATGAGCTCAATTTTCTTTCGAAAATTTACCAAATAGCATTTCGTAACTTGAACTATTCGTTAGTTGGATTTTTCATAAAGTGGGGTATCACTGTATCAAATTCCCTTAGGAATTCCCAAAAATTCTTCAGGTGTATGGAATGTATTTTTTGTCCTGTAAAGGAGTCTGTTTGAAAGAAATTTCTTTTGTTATGTCAGTTTCGTTTGTGTAGTTTCTCAAAACCTTAAAATTTCCCTCCCTTCATCCTTGAATCTTGATGTTCAATTTTACCATTACTCTTATATTTTTTACAGGAGATCGCTTCAACGGCGGACGGGACGCCAGTTCGCCATCCACCTTCAGACAAAGACCTTTCCACCAAAGGGTACTCGTGCCCCATCTGTTCAGCGGTGCAGTCGCAATGGAGAGCCTTCATTGCGCACGTGAAAGACGCACACCCTGACCAGCACATGTGTTCTGTTTGCTATAAGGTGTTCGGCTCGGCCAGTGACCTCAAGTTCCACTTCAATGAGAAACATTCCCTTGGCACTGGCCGTGGTGGGGCTGTGAGTAGCGAGTCCTCACCAAAGCTTTATTGCTTTGAATGCAATGTGCAGTTTAGAGAAGAGGTGCAGTTGGCGAAACATCTGAGCGACATCCATAAGGGGAACCAGGTCACGGGAGGCAGTGCTGCGCGGCGTCGGAAAGTTCCGTATAGAGGGAAAGGCGCCAAACGAAGTGACGGTGCTGTTTCCAATGATGATAGGTTGTCAGAGGCTGTTGTGTTTGTTTCAGAAAGTATAGAGGATATTAATTCGCAAATTGTCAGCATGCCGGACAATTGCCAACCCAACTCGTGTGGCATCATGAACTCGACTGCAGTGCAAGAATCGGTTCATTCTAACTCAACGTCTGGTGGGATTTGTATCATCAATTCCGCCACCACCAGCGCTGATCTAAACGTTTCCCAGTCCATGTCTAACTGCTTTGCCACTGGTGAATCCTCCATAGTAGATGTCAACAGTACCGGTAAAAATGTACAGTTTGAACCTGATCCTTTATTTGAAACTCTTGCTGGCACCACAACTGCTAACGCACCTGCGTCTTCTGGCTCGTTAAACAAAGAGGCATCCGAACGTGCGAGAATACAGGGATCGATATCTCCGTCAAAACGTCGGCGCAAAGCGGATAAGCATTCTTGTTCTTTCTGCGGTGAGAAGTTTGCTTCGCAGTGCGACCTGGAACGTCACACTCTGCAGCACACTGGAGAAAAACCTTACGTGTGTGGTATTTGCAGTGCCTCTTTCACGCGCAAAAGTAGCCTCAATAATCACGAGAGAATACACTCAGGCATGAAGCCCTACGTGTGCAGCATTTGCAACGAGTCTTTCTCGTACAGATACCAGTTCAACAAACACAAGACCAGTGCACATTGAAATGTGAAGCCTTTTATGTCCGAGACTGGCAGCTCCCTGTGACAGAACTTGTTCCTTTGTAATAATAGTAATGATTGTTGTTTGTTTTTGTTGAATATTATCGTATTGTTTTAGAGCTATCGATTCCATTGAGCAGGTGTTTGATGCAATAGGTAGTAATAAATGTCTTCATATACTGAGAATGTTATTCCCGCGCACTGAAGTTGCTCCTCTGTTCAACAAAGCGAGAAAGCAACCGTAGGGGTAAAAAGCTTGTAGAGCAAATTCATCTCCCGAAAAGTATAATTAAGTTATTTAAGGGGACAATATTGGGGGCATCTGCAGTCCAAAGGTCGATTCTCCCGATTTTTGTTTTTATTGCTTTAAATGAGTTAGAGACATGTCCCGGAATGTCTGTAAAAATATCAGGAACCTACCCCAGAGCTAACGTCCCTCCCGGGGGGGGGGGGGGGCATCCCTCTTACGGACCTTTTTTTTCATTTTTGAACCTAAAGCAATGAAATTTGGTATACTGATAGGAAATGCAATTTTGAATCATTTATCATCAATGACAAAATGCGATTTTCTTGAAAAGAAAACGGGAAATCATAGAAAACGACATTTTTGGGGGGGTTTTCTAAATGCTTCTCCTCCTACAGTTTTTGAGCTACAGTAATGATTTTGGTATCATTGAATGCAGAATAACGTGGACAAAAAAAAAAAAATAAATCTGAAATTTTCAATTTTTTTCCATTTCATTTTTTTATATATTTCATCATTCGTATTCCTCATCCCCATCCGAATATTTTTTTTATTATTGAATTTAGAGCAATGAAATTTGGTATACTGATAGGAAATACAATTTAGAATCATTTATCATTTATGACAAAATGCGATTTTCTTGAAAAGAAAATGGGAAATCATAGAAAACGACATTTGGGGGGGGGGTTTCTAAATGCTTTTTCTCTGATAGTTTTTGAGCTACAGTAATGATTTTGGTATCATTGGATGCAGAATAACGTGGACATTCCAAAAACTTGAATGCTTTTCCTCAAATTTCCAATATAAAAATTTAAAAAATCAAAAAGAAAAAAAATCAAAATATTCTCAAGAAAATTCAAATTTATGACGTCATAACTTTGAAACAAGAATGAATTTTGAAAAACTTCTCAAAACATTGTAAAGCCCTTGTTTTTCTGCATCCAATGATACCAAAATCATCACTGTAGCTCAAAAAATGTAGGAGGAGAAGCATTTTGTTTCTTAAAAATAGGTTTTATAAAAAAAGTAACTTATCAAGACGTTTGTCGTTATAACTCCGAAGTTTACAAAGCTAGAGCAATGTGGTTTGCTGCATTTGGAAGTGAAATATGTGCTCTAAAGTTGTATCGGCGTTGATTTTCAAAAAAATTTGTGAAAATTTTTCCGTAGACTTTTTACAAAAAAAGTACAAATTTGATACTCCATTTTTTCAAAAAAATTTATAAATTCAGAATGAATTCAAATCAAAAAAATGGCTCGATACGATTTAGGAGCACACATTCTACTTTCAAATGCAACAAACCGCATTGCTCTAGCTTTGTAAACTTTGGCGAATTTAGAACAAATGTCATATATACATATTTTTAATTATCATGAATAAAAATTTTTCTATGGCCTAGGGCAAAAAACTTGTTCAATAAAAGTTGTTAGGAATCTAGAGACCTAGTAGTCTGCAAATTTTCATAGACGTAAGTCCAATAGAAAAAAATCTACGGTTGGAGTGGATAAGATCCCCTTAAGGGGAAATATTGCTTTTTAGTAATGGAGTGGATAAATTTGAGTGGAATTCAAGTTATGTGTAAGTATATTAGATTGCCTTTGATGAGATATCCATGAGTACTATTTAATTTAGTCGAGTAGGTGTAGCTCTTTTAAGTAACACGTCGGTATCTACTGAACCACAGCGCCAAGAGCTTTTTTGGTGAACCTTGTAAATTACTTAGTCCTCAAACTTTGAACATATGTACAGAGTATCCTATTCAATTATGATTATGAATTTTTCACTGTACAAGTTTTTTTTAGTTTTCTGCTTTATATACTTTGTAATTGATAGTTTCTCTCCTGTAGATCTTTATATTTGTGCGTTGTTTTTACTGATCTTGGTTTGGTAACTTTGTTCAGCGAGATATGTGCGACATGCCCACACTGTCTTCATGGGATAAATTCCTATCAGGGGGGAAAATGTGAAGTCCCGAGCTGAGAGTTAAGTAGGCCTTCTGTTTGTTTGAGTAAAATGTTTTTGGTTTGGTCAAGGACCTTTTTTTTTTTTGGTTCACTGCTATCATGTTTTTCAACTCCTGACTTTCTTCTTCAGCTTTTGCCCCTCAGGGGGATACAAATATTGTATCTATGGGAATTGGCGCTCCCAGGGGGACTATGTGAGGGCCTGAGCTAAAGGTTAGGTAGGCTTCCTTTTTGTTGTAATAAAATAGGTTTTTGTTTTGTTACGGACCATCTTTTTTCGGTTCACTGCTGTCCTGTTTTTCAGCACCTACTACCTTCTTCTTAAACTTCTTTCTTGTTTCATGAACTTCTTTCCTAGCTTACTGTTTCTGTGCACCTTGTGCATAGATTCCGCGTTCCCTCAACTCCATACTAAATGGTGCCTTCCTCTTTCCTCTCTTGGAACATCTTTGTCGGGGTTAAGGGAGGCTAAAACTTTCTTATATATATATATATATATATATATATATATATATATATATATATATATATATATATATATAATAATAATAATCTTCAGCTTTTATATCGTTTCCTAACCTTCTTTCTCAACTTGCTGTTTCAGTGCGCAAGAGATCCTTTACGGGTACACACTTTGTGCATAGATTCCGCGTTCCTTCCAACTCCATGCTGAATGGGCCCTTCATTTTTGCTCTCTTTGAACATCAGTGTTGTGGTAAGGGAGGCTAAAATTAACTTATAATGGATTAATTTGTGATAAATTCGACGGATTTGGCTATTCCTGGCATGTATGTATTCTGTGGAGATATTGGCGTCTCTCGGAGGTACTCCTTTGTGCCCAATGTTGTGAACACACACTGCGTTGTTTCTATATCATTCCTGAACGGCTGGACGAACCAAAGTTATTTTTTTCTGGGTGTCTGGTCAGAACTACTGGTTTACTCAAAAGTAAATTATTTCTACGGTGGAGTTGCTGGATTGTTTTTTCTGCGTGAATTTTTAGGTTTGTGTTGGCATAAGACTAAAAAGAATTGAGAAAATGAATGAAAAACTTATTAGATTAGAAGATTAATACACCTCAGAGGGAGACAACTATTCTATCTATGAGATTAGCCTTTCCAGAGGAAAATGTACGGTCCCGAGCTGAGAATAATGTAGGCCTTCTTTTTGTTTAAATAAAATATTTTTTGTTTTGTTCGTTTTTTTTTCGTTTCACTACTGTCCTGTTTATCAGCGCCTCTAACTTTATTTTTCAACTTTAGTTTGAAAGCCTTTCTTCTCAACTTTCTGTTAATACGCAGGTGCATTTGGTGCGGGAGCTCACTTTGTGCATAAATTCCGCGTTCCCTTCAACGCCATCTTAAATGAGGCCCTAATTTTACTTCTCTTAGAACCGTCTTCATTGCGGTCAGAGAGGCTTAAACTAGCATCTAATCTAATTTAGCCCTCCCCATGTCCTTACCTTGTCGTGGTGGGAGGGCTTGCGTGCTGCCATGAAGGTTGAGGCTATACTGCCGGGGCCCCGGTTCTGGTAGGTTCAACCATGGTAGGCTGGCTCAACTGGAGCAGCCTGACAAAAGGGGGACCATGGGTGAGGTTTCCCATGTAAATATAAACCGGGCCCCGGCAGTTACGGGTTATAAAGTCTCTGTTATCTCGGGCGTACTTGGAGACTGCCACGGGCCGGGGTCGACGGTGGGAGGAGGTATTTTACTTCCTAGTGGTCAGCGTGTGCCCGCCTTAAGTGCAGAGATGCATCAGAATGCTGCTGATCGCCCGAGGGGTTCTTTTCCGGCTTGAGCGGGCCTGGATAGGTGAGGGGCAACCCTCACTGAAAGAGAATCCTAAACCACCGCTTGCTTCCACCAATGAACCCTCTTCTCGACTTTCTGGTGACGACCTGGCCCCTCCTCTGCTTCCATCAGAGGAGCCTCCCATGGATATTTCCACTGATCATTCCGCCGTTCTACCTGCGAGACAAGCACCATCACAGCTTATGGCTGAGAGTGGAGCTGGGTCCGGTGTGAACCAGACAGAACCCAAACAAGTACTACAATCTATGGCCTCAGAAGATGCGCCCACGCTGTCATCGACCGCCCCCCCTGATGATGGTGGGGACAGCCATCGGGCTCATGAAGACAACAGAAATCGAAACCTAACTCAGATTCAGACGCTTGAACCTTTCCAGCCTGCCTCATCTAGAGGGCGATGGAGGAGAAATAGGAGGGTCCGAACCGGTAGTGACGCCCCTACATACCCTCCCCTTCAACAGTGGTAGGAGACTGACTACAAAAAGTTCTTCTGCATATCATCTCCATCTAATACAAATCTGGCCACTATCAACGTCATCCGAGCAAACGATGAGATTTTGCGAACTATTGGGGGCCGGCCCAAGAATATTAATGAGACTCGTTCCGGAGGTGTGATTGTAGAGGTGGCGAATCGAATGCAGAGCCAGGCTATTGTTAATTTGAGGACCCTGGACATGAACGAAGTGGTTGTGGAGCCTCACAAAACCCTCAATCAAACTAAGGGAACTATTCACTACAGGAATGCTCCAAACTTCACTCCCGATCAAATACTCGAAGGCTTGAAGCGGCACAAGGTAACGGATGTGTATCAGACGAAGAAAAGAATTAACGGAGTTCTGATGAATCAACCTGTCTATATTTTGACTTTTGATGCCTGTCAGCTCCCAACTGAAGTCTCTATTGGGTGGACCAAGTGCTCCGTACGGGATTACGTGCCCAGACCCAGAAGATGCTACAAATGCCAACGTTTTGGACATGGCGCTGGGTCGTGCAGGGCGGCCGTGGGTGTTTGCTACCAGTGTGCTGGAGAAGTGCATGAGCTGCCCTGTTCTCTCCCAGCCAGATGCTCGAACTGTGGAGGTCCCCACCCAGCCTCATCGTTCAATTGCCCAACCTATAAGCAGGAACAAGAAGTTGTGGCTCTACAATGCAAGGAAAAACTATCTTTTGGAGATGCTAGAAGGCGCGTGGCAGCCCGATATGTCCGTGAGGGGGTCACGTTTGCAGATATTGCCAGGCCCATGGGCAGCAGTAGCGCTGGTCGAGGTGACCCGTCAGGTCCTGTTGAGGCTGCGCCCCCAAGAGGAATGGTTGTGCAACAGACCATGAGGGAGCTTGATAAAGGCCATAGACGACAGGTGAACACAGACGACGAGGGTCATGCCGAGGGTGAGGTGCTGGTGACGTCCCGAGGCCGCACCGAAACCGGCTCTCCACCTAGGGCAGTTCCTGTAGTGGAAGGCCCAGTTCTGAATAAGGATGTTCCTCCCGACAGTGCCACCGCGACGCTTCCGGAGGGTGGGACTGGCCAGATTCCGTCTGGCCCAGGTAAACCACCGAACGTTACTGCAGGTCCTAGCGCAACTGCCTCAGCCAAATCTACCACTGCTAAATTACCACCACCAAAAATGCCACCGCCTAAGGTGCCAGAAAAACTTCAAGCCATGGGAATTCCACGCAAGCGCCTCCAGAGTGGAGCGTCGCCTACCAGCACACCTCACTCAAAAGTAGCTCGCGACCAGTCGGGCGAACACAGTACATCCCAGAGAAAATATTCATTTGACCGTGTTAGACATGTACCCAAGGGGCTGAGTGATGAGTTGCTGAAGAAGTATCCTCCTCCTCCCGGCCTTCCCTCGAAACCACCACCTGATATCGAGGTGCGAACGTGGCGCGAGGGAAGAAGGAAACCAGACGAGGCGAGACCTATCCCAACTCTGGTCAGTCAACGTGTAGCAAGCACTGAATCTAGTGCACCACCTCAGAAGTAACAACTGTAACTTTTTTATCAGACTGGCTTTTACCATCATTCATTGGAATTGTCGCAGCTTGCGACGTAACTACAGTGATCTCAATGCTATCCTACTAGAACTTCAACCAGCTTGTGTACTCCTCCAGGAAACTATGCTCGGAGGCAGTGCTCCGCCCCGACTTAAGCACTACCAAGTAGAAACTTACTCTACAAGTAATAATCCTCTTCCTGGAACAGGACTGGCAATCTTTGTGAAGCAGAGCTTCCCATATTACAGGCTGCCCATCAATTCACGCTTGCAGGTGATGGCTGTCCGAGTGGAGACTGCGACTGCACCGTTTACAGTATGTAATCTGTACATCCCTCCTCTTCGCATAGCTACATGTGAAGAGCTTTTGGACATGATAAGGCAACTCCCGGAACCTTTTGTGGTGGGCGGTGATTGGAATGGGAAGCATGCTGCGTGGGGTAACAACAGCATCGATCAACAGGGCAGAGAAGTGGAACGACTCCTTGCTACCACAGATTTATGTCTGTTGAATACGGGAAGTATGACTCACTTCCACGTCCAAACCGGGACTACTTCCGCAATAGAAATCAGTTTGTGCTCCCCAGACTGTTACCCAGATGCTCGGTGGACTGTCATGGATGACGCACATGGAAGTGATCACTTTCCAGTGGTGGTGACTTTCCCCACCTACCTCCCTTTTAACTCGGAGCCTCACTACTTACTTAAACGAGCTGATTGGGAAGCTTTCGAGGCTCTGACAGCCTTGGAAGATGATGAGGACCAGACCACTGTTGACGAGGCGCTAGAGAGGTTTACTAGCACTATTCGAACTGCCGCATCTATTGCTATACCCCGCTCGAAGGGAGGGAAAGTGAATCATCGAGTCCCATGGTGGAGTGACGAGTGTGCCCAGGCTAACTTTGAGCGAAAGAGGGCCTTACGCCGGTACCAACGGAGCCACAACCTTGCTGATAAGATACTCTACCAAAGAGCCAGAGCAAGAGCACAGTTTGTGAAGGATACGGCCAGGAAACAATCATGGCAAAGGTACGTATCCACGTTAAACGTTGACACGCCAACTCCAAAAATATGGCAGAGAATACAGAAGATGAGAGGACGAAGCGGACATGCCCTACCTTGCCTCACGGACAACGGAGAGATCACCATGAACCAGGATCGCGTTGCCTCCTTGCTGGCGGAGCATTTTGCCGACGTCAGTAGCGGAAGGCACTATACACCCGGCTTCCAGATCATCAAACAGCGCCACGAACAATCTCACCTTAATTTTGCATCGGATGAACAATATCCATACAATTCACCCATAACGTACCTTGAACTGTATCATGCACTCCGACAATGTAAGAATACATCCCCTGGACCAGATGGCATCCACTACAAGATGCTAAAGAAAATGCACTCATCAGCAATCACCTACCTTCTTCATTTGTATAATAAAATCTGGACAACCCATGTATATCCTACAGAATGGCAATCAGCCACAGTACTTGCCTTCTTGAAACCCAATAAACCATCCACTGAAGCATCTAGTTACCGCCCCATAGCCCTAACAAGCTGTGTGGGAAAGGTACTGGAGAAGATAATCAACATTAGATTGATGCGCTTTTTGGAGGCCGGAGATCATCTCTCTCCAGTTCAGTTTGGGTTCAGACCTCTTCGTGGAACCACGGATGCCCTCCTCAGACTGCAGAACCATATTGTTAAAGAGCGTGCCCAAGGAAGACACACTGTGTGCGTCTTCTTCGATTTGCGGAAGGCTTATGACACTGCCTGGCGATATGGGATATTGGAGCAACTGCATAAGATTGGTGTACGAGGTCACATGGCAATGTATGTACGCGAGTTTATAAGAGAACGTCGGTTTAGGGTTAGAGTGGGCACACGGTTTTCTGCCCTGATGACTCAGAACGAAGGAGTACCTCAGGGCAGCGTTATAAGCTGCACGCTCTTCCTACTTGCAATGGACGCCATCACGAAGGACCTACCAAGGCATGTTTCGTTTTCCTTGTACGTGGATGATTTCATGCTATATGCATCCTCTAGATACCTACCCGCCCTGACTCGTCGAGTACAGGAAGCCATTAACCGTATTGGAGCCTGGGCCGACAAGCGAGGCTTCTCCTTTTCAGTTGAAAAGACTGTGGCACTCCATGTGCAGCCCCGTCGCACTAATGAACCTACGCCTGAGCTCTTTCTCGGTGATAGGTTGGTCAACGTCTCGCCCACAGTCTCCTTTCTGGACATGTTGTTTGACAATAAACTGTCATGGAGACCTCATATACAGGCTTTAAAAGGAAGATGTTCTAAAGCTCTGAATCTCCTGAAATGCCTGTCCAGATTAACGTGGGGTGCTGATCGAACAACCATGCTGCGACTTTATAGAGCCACCGTTCGTGCCAAGATTGATTATGGCTGCGTCGTCTACCAGAGTGCCAGCCCATCATGCTTATCACTCCTGGACCCAATCCATAACTCTGCTCTGAGGCTGTGTACGGGGGCCTTTCGGACATCACCGGTGATGAGCTTATTGGTGGATTGCGGTGAACCAGCCTTGCAACTTCGTCGAGTACAGCTTACTCTACAGTATGCTGTACGACTCGGACAACTACCTTTCACGGCCACGTGGAATAGCGTGATGGAGGGAGTAAGGGGTCGGGAGTTGTTTCCGTATTATATCCCCTCCTCTACTGACTACGAAGCACTAGCGGAGATGATGCAGTTGCCCTCGTTCAAAGTTGAGCGTGCCCCCACTCTGGAAGAGCCAACCTGGCAAATTCCGATTCAGACCTTCTGTCCAGGACCGCAATACCCAAAGAAAGAGATGATGACGATATCCATACTGCGACATATTTTCCAAGATCACCTTCACAGTGACCACGAGGGAGCTTTTCATATCTACACTGACGGTTCTAAAACGGATGACGCAGTGGGCTGTGCTGCAGTTTTTGATGGCGGAGTGGTGGAGGAAAGACTGCTGCCTGAAACGTCAATCTACTCTGCGGAGCTGATCGCCATCCGTGCCGCACTCCGCATGATTGAGGAGCGGCCTGCTTCGGGTTCTTATGTGGTGTTCTCCGATTCCAAAGCTGCCCTCCAGTCACTGAGATCCTACAACTCCACACATCCAATAATTTCCGGAATAATGTCTAGCCTTTTGCGACTTGCAAGCTCCCCAAAACTTGTAACTCTATGTTGGGTACCTGGCCATGTTGATGTGCGTGGCAACGATCGGGCAGACGAGTTAGCGCGAAATGCTGCAACCTCTGCTGCTAACCCAACAAATACCAGAGTACCCGCCCGGGATTACTACCCTATAATTAAAGCTGCATTAATCCAACTCTGGCAGCGACAGTGGGAAAACACCCAAGACAACAAGCTGCGCAAGATTAAGAACAGTGTCCGAGCCTGGCCTTCTTCAGCATGCCGGAACCGCCGCGTGGAAGTCCTCCTATGTCGACTGAGGATTGGTCACACCCGCCTCACTCATGGCCATTTAATGGAGCGTCGCCCGTCCCCTCTTTGCGATCGCTGCTTGGTGCCGCTGTCGGTGCAGCATATATTGGTTGAATGCCTTCACTTTTCCGATGTACGTTCCCGTTATTACCCTGGTTTACAGGGCGCTGACTCTGATTTTGTTTTGTGTAAGATGTTGGGAGAACCGACTCGTGGGCGTTTTAATCATTGGCGGCTTATTGGTTATCTCTCTGACTCGTCTCTTGAACAAATTATAGTGCCTCTGTACGCTGAGAACTACGAAAAGTTTTTCATGTTTGAAGTCTTTTGGAAGATTTTAGATGAAGAAACTGCAATATAGCCGGACGCGCTACGTTGGTACCTTGGGGGGTTTCAGCGTGGGTAAGGCGTCCGGCCATAATGGGTGGGCAGCTGAAACCCCCTAAGGGGTTTGGCTGCCCAGTGATTTGGATGTACTATAGTATGTACAAAATTTCAATGAGGAGACAATTATAATCTTGAGTTGTAATTAAATCATGATCATGTAATTTGTGATGTTCATATAATGTTGATGTTCACCTTGCGTGGTAAATCGGAAAAGCTTGATACCGATTAAATTATGTGACCTTCGGTGCGATATAGTTTAAATAACTGAAGCGCTAGCAAACCTATGTTACTACTACTACTACTACTACTACTAATCTAATTTAGAAGATTAATATATTGATATTAGCGCGGTACTGCACGTAAGACGAACAAAGATTGAAGTTAGGAATAGCCGGAGTTCAACAGCTTCTACAGTTCAAATAGCCTATAAAGTTCAACAGAGAACGCTGTACGCTATTATACGAACGAAATTCTTGAGGGAGGATTTGAGATGGTGTTTCAGTGTTTTCAAGTGATGCTCAATTTCTATTAATAACTATGTGTTAACCCGTTAGCGCCTGAATAAATTAGTTTACAAATTTACAGTTTCCGTGAGCCCCATGATTATCTGTTTGTTTGCCTCTACTGGACTTCTTCGAATTAGATATGCGATTACATTTGGTTTGTTACTATCTATGGGAACTAGCTCTCCCAGGGGGAAACGTGTGAGGGCCCGAGCTAAAGGTTAGGTAGGCTTTCTTTTTGTTACAATAACATAGATTTTTGTTTTGTTACGAACCATCTTGTTTTCGGTTCACTGCTGTCCTGTTTTTTCAACATCTACTACTTTCTTCTTCAACTTTGATCTTGTTTCATGAACTTATTTCTCATCTTACTGTTTCTATGCCCTTTCTGCATAGATTCCGCGTTCCCTTAACTCCATACTAAATGGTGCCTCTTTCCTTCCTCTCTTTGGATCTCATTTTTTGAGAACAGGGAGGCTTAAATAATCTAATCTTTGGTTTGTTACTTAACTAAAATGATGCTTGATTCAAGTGAATATACTTCAGAGGAACACAATTACTGTCTCTGTGGGAATTAGCACTCCCAAGGGAAGATGTAAGGTCCAGAGTTCAAGGTTAGGTAGTCATTCATTTTGTTGTAACTGAAAAAAGTTTTCAATTTGCTGTAAATTATCTTTTCTATGTTTGCCTCCGTCTTGTTTTTCAGCGCATATTACTTTCATCCACTTATGTCTTGCTTCTCAAATTTATTTGTCAACATACAGTTTCTATGCTTAAATAATCTTGGGCATAGATTCCTCGTTATCTTATCTCTAAACTAAACGGTGCCTTCAACCTTGCTCTCTTTGGGACACCTTTGTTGTTACCGAGGCTTGAACTAACGTATAATCCAACCTGTCCCCGTCGTCTCACCGAGCAGATATGTCGAGCATTTCAGTGTTGAGTAGAATTAATCTGCTGGCAATATATGTAGTTATGCATCAGCTTACGCTGACTTCGTGGGTGAAAATAAGTCCCAGTAATTCAACTAGAATGTTAATTAATTCAAATTATGACTTAGACAAATTTCATTCGTGGAAATTGAAATTTACCTAACGTGGTAAATAGTTCAAGAGTCGACTTTACGTGCTGCATAACAAAGGTAAATCCAGCACTGCTGAGGGATGCCTTTATTAACTTACAATTGTTCGGTTGGTACGAGTCCTTTGATGCAGGTCGGCTCTGTGCATTGTCTGAATTAGACCACCCATGTGTACCACATCATGTAACTAACTGCCTGCTTCTTTATTTTCGCACTCATAAAAAATACTCAGATCTATTTTAAACTCAGTTTGGAATGTGAAGTGTCAAAGTAGAGTGGAAAGTGTACAGAATCGATCGAATGATAATTTTTGTAATTTGAGTAATGCCTTCTTATGGGATCGTCTTAGGCCGCATCCTCTGCTGAACACAAAAGTTTCATTTTTCATAAAATTTCCTAAGCTTTGTTGTAAAATGTTTTGTTTGCAAGTTTCCTCTGCTTACTTGCCACGTAGTTTTGTTTTCAAAACGTCATTCTACTGTTTCCGTTAAGAGCAAAGATGGCTCGTTGCGACATTTTCGAGTCGGAAGTTTTCCGATAACATTCCAGGCGCCTGTGGAAGGATTTCTTAAAACAGCAATACATCGAGGATGAGAAAAAGGTCGTGTCTGTATTTGTCAACATGTCGACTGCGGCGGGTTTAATTGAAATTTTTGTTCAACTGAAATTGGAGTCAGTTTTAGAGATCAATTTTGAAAATAACGAATATTAAATAAATCGCGCCTTCATTTAGTTTTTAGGGGAATTGAGCTCGTGACTGCTGGTCGGTCAGTAGCATTATGAAAATCCCCTCAGTGACCATGAATGGGTCACGTCGCTGCCAGAGTGGTTAACGCGTTAAATCCCCTCAGTGTTGCAGTCTAAATGTTGAATACCTGTTAGAATACAGGTATACCTGTCTAATGTTGACTTCATGTCAGATGTATGACTGAAAACTTGGTGGCGGTGCTCTATACGAGCGCTTCTGTGGGCAAATATCGCCCCCTTGAGTCAGCCCTGACATTGGTCCGAGCTGGAAGTTTGGTGGGCCTTTTTTGTTGGAATAGAATGGGGTTTCTGTTTGGTGAAGGACAATCTATCTTCGGTTCATTGCTGTCGTATTTTTGAACACCTATTACTTCAACTTATATCTTGTCTCTTAGTCTTCTTCCTCAACGAACTGTTCCTATGCGCGAGGGATTTTACTTGGAAATGCACCTGGTGCATAGATTTTGCGCTCCCTAACGCCATGATGAATGATGCCTTCATACTCCGTCTTTGGACCACCTTTGTGCTTAGGGAGGCTTAAACTAACTTATAATCTAATCTGCCACAAGGGTCTGGTTCTGAGCTTAAACTAGCATCTTATCAGATCGGTCTGGTTCTTCCTTACGTTCTATAAAGTTGTAGCTCATTTTGTGGTACTTTGTGCGCATAACTGAAGTCGGATTTTCCCAAGTTAACTTGGTCATAGCGTTTCTGCAGGCGGGGTTGTTGATTTAAGATTTACTTACGTGGTGATTACAAGTCTGTGTAGCGCTTTGATATCAGTTTCAGTGTCGTAGCCGATGTCATGTTCTGAATCTCGCTTCGTGGCTGCAGCCAACGTGTTGATAACGTAAATTCGTGTGCTGTTATCGCCTATTATGTTATTGCAGCCGTGTTGATGACGTAAATTTGTGTGCTGTTATCGCCTATTATGTTATTTTGGTGTTCATCTGTAGTTGAGCTTCATCATATTTTAATGGTGTTCTATTTTTCTTGTAGAGTGTTTTTTTATGTTATTTCCGTTATGTCATTTCAAAAAGTCTTCGAACGTGAGGTGAATCGCTGATTTTAAATAATTGAAGCTGTAGCTTTGGTAAGTTCCACAGATTTCTGAAATTGAAAATTTTTACAAAATTCATTTGCTAGCTTGGCTTCTAAATCCTTAGCATCTTTCAGATCAGAATTCACTTTAATTTCCACGTAAATATAACTCGGGAGTAATTTATCTTGCTCTATTAACCGAAGTATTTGACTCGACTTCGTAGAGTCTACTGTTGTTGTCCAGGATGTTTTGAAAGATTGAAAATTTGACTAAGCACGAACTAGAGTGAGATCGCTTCCATGAAGCGCAATCGATCTCGAACAGTGTCAATTATTTTCATTTACCAGCATTATCTCCTGTGAGAGTTCCGAGAATCCGTCGGGCGGTGCAGGTCGAGTAGCAGCAGCTCTAACATCGTTAGACGCGTCGCGTTAGCCGCACTCAGAACTACACTTAGCATAAGCAAAATCGAAGCACATTTTGTGATCTAGACTTGCGGTTGCCCATCTAGAGAGCCTGCTCACACTGAGTTGCCGATTATTATACGTATTTGAGATATATAAACACACAACTGTATGCATACACATATACATACGATGTATACTACGTTTGTCAATATACGATGTAGGTCGCTTCAGATATAATAACTAGATATCTGTAGCAACCGGCATAATTACACGATATAAGTATCGTACCAGTAAACAAACGTAATTCATTGGAGGTTCAGTTTATTCGAATGCAGAATACACAGTTACAGACGATTGTTAACACACTCTGCACAATTCGTACTTCGAGCATATTTAGTTGATGCCGAAGAACACGCATGGGCGAACTTGTAACTCTTTAAAAGTAAGTCACACAGAAGAAATAAAAACACGAGCAAAGAAAGTCGCTTTTATGGGTCGGGTGCATGATGGGAAATATTGGGTTTAAATAATCATTACCTCTGAAATTAAAAAAATCTCTTTACATTGCGGTTGTATTTGATGAAGGTTGTTGAGAAGATAGAACATCTCCAGAGGACTGCCTCATCGACAACAGCCCAAATGATCACTGATACTAATAGCATTGAAGGATATTGACAAAATCAACAATAAACACCTCGACTGTGGCAGGTAAAACTCAAGTTTAAAATGTAGCTTACATTTAAAGTCGATTGTAGTAAGCAATGTTACAAACAGCAAACAACAACTTGATTGTGCCGTGCCTTCATTTAATTTTCCGTATTTATGAAAATTGAGCTTGTGACTTCTGATCGGTCAGACGCATTATGAAAATACTCTCCGTGTACCACTGGTGGCTCACGTCGCATTCAAAGTGTTAAAGTACGAAGTTGAGTCCTTCACTGCTGACGTGGTTAGACCACCATGATCTCCAAGTGAAGACGAAGAACAGTACTCACCGTGAACGCTTAGCGCCCTTCTAGACAGTGTCCTTGATTGTCCCGTGAAATAAATATCCCAATAGGGTCTAAGTAACAACACGTGTGTAAGAATCAGCTACATTGAACTTTAGAAGTTCGTCACATATAAAATAACGTGGTCATGAATATACCTCAAAAAAGTCCCCGTGAATTGCGTAAAAAAGATTTTAAAAGTTGAGCTAGTTCATGCCGCTCAAACAACAGCGGGGCAACGATTTTAGATCATCTGCGTGCCTCCCTAACCATTACAAAGGTGTCATAAAGATAGGAAGGATGAAAGCACCATTTAGTATGGAATTTAGGGAACGTGGAATCTAGACATAAGATGTGCTGCCATACAAGAAAGAAACAGCATGCAAAAAGTAAGTTGAGAAAAAGGGTTATGAAACAAAAAAATCAGGTGCTGGAAAACAGGACAGTAGTGAACACAGAAATATTGTCCTTGACAACACAAACTCTAATTTCAACAAAAAAAATAACTCCAGACCTCACATTTCCCCCCTGATTTCTCTAATTCTCACGGATACAACAGTTGTACCCCTATGAGGAACAGAGCGCATAGAAAAAAGTTAAGAATGAAAGAAAAAAGACATTGCAGAGAGGCATGACATATCCCGCACGAAAAATGGGTCGATCAACTTTTCTTGAAGACAATAAGTAAAGTTGTGTTCATTTTTAACTTCACAAAATAAGCGGTAGGGTTTCACCACCCGAAATCGCTGTGGCTCGTTCCCAAGTGGCACGTTCATATTCAAAATTCAATAAATAAAAACGTAGAACACAGTAGATTGATTTGAGAACGCGATAAATCGACTACCCTCACAGTTAATGAAGAAAAACACGCGTTATAGAGTAGAAAAAAATAAGCCTGCCTGAACTTGAATTGAAACCGATCTCGAGTCAGCTTAGATTTACAATTACTGTTTTAGTTACTTCAAAAACAACACAGGCAATCTCAAGAGAGCGCATAGAGAAAAGACCACTTAGTATTGACTGTTTAAAACGTAATCCGTGCACAATGTGTGTTCGCACTCAGGATGCCCTGCGCATAGAAAAAAGTAAAGAGAGAGAAAAGATATTGTGAAGAGGCATGAAAACTGTAAGAAGTAAAGTAGGCTACGACTGTACATGAAAATGGTTCGGACTTCAATCTAAAAACAAAACTTGACTTCATAAGTCTCGAAAGTTCATTTATTGTTGAGGTATTTATCACTATCTCACTCATAAGCGCCAGTAACCTAAGATAGAAAAACCTTACCCTATTGCCCATCCTATGTCACTTGAGGGGATCGGACTTACAAACAAGTAACGTCGTCGTAGTTGTGGTGGTGCAGCTGGCAGTGTAAATATGACCACGCATGTGGAACAAAATTAATGCTGAAATAATGTTATTTATTTCTCAGTAATCTCAATCGTTTTGAGTGACACTTGAACCGCGCGCTATCAACTGCACCCTATGACGACGTAAATTGATCGAAAATCGAGTCCCTGAACAATTTTTAACCTGTGAAGAAAGTTTTAAAATTTACATACATGAAAATTGAGCAACCATATACAGAAAACTGACAATGAGTTCACAAAAATACAATTTCATACCCTCACATCCATCCGATTATTTTCAATGTTGATAAAAGAGTTTACATACAATTCAAAACATTTACAACTCTAGTAAACTACGGATAAACAATGAAGTCTCTTAAAAAAAATTGAGCAAATGAATCTGCCATTCATAAGACAACTCTTATCAGATATCATTCGAAACCAAATACAGTTGCGACCCTCTTTCATTACCATAGGCAGAGTTGGCACATCCGGTCAAAGTTCACATGACCTTTTGACGCAAATGATGACAGATTTAAAAACGTGACGGTAACATAAATGTTTAACTACGTTGTCCGAAAGTTTGAGATTTGAAACGCGTTCTAATAAACACTAGGACGACCGTTAGATGAAGTCAACAATAAAATTCAAGAATTAGTATGATCCACACGTTCGAATCACTGATTTAAAAAAATTCGGAGGCGTGAACTCAAATTATTGCTCATTACCTTAGGACTTTTTCGCCGGTTTAACCCAAACCACAGCAGCATTGCACTGACCTTTACCAATGCTTTAACTCCTTACTGATCTACCGATGGTCTCGCTAATCAACTCTGCAAGGTTGCCAGATCAGATATTAGTTTAAGACTCCCTTACCGCAACCAAAGCGTTCCCAATAGAGCAAGGCGCAATTCAGTATGGACTCAAGGGAACGCAGAATCTATGCACAAGGTGCATAGAAACAGTGAGTTAAGAAACAATTTTATGAAGCAAGTTGACGAAGTAGTAGGTGCTGAAAAATAGGACTAGGCAGCAGCGAACCAAGAGAAGATAGTCCTAAACAAAACAAAAACCATTTTATTTCAATATAACGAAGGCCTACCTAACTCTCAGCTCTGGACCACACATTTTCCCTTGGGAGTGCTAATTCCCAGTGTAGCCTGATACTGGAGTGCTGTTTATAGTCTAATTTTATTAAGAATAATCAAAACTTCAAGATTTTTACCGAGAAAAAGACTTAAGTAGCAACAATTTCATTAAATCTTATAGTGATAAATACGTTAGATGTTCAACTATTATCGACAATATTTTCCTAGTACGAATAAATTCCGCGTGGTTCCCCACTCAACTACGCAGCGTTCGAGAAACCACCGAATTGCAGCAAATATAGCAAACTTCCGTCGTCTTCGTGAGCGTAGTCCACAATGCCGGCCAAAATTGGATGCGCATCTTGAAGGTGACAAAGCGAAGTAAAATTAGGGAGCCAAACACACTTGCGTACAAAGTAAGCTACACGGTAACTCGATCTTCTTTTAACAACCAATGATGCAAATACCTAAAGTTAAGGTATCATACAAAGTAAAACGGTTGTTTGTATCGTTGAGAGTACCATGAGCTGAGTGAGCTGTGCACCTCACCCTCCTGCTAGTGAAGATAGAAGCAGCTCAGCCCTGAATATGAATGAAATTACTGCATTTTACCAATAGCAAAAAGCCGAGAAGCTATGAACAAAATTAGCCAGCTTGAGAAACCAGTTTAGTAGACAGTACAGTAGCTCATCAACAAGCTATGTATTTCTTAAAATAAATTAGTAAATATATATCCACTCAAAAATAAAATTTGAACTTCATTATTTTTAGCTAGTTGTAAATAAACTGATGGTAAGATTTAAATTGTGAATGCACAATAAAAAGTTAGGCTGTAACCGGTTAGCAGACGAGATTATGATTATGACCCATTACCGTGCAGCAAAAATAACGTTTGGAGACTACGATCGTTGGATTCAAACCAAATACCAGGCAGCACAAATGTCGTTTGGAGGCCAAGCTCTTTTGATTATAACTAAGAGAATATAGAACTATGTTTGTCACATTACATGAACACATATCTCTCACTTCTTTCTCTTGAGAAAATACTGAATTAAATTCATAGAGGCAGTTTTACGATTCAAAACTAAGTTGAGACAAAGCCATTTCTTACACACCCTCTACATATGACAGTTTCTAACCACGCTTTCATCTTGTTTTAAAAGTACGTGGATATGATATACGCCAACAATCCAAAAACATGAATAAGAAGAAGACTGAAATGACATGATAGATAATTTAAGCTTTAGACTAACATGAGGTGTGGAGCTATATCTTCAGACACAGCTCTGCACACGAAGACACTCCGAAAAAAGCTCAGAAAACTTCATTTCACTCTATAAATGTCCAGATATTTCGTATCAAAGGCAAAGCACAACCAAATAGAATCAGGTTAGACTAATCATTACGTTCATACCGTGGCAGATATCCGAGAAATTCACCATTTTCTAGCTGATGTCTACTTTTTGACGACAGAAGAGTAACAATATTAGGGGGTACTTTTTTTGCAGTTGACGTCCACTTTTTCATGACAGAGAGCAACAACATTTGGGGCTGCTTTTTTGTAGCTGACGTCTACTTTTCGATGCCAGAAGAGCAATCAACATTTGAGGCACTACCAGAACGTGACATGCCCTAACTAGACTTGACTTCCTCAAAAGCAGTGTGGGAAGTGGCCTTGGCGTGCAGCAACGCTTCGCTCTCTCCCTTGAGCTTCAGGCCGCACTGGCCGCACTGGAGCGTGAAGTTCTCAGTGTTGGTGAAGCTGCCGCTCGCGTGCGCCTGCGCAGCCAGCTCTGATGCCTGCAGCAACACGCCATCCTCGCTCGCTGGGAACGACGTGTAGAATACACCCTGGAAATGTTGCCAATCATCAGTCATGCTCTGCATTCATCAGTCATGCACTGCATTCATCAGTCATGCACTGCATTCATCAGTCACGCACTGCATTCATCAGTCACGCACTGCATTCATCAGTCACGCACTGCATTCATCAGTCACGCACTGCATTCATCAGTCACGCACTGCATTCATCAGTCACGCACTGCATTCATCAGTCACGCACTGCATTCATCAGTCACGCACTGCATTCATCAGTCACGCAACTGCATTCATCAGTCACGCATTGCATTCATCAGTCACGCATTGCATTCATCAGTCACGCATTGCATTCATCAGTCACGCAACTGCATTCATCAGTCACGCAACTGCATTCATCAGTCACGCAACTGCATTCATCAGTCACGCACTGCATTCATCAGTCACGCACTGCATTCATCAGTCACGCATTGCATTCATCAGTCACGCATTGCATTCATCAGTCACGCATTGCATTCATCAGTCACGCATTGCATTCATCAGTCACGAATTGCATTCATCAGTCACGCATTGCATTCATCAGTCACGCATTGCATTCATCAGTCACGCATTGCATTCATCAGTCACGCATTGCATTCATCAGTCACGCATTGCATTCATCAGTCACGCATTGCATTCATCAGTCACGCATTGCATTCATCAGTCACGCATTGCATTCATCAGTCACGCATTGCATTCATCAGTCACGCATTGCATTCATCAGTCACGCATTGCATTCATCAGTCACGCATTGCATTCATCAGTCACGCATTGCATTCATCAGTCACGCATTGCATTCATCAGTCACGCATTGCATTCATCAGTCACGCATTGCATTCATCAGTCACGCATTGCATTCATCAGTCACGCATTGCATTCATCAGTCACGCATTGCATTCATCAGTCACGCATTGCATTCATCAGTCACGCATTGCATTCATCAGTCACGCATTGCATTCATCAGTCACGCATTGCATTCATCAGTCACGCATTGCATTCATCAGTCATGCATTGCATTCATCAGTCATGCATTGCATTCATCAGTCATGCATTGCATTCATCAGTCATGCATTGCATTCATCAGTCACGCATTGCATTCATCAGTCACGCATTGCATTCATCAGTCATGCATTGCATTCATCAGTCATGCATTGCATTCATCAGTCATGCATTGCATTCATCAGTCATGCATTGCATTCATCAGTCAGGCATTGCATTCATCAGTCATTCATTGCATTCATCAGTCATTCATTGCATTCATCAGTCATGCATTGCATTCATCAGTCATTCATTGCATTCATCAGTCATGCATTTCATTCATCACACCTCAACGCTCGCAGGAAACGAAGTGTAGAATACACCCTGGAAAATGTTGCCATTCATCAGTCATGTATTTCATTCTTTACACCTCCACACTTGCTACGTTCTGGACAAAGTAACAATTCATCAGTCATGTACTTAGCTCTTTGCAGATAAAAAAATATTGATTGTAAATTTTATTCCATTCATTATTGTTGAAAGTACAAGTTAAAATTATATTAGGCTCCTCAGAGCAGCTGCTGTCAAGTATTAATTCCTCACAGAAGAGTGCATATTAATCATTCCATTTACTATTGTTCCATACCCATACTGTTCCAAGAGAACATTCCAAGCACTTTTGTTGAGCACGTAAGTTACTTAGAGCAATCCAGTGTAAGTGTCGGAGAAATAATGAACTAACACATCATATAATTGATCCAGTCACTATTTACAAAAAGAATTATTAATCCCAAGGCAGCGTGATGACCATGCGCTCTGCATGCCAAGATAGGCCATGTAACAGTGCAGCAACAAACATTGTAGTATCTCAACACGCTCATAATGTATTGCGACATATGTGTACTATTGGGTAAATTGCTCATTCGCGGATCGGTAAAGTGAACGACGTTGTATTGGTTTCGCGCCCTTTTTAGAAAAGACCTGTTATTGTAAGAGGTAAAAAATTGCATTTTTCAGATTTCTTGGGAAGGATAAAAATACATTCGAGCAGTAAAGTCGATTTCAAAATTCTGCTACTTGCAACCTGACCAAACCAACGGTTAGATTAAATTAGATGTTAGTTTAAGCCTCCCTAACCGCTACAAAAAAAGTATCGAAGAAAGGAAGGATAAAGGCACCATTTAATATCAAGATAAGGGAATGTGGAATCTATGCAGAAGGGATATAGGAACAGTAAGTTGAGAAAGAAGTTCATGAAACTAGATAAAAGTTGAACAAGAAAGTAGAAGGTGCTGAAAAACAGGATAGCAGTGATCCGAAAAAAAGTGGTCCATAACATAACAACGAAGAAACATTTTATTTCAACAAGAAGAAGGCTGACCTAACTTTCAAAACAAAGCCTACCTTACACATTTTCCCACTGGGAGTGCTAAATCCCGTAGATACAATAGTTGTATCCTCCTGAGGGGAACCAACCCTAAACAACCACAAAAACGTGGCGAACGGGCTAAAAAATCACATACATCCACCTAACTTTGGATTATTGTTTTTCCTACAAACTTAACATACTCCACAAGCAAAACGTTTGTACCTATATCCTAAGCAAAATTTCTGATAACAACGGTACCACACAGAGATCAAGTGTATACTTTGAATGACTATTTGATATCGTAGTCAGTAACTTTGGGCAGAGTAAGATACAGGTTTTCATTAACAGTATGTTGCAAGAAGGATTTTTTCATTCTGAGGAATAAAATATATTTTGTGTAGCAGCACAACACGCATACCAGAAGACCAAACACACATCAGACACAGGAGACTTCATGTGGTGACGGCACAGCACACGTGCAAGAGGCCACACTTACGTCAGACACAGGTGACTCCATGTAGAGAGGGTCGTAGTGGATGCCGTCATAGAGCAGGAACACTCGCACATCGTACTGCTCTGACTCACCAAACCTGCCACAATGAGCACGAGATGTACTTTGTGGTGTCATCAACTATGCCTATTTACTTCAATTTACAGCCTGAAAAATGTGGCCACAATAAATACAGATGTCGTACATTAATTTACTCTAATACATCAAATTTTGACAAGCTTAGCAAAAGTAAGGATCCATGCAGCCAATCAAATTCTAACAATGAAGAAACTTTAATTTTCAAAGGACTTCAATACAGAAAAACAACGTTGAAATTTTAATTATGTAAAGAAAACTTGGATGGTGAACAAGAACAAATTCTAAGGCTAAGTACCATTACAAAAATGAGAAATCTTACTGAGATGCCAAACAGATCTGACACAGTGGAGGTTTGGAATTGAGATCCACAATTTAGCAACACAACTGATAGTAACCTACATAAAAATGCCTGTAATTGAACAAATAGTCCTGATTTTTACCTCATTTAAATGCTGGAATGAGAGATTTTTCAGCATAACCAGTTCATCAAAAAATTTGAAACAAAATGACATCTGATGCTGATCCTTATTCTTTCCTTCATGAGGCTATGCAAATGCAATTTTGCAAATGTAGCAACATTCATGATCTTCCACCCCCTTACTTTGAAATAAATTAAAATTGTGGCCCATTGCAAAAAAGATAAACGCGATAAATAGAACATGAAATATATAGCTGTGAAGATCTGTAACTTTTGGGTCTTTTATTTTCAACTTTAATTATGTGTCAGTAAGGAGCACACACTGGTCAAAGTAAGTATCTCTACTTCAAAAAATACATATATTCATAATTCAGATTTATTTTCTTTTTGGATGTTCTAATTTATTTAGGAGTCAACCATCAAATAGAGTCAACAATGCTGTCTTACAGGATATCTAAACAGATATTCTTGATGGATAAATTGCAGATTCACTGAAGATTTAAAACTGAAAGGCTAATAACATTAGAAAACACCATTAATATTAGTAAATTTTTTAGTGTCTCATAGTCGAGCCATATATTTCTGTTGCCATATTTTATTCTACATTGCTTTTCTGGAAATTTTGGAAATTCGACAACAAATACAACTAAAAATGCACTAATAAATGTTTCAAGCATCTGAATAGGCCAAAATCATTGGAGAGTCAGTAGTTTGAAAAACCTCTCATATTCTTATAATTCAAACACAATTCCCATCAATTGCCCCATACCCTGTAACTTACCTATTCATTCTACCGGTGCGAGCATCAACCGTCACAATCTCTATGGCATAAATGCTGCTGAGAATTGCCAGCTCAATCTCCCCACCCCATGACTGATCCTTGAGGATCCAGGTGCTGTACTCCGGACGAGGCTTATCAAGCACCTCGTCAGACACTAGCCAAGGCTTCGTCACGATGGCTTCTGCCACCTCCTGCCGCAACTCCTGAACACGAGAGCTGCTGATACTGCCTGCACAGCACAGAATGCTCAAATTCTTCTAGGGTAAAATTTTCAGCTTGCAGTCAGCTTGTAGTGTGCTAGCTACTGCAAAAATTTTTAAAAAATAGTTTCAAATTTTTCAACAATTTTACACAAGAGATTTTCATTTTGGTATTTTCTTGAGGAAATTACTGAATTAAAAATTTTTTGAAAACATGTAAATATTTTTCTACTTTATTAGCTGCTTTTCTTCAAATATAACTTTGCTTTCTATCAACATATTCCTTAATTACACAGAGAGAGTGCTTGGACTTGTGTTTATCTATTCATACGGAGCTAAATTAATTGATTTTAAGGGGCACGTCTACCCTAAATCTGGGAAATGGCACTTGTTTTACGGGATTTAGATCTATGAAATTTGGAATACGTATGTATTTTTCAAAATAAATAGGGCTTGTATCCCATACTTTATTCCTATTTTTGCCACAACTATGGAGATAATCAGGAAAAATGGGTGAAAAAAGTAGGCTATTTTCAAAAGCTATCTATCTTCTCCAAAAGTTAATATTGTAGAACAATAATTTTAGTCTCAGTGAATGTGCAAAAAGTTGGTGCAGAGCTGGATGGAGAATTGATTGGAAATTCGTAATAGTTTAGTTTTATGGAATTTCAAATTTTGGTTTTAATTTTTTGTAGATTGTTCAATGTAACTGAAAAATTACTATGAATTTCAAACTGATTCTCCGTCCAGCCATGCAGCCACTTTTTGGGCAATCAATCAGATCTATGTCATTGTTCTACAATAATAACTTTCAAAGGAGATAGCTCTTGAAACATTTTATCTTCACTGTTTAGGAAGCGCATTTTTCTACCGAGAAACAGGTTGGCTGGCACTAGCTGCTGAGCTTGACCCCCCCTTCCTGACCCCATTTCCCCTTCTTGCAAAGCACAGAATATTCTGTACCTTTGCTAGCTTGAGAACTAAAAATTTCTCTACTGAATAGAGCAACATAAATTAAAGATCAAGAATTTTAAAGGGTGTGGCACATGCGCTGCATGGCCGGCGCAGGCTGGTGCGCTCAAACCCCCTCCTTCTCGACCCGGTTTCCCCCCTTACAAAGCCCAGATTGTCCTGCAACTTAGCCAGCTTGTGAACTCAGCATTTCTCGCTACAAATAAAGCAATAAATAAAAAATAAAGCAACTAAAGCAATAAAAAATCCAGAATTTTCCAACTTTTGGGTAGATGTTCCCCCTTATGTTAGTTTTAGCCTCTTTTCCCACAACAGAGATATTCAAAGAGAGAAAGGACAGAAGCACCATTCAGCACAGAGTTAGGGGAATGCAGAATCAATGCACAAAGTGTTTTCCCACACAGAATCTCATTTGCATAGCAAAAGTAAGTTGAGAAGGAAAGTCAGGAAACAAGATAAAAGTTGAAGAAGAAAATAGCACCTAGGCATTGAAAAACAGGTAAGCAGTGAACCAAAAAAAAATGGTCCTTAACAAAAGCAAAGACCATTTTATTTCAATAAAAAACAGGCCTACCTAAATTTACTGAGCTAGAAAGGTGAGCAGTTAGACATCACAGCATCCACAAAGAACTAAACAAAATCTCAACATCAGATATAATTAAATAACACCTAGCCCAAAAGAAAAGCAGCTTTCTCTTGGAGGCGGCCAAGTAATCAGACAACAGATATTTCACAAATCTTGACAAAACCATAACAGCAACCAACCTCAGTAATGAAAATCAGATGAATTAATTTTACTAAAACACTAGAGATATAATAAATATAACTATAAATCATAATAAAAGGCTGAGTCCATTTACAAATTCTTGCGCAACTCCTTCAACCATTGAAAAAGAAAAATATTTATCTAATGTGAAAGTAAGGCTTCATAGTGAGCTATTTGACTAAATCTATTGTCTTTAATTTTATCTAATTAGAGGCAATAAATTTAATGATTACAAAAAATTCTTACATTGCAATGAGTAAGGATGAAAGAAAAGGAGCAGATCTTACCATGAAGTACATAGACCATGGAAGCAAAGAGGCAAGAGTTGTCTGATGGAACTTCAAGCTTCTGAAGCAATCCCAGAGGACTGTCTTTTTGATAAAGGATTCCTTTGCAGGTATCCTTTACCTGCTGCAGAAGTAAGGTTTTATGAGACACAGAAACTTTACATAAAACTAACACATTACTCATAAAATAGCAAGCAGTAAGAGCATAGAAAGAAATTGAAAGAAAGATTAGGAATGTTTTGTAAATGTTTGCAGAGATTAAACACAAAAAATAATAGAATTTTACACACCAGTAGAAGCATACAGCTCCACATTTTATTGAAGTAAGCAGTGCTACACTCAAAAGAGGCTTCACATGATTAATTTTCAACAAACATTAATTAAGATATAAAATCTAATATCTCCTATATGACTGAAAAATTATTACATCACAATCCAAGACCTATTGTAAGAAATAGTAATGCTCTTACATTCCTAAAAGTAAAGAATAATGAAGACTAAGAAACCTTCAATAATCACAAATGAGTAATAAAAATTCCCTCATATAAAAGAACTTTAATTTAGAATATAAAGTTTACAAAACTTACTCCAGATGAAGAGCGTTTTGGAGCCTTCACAGTAGATTTTTCTGGAGCCTCTGGTAATGAAGTGCTTTTAACATTTGTTCTTGGAGTATTTGCAGAAATTTTATTGGAAGACTTGGGATTATTGGAAGTGTTCTCACTGTTTTCAGCAGCAACACCTGTGACACTCATGCCATTAGGCGTTGATTTATTTTCTACCGCTATAGAAGAGTTTTGGCTCAAGCTTGGCTGGCCATTATTTGTATCAGATGAAGATTCTAAAGCTTCCACAGATTTGTGCTTTGGAGAATCAGTAGCTGAAGACTTGGCTGGAAACTCAGGAGGACCTTCTGAATACAATTTCTGGTCAGTAGCTGATCTTTTCTCAACAATGAGGACATCCCCATTTCTGATGCCAACTTCCTGGAGCTGAGATGATTCAAATCCTTTCAATGGCTTTGGTGGAAATCCTGCACAAGGAAGTATGCACAAAACTCAGAATTTACACAAAAAATTTTAAGAAAAGTATGAACATTTTGAGTGATACGTTACAATTAATTATAGTCCAATTTTATTATCATCGAAGAAATATTTGGCTAATAATTTCACACTAGTGCACAGCTTCAAGTAACATTGCTAAAAACTAAACGCTGAGAATAGATAACCAGCTATATAACTGTAAATTAATTTTTTTATATTTTGAAAGACCATTAGATAATTGGAAAATATATTACATTGAATTAATAATAAAAACAGACAAATACATAGCATTATCGAACAAATATTTTTCATACTCGGCTCATGACTAAATTATCACAATTTTTCTGGATGTCATTTCCATAATAAAGGGTTACTGTTAAAAATTTTATTATCTATAGTAAGAATAATACAAATATCTTTCCACAAATCATTTACAATGACACACAACAAGAATTCATAATCATATTATATTTTGAAGAATAAAATTACAAAATTTGTAGACCAAAATCAATCAAATACGACAAATAGCTGCCAATTTTAACTACCAGTTGTTAAAATAGTCAAAATTTTTATCATCATTTAGATATAGTTGAAAAATAGAGGACTCTTTTTACCTCTACATGCAATGCAAATTTTTATGGCCCCTAGGCATAACATAGCTACCTCATATTTTTTCCTTGTACAAAAATTTTTAATATACAGTTGATATTCTGAATCATATAGAACAAACTAAACAATGGTTTGCTCTGTTTATGAGGCAACATATTATACAGAAATACATTGTGCACTTTAACCCATTAATGACCAAATTTATGGGTCTTACACAAAATATTATAGTTATTTCTCTTCAATTGTCATGAATGAAACCTATTACATGTTAACTTTTCTTTCTAGCATTCAGAAAATAAGAGCAATGTCAGTGATTTCCTAACATCCTTCAATAAGGATGGTGATTAATATAGGGTCTACAATGCTTATCTTATAAAGCATACTATTTATTATTAGAATATTTTGTGAGGTCAAGCTAATATCAATTCATTCTTACAAATATTTGGTATTATTTTAGAACAACATACTAGTCAATTTTTAAATTTTTTTTTTTCTATAATGGTAATAAAATCAAAATAAACATTTCTTCTATGCATTTTCCATTGCAAACGAGTAAAGAGTTATAGCCGTAGGGTAATTTTTGTCTTCCATCGCAGTTCCGTTGTTGCTAATGACGAAAATCAGTTTGTTTTCTGTCAGAAAATGGAATACAGACCAATTTAGGTGGAGACTCAAGTGAAGTCACAAAAGAATATCTGTTAAGATGACTCGAATGGATGTTAGGTTTAGTGATATACCGACGTATCGGTCATTTTTACTGGTATCTGTATCAACAAAATTCGACCGGTACTTCACCGATACTTCCCAATAATACATATTTCATCATAAAAATATGTCATAAGTCATGAAAGTAAAAGTATAATCAAATAAAGAGCACACTCATATCCAGTAAATTAGTTAGCTAACTGTTGAATTACAGTGTTTAATCAGGCCCACTAACTGAATTTACTACTTTGAGAGTTTATTTTGAAAACATTTTTTTTATTTGTTTTGAGGGATTTGTTCTGAGAAATTGTTTTGGAACCTTTCTTGTTATGGGAGATAATTTTGGAACCATTCTTGTTTTGAGGGACAATTTTGGAACTATTTTTGTTTTAAATTGATATGAGAAATTGTTTTGGTCCACTTTTGGAACCAGTTGCTATTACAGTTAGTCTACATTACATTGCAATATGATTAGAAACATCTATCAGAATATTTCATTCTGTTGTTTTTTCTCAACAATAGAGTTAACATAGCAGGAGCAGTTTTATTGTGTCTAATCAAAAATTTTACAGTCAATATTGTTATATTATTAGATACATTAGTAAATAATTTTATTATAACACTCATGTAGGGCTCATAATCGTTTTATTTTAATATAATTATAAAAGTATCAGTTGTAGTATTGGTGTTTCGGAGTATCGGTATTGGCCAAAAAATGGGTATCGGTATTGGCCAAAAAATGGGTATCAGTGTTGGCCAAAAAATGGGTATCAGCATTGGCCAAAAAATGGGTATCGGTATTGGCCATAAAATGGGTATCGGCATTGGCCATAAAATGGGTATCGGCATTGGCCAAAAAATGGGCACCGGTATTGGCCCAAAAATAGGTGTCAGTATTGGCCAAAAAATGGGTGTCGGTATTGGCCAAATAATAGGTATCGGTATTGGCCAAATAATAGGTATCGGTATTGGCCAAAAAACGGGTATCGGTATTGGCCAAATAATGGGTATCGGTATTGGCCAAATAATAGGTATCGGTATTGGCCAAAAAACGGGTAACGGTATTGGCCAAAAAACTGGTATCGGTATTGGCCAAAAACTGGGTATCGGTATTGGCCAAAAAATGGGTATCAGTATTGGCCAAAAAATGGGTTTCAGTATCACCCAAAAAATGGTATAGGTATCGGCTAAAAATGGTATTGGTACATCACTAGTTACGTTACGTTGCATTAGGTTACGTTAGGTTAGGTTACATTAGGTTAGGTTACGTTAGGTTACATTGCATTAGGTTCCATTAGGTTACATTGCATTAGGTTCCATTAGGTTACATTGCATTAGGTTCCATTAGGTTACATTGCATTAGGTTCCATTAGGTTACGTTGCATTAGGTTCCGTTAGGTTATGTTGCATTAGGTTCCATTAGGTTATGTTGCATTAGGTTCCATTAGGTTATGTTGCACTAGGTTCCATTAGGTTACGTTATGTTACGTTGCATAAGGTTATGTTAGGTTACGTTGTTACTGGTAAGCCTCCTAAGGTTTCCATCACGCACTATCAGCTGTGCGTTTTGTACGCTCAGTGATAATATTGGTCTGAATGTTTAATTTGCATTTCTTTTTGTTTGTTTCACTCTACATTCTTGCTCTGCTATGAACTATTATTGTACATAAATTAATCTTAAGCCTGAAAGACCTGGCTTGCTTCAGTGCTAGCATGTTGGGAGGTGGGCTGAATGGTTCTTCTTGTTAATTAACATGTGCATTGTTGGAATTTTCAGTTCATCAGTTGATTTCTGTTTAGGTTTGCTTCTTTTATTCATTTTTCATTGTGTTCTGAAATGTTCATTTTGATTGGTTTCCTATATGTTAGAGTTGAAATTTTGTTGTTCTTTATGTTCATTTTACTTATATAATTTGCATTTTTGATTTGATTCATTAACTTTGCTTTGTGAAATTTATTTTCTTCAGATTTTGTTTCATTCGTGTTTGTTCGATTATTCTTTTTGTAAAGCCTGGTCTTAGGAGTTGCTTGTGGTTCTTGTACTTATAAGTTACACTCATTCTTTTCAGCAGGCAAGTCAACACCTCATGTCCATGCTCCCTATGCTTCCTACTATTGGCTCATCTTGTCATTACATGTCTTTACATTCTCTACCATTTGCTGTGCCTCTGGATTAGTTATTTGCCATACTCTAGTTCTGAGTAAACTATAATAACCACTAAAGTTTCATTTCACCAGTAGTTCAGGACTTGTTATACAAGATCTATGATGTATTATAGGAAATTCTGATCCCGCAACAATGTTGCATTAGGTTACGTTGGGTTGCGTTGGGTTGCGTTGGGTTGCGTTGGGTTGCGTTGGGTTGCGTTGGGTTGCGTTGGGTTGCGTTGGGTTGCGTTGCGTTGCGTTGGATTATGTTTACGTTAGATTATATTTGGTTACGTTAGGTTACCTCTTTGATTTGTTAAATATTCATGTGCGACGGAAAGTGCATTGAAGAAAATTTGTTTACTTTGATATCACAACCATAATATTAGCAACAAAAATTTAAAAATCAATTTGCACATTGTTCTGAAATAATATTAAATATTTTCAAGAATGAATTGATATTAGATAAACCATACAAGATATTCTAAAAATGAATAGTATGCTCTGTAAGATAAGCAATGCTGACTCCACATGAACCATCATTCTTCCTAAAGGAAATCAGGAAATCACTTATATTGTTCTTAATATGTGTTGTTTTGAAAGTTTATCAAATATTTCATCTTGGATTGTATTTCACCCATTAAAATCTTGGGTAAATCTGAAGGATATGACAGTAGTTGATTTTGTAAATTTCAACACCTAAACATAGTTTATTTAATCAAATTAAACAAGTTTTCTTCAATGCACTTTCCGTCTGAAATTGGTTTTTTATTAGTTATAGCGGTAAATGACTTACAGAAACTCCAGTGTTTGAAGCGGAAAGAAATTCATCGATCATCGTGCAATATGGCATAGTCTTGCTTTCAACACGCTCGTCATCAAAGACGAAACTAAACCTACCACTATACCTCATTAAATACTCATTTGACGAAAAAAGTGTATAGAAGAAAAGTTGTTTATTTTGATGTTACCACCAAGATTCAAGCAACAAAAATTCAAAAATTGACAAGTAGCTGTTTATTTGAGCGCATTTGTCATCAAAGACCAAACCAAACATACCGCTATAACTCATAATATAATCATTTCAGACAGAAAGTGCGTAGAAGAAAACTTGTTTATTTTGCTTTAATTAATTATGTTCAGGCAGCAAAAAGTGGGAAATCGATTACTGTCATATTCTTCAGATTTACCAAAGCTTGTTCTGCTAAATTGTGTTTCCTGAATCTCAAGAATATATATGAATTTTAAAATAATACCCTAAATTAGCTGATTCTAACTTGAAGATTGACTTTAAAATTTTAGTGGAATGACACGGCTTTCAGTTTTTTCTTTTTTTCATTCTAATTGTGGGGAAAATTGATTTCCATTTATTAGACTATAATGACTACCTGACAGCCATATTAAATTGTAAGACAAGCATGCAAAATTGTTGTGATAAGAATTACAACTAATGCAATAATTTTTCTGGAATAAAATTATTTAAAAATTTTTTTCAGGTCATAATGTATTTTAATGCGCTCATAAAAGTTAAAAATTTCATTCCAAAGAATAACTAGAGGAACACATTTAAAAGCATTTTCCATGAATGACATTCTGCTGGCTGACGGGTTATTTGTAAAATATAACAATAATTGCATTCAGTTAGGAATAACATTATATGGTTGGTTGCTTAGTTGCTGCACTGTAGGGTCACGCCCACTTATTTGACAGGACACACCCACTTTTTGGTGGGAGAAGAACAGCATTGGTTTGGGTAAGTTAAGGTAACCTATTTTAGATTGATTGATGTTATTTTAGGCTAGTTTATTTAACTAACCTAATATTACCTAACCTTGCCCATCATTAAGTCAATACTGTATTGCAAAATATTAATATGTCCATTACTTCACTTTTGAATGCAACGTTCTATAACTTCAAAGTTAAATAATTCAAAAATTATGCATTGGCACGCAGAATGCCATTCTTGTAAAAATGTTTTTAAATGTGTTGTGTTCCTTCAGTAATTCTTTGGAATAGAATTTTTAATTTTTGTGAGCATATTATATTAAACAATGACCAAATTTTCAAAAAAATAATTCAAAAAGGCAATATTATCCTGAAAGCAATATTAATTCATTTATAACCAAGAGAAAATGTATTTTTTCACATCTGTAAAAATTTTCTATCTTATATGCATAATATAATAACCTATTATACACTTAGATCAAATAAATACTGTACAGATGACAAGCTTTGTACTTGTTAGAGGTAGGAAATAAAATATATCAACATTGCCTAAAAAATACCTATTTTTCCCCTTCACTGCAAAAAATTCCAAACTTGATTAATTACATTGATGAATATATTTTGGAATGAATACTAAATACTTTTAATGAATCAAATACTTACCAGATAATATTTTGAGTTGATACTCTGGTATTTCTGTAGCAGATGAGAGAACCTGATGTAAATTTTCAAAAGTAGACTCAGGAGTGAGAAAGTCAATCAGGGGCACAGCATTGGGGCCGGCACATCTCACACGAAGTCGGTAAGTTGACATTTTTAAAGTCCAAATTAAACTCAACGTATCCCACTAACTAGTGCTTCTAGCTATGGCTAATTTCTGTTTTGGTTGAACTTGAACTTGAAATTGAGGGCCGACAGCGTCGGGGCCTTTGTAACGGCCTACAATTCCCTCCACAACTTTCACACAAAGAGTTCAGCGCCTGGTACCAGACTTGTCCACTAAACTACTCAGGATCTACCAATCCTTGTCACAAGCTGCCATTGGATGGCATCACTGGGATAGCCAGTGTGTCAAAACACCATCCCCAGGCATATTGGGTCATTACTGACCATTCTACCTGACTGGCTCATTCCAGTCACTGTCTCTTACTCCAGGCACGCACAAGAAACATTTTCATAGCTTCAATGATACTCAAATTACACTCCTGATCCAATCCAGCAAGACAGCTCATACCCCAATCATCTTAAGCACATCTGGCATACCACTCATTCTCTCCATACTGCTCTAGCACCACATTCATAAAACTTTCTCTCTCTTGCTCATACTTACTACATTCCAGCACAAAATGCTCAATTGTTTCCTCCACTCCACTAATACACTGCCGACATAATCTGTTATTATTTCCATTCCACCTCCATGTACGTCTGTTCACACTCAATGACTTACATCTCATAGCAAACAAGAGTTGACTTCCAAAACTACCATCATAGAACATCTCAAACTTAGGTGCTTCTTTTTTCATATACCAGTCAAGTGTAGGCTTCCGCATCATGCTAAGGCTCCACTTATTCAATCCATACTCTCTTGTTTGTCTCTCAATCTCTTTCTTCCACCTCTTGCAGTCCCACTCAGGCCCTACACCTCCAACAGTTATTAAACTCCAGTCATCCACAGGTCTTCCAATTCTAACATGAATAATCTTTTGCATACTAAGCTTCCTTGCATGCCCCCAACACACTTTCTCCCAATAGCTTACACTCAGATTCCATTCAAAAATTCGCTTTACCCATCTGCTATTCTGCATTCTTTCAATTCTCACCTTATAATTCAGCACTGCTTTCATCATTTTTTCTGAAAATAGGCTCCACCCAAGGTCACCTCTAATAGCTTCTGTAGCTGTCCATTTCGGAGCACCCAATGCTAACCGTCCTACCTTATTTTGTATTACATCAAGCTTTTCAAGATCACTTCCATTCCAGGCAAGAGCACTCATACCATACATGACACTAGGTACAGCAACATACTTCCACATTCCTCTCACACATTCATACTTGTTTGCTCTGTATCTGGCCACACTACTTAACCGTCCACTCCACTGCATAGCTTTTGCCACTTTCTCAACCTAGTTCTAGTGCATCCATCTTCACTTATCATACAACCTAGATATTTGTATTCTTTTGTTCTACCTATTCTGATTTCTACAATATTCCACAGTCTGTCTCTATCAGTCTCATCACTATTTATAACTATCACCTTGCTTTTGTCGGCACTGAAGTTCATCTCGAAATCTGTACTATATTTGTTCACAATGTCAAGCATCCTTTGCAGTTCATGTCCACATTCACTAACCACAACCACATCATCAGCATACAACAAACAGCTCAGTCTCTCATTACCAACTTTCAGTCCTAAGCCACTCCTTCTCAGTCGAACTGCTAATTCTTCTGTGTACAATCCAAACAACAGGGGAGACAGAGTACAGCCCTGTCTCACTCCTATAACACTCCTCACTTGCCCCGTTTCTAAATTTCCTAACCTGTATATAGCACTTGTGTTCTCATACAGACTTTGTACAATTTTTACTATTTTTCTGCTAAACCCAACTTTTCTCAAAACTTCAAAGAGCCTAACCCAATCCACTCTGTCATATGCTTTTTTAATATCCAGGAATGCTAAATACACCTTATCATCCTTCCTCATTTGCTCAATTATTTCACTCACTACAAACAGATTATCTTTCCCACATTTATCTTGCCTAAAACCATTCTGTTCTTCACCTAGGACTCCTAATTCCTCAACTAAATTTTTCATTCTCTCATTCAAAATACCACAAAATATCTTGCATACAGTGTCACCCAGTGCAATTGGTCTGTAATTTTTAAGTTCTTTCATACTCTCATGTCCACCCTTATGCAACAGAACTGCCTTACACTTGTTCCAGTCATCCGGTACTCTTTCACTCTTCCATATCTCATTAAATAAACATTTCAACATACTGACTACACTCTCTCCTCCACATTTATAGAACTCATACGGGATCTTATCAGGGCAACATGCCTTTCCATTTTTCACTTTCTTCAAAAAACTTACAATCTCTTCACAAGTGATTTTGTCTTCCATTTGCAGTTCACGTTCATCAATCAGAGAATTTATGGGTGCATCATCTGTAACCTGCTCATTCATTCCACCAATGTCCTCCCAGTATTCTTCAACTGCTTTCACCATTTGCATCCTATCTTGCACACTGCAACCATTGACTACTAATTCATCAACTTGAACTTCACTACTTCTATCATTACCTTGTATAAACTTATACCAATCTTTTATTCCATCCGGACCTTTTTTTCTTAGATTTTCAACTTGGTGTCTCTCCTCTTTAACTCTAGCCTCATTAATCATTCTCCTTACTTTCTTCTGCTGGTCCTTGTACTCATTCCATGCACTCTGCCATGCATGCTCAGCAATTCTGTTTCTTTCATACATTTTCCTCATACTGCGTTGTTTCTTATTTAAAGTCTTTCTTCTCATTCGTTCTTCCTTTATCTCACTTGTAAACTACCTGGCATTCCCTGTCCCTTTCCTACATTTTATTCTACCAATCTTTTGCTCTGCCACATCATAAAAGGTTCTTGCAATCTCACCATTTAGGTCATTTACATTTCCACACCTGTTCCAGTTATACCTACTCAATTCATTCTTAAATTCTTCTTAGTTTGCCTTTTTTATCTGCCAACTTTCTTTCCCACTACTGACCTTCTGCATTGACTCCTTTCTACCCCAGTTATATTCAAGCACAAGCATTTTATAGTCACTATCAATATAAAAATCATCTTCATCTACAAACATTTCATTGGCACTGGTATCCTTTGGTTGGTGACAATCTATTTGGAAATCAAGACCTTCCATCCGTACCAGTTAATTATCCGGATGAACTACTACACGGGAAAAATTCATTCGTTTACTACATAAACAAAAACAAAAAAACAAACAAACATCGGCATCTTTAGGATGCTTTATTTCCAATCAAGCCTGATACAAATGATCTTAAGCATTGGTTTTCAAATGTCTTATAACTAACATCGTGCAGTGCAGTGTGGCAGTGAGGACGTCTGTGTCTTTGCTCCGAAACAAAGTGCCCAACTGGTTAATGATCATGCATTTCTACCCAAAAAAGAGTGCCCACTCAGACCATGAGGATCCAAGAATAAATTTTAACTAACCAAATTCGAAAAATCGAATAAAAAGTGTGATATTCCATCAGAACAAGCACTCAACCCTTGCTTCTTTTTGAAAGTGTCTCCCTTCTCACAAGATGGCGACAAGCCCAACCAAGGACAACAACAGCGAGGGTATGCTGGAGCTTGACTATCCAGACGTACGAGGCCTGCCAAAACAGAGTAAGCAAGAAGTTTCCATCCTAATTGATCTCTTCAAATCAGTAATGAAGAAATTTCAAAGCGAAATTAGTGACTTGAAAACGATGATTGAAACACTAACGAAGAAAGAATCAAATCAAAATGCAAGGATTGAAGAACAAGATAAGAAGATAAATAACTTAGTCTCTCGTCTAGAGCGACTCGAACGGAAAGAAGAACGTGAAGAATTGGAGAACAAAAAACGCACGTTTGTTATATCAGGGGATCTGCCGCAATCACGTCCTGAAGCAAATTGCACAGAAACGGTGTGCCAGCTCCTGAAGGACCAACTCAAAATCAACCTGAGTAACTCTGACATCACCACAGCGATGTAGCATTCGCTACATAAGCGTAAAATTATAAACTTTCTCATTCGAACTTAAATAAAATAATTATTGGCATTAAAAATCTTACTCTAAATTGTCGCAACTCCAGCCTTGCTTCCCATTTTACGTCCCTCGCAAGTTCATTAATATCTTGCAATCGGGGACTAGGTCGTTAATTTACCCTAAACTGACCTAAAGAACTAAAACGCTAATTAAATATGACAAGCGGGCAATGATTGGAGTGCTTCACCTTCCTGGCAGCAAAAGTTAATATCGAACAACCATAAAGTGTTCGTTTGTTTGTTGCGAGCTTATCCGAAGCCACTGCTGCGGATTCGAAGCGTCCTTGAAGTCGCAGCTCTCGCGGGCCTGCCACTTCAGTGAGAGTTCATCTACGAAGTCGGATGCACGTGAGCCTTGCGTGCAACGACTTCTACCGGCCGTGCATCTGGGTATCTAAACCCCCGGATAGCCGGCTAACAGTGGAGAATGTTCCCTGAACAATTTCTTCGAAGCTTCAGGTGAGCACTCTTCTATTATTGTCAAGCTTGTCATTATCTTATTTATCTCGGTACAGAAGAGACTATGTTAAATGCCAGGTAAAACTGGAAGTTGACGCTTCTTGCCGGTAAGCGTGACATAGTTCTTTTATTCGAAGAAATTGATTATCCTCTTCGAAATTTTCTTTAACGAAACATTTTTTATATTAAATTCTTCTATTCACTTAAAAAATTCAATTCCTTATCTTCAAATTCCTTTTTACGAGGAATTCCTTAATTTAAAATTCTTTTGTCCATTTGAAGATTGAATTTAACTTCTTATGAAAAGCAGTTCTGGCTTACGCAATTAGTTCGCCGGCTGCTTAGCAAGGCTGGAGAAGCTTCAGGGAAAGTCCTGGTGGCTACATCTTTTTTTTATTTCTCTAAATTTAACTGTCCTAATTTGAATTAACTGTCATTCATAATAATAAAAAGAAGTTTTAATAAATTTTCCTTAATTTGGAAAATTTTGCTGTTGGCCGTGCTGTCCGGGCTTAGTGCCGGTGTGGCTCTCATCTCACTAGAATTAAGGTATATTTGCATTTTTGTGTAAGGTACCATTTTCGTGTTGCTAGCTCCTTGTGCTTTTAGGGGCTAGTGTATTGTTTACCTTACATGAAGTTTCATTTTTTTTCGTTGAACTTTTGTGCTTGTATGTAAGTGGAAAAATTAAATAATATTTAAAGCAAAAATTTAAATTAAATTTTTGTGAAAAGTCTAATTGTGTACACGTTCTAATGTGATAAAAATTTAATTGGTGAGGGATGTAACATTTCTGTGTCATTTGTATTTTTTTCTATATTTAAATATGAGGATGTAAACCTAATCTGTCCACTTTTAAAAGTGCAGACCTTTATGATTAGCTGAAATTTTTTCTAATAAGCCTATTAACTATTTACTTATTACCTTTTTTTTGCAATCATGACCGAAACTTATAACGCCTCAGCCCTTAGCATGAAAATACGGGGAGTAAAATGTAGTATAACTGCGTTGCGCAAAAAAGTGCTCGCTCCTGGTTGTGTACCTTCTCTCCTAAGGGAGGCTATTCCTCAGTTGAGTGGCCTTCTAAAGGATTTTCGCCGTCTTTCCTCTATTCTGCCTTCTGACATTGAAGAAATTTCAGACGAGGAGCTAGTTAGACGAGCAGAATACGAAATCCAAATTGTTGAATTAATAGCTGAATTGAAGAATTCAGTTTTCCCGGCACCGGTATCAAACTCTAATGATACCGCGACTCCTTCTGAGGCTAGTAAGGTTTCTGTTGCAGAGGTGCCATTAAATATTTTTAGAGCTCCTCAGTTAACTTTGAGAAAGTTCAGTGATAATGAACACTGTCCTTTTTCTTTTCTTCATTTTCAAGAATCTTTTCTAAATGCTCTTCAAGCTCATCCAAATATGAGCGAAGTGCAGAAATTTATATTTTTAAAAAATCAATTACAGGGAAGAGCTCTTAGCCTTGTTGAGGGACTTCCTAATGAGAATAGTTTCCAAGCTGCTTGGGATTTGCTCAAGCGAGATTTCTTAAATGCTAATAAACTCATTTCTCCTGCTCTGGATGAATTAATCAATTCTCCCAGTGTTCTAAGCTTAGTAGAAATAGGTACTTTTCTTTCTAAAGTTAAGTTTCGTCTACTTGAGCTCTCTAAGCTTGGTGTAGATTTCTGTAGCGAGAAATCGAGCAATCTTTTGTTTTCCGCCATAATTAAAACCAAGCTCCCTGACTTTTTCTTGTTAGAACTTCTTCGTTATTGCAAAGCTAGTTTCTTCTCACTAGAGATGTTTGAGAACGCACATCATGTACTGTCTCTTTTAGAAACTAAATCTAAACCCAAAAAAATTCTCTCCCTTCGCAATGATAGGGTGGAGGAAAAGACTCGAGCCGAAACTAAATTTAAAACTCCTCCTGAGTCTTCTAACCTTCCTAGTGTAAAAGTGTGCCGGTTTTGTAAGCAGACCGGTCACACGTCCTTTTCTTGCCGTAAATTTGATACTCACGCAAAACGCGTGAAGCAAGTAGGCGAGTTGCAATTGTGTTCCGTGTGTCTTAGTCACAATCACTTAGCTAAGTCTTGCCCTGCATAAAGCAGAGGCTTGCCTTTTAATTATTCGCTTTGCAAGGCTAATACTCATGTTAGTCCGTTATGTCCCAAGTTCGTAAGTTTTTCCTCTCTTGCCGCCACCTCTTCCTGACGGTTAAAGGCACGTTTTCGAATGTGCCCTGTTATCGCTCTTTCAACTAAAATTAACAATCTATCTAAACGTGTAAATTTCGTGATTGACACCGGGAGTCAACAAACGTTGATTGACCTGGATACGGTTAGTCCTAACTGTACTACCGATGATTTGCAAGAACTTACTGTAAACACGGTAGGTGCCTCTGTCCCGTTACATGGCAAGCACATTAACGTCGAGCTCGTGCTTCCTGACTGTGAGAAGCATGAGCTTGATGTTTTTGCGATGCAGAATTTGAACCTGCAGATGGGGATGAAGGGTTTGCAATCTAAACTCGAGCTGCTTAAAACTAAGATACCTCTTTCAACTTCCTTTCCTGAAGTCGTTGATGACAGTATTCGAATCAACGGTATTTTAGGTGTTGATGCTCTTCAAGCTTTCCGTGTGCTTGAGTTGCAACACGTTGCAGGCTATAAAGTTATGCGCGTGGCTAACGGTTTCTTACCCTTCGGGGAACTAAAATGTTATAAATCCTCTTTGGTTCCTGTCGTGGCTTCGGCCGCTAAAAAACAAGACGGTGGCTCGCCTTGTTCTGTTGTTCAGCATGTAATTTCTTCCCCTTCTGTTGTTTTACCTGAAATTTCTTCTTCCTCTGCTGTTCCGCCTAAAGTTTCTTCTTCCTTTGCTGTTGCAAATAAACAAAAAACAAAACCAAAAAAAAATAAATCTAAAGGTAATCGTTATCATGGTATGTTGGAGGCATTTTTTGAACCTCCCAAGGTATGTTCTTCAGCATTAGATGGTGCTGAATGTGATGTGCAAGCTGGTCTTGATAGACTGCTAGACTTAGAATTAATAGGAGTACCTGCTAAGGAAACAGAGTATGACAAAGAATTGGAAGACTTCAAGAGTAGCGTAGTTTATGCTGAAGGCCGCTATAGTGTCCACTTGCCTTGGAACCGTAATTTATTAGCGAAAGTTCCTTATAATTTTGGATTAGCACGATATCTCGCTCAGAAGGTTGCTGCTTCTAACTCTCGCAGGGGGATAGAGCAACAGTATAACGATGTCTTTCTGGAACAACTCGAGCTTGGTATTATTGAGCCTCTTTCTCTCGAAACTTTAGATGTGCGTGAGCACAAGTGGATACCAAATAGGCCTGTCGTGCGAGAACACGTTACTACTTCTAAGATACGCCCTATTTTCAATTGTTCACTAAAGCGAGGTAAATTGCCTAGTTTGAATGAGGCTTCCTATGTGGGTCCTAACCTCATGAACGATTTACTTGGTCTCTTAGTGTATTTTCGGTCTAATTCCATTGTTGTGCTGTCAGACATTTTCAAAGCGTTCCTTCAAGTAAAGTTAGCCAAGACATTTGACCGAAATCAATTTAGTTTTGTGCTCTTGCAAGATGGTGAATTTAAATATTTCCGATATACAACATTGTTGTTCGGTTTTGTCGCTTCCCCGTATATTCTTAATTTTCTGCTAAAACTCCATGCTAAAACTATCAGTGATTTGGTGGTTAGAGACGTAATGGCAAACAAGCTGTACGTGGACAACCTAATATTCACAACCAATAGTCCCGAGCTTGCGCTTGACACTTTTCAACGCGCTAACAAAGCATTTAAAGAGAGTGGCTTTCCTTTGCGTCAATGGCAGTCTAATAACTCTAATCTTTTGTCTCAAATTGATCCTTCTCTTTGTAGCTCCAGTGCGCACTCCAGAGTACTGGGTTATAACTTTGATTCTTCTTCTGATTCTCTTTCCATATCTGTAAAAAGTTTGAATCCTTCCTGTAAGACTCGTAGGAGTATGCTGTCGGAAATTGCTTCTCTGGATGACCCTTTAGGGATCCTATTACCATTTTCTGTTAGAGGCAAACTCATTTTGCGTAAGTTAACACCGTTGAGACTAGGCTGGGATCAAGACGTTCCAGATGATATCTGTAAAGAATGGCGTAACTTTTGTCAAGAGTTTTCTGAATTGCATGAATTTGAGTTCCCTAGGATGAATCTGGTTGAAACTGAAAAAATTGACCTTGTAATTTTTTGTGACGCTAGTGCGCGAGCTTTTGGAACCTGCATGTACGGTGTCCAAAAAGAGCGCAGCTCGCTCATTTTCTCTAATGTCAAGGTTTCGCCTCCTAGGCAAAGAACTCTTCCTTCTCTCGAACTTCTGGCTGTGTATCTTGCTTATCAGTGTCTTGTTTCTCTAATGTGTGACGTTAACTTCCCTTATGCAATCTCAAGTATAACTTTTCTTACCGATTCCCAGGTTACCCTGGCTTGGTTATTAAGTGGTAAGCCTCCACGAAAGAATGTATTCGTTAGTAATAGAATTAAGGATATAGGCAGCATGCGCCAGACGTTGGAAGGTAAAACCTCAGCTTCTTTTCATTATGAATACGTACCTACCATGTTTAACATGGCTGACTAGTTAACTCGAGGTATTAAAGTAACTAAGTTTCTCGAGAATAAAACTTTATGGTTGGCAGGTCCTGACTGGAGTCGAGAAGGTAAGGACCAGTGGCCCAAGGGACACCTGGGTTGCATTCCCCATCAATTTGTTTCCTCTGCATGTATTAATGTCAATATTGTTCCTCCGTGTGAAGCTCCTATTTTGGAGATTGAACGCTTCTCCTCCTATCCTAAATTACTAGGCACGATGGAGAAAGTATTTAAAGCCGTCGCTATTTTTCGACGAGCAGATTTGGGCAATGCAAAATTGCGAGCATTCATTTTTCTTACTTCTTCTATGCAAAGTAAATACTTTGCAGGCGAGCTCGAGGCCTTGAAAAATAAAAGTCCTCGGCCGCCTCTATTAGTTAGAACCTTTAATCTTTTCCTTGATTCGCACGGTCTAATTCGATCTAACAGTCGTATTGCAAACGCTGAAGAGTTAGATTATAACACTCGCAATCCCATTTTAATGTCTAGTTCTTCTCACTTGACCAATTTGTTAATTTTGCATACTCATAAACTTCTCAACCATCAAGGGCTCGATATCACCGTTCAAAAGCTTAAGCTGGACGGGTATGTCTTGCCTCGCTGTAAGCGTACTGTTCGAGGCGTATTGGCTAAATGCACTGTATGCAAGAAGCTAAACGCTAAAGCATTTTCTTATCCTGACCCTCCTGCTCTACCTGACTCTCGTACTAATTTCGTGAGGCCCTTTGCCACAACAGGCATGGACTTCTCTGCCCACTTTTGGGTATTAGACCCTTTTGGCCACAAACAAAAGGTTTATTTACTATTATTCACGTGCTTTCAAACTAGAGCTATACATATCGAACTTCTTCCCTCCATGACTCTGGAGGAATTTTGTCTTGCCTTCATTCGTTTTACAAACGAAAAGGGCATTCCTAACACTGTATATTCTGACAATGCTAGAACTTTCACCGCCGCTTCCGATCTTCTATCGGAAGTGTTAACTTCCTCTTTGTATGAAGAGCGGTTTCGCCCTTTTAATATAAAGTTTAAAACTATCCCTATCTACAGTCCTCAATTTGGCGCGATTTGGGAACGTCTGTTTAAGTCCATAAAGGACTGCGTGTATAAACTTTTTGGTCGCAGCACTTATTCTTATTCTTCTTTCCTCACTGTCATTTCTGATATTTCTCTCAACCTTAATCGGCGTCCCCTCTCTTACACTGAGATGGGGGACACGATCTTACCTATAATGCCTATTCAATTCCTTCAACTTTATCTTACATCTAATTCTTTAATTCTGTCCGATGAGCTTCCGGACTTGGAGACCGACGATGTTGAACATCGCGAACAATTGCTCTCGCTTTTGGAGAGACGCGATGTCATGGTCGCCAAGTTCCGGGAGCTCTGGTATACTCAGTATTTAATTTCTTTGCGAGGTCCATATCCATAAATCTTTACCCTTTAACAACAAGCTATTATCTGTGGGTCAAGTGGTACTTGTAAAACACCCTATAAAACCCAGACCGTTTCGGGCCTTGGCTCGCATCAGTGCTTTGCTCCCTGGTCGCGGTGGCAAGGTTCGTGTTGTACGAGTTATAAGGGCTGATAACACTGAAAGCGCCATCAAAGTCTCGCTACTATACCCGCTGGAGTTAGCTGTCACCGATCCTACTCCAGAGGAGGTGGGGGATAGCGCAGACGGGAGTAGTTCAGGCGAGGAATTATACCCTCGTTTCGAACCTCCCGCGAGGTTTGAAACTCAACGGGGTGGTTCTACCTCCGAACACCCTAGAGTTCAGCATCTTAATACTTCTTCTTCTGATACGGATTCTTCGGCCTTTTCCGAAGAACCCGTAGTTACTTCTGCTGACCGTCCTCAAAGGCAAGCGGCGCGTCAGCAACGTAGCAAATTAAATTATCTAATTAAGAAAGGGCATTTATGAACCCTTTCAACCTATGTGTAATGCGCAAAACAAAAAAAAATTATTGTTAGTCCTATCCAGTTGTGCTGGAAGGACGTTTGCATGTACTTGTGTGTATTTCCCGGAATTTTCGATGAAAACTCCGTGCCTTCTTTTGCCGGGATTGTGTCGCAACTCCAGCCTTGCTTCCCATTTTACGTCCCTCGCAAGTTCATTAATATCTTGCAATCGGGGACTAGGTCGTTAATTTACCCTAAACTGACCTAAAGAACTAAAACGCTAATTAAATATGACAAGCGGGCAATGATTGGAGTGCTTCACCTTCCTGGCAGCAAAAGTTAATATCGAACAACCATAAAGTGTTCGTTTGTTTGTTGCGAGCTTATCCGAAGCCACTGCTGCGGATTCGAAGCGTCCTTGAAGTCGCAGCTCTCGCGGGCTTGCCACTTCAGTGAGAGTTCATCTACGAAGTCGGATGCACGTGAGCCTTGCGTGCAACGACTTCTACCGGCCGTGCATCTGGGTATCTAAACCCCCGGATAGCCGGCTAACAGTGGAGAATGTTCCCTGAACAATTTCTTCGAAGCTTCAGGTGAGCACTCTTCTATTATTGTCAAGCTTGTCATTATCTTATTTATCTCGGTACAGAAGAGACTATGTTAAATGCCAGGTAAAACTGGAAGTTGACGCTTCTTGCCGGTAAGCGTGACAAAATTATAATTAATAATTTTCTACTTATAATTAGTAATCTCTGAAATTTTTGTGTAAATGCATGAGATATACAATAACACTCGACACTTCCGAGAGAGAAGCCTCTGAATGGCAATACTGCGCAGTGAAGCGTCTCTTTTGAACTTCACACTTTCTCGTGCTTCGTTTGCTCGTGCATACAGCGTTCTTGTAAGTGGAAGAAATTTAGTGTTTAAATAGAGCAAAAGCTGGTAAAGTATAGTGTGTCATTTCTTGAAATGCAGTGTGTTTAAATATAAGGATCTGGTCGGATCGTGATGCATAGATAACATGCAAATATTCGTAGAGTTCGTAAATAACATTCGTAACGTAGTTCGTTCGTTCGTAATTCGTTGGTAACGTAGCGTAAATTTAGCGTCATATGTTCATTGCATTTCGGTGTCAAGATTTCATTATCAACATTTAAATCATGTTCCTTTTATTCTTGGGGTAAAAATATATACTTGCATCTGCCATGGTGATATTGCTACTTGCGTACAAAAATACTTCGTGAACGCGTACGGTGGTATGTCGGCGTTCTCGCGGAAGATGGCGAACGCGATAACTGCCGCGTCATGTCATTTCAATGTTCAAGAATTTCACCTCCTTTATGTGTAAATATTATCCTTCTCTACAGGATATTCTTGCAGTGTTCCTTCAGTATGATTGACATAAATGAATTTAGGATTTTCATTTTAATTCTCGTACGGATATAGAGATATTATAGAATACGAAATTCAGGCATGCATATTCTTGCAAAAGTTTTTAGCTGTTCATATTTCATTATATTCCATAATTCGTGTGCTTAGTCGCATGTAGTTTCAAACATGAATAATAATTATGTCATTAGTCAGTTCCCAAATTCTTGTAAATTTCATGCTCTTAATTTAAAGCAAGGGCAGTAGTGAAAGAGCTTACCAGTATTAAAAAAAGCTATCCTATTTCTTGAGCTTGACAAAGAGCGAACAATTTAAATAGCTCGTGTTGAATCTGTAGGAAGACTCAGTGTGTCTCCGCGATGGGAATTTACCGTTGCAGTAGGGATTGTCAGTTGTGGAATTTTTCCTTGATGCCTCTTCGAGAACCTTCTCATTCAACGTCCTCGAATATTGCAGATCCTCGACGGCACCAGAACGCCAAACACCACAACACAACATTCCTTGGGTCTTTTGAGCTTTACACGTAAAGTGCCTATCTGTGACTTTAGCCTTACAAGTTCAGTTCATGGGCATATTATCTCGCACTTCACCACCGAGATACATAACGTAAATTGCTCGGTTGTAACTGGAGACGTTCTGACTTTTGTTCACTTATCACTTGCAACCACTTGATTTGGAGCTAGTAGAGCCTAGTATATTACTACTAACAGCAAACTAATCTGCCCGCTCAAACCACGACAAGTTGCCTTTCTTACTAAATTATGTCAGTCGCAAAAAGTTAACATTGCGAACCTCCACAATAACACTCACTTCCGCACGGCCAACGTCACCGCTCGCCGGACGCCGCCTGCACGGAGTTACCCATCTAAGAGAAGCTCTTCAAAAGTCAAGCTCACCGCCAGTCCGCCTGGCGTTCCTCCAATAAATTCTCAGCTGAGTCCCAAAGTGTCGTAATTATCCCTTTCTCGCAATTTTAAGAACCTTATCGAGTACGTTTACGTTGGTCGTTGAATACGGATACTAAAGTTTTGAATCCATACCCCGCCAAACGTAACAGCGAGTAGATTGGGAAAAAAACCTCCACCCAGAAACGTCGATAGAAGAAACATTTCTTGTGAGCTACGAAAATACGAAAAGAAGCAAGAAGTTCTGACAGCCTGCCGTGTGATTAAACCGGAACAACTCTACGTGAATGAATACTTAGTACCTTTGCGAGCAAGTATAATGTACACTCTGAGATTGGCCAAACGAAAATTTCTGGAACAAATAGGACCCGCAAGAAGTTTGGATGGCAATATCAACGTCTTCTCTCCAAAGATACCTGGCCAAGTAACTCAGAGACCTCTAACCATCAATACACCTGAAGAACTAGACCAGTACTTGTTGCAACATGTCGGCAAATCCTCAGAGGAAATTATTCGTGATTAGTATTTTTTTGGACTGACGTATTGAGTTCAATACTATTTTGATATCTGTCCACATGTTTTCTTCTTGATTTTTGATTGAATTACCTTTACCTCTTCAAGGCATTCACGTCAACCTTGCAGCCTTGTTTTGTTGCTTAATAAATTGCTTTTCAATTTCTTTCTTTTCTCCTTTTTATCGAATGCTCATACCGAACTTGCTGCTCAGACTTAACTCGTGTATATGTTTCTAAATCTGGAAACAATTTAAATAGTCAAGATTTTTAAATTCCATAAATAACTTCACTGTCACTTCGTTTTTTAAATCTATTTCGTCCTTGCTACATCTTATAATTGTTATATGCGTAAACCACTGGTACGACAGCCTTGTAACTACATTATTTGCCATTTATGATCCCTAATGTTCCTGCTCATGGACTGAATTTGCGCTCTCCTTATGAAATCATACTAGGTTTTAGACAATTTCGACTAATAATCTCGGTGTGTTTTTAGTTTCTCTTTTTTTAACTTGATTATAAGTAGGAATGTCCTTATTTTTACCTTTGTCCTGTAGTTTTTATCATTTTTATTTTTACGTTACATTTTACTTACTGTCTCTTAATTCTAATGACTGACCATGTTGACATATTCGACAATATTGATCCAGATCTCAATCATTTGAATAGACTGCACCCAAACCTAAATAAAACTGGAAACTGTAAATACCTAAATGATAAAAAATTCAATGAATCGATGAGGAAGACCTGCAACGAATTTTCTCTATTATGTTGGAACTGTAGATCCATTTATCCGAAAATAGATGAAATATCTTGTACTATCACTGAGCTGAACAGCAATTTTGATGTTCTCAGTTTCACCGAAAGTTGGCTAGACGACTCATCTAAAGACCTGATTCAAACTCAAAACTATTATAGCCATCATTCACTCCGTAGTAACAAACGTGGTGGTGGCATCAGCACGTACATATCTAAACATATATCTTCGAAAGTCATTTTAAGTGCAACTATGAAACGTGAACATATTGAGACTTTATTTATAGAACTAACGAAAAATGATAAACGGATTGTGCTTGGGACAGTATATAGGCCCCCAACAGCTTGTAACGTCTCTTTCCTGAACGAGCTTCAAAGCATAATATCTCAGTTCAACAAGTCTCTATATAATGACATTATAACCTGCGGGGATTTCAACTACGATCTTCTACAATATGATAGCTGTGAGCAAATCTCAAGCTTCATAAATGTTTTTCAGTCTAGCTCCTTCCTTCCAATCATCACGAAACCTACACGTGTTGCTTCTGAATCGGCTACGTTACTCGATAATATTTTTATGTTAGATCCGACTGATTTTCTTACCGGAATAATAATTTCTGACTTATCTGACCATTTCCCGGTGTTTCTCATCAAGAAAAATGTCTATAATTCTTGTACCAGTCCACAGGCTGATACTTATTCATTTCGTTGTGGAAACGAATACAACTTGGGAACAATGCGAACTGTTCTAGAAGAATTAATGCCATCATTAGACATCTATGAACGGGACAATAATGCGATTAACATTGATGAAGCAATACTAAATTTAACTGAAATTATAACGACCGCATATAACCAGTGTTGTCCAATAATCACCCGCACAATTACGCCGAAAAATCGACAAAAGCCCTGGATTACTGAAGATATCGTGATCAATATAAAGAAACGTCAAGCGTACCTAGCCTTACTATACGAAGGGCGAATATCTAAAGTAACGTATAACAGATTCAGGAATCATGTGACAAATCAAATACGAACCTCAAAACGAGATTACTTCACGCGCAAATTTACTGAATACAAAACTGATATTAAAAAAACTTGGCGCCTGCTTAATTCATGCTATAAGCCGAATAATAATACTACGAAAACAATTGAGTCCGTCGTTCACGGAAATGTAAAATACCACGAGAAAAAAGATATTGCAACTGTGTTTAACAACTTTTTTGTAAACAGGAAAAAATATGGCCGATAGTGTCTTCAGTGAACCCAGAGACCACTTGCAATACATGGACCATGTCCGTGAACCTAACTCTTTATTTTTCACTCCAACTGATCCCTCCGATGTAATTACGTGCATAAACAACTTGAAAAATAAATCAAGTTGATTGAATAATTTTTCGGCTAAAGTTCTTAAGGCTATAGCTGAAATAATAGCACCGTGCATATCTTATATTATCAACCAATCCCTACCTCAAGGTATCTTCCCCAACTCTTTCAAAATTGCGAGAGTCACCCCTATTTTTAGAAATGGTGATAAAAACTGCATTAACAATTATAGACCTATCCCTGTACTACCAAATATTAGCAAAATATTCGAGAAAATTGTGTATAAAAAAGTGTATTCGTATTTTGAACAAAAATCTTTCCTCTACGACAAACAATACGGTTTTCGTTCTAAGAAATCTACGACACAAGCTGTATTAAATCATTTGCAATACCTTTATTCTAATATAGATGAAGGAAAGCTTGTTTTCTCCGTATTTCTTGACTTTCGAAAATCATTCGATCGTGTGGACCATAACGTATTACTCTCGAAACTACATTGTTATGGCATTCGAGGGGCTGACCATGATTGGTTCAGATCATACTTAGCAAATCGGAAACAATACGTTGTTGTTGTTGTTTTGCCCCGACGGCCGCTCGAAGGGGTCCGCCGCGGCCAGGGCCGCCCCAGACCGGGCTCGGCCCGAGGCGAAGAGGGGTGTGGTTATATGGGCCTCGGGAAGACGCCCGCGTCGTGCAGAAACCTCACGACGTCCGCGGGGCGAGTCCAGAGGTGCTCCAGTGCATGTATCTGGTATGTGTGTCGGTGTGCGTGTAGGGCGGGACAGTGTAGGAGGACATGCGGAAGATCGCCCACGTTGGCATGGCACCAGACGCAGCTGTCGTCCTCCGCAAGTCCTATTCTGTGCATGTACGAGTATGAGGGGAGTGAAGTGTGGTGCCCGCACCGCAGCCGCGCCAGGTGGACTCGATCCTGCCGGGGGAGGGATCGCTCCGTCGAGGGGACGGGGGGGGTCTCACTCCGAGGAGGGAGTTAGGGGGTAGGGCAGCGAGGGCGCGTGAGGTGAACTGTGTGTGTATGTGTGTGCGTAGTGAGGTGTCAGGGGGGCAGGGAGGGAGGGAGTCATATAGTGTTCTGAGGTGTGTGGCCGGGGTGGTGTGTAATGTTCGTTGGGTTGGCCGGGGTTGTTGCATGTAGTGTAGCGGGTGGGCAGGGTCTTGTGTGGAGGTGTAGAAGTTTGTCCCTAGCGTGTTCATGTGGTCAAGGAGGGGGAGGACAAGGGCTTCTTCGTGTAGGTGTGCTATAGGGGTCGATCGTGTACAGCCCGTGGCAATGCGCAACGCTGTGTTTTGTGTGGACTGTAGTTTCTGTTAGTGTGTGCGAGCAGTGTCTGCGTACCAAGATGTGTGTGCGTAAGTGAGGATGGGTTTGATGAACTGTTTGTATACTGTTGTTATGTCTTCCTTGGAGTGGCCGTATGTAGTGTGTGTTAGTGCTCGGAGGACGTTCAGCCTAGTGTTGCATTTAGTGTTGATATTGTTAGTGTGTGGGCTGAACGTAAAACCTCTGTCATATGTAACTCCAAGGATTTTGGGTGTGTCGGTGTAGGGGATGGGGGCGTTGTTTAATGTGACGTGGGGATGGATGTTGTATTCTCTATTATAAGGTGTGATGAGTGTGAGTGAGGATTTGTTTGCGGAGACCTTGAGTCTGTTTGTTTCTAGCCAGTTCTCTATTATGTGGATGTAGTCTTGTAGTTGAGTGGCGGCGGTCTCGTGTTTAGGGTGTAGGGAGAAGATGGTTAGGTCGTCTGCGTATGTGAGGAGGTGTGTTTGTGGGTGTGTAGGGGCCGGTATGTCGTGGAGGAATATGTTGAATAGTGTAGGTGAGAGCACGGAGCCCTGCGGTACTCCGTTGGTGAAGTGTTTTGTTATGGAGGACTTGCCGTTGTATGTTGTGTAGCCATGGCGGCCCGAAAGAAAATTGGCGAGCCATTTCTGAAGGTTATGGTGGATGTGTGTGTTGAGTATTTTGTTAATAAGTAAGTGACGTGGAACTGTGTCGAAGGCCTTGCTTATGTCGATGGCAGCTAACAGTGTGCGTGGAGCAGGTTTGGGAGAGTTAAGGCCTTCGAGAATTGTTTGTGTCATGTGCGTGAGGAGAGTGTTAGTGGAGTGTTGTTGCCTGAAGCCGTGTTGTGAGGGTGAGAGTGGGACGTGTGGTGAGATGTTGTGAAGAACCAGCCTCTCTAGTATCTTTGAAGGGTTGCACAGAAGTGATATAGGTCTGTAAGAGGCTGGATCTGTGGGTGATTTGTTGGGCTTCAGGATGGGTAGGATCTTGGCTGTCTTCCAGATGTTGGGTATGCTGTTGTTTGCGACTGAGTGGTTGAAGATGTCTGTGAGGGCCCTGATGGCTTGTGGTCCTAAGTGTTTGAGGTGAATGTATGAGATGCCATCAGGTCCGGTGCTGCCTGTATGTTTAGTGTTGGAGACGGCCACCGCCGTCATGTGAGGTGTAAAGGGCGTGTACGTGTTGTCGATCTGTAGAGCATGCAGGCGGCGCAGTATGATCCTATTCTCGTGTTTGTGTGGGAGTCGGCTAATGTTTGAGTAGTGTTTAATGAGTGTGTCCGCCTGCTGCTTGTCTGTGGGGATGTTTGTGTGGTGAGAGAGGATGGCCTCGTGCGTGGTAGTGTTGTCGGTGTATTTGTTATTGAGGCCCCTCAGAAGTTTCCATAGTCTACTTGGGTCAGTGTCAAAAGTGATCGTGTCTAGTGTTTGTTTCCACCTGGCTCGTTGTTCGTCTTTGATGTTGTTGTCTATTTCTACATTGAGTTCTTGTATTCGAGCCAGGGTGTTGGGTGTGAGGGGAAGTGAGCGAAAATAGTTCCTAGTTTGAAGTTTGAGTTTTGTATCGCGGTTGAATGTTGGATTAAAGTGTCTTCTGTGTCCTGTTGGGATATGGTGTTTGTTTGCGTTCGTGATGGCTGTGTTAAAGTGTTGTACTGCCGCATCAATGCTGGTGTAGTTGTTCAAAGTGAAATTGTGTAAAGAGTCTTCGATTGATGCGGTGAAGGAGTGCCAATCTGCGTGTTTGTAATTTGTGAATGAGCGTGAGTGTAGTGAGGGGAGTGGTCTGTGAAATGAGAGTGTAATGAGAAGAGGGAGGTGATCGGAGGGGAGTTCGTGGAGCGCATGCCACGAGCATCTGAGGGCAAGTGATGGTGAAGCCAGGGATATGTCAGGGGAGGTGGGGGCGGTGTTGATGTTATAGGGCTTGCGGGTGGGTGTGTCGGGGTCATTGAGGATTACCAGGGAGTCTAGTTGTTGAAGGATGAGGTGTCCGCGGGTATCGTTTGTTTGGGAGGTGAGCCATGTAGTGTGGTGAGCGTTGAGGTCCCCCAGGACGTAGATGTCAGGTAGTGTTTCTACGTATGATGTGTTTGGGGAGTATCCTGGGGGGCATGAGGAGGTCGGAGGGATGTAAATGTTTGCGATGTTGATGTCGTGTTTGTGTACCCTAATTCTTACAGTCTGTATTTCTAGAGTGTTGTCTTGGGGCATGTTTGCGAGTGTGTGGGCTGTTGTGTTTGTGAATGGGATTGCCTTGTGTATGAGGGTGATAAGGCCGCCGCCGCCGTCTCTTTGTCAGTCGAGTCTAAGTGTCGTGTAACCAGGAAACTTTGGTGTAAGTGAAGTGTTCCTAAGTTTTGTTTCCTGGATAGCGGCTATGTGTATGTTGTGGGTAGTGAGTGTGTGTTTAAGTTCCATCTGTTTGTTTGTGATGCCGTCTATGTTTAATTGTAGTATGTTAAGTTGATGGGAGGGTGGCATTAAGTCAATTGTTTGTGCGGGAGGAGGCGTGGGGGGCGGAGAGTCAAGAGGGGGGGGAGGAGGGCTGGGGGGGGGGAGTCTCTGCGGGGAGGACGTGCCCGAAGGCGGGGACGGGGAGGAGTCCGGGTGTTGGAAGCTGCGTCGGGGGAGCTGTCTTGGGGTGGGTTGTCGTTGGGGTCAGGGAGAGGGTGAGGGGCAGGAGGGAGACACCCAGGCGACTGGGGGGCAGGCGTGGGGGATTGTGTTATGTTATGGGTTGGGTGGCAGTGCAGGCACAACCACCCGGGCGGTATATGTTGGTGTTGTCTCACCCCAGAGCATCGTATATTGTAGTGGGTCCAAGAGCTGCACCGTGGGCACTGGATGGCACCCATGCGCCGTTGGTATGGGCGGGTATACTGTTAAATCTAGTATACTGTTACTGTTAAATCTAGTCCATATGAACTATATTGTGAAATGAAGTATCTAATTTCGAGTTAATTATCTCATTGATCAGTCTAATGCGTCTCTAGTTAAAGTGAATTAGGTTAAACATTATTGTACTCCTAAGACTAACCTTGATGGTAGGATGCCCTAGAAGTCACTGAACTTATTCGGGCCCACAGGTAGCTATACTAAAATTTGACCATTTTACTAGACTTAAGAAACATTTTATCTCTGTATCACCTGTGGTAAATAAATTGTTTGAAATTGTTTAACACTATATATAGGACACCATGACGGTTCCCCCGTAAAGCCAAATCACTTGTGAAGAGATTGTAAGTTTTCTGAAGAAAGTGAAAAATGGAAAGGCATGTGGCCCTGATAAGATCCCATATGAGTTCTATAAATGTGGAGGATAGAGTGTAGTCAGTATGTTGAAATGTTTATTTGATGAGATTTGGAAGAGTGAAAGAGTACCGGATGACTGGAACAAGTGTAATGTAGTTCTGTTGCACAAAGGTGGACATAAGAGTATGAAAGAACTTAAAAATTACAGACCAATTGCACTGGGCGACACTGTATGTAAGATCTTTTGTGGTATTTTGAATGAGAGAATGAAAAATTTAGTTAGGGAATTAGGAGTCCTGGGAGAAGAACAGAATGGTTTTAGGCAAGATAGACGTGGGGAGGATAATCTGTTTGTAGTGAGTGAAATAATTGAGCGAATGAAAAAGGATGATAAGAAGGTATATTTAGCATTCCTGGATATTGGAAAGGCGTATGACAGAGTGGATCGGGTTAGGCTGTTTGAAATTTTGAGAAAAGTTGGTTTTAGCAGAAAAATAGTGAACATTGTACAGAGTCTGTATGAGAACACAAGTGCTATCTAGAGGTTAGGAAATTTGGAAACAGGGCAAGTGAGGAGTGTTAGAGGAGTGAGACACGGCTGTACTCTGTCCCCCCAGTTGTTTGGATTGTACACAGAAGAATTAGCAGTGCGACTGAGAATGAGTGGCTTAGGACTGAAAGTTGGTAATGAGAGACTGAGCTGTTTGTTGTATGCTGATGATGTGGTAGTGGTTAGTGAATGTGGTCATGAACTACAAAGGATGCTTGACATTGTGAACGGTTATAGTAAAGATTTCAAGATGAACTTTGGTGCCGATAAAAGTAAGGTCATGGTTATAAATAGTGATGAGACTGATAGAGGCAGACTGTGGAGTATTGGAGAAATCAGAATAGGTAGAACAAAAGAATACAAATATCTAGGTCGTATGATAAGTGAAGATGGATGTACTAGAACTAAAGGTGAGAAAGTGGCAAAAGCAATGCAATTGAGTGGACGGTTAGGTAGTGTGACCAGATACAGAGCAAACAAATACGAATGTGTGAGAGGAATGTGGAAGTATGTTGCTGTACCTAGTGTCATGTATGGTATGAGTGCTCTTGCTTGGAATGGAAGTGATCTTAAAAAGCTGGATGTGATACAAAATAAGGTAGGACGTGTAGCATTGGGTGCTCCAAAATGGACAGCTACAGAAGCCATTAGAGGTGACCTGACCTAGGGTGGAGCCTATTTTCAGACAGAATGATGAAAGCTGTGCTGAATTATAAGGTGAGAATTGAAAGAATGCGGAATAGCAGGTGGGTAAAGCGAATTTTTGAATGGAATCTGAGTGTAAGCTATTGGGAGAAAGTGTGTTGGGGGCATGCAAGGAAACTTAGTATGCAAAAAATTATTCATGTTAGAATTGGGAGACCTGTGGACGACTGGAGTTTAATAACTGTTGGAGGTGTAGGGCCTGAGTGGGACTGCAAGAGGTGGAAGAAAGAGATTGAGAGGCAAACAAAAGAGTATGGATTGCATAAATGGAAGCTTAGCATGATGTGGGAGCCTTCACTTAACTGGTATACGAAAAAGGAAGCACCTAAGTTTGAGATGTTCTATGATGGTAGTTTTGGAAGTCAACTCTTGTTTGCTGTGAGATGTAAGTCATTGAGTGTGAACAGACGTACATGGAGATGGAATGAGAATAATAACAGATTATGTCGGCAGTGTAATAGTGGAGTGGAGGAAACAATTGAGCATTTTGTGCTGGAATGTAGTATGAGCAAGAGAAAGAGAGTTTTATGAATGTGGTGTTTGAGCAGTATGGAGAGAATGAGTGGAATGCCAGATATGCTGAAGATGATTGCGGTATGAGCTGTCTTGCTGGATTGGATCAGGAGTGTAATGTGAGTATCATTGAGGCTATGAAAGTATTTCTTGTGCGTGCCTGGAGTAAGAGACAGTGACTGGAATGAGCCAGTCAGGTAGAGTGGGCTGTAGTGACCCAATGTGCCTGGGGATGGTGTTTTGACACACTGGTTGTCCCGGTGATGCCATCCAATGGTGGCTTGTGACAAGGATTGGTAGATCCTGAGTAGTTTAGTGGACAAGTCTGGTACCAGGCGCTGAACTCTATGTGTGAAATTGTGGAGGGAATTGTAGGCCGTTACAAAGGCCCCGACACTGTCGGCCCTCAAGTTCAAGTTCAACCCATTTCCGACACCTGGGTCGAGTGGGGTATTGTGCTTGAGCTTTCCCTTATACCCAACGGGGAAAATCGCAGCGCCAGCGTCGGGATGCGAACCCGCGACTCCAACATACAAGTCCGATCCCTTAACCGCTGTGCCACCGCGAGCACAGCATAAGTAAGCACAGCATGAGTATAACTTTATAGTTGAATGTTATTAAATAACAAGCAAATTCCCTTATTTTTTAGGTCAATGTGTTTAAATGTAAATCATCAGCATTAACATTTAAGAACTATTCATATTTTGATATATCTCTAATTTCAGTCATGACGCAGAACGCGAAAAAAGTTAAGGCTATCGTGGAATCAAGCAAATAAATTAAATACAAGATAATCATATTTCCTACATTTTTTATTATTGCTCAGTGACCACTCAGTCACCGTGGCCGAGTGGTTAAGAACACACCCTTCACGGGAATGTGTCGGCATTTCGAATCTCGGCAGTGCCACCCGGTGATTCTCCCCGTTGGGAAAAGGCAGAACACAGCCACAATTTCCAACTCCACCCAGGAGTCGGAAATGGGTTCCAGCTTGACCGGATGTAACCATTATTGCGTCATGATATTAGTTATGAGTTCTGAGAAACCAATGTACAAGATGATTGCAATAAAGCATCTTTTTTGTAATACGTACTGAATTGTTTCGTATGAAATATACACGTAATTGCCCGTAGTGTGTGGAGTATACATCGGCAATCTACTAACTTGCAAAAATAGAGAAATAAAACTATTGGGCTAATTTGTCCACTACATCGATTTGCTACCTTTTACTGGATATAAATCGAAAAAGAAAAACTTCCCAAAGCGCCTGTTTATTGATAGGGTTGCACTATTTGTTGACAGTTGTACTTTACTACATTTAAACAATTTTTACAAATTCGAGGTATTACAATTTATAAATGAACATTTGCAAGATTGAAAATTTAATTTTCGCCCTGACTCTTTAAGAAAATTGGCTTGTGAAATTATGAAAATATCGTTCATTTGCGTGAATCAAATATGAGCAACGTTAATATTCTTCAACATTGACATAGTTGGCTGAATAGAGCAATAGTCTTTCTGAGTAGAGTTTGTAGGGTTACATAGTTCTGATGGCACTAATTTACCATCCATACCTTGAATTTCAGTAGTAGTAGTAGTACCATGAATTTGCTAGCGCTTCAGTAGGTCCTACTATATCGCGCCGAAGGTCTCGCGTCACAATTATGGACCTATCGGTCACATCACCGTTGTGGTACAAAAATAACCATTAATCGCCATCACAGAGCTCCATGTAACATATTTAAGAATACGCAAACAGGTTAGACGTTGCAGCCACAAACATAACAAAAAGTCAGTCATGATAAGCTCAAATTAAATTCAGTTGCTACAAACAACTGCTCCACCAGTTCAGTAATTAAATCAAAGTATTAAGTCCCCGGAATTATTCCGAAAAAACAGAAAATCAGGTTACATATGCATTCATTGGGCAGCCGAGCCCCAGGGGGTTTCAGCTGCCCACCCATTTTACGGCCGAGCGCCGTACCCACGCTGAAACCCCCGTTGGGCATCATGTGGGCGCGCTCGGCCGTATTACAGTTTATCATTAAGATAGCAAGGCTTGAAATTTATTTTTCATCACAAAATTAAATTTTTGAAAGTATATTGCACGATTCAATAAACGCTCTCAGTGCATCAGTATGGAAAGGGGCACGCTCAGGTTCCGCCAGAATGCTGCGCATCATTGTATCCGGATCATTACCGCGCAGACGTGGAAAGCACGCGCGCCGGACACCTGCATGCAACGGGCACACGACAAGGAAGTGTTCAACGGTCAAAGGAACCCTGCATCGCTCACAGAGCGGTTGGGGGAGCCGCTCCATGAGGTAGATGTGCGTAAGTCTCGTATGACCAATCCGCAGACGGCACAAAGCCACCTCCATCCGGCGGCTACGGCAGCTGGACGAGGTCCATTCACGCACAGTGTTTTTAATCTTCCAGAGCTTATTGTTATTCTCGGCAGCCCACCGCTGTTGCCATAATCCTCTTACTGCTGCCTTAATTATAGGGTAGTAGTCACGGCAGGGCACAGATGCATTCAAAGTGTCTCCCTCAGCGGCGGCCGCTAATTTTGCTTCAGTGTCCGCTCTCTCATTTCCCGAGACACCCACGTGCCCAGGCACCCAACAAAACCTGACCTGTTTTGAGACGCGTACAAGTCGCATCAACACGTCGTAAATCTCACCAATAACGGGGTGGCTGCTTGCATAGCTTTGAATAGCATCTATGATGCTCTTTGAGTCCGTGAAAATAGTGAAGTGGTAATTTGGATGTTCCTCTATGAGTTGCAGAGCCTGCACGACACCATACAGTTCAGCAGTGAACACAGAGGTCTCCGGGAGAAGTCTTCCAGCTCTTACCATCTCACCCGAGACAGCGGAACACCCTACAGCGTTGCCAGACTTTGAGCCATCGGTGTAGATCTTCACTGACGCAGCGTGCTGGTCAACAACATGTTCAAGAAACAGGCCTCTAATGGCGTTAGCCGGCAATGAAAGCTTCTTGGGCAGCCGACACCCAGTGCAGAAAGTCTCTATTGGCAGTCGCCAGGTTGGGGTGCTATCAGGAATACAGGGGCACACTCGCATACCATCCAGCTGCATGGTCTGAACCAGCACATGATAGCTCATGGATGAAGGAAGGAAGTATGGAAAGCGCAGATATCGTCCCAAAGGTGCGTGTACGCTCATCCAAGTTGGGGATAGAGGGAGCTGCTCCAGTCTGGCCAGGTACTGCAGGCTCAAAGTAAGCCGCCGTGCCCAGAGAGGGGGCTCGCCACTCTCCACACACAAACTAGCCACCGGTGAAGTGCGAAAAGCACCAGTGCACAGTCGGAGGGCGGTATGATGCAGAGGATCTAGTTTTGCCAGGTTAGTTTCCCTGGCATTTTGGTAGACAACACATCCATAATCCATCTTACTTCTAATGAGCGTCCTGTATAGCCTGAGCAGCGTAGCCCTGTCTGCCCCCCATGACAAACCAGATAGACATTTCAGTATATTCATTCGCCGGGTGCACTCAAGCTTGAGAGAGTTCAAGTGAGGTTTCCATGACAGCTTATTGTCCACAATCATTCCCAAGAATTTGGCACTATGAACAAAGCTTACTATCCTTCCTTGTAGTACCAGCCGCGGAGGGTTGCAGCGCTTACGCCCCTGGAAGTGCAGGCCAACAGTCTTATCCGGGGAAAAAACAAAACCATGTTCTGTAGCCCAGTTGTTTACACGGCTGATAGTCATTTGCATCCTGCGGCTCAAGGCTGGCAGGTGTGCAGATGAAGAGTAAAGCATGAAATCCTCCACATATAGAGACGCCGACACGTCGGGAGGCAATACAAATGTAATCTCGTTAAGGCCCACGCTGAAGAGTGTGCAGCTCATTACACTGCCCTGTGGTAGGCCCTCGTGTTGCACTTGCAGCGAAGACAACGTTGTGCCAACTCTGACGCGAAAAGTTCTTTCTCTTAGAAATTCCTGCACATACATGGCCAAATTACCGCGGAGTCCGAATCCGTGCAAAGTTCTTAGAATTCCGTATCTCCACGCAGTGTCATAGGCCTTGTGCAGATCAAAGAAGACACACAGAGTCTGGCGGCGCTCGGCGAGATTGGCCACCAGGTAGTTCTGGAGACGAACCAGAGCGTCTGTTGTCCCTCGGTGCGGTCGAAAACCAAACTGAACAGGGTTTATCAATTCTTCAGACTCTAACCATCTCATGAGCCGGATGTTGGCGATTCTCTCCATCAATTTGCCAATACAGCTGGTTAAAGCAATAGGGCGGTAACTATTCGGGTTAGAAAGGGGTTTATTTGGTTTTGCAAAGGCCAGGACTGTTGCAATGCGCCACTGGCGTGGATACATATGCGCGTTCCATACTTTGTTATAAATATATAAGAGGTGACAGACTGCTGTAGAGTGCATTCTCTTCAACATCTGGTAGTGGATGCCATCAGGACCATGTGCTGTATTTTTTGACTTCTTTAAGGCATAGTATAGTTCAGTAATAGTGAGGGGGTCATTGTAAGACAGCATGGCATTCGTGGAGAAGTCAAGTGCCTGGCGCTCTTGCTGGCGCTTCAGCGCTAGGAAAGCAGGAGGATATGAGCGACCGTTGCTCACACGAGAGAAGTTCCGGGCCAGGGCATCCGCTACACGTCCTGGATCTGCAGTGAGAGTGCCGTCAATCTCCAAGCACGGTTTCCTGGAGCCATACCTTCCTTTCATCTTATTAAAGCGCTGCCATACTTTCGCCATCGGGGTGTCTGTATTCAAGGTTGATACATATTTCTTCCAGGACATCCTCCGAGCTTCATCTTTCACATTTTGGGCTTTGGCCCTCGCTCGATTGTACGCAATCTTATCCGCTACTTCTCCCGTCCGCTGGTATTTTCGAAGGGCTCGCTTCCGTATAGCGTTTGCTGCTGCACACTCACCATTCCACCAAGGTATACAATGTCTTGGTGGCCCTCCTCTTGATTGAGGGATAGCAACATTAGCAGCAGCATGCAGGGTTCTTTCCAACTGACCCACCAAGGCATCCACGTTTAGGGTCTCATTGGGTTCCTCCATCAGCGACAAAGCCTCGAAAGTTCTCCAATCTGCCCGCCTCAGTATATAGCGCGGTTCCATGGAGATAGGGTGGCGTTGCTGCATGTTTACTATAATGGGATAATGGTCACTGCCATACGTGTCTTCGGCGACGGTCCACTGGGCATCTGGGTAGACCTCTGGCGAGCACAGACTAAGGTCTATGGCAGATGAGGTATTGCTTTGGACATGGAAGTGTGTCGGTGCTCCGCTGTTCAGTAAGCAAAAGTCAGTGGAAGCAAGGAACTCCTCCACCGCCCTGCCATGTCGGTCAGTACTCTCGTTACCCCAGTACACGTGTTTGGCGTTGAGGTCTCCGAGTATAAATGCCGGCCTATCTAGTTGGCTGCTAATATGAGTGATGTCCTGCGAGTTGAGAAGGTCTCCAGGTGGAACGTATACATTGCATACAGACACCATACGTCGTCCGATGCACATGTGGAGGGCTAGAGCCTGCAGCCTAGTGTTCAGGGTCACCCTACTATACCCAACGTCCCCACGCACCAGAACCGCCAGTCCCATTCCTGGCACTGGGTCGGGTATTGGCGAGAAAAACTCAACATTATAGTTTGACGGAGGGGCGAGTTGAAGGCTTCCAAGAATGGTCTCCTGTAGGCAAACACAGATAGGCTGATGCATTTCAATGAGCACTCTGAGGTCACCGTAGTTACGGCGGTATCCTCGTATGTTCCACTGGATAAAGGTGTTCATGGTTTGCTTACTTTGGTTTTACACGGGTATGATTCCCTTTCAAGTTCCTGCTGTGAGGTACATCCCGTTTTGGATGATGAAGGGTCGTCAGGTCTGTCGTCCCATGAGTGTATAGGCACTGAAGGAGGAGGTTTGGTTGGAAGGTTTGGCGGGGCGGGGAATTTTCTTAACAAGTGGGATGCAACATCCTCTGGGACGGTTATAACGCGTTCCAGAGATCGCACGCGTTGCGATACCACATGAGGTAAGAGCTCAGTCCCGCTGCCCCCCGACCCGTGGGCACCCGATCGAGGAGCTGAAAGGTCACGTCTGTTTCCCACCTCCACCACACTCGGGCGACCGGGCTCCCGCACAGCAGGGCGGGGCTTCCTAGTCACGACAGGCGGCGGCTCAGGGGCTATCTTGCACATGCCTGTCGACTCCCGCGCTGGTTCGCGTCTATCATGGGTGGCCCGACTCAGGGGGACCCCTGCCTTTGGCTGGGTGACTTCAGTGATTTTAAGGATCTTAGTTACAGTACTATTTTGAGGTGGTGAGGCGCTGCTTTGCATACGTTTCCGGGAGGTTACGATAGATGGAATTGCCCTCAATGGTTCTTCCTGCTCACCCGGAGATGGTTCTACTGCAGCTGTGGGAGCGCTTGTCTGGCTGCTCCTGGATTCTCTGAGTGGCCGTGGCTCTTCTACGTCTATAATTCTCGTAGGGCCTTCCGGTCCCAGCTGCTGTCTCACAGGATCAGCACTCCCGCGTCGTCCACCGAGAAGGGCAGGAATGGAGTTTAGCGGTCTTTCTTGGGTTACTCGCACCGCTCCAGCATATGTTACACGGGGGCGTACAAACCTGCTGCTAACAGTGCGCTTGGCTTCGCCGTAGCTAATCTTTTCTTTTGTTTGTACTGCCAGAATTTCCTCTTCCAGCTTATAGTAATAACAGTTTCGGGAGCTAGAAGGGTGCTGATCATCACAATTTGCACACCTCGGGGAGCCAGTGCAAGGCATTTCGTGTTGCTGTTCAGCACAGTTGGCACACACGCCAATTTGAGCACGGCAGGACTTTGCTCCGTGTCCAAAGGCCTGACACTTAAAGCAGCGGCGAGGCTTCGGTATATATTGACGCACCAAGCATCGCGTCCATCCAATGTCTGCTGATTGGGGCAGGTTACATCGGTCGAAGGTGAGGATGTATATCGGGGAAGGGACCAACGCACCATATTCCATCCTTCGTATCCGGTAAATCGCCTTCACCTCAAACTGCTTCAGCTCTTCCAAAAGCTGCTCATCACTGTATTGTGGGTAGTTAGCATAAAATATGGTGCCCTTGCACTTATTCAGGCTCTCATGCGGGGTGACCTGAATGTCGGTTCCCGCGAGGGTCCGAATGCCTGCGATAGACGCGCTCTGGTGCTGGTTTCGGACCTCTACGAGGAGGCTACCATTTCGAGCTTCCGTCACCTTTGCTGGTCTGCCACCCAGCCTTCGGCACAGATCACGATTTGCTGCGATTACGTCCACGTGGCTCATCGGTGCTCCATTCTTAGTTTTAAGAGTAAAAAATCTTTTGTATTCCGTTGGTAATGTCTGATTTTGATTTTCATTTGTGGACACAGGTTCGGCAAGGTGGTGTAGTCGTCGGTTACGGCGATTTTGGCGGCGAGGCTGGCCTCCACCATACAAATCATCCACCCTCAGAGGGGGCTCATAGGGTTCTACTGTCAGGTTTAGGTTCTCAAGCGGCCTAGTTTCCGCCTCACTGACAGCAGTTTGCGGCAGTCGCTGTATCAGTTGTGGGTTCTTAGAGGTCTCACTTTCCACAGCTGCTTCACCTCCACTCGCAGAGTTCTGCGATGTTGGTGGCACCTGTGTCACTTTTGGGGGGTTCCCTTGAAGTTGAGAGGCAGTCGGATGAAAGTCCCGTGGTTGAATCAAGGTCGTTGCCGGGGAAGGGACAGTAAAAGAAGTTTCCTTGGAAGCAAGCACATTGTTTAAGGTCCCCTTTGTCAGAAGGATTGCTCCTCCCTATCCAGGCTGGCTCAGGCCGGAAAGGGGACCCCCGGGCGGTCAATTGCACAATTGGTGTGTCTCCACACTTAAAGCGGGCGCACATTCACCAGTAGAGATAAATATCTCTCCCACCGTCGGCCCCCGCCCGTGGCAGTCCCCACGCATGCCCGGGATAACCGGGGACTTTATAACCCGTAACTGCGGGGGCCCGGTTTTATTTACATGGGGGGCCTTCCCATGGCCCCCCATTTTGCCTGGCTGCTCCGAGTGAGCCTGTCTGCCGCGGTTGCACCCACCAGGACCGAGGTCCCGACAGCATAGCCTCACTCCTCCTCACAACACACAAACCCTCCCACCACAATAAGGTAAGGGGGCGTTGGGAGGGTACCTTGAATTTCTCAATTTATTATTTCCGGCCCGTTTTGAGCGAGATATTTCTTTCCTTGAATAATACAAAGAAACGTTGCAAAACTTCCCCGCGAGATAACCTTAACCTGTCCGTTGTTATAATTCTGAGTAATAATTTTACTCACGAATCATTTGCGAGTAAATTGTTTGTATTTTTAACTGCTTAGCCAACACATGTCAATAGGAACAAAAACAAAATCGATAGAGCCTTTTTTCCACGAAGTTGCAGAAACATCCTTCAAATAGAAAAAGAAACGAAAAACATTTATTTTCCAATAGAGTACAAACATGATATAAATAGAGTACAAACATACAAAATAACGGTACATTTACCTTAAACAAGTGTATTTGTTATTGGTTCTTTTCATTTTTCTTTTTCGTGTATCCACGGTATTTTTAGAATTGCCAGACATCTGTTAAGGCTAGCACTAATAAATAAAACCGCTTATTGCTCGCGAGAGAAGGTAATATCGATAACGTTGAACGTAACTCAGATTCCAAATCCCAAACTCTAAAAATGGTTTGTTACTTCGTAATTTTATCTAGTCGAGGCTACTTTCCAACAAAGTATTTAATAGGGTAAATTCATCATTTTGATATATGCCTTCAAACTAACGAAGGAGAAAAAAATCAGGCAACAAACGTCTCCCTTCATCCTCACAATAATTCTTAACAGCAAAATATCAGATAGAAAAATTAAGTTTGACGCATAATATCACGTCGCCACTTATTTATTCAATTAAACTATAACTTGCGTTATTTTGAATATGGTCTTCGACTAGGTTATAAGTTGATTTAAGACGGCGATTAAGACCCCCCCCCTAGCCGAAAACTGATGTGTTTCCTTGAGAACAACAGACATCGGCATCTAAGGATGCCTCATTTCCAATCAAGCTTTATACATATCACCTAGTACATTGGTTTTTCAATTGCCTTATAACTAACACCAGGGCGATTTCTCCCGGCCAATACCGGTACCCATTTTAGACACCAAGGTAGAGTGGGGTATTGTGCTTAGAGTTTTTCCCCAATACCCAACAGAGAAAGTCGCCCCAAAGCGCCAGGATTCCAACCCTCGACACCGTTATGGAAGGGTGGGTTCTTCAACGACGAGAAGAAGCCATCATTTTCAATGGAATAGAGGGAAAGGGGAATTCGTTAAGAAGGCGTGTGCTCACACCTTGCGCATAGAAACAGCAATAAAGAAAGAAGTTTATGAAACATGACAAAAACTGGAGAACTCAGAGGTGCTAAAAAAAGACAGCAGCGGACAGGAAAAAAGCTGTTCCGTAACAAGACAAAAAATTATTTCGCATCGATAAAAACAAACCCCACTTAACCTTTTGCTCGGGACTTCATACCTTTTTTCTAGGATCGCTAATTCCAATAACATGAACAGTTGTGTCCCTTGAGGGAGAGAAGACTCGCAGTGATAATCATTACCTTAGGCGCATTAACACAAGCATCGAATTTTTACTTGCAAATCGTAGGCTAACAATCGAGGAGCATAGCTACATATTCACTCTATTCCAGCTTTAGAAATAAAAACGCAACGCGAACTGTATTGGTTGCTAATAACGCATTGGATATTAGATGTATGTAGGTATAAGCCTCCCTAACCGTAACAAAGACGTTCTAAAGATTAGATGTTACTTTAAGCCTCCCTAACGGCATCAAATGTGTTCTAAAGAGAAGGAGGAAGTGTTCTAAAAGCGGAATCTGTGCACAAGTTGTACAGAAACAGTGAGTTAAATTAGAATATAATTATTAGTTAGTTTAAGGGGGTCCTCCCTTCATTCTCACAAATAATTTGCGAGTAAACTGTTTATACTTTGAACTTAGCCATCATATGTCAATAGGAACAAAAATTTTAGTTTTATTGTTGGAAAAGAACCATTAGATGGTGGACTATTCGGTCCTAAAATTTTATGGCGCTACGGACACTAGATCCCCCACAGGGGGGTGACTAAATAAGGACTAAAAATCCTGAATTTTTGACCCCATTTCGACACCATATCAAAACAAAATAAAACGGGAAATGAAGAATTTGAAACCGTAACTTTGTTTACAATGCTTCAAGGATTCTAAAACGGTCTTTGGTTTTGTTCTGGCATAAAAAGTTGTGGTGCCCGGAAAAATTACTGAATACTTAATACAAATTTAGAATTTAATATTAAAAGTAATTTTGTAACTTTAAAAGTCTTTTATTTAAAAGATAAATAAATATTAAAATAGATAAAATCTACACCGTCTCATGAGACGAGTTCAGTGCCACTTTATGGCAACATTCACGCTCTTCAAGCAGGGTTCGCTGTTCAGCAGCCCATTCCTCCGCTAAACTTCATAGTGTAAACAAGTGCTCCGATCAAACTGGTGAGTCGCTGCTTTCGGTTATAACTATTTTGTGTGTTTAAGACCTTTTAGGCAGTGTCATGTACGAATAAAGGTTTTTGTGAAAATAAGAATCTCATTGATGTATCATAGTGTTTAGTATTAAGTAATGTAGTGAGGATGTAAAATTGATAATATCTAACGAACGAGCCGACCGGCTCATAGTGTCAAGCATTGTGTTGCGGCGTCGCAGAGCCATAAGTGTTACGACAACTTCTTCAGTGATACGTTCCCTCGTTCTTTAAATGATGTGTTTAAGTTAGAAATCCCTATGCATAAAGTAATTAGTTTAGCTCGCGAGTGTTCAAGTGTTATTAAAAGAGATGAGTGGAACGAATTAAATTAGATTACCAAGATTAAAATAATTATCTTGTCTACGCCCGTCAGTTCTATTACAATTGCCAATAAATCTATCTCGTATTGTTATTCGAATACGATTAGTAATGCTGACGAGTAAATGCTTGGTTTGTACAGTTATGTATTTTGTTCCTCTGTTAGGCGACTTACATTACTAACGCCTGGTTTTCATGTGTTGTGCAGATCATCAATCGTGCTACCCCCTTTGTCCTTTGGGCTTAGTCTTTTTCTTTTTACCCCTTCGTACTTTACACCTTTTGTCCTTTGTACACATGTACTGCTGATATCATTTATTTTAGAGGACATATTTTCCTTTAACTCGGACTACCCGATTTCGAGATACTCTCTATAATTGTTCAGCTCACTTTAACACGTTAGCAAGGCGTTGAGTCACGCTTTCTAAACGTTGCATCTCGTCGTTTAGAGTTGGTTTCCACGTACTATGAAATAAACACCGTGATTGTCCCAGTCTATTAATGTCCTCAAATAGTACGACTTTCTTTCGATATTCTCGCGGGAAGTACCCACGGAAAATAACAGTACACCCATATTCTGGTGACCCCTTTCGCTCCAACACCCACCTTCGCTATTTTCACCCAACTCATATTTTTCCTCATTCATAAAAATACACCCATTATACATAATTATAATAACAAAGGGGGTAGCATAGCCGATCGCCGAAGCCAGCAGCCGAACTCCTGCAAGCCAACCGGTGGACGCCGACACCAAGAACCAAGAAAAGAAGACCCCAGGGCGTACAAAAGCCGAAGACTGCAAAATTATCGTGAGTAGCGAATTCACCAGTGATCGAGCACATATTTTTTTTTATTTTGAAAATTTTGTGTTTTATTGATTTGCTTTTCATTGCATAGGTAGTGAGTCCATTTCGGTGCACCATAGTATATTTCGCAAGCGAGCTCTTTTCTATATTTCCTATTCCTTTTTATTTTCTTTTTTTTTTTCTTTTATTGATTGCTTTTTCCAACGAGTTTCCCCTATTGCGACGTTTTCTCTATTTCCCGCACTACATTTTCCTCCAACTTCTATCGCTATAACTATTATATTTCACATAATTTTTTTTTTCTTTTCCCTTTTTCCGTGAACGTATCCTATTTTCGACGTTTCCTGTATTTACGCATTGCATTTATTTCAATTTTTCAAATTCTTTCGCTATATATATATTTCTCCTTTTCCTATTTTCATTGGGGGAGCAAAGAAATGGAACCCCCAACACCAAACAGTAACGGTCAAGCCACCGTAGACGACAATGAGCCGCACATTCCCACAAACGCAGCATTGGTACGTCCCCCCGACTTTGATGAGGCTTATCCTCACATGTTTTTCAACATTCTCGAAAGCCAGTTTATTGTCGCCGGGGTGCGTCGCTCATCGTTAAAGTTCCACCACGCATTAGGCGCGTTGAGTAGCCGCATAGCTCGTCATATACCACAAACGCTCATAGAGGCAGCTGATTATGAGGGGTTAAAAGAGTTTGTGCGTGCACGGTACTCCCGATCCGAAAAGGAACTCTTTGATGAGCTCCTTTCACAGAAGGGGTTGTATTGCCATGACAGACCTAGGGAATTTCTATCAAAGCTACGCACTTTAGCCGCTGAAAGCAACTTAGGCCTGTCGGAGGATTTCCTCCGACTCAAGTTCGTGAGCAGTTTGCCTGAAGCCATACGCCCCTGGATAGCCGCGCGCCAGGAGCACGACTTGGACACTATGGCGTCCATTGCAGAAACCTACATGGAGTACCTTCCACGACATCAGGTAGCTGCTGTGGAACCAAATTTTAGGGAAAGGGCACCTGAGGCGGGAGCACACATGAATTACCGAAGTAACGCCCGGAACGCACACGAGGAGAGAATTGGGAAATATGACAGCCCCAACATACCAATAGGTGTCAGAGCTTTTCGTTCAAACCAGCGTCCTAGGGTCTGTAGAGCACACCTTTACTATGGGGATGAAGCTAGATCATGCCGGCGCTGGTGCTCTAATTACAAACCCGGTTTGCCGGTCTCTCGACCCGCAAGTAGAGCTTCCTCTCCCGCTAGACCTGCTAGCCCGTTCCGTAGGTCGGAAAACTAGATCGGTCGTCTGTTCAAGCTGTGACCGTCGGACGACCGCTTTCAGTAAGCGCACGTATAGGTCGCAGTGAGGTTAATCTGCTCATCGATACAGGGGCGGGGATTAGCATTTTACCACCCTCCTGTGAGGTAGGATACCTACGTCCCACTGCAGTAACACTCTCTACAGCGTCAGGGGAAAGAATTAATTGCAGAGGCGAGGCCGATCTTGTAGTGGACATTAAAGGGTTGGGAAGATCTTTGCAATGGACATTCGTCATTGCGGAGGTAGTTCAGCCGATCCTAGGAATTGATTTCTTGGCCGCGCACTCGATACTTGTTGACTGCCAGAACAGTAATCTAATAGATACCTTGACAGGTAGGAAAATTCCCCTTCATTTTTCGAAGGATCCCTTAACCGCGTACTCCGCTGATTTGACCCAAATAGATCCCCGTGTACGCAAAATCTTGGCCGACCACCCGATTTTGACCTCTCCCTTACGACTCGGTTCAAACGATGCATCAACCGACTGCCCCGTGCAGCACTCAATTGATACTGGTTCTTGCTCCCCCGTCCACTTCAAGCCACGACCGTTAACGGGTTCTAAACTTGAAGCAGCTCGAAGGGAATTTGAATTTCTGTTGAATGCAGGCATCATTAGAAGGTCCAATTCTCCTTGGGCATCGCCGTTGCACCTCGTTCCAAAGAAGGAACCTGGTAAATGGAGACCTTGTGGAGATTACCGTGTACTTAACTCTCTCACTGTATGTGATAGATACCCTATTCCTCACCTTCGCTCTCTGACAATGTCCTTGCACTCAAAAAAAATCTTTTCTAAGCTCGATCTAGAGCGCGCTTACCTACAAATTCCTGTTGCTCCTGAATCTATCCCTAAAACTGCTGTAACGACTCCATTTGGCTTGTATGAATTTTTGTACATGCCTTTTGGATTAAAGAATGCCGGTCCGACGTTTCAGAGGTACATAGATGCCCTATTCGTTAACGTAAAAAACGTCATCGTCTATTTGGATGATATTCTCATTGCCTCCGAAACCGAGGAAGAGCACTTAAATGATGTGTCCACTGTTCTTACCCTTCTCGCTCAACATAAATTGCGATTGTCGATTGACAAGTGCAGTTTCTTCCAATCTAAACTGACCTTCCTTGGCTATGAGGTGAGCGCGGACGGCATACGACCTCCCGCTGACAGAGTGGCTGCGATTGCCGACTGCGCCCGTCCTCAATGTTCTCGAGACTTGCGACGTTTTATGGGCATGCTTAATTTTTTTCGCCCCATGATCCCTTCTTTTGCCACCAAAGCTCTCGGTCTAACCGAACTCTTGCGTAACTATCCGTCAACTAAACAATTGCCTTGGACTGAGGCAGCAGAGCAATCTTTTAGTGACCTAAAACAGGCTCTCGCCGACTGTCCAACTCTTCATTTTCCTTCTCCTGATGCTTCTGAATATCATCTTGTTTCCGATAGTTCTAACTTCGCTGTTGGAGCAGCACTGTACCAGCTGATTGACTCCCAACCTGCACCTGTCGCTTTCTTTTCTAAGAAACTTTCCGATGTTCAAAAGACGTACTCGACGTACGATCGTGAACTACTTGCCGCATTCCTGGCGGTGCTGCATTTCAAATCACTCGTTGACGGCCACTCAGTGACATTGTTCACTGACCACAAGCCACTCGTGTCGGCTTTTTACTCCAAAACTCTTGCTAAATCAGATAGGCAGCAAAGACAGTTGTCTTTCCTGTCGGAATACGTGACATCAATAGAGTATATTAAAGGAGATCTGAACGTAGTAGCAGACTGCTTGTCGCGCCCCGTGTGCGCAACATCGGTGGACGTTTTCGATCTCAAAAAGCTGGCTATAGCCCAAGCTGACGACCCTGAAACGAGTGTTTTGAAAGAAAGGCTGACACCCTTCGATATTGCCCCTGATCTTAAACTATGGTGCGATTCCTCTACCGATTGTCCTCGACCCTATGTTCCCCTTGCTTGTCGCGAGCAGATCATGGCATTCTTGCACAATCTCGCACATCCGGGCTATAAAAATACTACCAAAAATGTGAAAGCCCGGTTTTTCTGGCCCAATATGGACAAAGATGTCCATCGTTTCGTCCGATATTGTGAAAATTGTCAGCAGGCAAAAGTGCATAAACACACCAAATCTCCTGTTAGCCCTATCGCTCCGCAATCTGATCGTTTCCACACTGTCCACATCGACATTGTGGGCCCTCTTCCTCCTGCTTCCTTACCTACTTCTACAACTTCTTTACCCTTCAAGTACCTATTGACTTGCATTGATCGCGCTACTAGATGGTGCGAAGCTGTTCCTCTGGTTGATACCACTGCTTCCTCGGTCGCCATTGCCTTCGTATCCGGATGGATATCACGCTTTGGTGTCCCGTTGGAAGTGGTGACCGACAGAGGTGCACAGTTTGAGGGAGAACTTTTCAGTGAATTAGCGAACCTCCTAGGTTTTCACCATGTTCGTACGTGCAGCTACAGGCCTCAGTCCAATGGCCTAGTTGAAAGATTGCACCGAACTCTTAAAGCGGCCATTATGGCCCGTAGAGAAAATTGGTATTTCTCCCTTCCTATCGTTCTGCTAGGCTTGCACATGACTCCAAACTCTTCTGGTTTTTCTCCTTTCACCGCCGTGACTGGCGCCTATATGCTTTGTCCTCAACCTTTAGTTGCCGATACAAGGCCTAGAACATTTTCTTCGGACGTTATCCAAACCTTTGTCAACGAAATGCATAAGTTCGATTTCCGACGCCTTTCCGAAGGTTCGTGCCATGATTCACCACCTGTTTACGTGCCCGTTGACTTACAGAATTGCAAAAAAGTTTGGTTGCGAGTCGACCGGATCAAGAGGAGCTTAGAAGCCCCTTATTCAGGTCCTTACGAAGTCCTAGAACGTAACCCAAAATTTTTTAAGCTTAAACTTCCTCAGGGTGATTCAAACGTATCGATTGATCGCTTGAAACCCGCCTATAGTCGTACCCCTACCTCTTCTAAACCCTCTTCTACACCCTCATCTCCGACTCCTCCTGAACCTCCTCCTCCTCCTCAGCCTTCTCCGCGCTGTCCTGAGGTCATTTCAGCACCCTCGCTACCTCCTCCTCGCACTAGATCGGGTCGTACCGTTCGTTTCAAACCCTCAGCGGACTACCACTATTTTGGTGTCTGAGGGCGCTCCGCGTCTGGCCGGGGTAGTGCTGTGGTGCCCGGAAAAATTACTGAATACTTAATACAAATTTAGAATTTAATATTAAAAGTAATTTTGTAACTTTAAAAGTCTTTTATTTAAAAGATAAATAAATATTAAAATAGATAAAATCTACACCGTCTCATGAGACGAGTTCAGTGCCACTTTATGGCAACATTCACGCTCTTCAAGCAGGGTTCGCTGTTCAGCAGCCCATTCCTCCGCTAAACTTCATAGTGTAAACAAGTGCTCCGATCAAACTGGTGAGTCGCTGCTTTCGGTTATAACTATTTTGTGTGTTTAAGACCTTTTAGGCAGTGTCATGTACGAATAAAGGTTTTTGTGAAAATAAGAATCTCATTGATGTATCATAGTGTTTAGTATTAAGTAATGTAGTGAGGATGTAAAATTGATAATATCTAACGAACGAGCCGACCGGCTCATAGTGTCAAGCATTGTGTTGCGGCGTCGCAGAGCCATAAGTGTTACGACAACTTCTTCAGTGATACGTTCCCTCGTTCTTTAAATGATGTGTTTAAGTTAGAAATCCCTATGCATAAAGTAATTAGTTTAGCTCGCGAGTGTTCAAGTGTTATTAAAAGAGATGAGTGGAACGAATTAAATTAGATTACCAAGATTAAAATAATTATCTTGTCTACGCCCGTCAGTTCTATTACAATTGCCAATAAATCTATCTCGTATTGTTATTCGAATACGATTAGTAATGCTGACGAGTAAATGCTTGGTTTGTACAGTTATGTATTTTGTTCCTCTGTTAGGCGACTTACATTACTAACGCCTGGTTTTCATGTGTTGTGCAGATCATCAATCGTGCTACCCCCTTTGTCCTTTGGGCTTAGTCTTTTTCTTTTTACCCCTTCGTACTTTACACCTTTTGTCCTTTGTACACATGTACTGCTGATATCATTTATTTTAGAGGACATATTTTCCTTTAACTCGGACTACCCGATTTCGAGATACTCTCTATAATTGTTCAGCTCACTTTAACACGTTAGCAAGGCGTTGAGTCACGCTTTCTAAACGTTGCATCTCGTCGTTTAGAGTTGGTTTCCACGTACTATGAAATAAACACCGTGATTGTCCCAGTCTATTAATGTCCTCAAATAGTACGACTTTCTTTCGATATTCTCGCGGGAAGTACCCACGGAAAATAACAGTACACCCATAAAGTCAACGAGTTCTATTCATTTGAAATATCAATAAAAATGAACTAAAAAACCAATGTGTCCAATTTTGTCAAAAACTAAGGCCTAAATTGAAACAATGAATTGATGAAATTGTTTCTTTTCGAAAGTTACATATAATATTTATTTCATAAGAATCAGACTAAGAATATAAAATTTCATAATTTTTATAATAAATAAATTTTATTTATTTTTTGTAAATTACAATTCACAGTGAGAATATAAAGTTATGCATAGAGATTATCGAAATAAAAATGAAAACAGCATTCAATTACATAAATTTTCCATTATATTACACTTCAACACAAAACATTTGTTTTTGGCCGGTACTGTAAAGTTACTTATTTTCAACATTCAAAAGAATAGAAGTCATCGAGTTTTTATGCTAGGAAGAAAAAGACAATTTTAAAATCCTTGGAACATTTCTAACAGACAAACGGCCTTATTTTTCCAATTTGTACATTTTAATTTTTTTATCATAGTTCAAAACCAAAAATTCGTTCTACTTTATTTTGTGGTAAAATATCGCATATATATATATATATATATATATATACGAGGCCTGTCGAAAAAGTATCCGACCTTTGGCCAGAAAAAATACTTCAACAACCTGACGGGGTTGGGACCCTAATCCCCTTCAAAGTAGGCTCCTTGTGCTTCCACACACTTAGCCCACCGATCCTTCCACTGCCGGAAACACCTCTGGAAGTCTTCTTTTGGAATGGTGTTCAGCTCTGTCGTCGCGTTCCGCATTATCTCTTCTCTACTCTCAAAACGGGATCCTTTCAGTGGTGTCTTCAATTTTGGAAACAACCAGAAGTCGCAAGGAGCCAGGTCTGGAGAGTAGGGAGGTTGGCGAACGGTCGTAATTCCATGTTTGGCCAAGAAATTGCGGATCAAATGGGATGAATGTGCGGGCGCGTTGTCGTGATGCAAGTGCCAGTTGTTCGCAGTCCACATGTCTGGTCTTTTGCGCCGAACTGCATCACGAAGTCGCCGGAGAACATCCTGATAGTACTCCTTTGTCACTGTTTGTCCTTCCGGTGCGTATTCGTGATGCACAATTCCACGGACATCAAAGAAAACAGTCAGCATCGAAGGAGTCAAACAGGCAATGCGACGATGGAGCTGAACACCATTCTAAAAAAAAACTACCAGAGGTGTTTCCAGCAGTGGAAGGATCGGTGGGCTAAGTGTGTGCAAGCACAAGGGGCATACTTTGAAGGGGATTAGGGTCCCAACTCCGACAGGTATTCGAAATATTTTTTCTGGCCAAAGGTCGGATACTTTTTAGACAGGCCTCGTATATATATATATATAAAAGATTCAAATACAATATAACAACGCGTTTGTTAGAAATGTTCCAAGGATTCCAAAACGTCTTTGAATTTGTTCTAGCATAATAACTTTTTGACTTTTATCTTTTTGAAATATGTATAAAAATGTCTGAAAAAACTAATACTTCAAATTTTTCGAACAAACTAGAATAAAATGTTTTTCTTCCAAAAATACACATACCGGCCAAATTTCAGACCAATCGGATCAAAATTCAAATTTTCTGGGAGGACCCCCTTCAGCCTCCCTGTCTGCCACAAAGGCGATCCAAAGAGAAAAAGGCTCCATTTTGTATGGAGTTAAGGGAACGCAGAATCTATGCAAAAAGGCATATGAACGGTAAGTTCAGAAAGAAGTTTATGAAACAAGATCAAAGTTGAAGAAAGTAGTAGACGCTGAAAAACAGGACAGCAGTGAGCCGAAAAAAGGCGGTCCTTAAAAAAACAAAAAAAAAAAAACATTTTATTTAAATAAAAAAAGGCCTACCTAACTCTTAGCTCGAGCCCTCACATATTTTTTCCCTGAAAGTGCTAATTCCTGTACATACCACAGTTGCATCCCCCTGAGGGGCACCAACTTGAAAAATGGTGGCGGGGATACGCACATTTAGGAGTAACAAATGCACAATTTATTGTCCTGCCTTCCTCGCCGGTACTAAACAGGGACATTGGCAACAAAAATGAAAATGAATAAAAAAACATTCACAAAAAAATGTATTAATGACGCACACACTAAAAAAAATATCTAGACCCTTAATGGCGGCAAATTCATCTTCAGGAATTGAAATTCGTTCATATTTGGTCATGTGTTCTCCGTCGCATTAGAAAAATGAAGTGGAAAATTACAGAAGTAATGAAGCCCGTGTCACAGACACGCTCACCAAGCACAATGAGGTGTGCACGTGAGAGGGAAATTATTATTTTTACACAGGTGCTGCTATAGCGTGAGATCTACCACTAGCTAGTACTATAGCGTGAGGTATACCACACTATAGCATGAGATCTACCTCTAGTTAGTACTCTATAGTGTGACGTGTACCGCTGCATTTTCTATCACTGATGAATATCACTCTTTTCCATACATTTAATTGAGCACTTTAAGAAGACCTCGACTGCACTTGGGCAGGTAATATATGGAGCCTCTCGTTACAGCCGCACCATTACACATTTATTGATTTCATTAAATGGATCCTTTTTGCACACAATTAACCAAAATTCAACAATGCCATATTCTAGAGTCATATTTGACAGCGCAGGTACACGAGCAGCATGTGAAAAAAATTTGGATAAAAAGTGAAGCAGTCGACAGATATAACGTACACCATACATTGTGTTTCACGTAGTCCAAGACTTTAATCATAAGAAGTAGGAAAATGAAGAGAGGCACTGATGTTAAACATCCACCAGACACTGATATTTTGCCTGTTCTTTTAAAAGAACTCAATCCAACACAGCAACAAATCCTTGTGAGATCGTTTGGATCTTGTGTCATAATAATTAAAAATTGCATTGAAATACATAAATATTGCAAAATAACTTTTGCAGAGCGATGTCTAAAACTGTGGATTTGTACCAGAACTAATGACTTGAGTAAATAAAATCAAATTACTAAAGTAAAAGAGGTCATGTTGATTACTTTAGTAACACACTGAGGAGAAAGAATCTTTTGTAGCGCAGTACACAGTTGGAGCAGAAAAATATTTAATTGAGACTAATTTAACATATTTAACAGCTACACATCCCAGGACTACAATTTTTGTTTCTTCAGCTTGTATGTCAAATTTTCAGATGCAGCTACATCTTCAATGGCTCTCTTTTTAGTTTCCTGCGACCAATACTTGAGACATGAGCTTTCTAAAGTGACAAACACTTCATTGGAGGGTAAGAAGACGCTGTCGCACACTTCAACTGTCTCGTCCGCTTGCAACTCTAGGCAAGAGTGAGGCAGCAGCTTGTTGCTGTCACGGCTGAATTTCAAGGTCCTCACACACGCGTTGTGGTGGCTGGTGAGCCCCAAATTTGAAGAGAACATCAACAGAGGATCTAATTCAGCATTAAAGTTCAAAGAGATGAAGTGACATTGGTCAGGCACTGTTCGTTTCAAGGCTCTGCAATACTTTTTAGGTTTCAAGTTGGCCGCTGGTGTGGTGTCATCTATGTCCCAGTACTGAATTATTTGAGGATAGTTGATGGCAAACAACTTTGACTTGTGGTCAGAGTGCTCATCCCATATAACAGCATCCGGAGTAGTTTCAAAGTTTATACACTGATGAAATGAATCAGATTCTGATGATTTTGACGTATCAAAAATATTTATGAGGTTATCCATGGCTGCTGAGGCGAGTTCAGACCTTTTCTGTGGATGGAACTGAACTGCAGTTAAGTCATTTGAGTGGCTATCAGTATACGCACCCAACATCTTGTGTTGCTTTCTCACATCCCAGAAAATGAGGCAAGATTCATCATTAACAAAAGTAGTACCAGCACACAGGAACTCTCCACTCTTGTTGACACTCAAGCAAGTGAAGGGAAGTCCCACATCAGATTCATTTTTATATCCATAAGTTTGTTCAATACGATTACTGCGTAAATCCATCAGCTTTACAGTACAGTCTGAACTAGAGGAGTATAGCAAATTGACATTGGATGGACAGAAGTGCAATCCTGTTATTTCGTTCTCATGAGCATTGAAGCTTGACACCAAACTGCCATTAGAGCCATCTAAGCAATTGACGTCCCCTGCTTTACTGCCAACGCTGAGCACCTCTTTACCACTGTTGAGAGAAATTTTAACGAAAGCTTTGTTCTTTTTAGTGCTAGTGAGAGGAATTTTCTTGCACACTCTGTACTTGAAAGGGAAAATTTTGGCCAATTCACTTTCAGTGCAAACATCCTGATCTTCTACATAGTGATCCTTGATGTCCAGCTCTTCCTCAGTCATGCTTGCAGTGAAGAGCAGAAAACCTGCACAGAAGCAGCCCAGTTAATTTTTTTTTATAAATCACTTATACTACTTACTTCATAGAGGGTATATTCACAATGGCTATTAGAGTGCTGGTTGATGCGGCATTATGACAAAATAAATCAAGAAAGTTTTGCATAAAATAGTATATATTCTTAACAGCCATAATCACAAAAGGGATAAAAACTTTAATTGTCCGGTCAATTTGAGGCAAAAAAGAAATGACAAATTAGAAAAAATTGAAAATAAAAACAGATAAGACTATGATTCAAGCACTGTAGTACACTTGATCTCCACTTCATGAGCCTAAATGGTGCAGAAAGCTACCCAGGTAACCAGACAAGTCTGGATAACACATTTGAATATAATGGTAATAAATATCTGTCCTGAGAAAACAAATGGTGAATACCATCAAGTTTATACTGTTATTTAAAAATTTGAGTGGTGCAAGATAAAGAACTTTTAGTGCATCATAATCTGTGAGTTAAAACAAATACTTATTTGATATGTTAAAAAACATTTTATAAGAAAAAATTAGGTTTTGAAAGACCTTAACAGACAATTATTACAGCTTAGTCAACATTTCAAAGTCTGCTTGACTCTCAATACATCCTAAAATTACTTGACATTTAAAAACAGAGTAGAGGTAAAATAAACAAAAAATTGTTAATCAAAAAATCATTCACAATTTCAATGTCTTGACAAATTATGTTTACAATAAAGCTTTAAACAGCAAAATAAGACTAAATATAAAAAGCACTGTCTATTCATACTCATTCTTTGAAATATGAAAATATCTCTATCTTATGTGCCTGTGCCAACTAATTTTTAGCCAGCAAGATTTAATAAAATACTTTACTTACTGTATCTTAAAACTAGATCTACTCCTAATAGAATGTCATAGAAGACTTGGAGTTTGTGTTTTTGAATCATTATTAATGAACTGGATTTTGCAACTAACCCTTAACAATGTTCATGGTTATAAAAAATTTCATAAAGGACCAAGTATACTTCAAGGACACCGAATTTGCTAACTCGGCCCCAGGTACACTTTACGCACACCAGTGGTAATCCAAGTGTAGTTTTAGGACACCAGTGAATTTTTAAATGTATCTACGCTACGGTGTTCTGCATCTCTTGACTGCAATCAAATCAAAATTATCCTTTTCTATAATACAAAAACTGTGGTCTTTTAAATAAAATGCACCAAGCAATATTTCAAATAAAAATTCTTCCTCTACTTGGTGAAGATCCACAGCTGGCCATTGAATGGATGAAGCAGAGATAACTATTGGCAAGTGTCATGAAGTGTGATGCTTGCAATAAAGAAATGAATTGGACTAGGAACAGAAGTGTTACTGATAAATATATGTGGAGATGTCAATACAAAAATTGTCTGAAGTTCCAACAGAAAGTGTCTATAAGAAAGGACTCATTTATCACAAAATCTCGTCTAAGGAAAATGCATTATGTATTAATGTTTTGATCACCTCTTTATTATGCTTTCTATGCATGGCTTTTATAAATGGTTAAAATATTTATAAAAGGGGAATACTCCTATTTTTGAAAGTCCTATACTATTCGACCGATCTTCATGAAACTTTGCATCGGTATGTAAAATTGAACAAGGACTAAGATTGGACTTTTTTTTTCCCATTTTCCCCATAAAAAACGAGTTATTTAAAGAAAATGGAAAAATGGGGGGTCTGGGGAAAATCCATGGACTCAATCAGATTTTGAGATACAGAGATAATATTGGTATCAAAAGAAGCAGAATTGTTTTCTCTAAAAAACAATGGAGAGTTCTTTCAAAATTTTTGAAATGCTTTTTGAAAAAAATGAAAAATACAAAAATTGAACCCATTTTCACACTTTTCCCCAGAAAAAAAAATGTAGCTTATTTTCTATTCCAAAAATGAATAAAAGCCGACGTCATCTATGTAGTAGAGGATTAAATTTTGGTTCTTTTGATAACAAAATGATTACTGTAGCTCAAAAACTCAAAACTACCTTAGGTGTAGAAATCGTAAATTGCAATTGTTCAGGCGCATGTGCTGAAGAGCGCTCAAGTGCTGAACGGGGCGTGCTCTTTGGCATGACAAACCTACCCCCAGCAATTCAGGCAGGCGACTGACCATATTCCTCAACTATAAACTCAAGCACACACTCATGGACAGATTGCCAAACATCTCCAGATAAAAAGACTTCATAGAGAAAAAAAGCTTAAATGGTGTATGACGACCACCGTGACCCGCACCCCACCGCTCTCGCCCCTCCTACCTTTTGACCCACATCCCGCCCCCCTCTGAGTTTTTACGTAAAACTTCACCAATGTGTCCGCTAAATATATACGTATATTTTAATAAATAAAAACGAATTCCGAACAGTTTCAATTTTTTGGGGAGTATTCTCCCCTTAATGTCATTTGAATGGTCATAAATATCACCCAAGTATATTTTAAGGACACCAAAAATAACGAATGTAGTTTATGGACACCAGATGGTGCTGGTGTCTTTAAAGGATACTTGATCCCAGCTCATAATATTCAATTAAATTATGAACCTCAAAAACCATTTACCAACATTTTGCATGATGCTTTTGATAAGTTTAATACTAAGTGGCATATTATCTCAACAGTACTAAGCCTACAAAAACATCAATGATCAATACAACAAGATAACAAGCTTGTTAATCAGTATCATGATACAAACTTCAAAATATTGTTCTTTAAGGCAATCTACTACCCTGAAATCCCCTTTCATACCTAATTTTTCAAAATTCACTGTACGCATTTCTACTGCATCTAGGGGAATGAAAATGTATACAGATATGTAAAATTGTATTCCAAGCACATTTGCTTACATAAAAATTTTTGATTTTCAGGAAAAAAGTTATGGCGCAATTATAAGAAAAATAAATATACTTGTGCCAAACTTTTCTCACTCAACAATCTTGCACGTAGATGCGTGATTTTGGTCTCATTTGACACGGAAAGACTGTAGAAACCTAGTAACGTAGGATTTTTGTCCATTTCAAACTTGAAAAAAAGTTTTTGTTACACAATTTGAACTTAAAAAAATGTTTTTTTTTTTAAATTTCACTGTTTTCCCAATACAAATTTAATTTAGAATTCAAATATTTCGCTTTGGTGTGCTGTTTTCACCGTCAAACCGCATTGAATGAGACCAAAATCACACTTCTATGTTGAAAATTATAGAAGAAGTGTGGTTTTGAGCAAAGAAAAAGTGAAATTTTCATATATATTTTTGCATAACTTTTTTTTACCTCAAAAATTGATATTTTTTGTAGAAGTAAATGTGTTTAGAATTCATTTGAAATTCAGAAAAATACTTTGTTGTGGTCTTGGTACAGTCCTCCCACATGGAATGAGACCAAAATCACGCTTCTATGTTAAAAATTGTAGAGTGAGAAAAGTTTAGGACAAGTATATATATATATTTTTTCTAATGATCATGAAAAAAAAATTTTTTATTAAAAATTAAAAAATTTGGTAAATATGTAGCGTTTGGTAATAATCGATTCTTAAATTTTCGAGGCATGAACATAGTTAACTAGGTATAAATAAACAAGTTTTCTTCTATGCACTTCCGTCGCAAATGAGTATTTTACCTGTTATAGCGGTAGGGTAAGTTCCGAAAATTTGTCCACTTTGAATTTCCGTATATACCAGGTATATTTTACTTTAACAAGCTAGTATAGAGTTGAAGTTCATCGAAAAGTGGTTCACGTGGTAACTGTTGGTTTATAATATTGTATAATGGCCACACACCTCAAATAAATGTCACTGTTTGAACAAAAATGGCAGCCCAAGTGAATGACCTGCATTTCAGTTGTTTATGAAGTCGTCACACCTTAATTGACTACCATTTTGCATCGCTGACTAAAAATTTTTCCGTTAACGAAGTTGTTGTGTCAGGCGATGTCGTACCTGTGTGAGTGTTGACGGCTGTAGTGCTGCCATTTTACAGATGTTTTTTCTCCCTTTATTTGTTTCTGAGGTGTACTAAATTTCGAATCTTTCAACGGCTTGTGTTATTACTTCGTCCACATGTACGGAGTTTTGAAGAAATCATTTTTATGAATTCGTTTGTCCGTACAACATTTTTTCTTTAAGTTTCTCCTCATTGTTTATGATACTTAATATCTTTTCAGGTATAGATTTTATAGTTTATGAATTGAGACGAATGTTGACCTCAAATTATGGCTCCTCTTAAAAAACATCACTACCGCAATGATGATCTCGTTCACGCATTAGCAGAGATAAAAAATGGAAGTTTGAGTATTCACAATGCAAGTGACAAATGTGGTGTTCCAAAAACAACGCTTCAAGAGCGTGTGCAAGGCCACTATTCTGCTGGTATCCAGAAAATAGGTCTGTATAAAAATTTATCGAGACGGTCTGATCTGATCTATTTTGTAGTAAAATTTTTATTCCCATAAGCTTGGCACAGATAATGTTGTTGGAATACAATATTTTGTTGACATTTTTGGTGGGTTTATCCATTTACTAATTGATTTTTTGTACATTCTAGGAAGGCCATGCAAACAACAGACTCACAACAAGAAAACCAACAAAATTTCTTATCTATCGGTCAAAGATAGGAAACGGAGCAAACCCTGAGGATGTTCGCATGATCATTAAAGATGTTTTGGACAAAGAAGAGGAAGAGTTGGGAGTCAGCCTACCAGATAAAGAAAGACCATTTGTCAATAACATGCCTTCAAAGAGCTTTGTTCTTAGGTTTATTGCAAGGAATGAAAGCATATCGCCTAGGAAACCCAAAGCTCTAGGACACTTGAGGATGAGAGTGACTGACTATGAGAGTGACTGACAATGAGAGTGACTGACGATTCTGTTTCTCTAATCAAAGGTGAAATATTATTTTTATTTGTCATTGAGACAAAATTCTCTTTCTATAGCTATAGGCCTCCAAACAATTATGTTACATGTATGAAGGATGATATCTTATATTCTCTTATTTTCTGTGATACATAGCTACTGTAAGCTTATTGTGATAAAGGATCAATTGTTTACGTTTTATTTTCCTCCATTTAAGAAATACGTACTATATAGGCCTAGCCTAGTTGTGATAGGCCTATCTCGAACGAACAGCTTGGAGGCCTTGAAGTGTACGTAGGTACCTTAAGTAATATACGTATGTAATGGTATAAACGGATGCTTATTATTGCTCTCTATGGACCTGAGAAGCTGTAAATCTTATAAAATTCGTTAATAAATATTTAGTTTATTGTCCCATTCAGAAGTTAATGCTAGGTAGCCTATACCATTTAACTCCGAAGTGGAGTCCAAGATCTGCATCAAAATGTATGTATCAAATCCATTAAAAATGAACACGCTATTTTATTAAATAAAATTTGAATGCCTACAGGTAACTTTAGCGCTAAACAGAAATATAAATTTCATTTTAGAGGGTGTACAAACCTTTGTAATGAGATTCGAAACGTGGTCGAAATTTTAAATTAATTTTGAATTTGGTACAAACTTTTGAAAATTTCAGTTGGACAAAGTTTACGCAAAGCAAGTGGTTTTTCATATCAAGATGTGAAAGATGCTTTTTAGAGCAAAGCACGATGAACCCAATGCATTTGAGCTTTGTTAACGACATTTGCTTGAGCAATAGCGATCTTGAGAACCGTTTGAGAGGGTTTGAAGTTTGAACCATTTACATCAGACCAACTTTCGGACTTTACCCTAGGTTTAGTTACGTCTTTGATAGACGAATGCGCTCAAATAAACAGCTACTCATCAATTTTCAAATTTTTATTGCTTGAATCATGGTAATAACATCAAAATAAACAACTTTTCTTCAATACACTTTTTCCATCAAATGATTATTTAATGAGTTATAGGGGTAGGTTTGGTTTCGTCTTTGACGACGATCGGGCTGGAAGCAAGACGGCATTGCAGTGATGTTGTCCGACGTGCTGTTTGAATTAATTGCCGCTTCCAACACTCGAGTTGCGGTCAGTAATTTACAGCTATAACTCATTAAATACTCATTTGCAACAGAAAGTGCATAGAGGTAAACTTGTTTAGGTCAATATTGAATTTAATGTCAACAAATTTCATAATTTTGTAGGTATACATAGGTAATATAGTGGATTTTAAGACGTTTTACATGAATGACAATGTGCCCGGAAATGCTTATTTTTGGAGATATTTAACTTTGAAGTTATACAAACGTCGTTTATAAAATTGAACAAACGGAGAGGTAAATAAGCAGAAATCCGGTTCTGACGTAACGATAGGTAAGGTTAGGTTTGGTAAAGTTAATTTAGTTAAGTATCCTAACCTAAGTAAGCCTAAAATATCTTAATTCAACTCAACCATACCGAGGCCGATGACTCCCGCCAAAAAACTTGGCGTGGTCCGCGTCCGCAAAACGCCGGAAGAGCCATATCGGAACTGCCGTTAATGCTATTCTAACCTGGCATTATTTATCCTATATCTCCAAAACTAAGCATTTCCGGGCACATTGCCATTCATGTAAAACGTCTTAAAATCGACTATATTGCCTATCTATACCTACGAAATTATTAAATTCGTTGACAAAATTTAATTCAATATTGACCCTTGTTTATTTTAACCTAATTAGTTGTATCAATGCCTCGAAAACTAGAAAATCAATTAGGTACTACCAAACGCTACACATTCACCAAAAATCGCATAGAAGCAAATGTGTTCAGAATTCAATCTTACATATTTGTTGCCATTTTGGTTTACCTAGGTGCAATAGAAATGTGTACAGTGAAGTTTGAAATTTGAGGTAGAGTGCAGGGTAGTAGATCCCCTAAACCTACAAGGTATGTGATTATCTAAAGAGTTATGCAATGTTTATGTCTTACCTATATATTTTGACATTCTTACAAATTAGAGAATCCCTGTCTAACTTAGTTAAGACTAATATTTACCTCTTCCTTAGCATGGCCATGTAAACCACTTAATTTTCAGTAACATTCATGCTATGAATAGTTCACAATTCTTTCAAGAAAGCTCTCAGTAAGAAATCATTTTGTATAGTAAGTTTCAATAGAGCTCCTAAAGCAGAATGCTATTTATAGAAAGCTACCTTTCAAAAAAACTAACATTATGGATTTTATTTAGAATCACTATGTTAGATCCTCAATACGACTAAACCTCTACTTGAACAGTTTCAATGAAAGGACATTAAATACAATCATAGAAGAAAGAGTGAACAGAAACATAACAAGTACATAAATAAAAATGATATAAAGCTTACTTTTTACGGTAGAAACTAATATTTCGCGTACACACTGCAGGCTCACGTGGGTCTTCTCAAATTTCGCTGCTCGCAGTAGGAACTGTAGGATCCGATTGCAAGTGATAATGTCAACAACTTGAATACTTGTTTTACCCTGACGAAAGCAAACAATTACCCTGAAATTTGATCTGCGAACCCTTGCTGGGTCATGGTCATGGTTACGGTTATAAATATGGTTATAAAGTAAGGTCATGGTTATAAATAGTGATGAGACTGATAGAGACAGACTGTGGAATATTGGAGAAATCAGAATAGGTAGAACAAAAGAATACAAATATCTAGGTTGTATGATGAGTGAAGATGGATGTACTAGAACTAAAGGTGAGAAAGTGGCTAAAGCAATGGAGTGGAGTGGACGGTTAGGTAGTGTGGCCAGATACAGAGCAAACAAGTACGAATGTGTGAGAGGAATGTGGTAGTATGTTGCTGTACCTAGTGTCATGTATGGTATGAGTGCTCTTGCTTGGAATGGAAGTGATCTTGAAAAGCTGGATGTGATACAAAATAAGGTAGGACGTGTGGCATTGGGTGCTCCGAAATGAACAGCTTTAGAGGCCATTAGAGGTGACCTAGGGTGGAGCCTATTTTCAGAAAGAATGATGAAAGCTGTGCTGAATTATAAGGTGAGAATTGAAAGAATGCAGAATAGCAGGTGGGTAAGGCGAATCTTTGAATGGAATCTGAGTGTAAGCTATTGGGAGAAAGTATGTTGGGGGCATGCAAGGAAACTCAGTATGCAAAAGATTATTCATGTTAGAATTGGGAGACCTGTGGATGACTGGAGTTTAATAAATGTAGGAGGTGTAGGGCCTGAGTGGGACTGCAAGAGGTGGAAGAAAGAGATTGAGAGACAAACAAAAGAGTATGGATTGAATAAGTGGAAGCTTAGCATGATGCGGAAGCCTACACTTAACTGGTATATGAAAAAGAAAGCACCTAAGTTTGAGCTGTTCTATGATGGTAGTTTTGGAAGTCAACTCTTGTTTGCTGTGAGATGTAAGTCATTGAGTGTGAACAGACGTACATGGAGATGGAATGAGAATAATAACAGATTATGTCAGCAGTGTAATAGTGGAGTAGAGGAAACAATTGAGCATTTTGTGCTAGAATGTAGTAAGTATGAACAAGAGAGAGAGAGTTTTATGAATGTGGTGTCTGAGCAGTATGGAGAGAATGAGTGGAATGCCAGATGTGCTGAAGATGATTGCGGTATGAGCTGTCTTGCTGGATTGGATCAGGAGTGTAATGCGAGTATCACTGAGGCTATGAAAGTGTTTCTTGTGCGTGCCTGGAGTAAGAGACAGTGACTGGAATGAGCCAGTCTGGTAGAATGGGCTGTAATGACCCAATATGCCTGGGGATGGTGTTTTGACACACTGGCTATCCCAGTGACGCCATCCAATGGCAGCTTGTGACAAGGATTGGTAGATCCTGAGTAGTTTAGTGGACAAGTCTGGTACCAGACGCTGAACTCTTTGTGTGATAACTGTGGAGGGAATTGTAGGCCGTTACAAAGGCCCCGACACTGTCGGCCCTCAATTTCAAGTTCAAGTTCAAGTGGGTAAATACATGAATTTGCTTTAGATATGTCATTTTCTCAAGGATAACTGCACAGAATATTTTTTATGTGATGCACCCATAAAGTTATTCTCAACATATAAGTGTGAATTCATTAACTGACATGCTCGTATTTTAGGAAATTTTAAAATTTCTATATATGTATATAGAAGTAAAAATTATTTTTTCTTCTTTCTAAAAATAACTATTGCAATAAAACAGTCATTGTATGCGTATATTTAGCATTAGCTACAAAGAGTAAAATTCTAAAATTTCTCATCAGCACTTAAATAGCATAATTATTTGCATTAAAAATCTTACTCTAAATTATTATTAATATTTTTCTACTTATAATTAGTAATCCTTGAAGTTTTTGTGTAAATGCATGAGATATGAAATAACGGTCGACATTTTCTAGTTTGAAGCCTTTGGAATTGGCAACACCGCGCGGGACGCCTTGTTTGAGCGTCACTCTCACGTGCGTCTTTAGATTGTGCGTTACAGCGTTCTTGTAAGTGAAAAATTAAGTGTTCAAATAGAGCAAACCTGGTTCAAAAGATATCGTGTTCATTTCTTAGTGTGCATTGTGTTTAAGTATAAGGATCTGGACAGTGTCGTGCTATATAAACATGTGAATAGTCGTAGAAGTTGTAAAATAGCCTGGCTCATTCCGAGTGCTATCTCAACATCACACAGCGTGAATTTTGCGTGTCATGTTCATTTCATGTGTCAAATTATATACTTGCAGCTATCATTATGATATTGCAATTCGCTCATTGGATTACTTTGTGAAAGCGCACGGCAGATTTACCGGCGTTTTTGCGGAAAGATGGCGGAGCGTAAACTGCTGCGTCATGTCACTTTTATGTTCACTGTATTAGGTTTTGAATATTTTTCTTTTGCTGCAAGAGATACGTTTAGTGTTTCTTTTCTCAGTGTAGTTGACATGTAAATGAATTAGAACTGCTTTCTTTGTTATTTCTCGTACGGATATAGATATGTTATAGAGTACGAAATTTATTCATTCATATTCATGCATTTTTTAGCTGTTTCGTATTTCATTTATATTCCACGAATCATGGTGCTTAAATCACATGTATTTTCCATAATTCCACAAAATTTAATAACAGATTATTACTGCTCTAAAAATCACAAGTCTTGTACTGTCATGCTTATACTGTAATTCAAGCATAAAGGAACAGCCATTGCCAGCTGGTAACCTTCCTATTTTCTTCCTGAGCCTGTAAAGAAATTAATAGCCTTGAGTTAAATCTATGGAAGACGTTCAGGGTTTTCTCCGTGATGGGAAATTTACAATTGCAGTGTAGGGATTGTCAGTTGTGGAATTTTTTCTTGATGCCTCTTCGAGAACCTTCTCATTCAGCGTCTTCGATTATTGCAGATCCTCGACGGCACCAAACGCCACAACACACATTCCCTGGGCCTGAGCATTACAAGTTGTAAATTCACGTGGCATATTATCTCTCACTAAACCATCGAGTTACACCACGTAAATTGCCTATCTGTGACGTGAGACGGTCTGACCTTTGGTCATATATCACATTGCAATCACTTGGTTCGGAGCTAGTAGAGCCTAGTATATTACAACTAATTGCTAACTAATCTACCCGCTCAACCACGACAACTTGCTTTTCACATCGTGGAATTATTCTAAAATCTGAACCCATAAATAGTGACTCATCCACACGTCACGGGTGGAATTGATATTCTGTCAGTCGCTAAAATTAAACAGACTGTGAACCTCCACAAACACACTCACTTACACCTGGCCAACGTCATCGCTCGCCGGACCTCGCCTGCACGGAGTTTCTCATCTAAGAGAAGATCGTCCGAAGTCAAGCACGCCATCGTCATCACGGCTTCCTTCAATAAAAATATCCAATCTGAGTTTTCCCATAAAGTGTCTTATTATCCCTCTCTTGCAACTTCGAAAAACACTGTCGAGAAAACGTTTAAGATTGGATGTTAATAACTACCTAAGTTGAACCATTCACAGACCAATCTTAACATATATATACCTATTTAAAGTGAACAAAAAACTTTTTTCACACAAGAAAGGAGAAAGTGAAGCTTTCTTTGCTCGTCAGAGCCGTGCGGTTTAAGGACCTGCCTCCGTGCGGGAATCGAGGATTCGAATCCCGGCGCTGGGTGGCGATTTTCTCCGTTGGGTATAGGAGAAAAATTCTAAGCACAATACCCCACTCTACTCAGGTGTCTGAAATGGGTACCGGGCTTGACCGGGGAAACCGTCCTGGTGTTATAAGGCATTTGAAAAACCAATATACAAGGTGATATGTATCAGGCTTGAATTGGAAATAAAGCATTCGTAGATGCCGATGTTTATTGTTGATGTTTTTACCTCTCAGTATTTCTAAGACGAATCTTTTTCAAGATGTTATATTTTAATTGCGGAAATGTTAGAGACTTCATATTATTTGAGCAAATTAAATAGTAGATCACCTTTGGAGTATCTTGAAGCATCAACGTACAAGAGGAAATGGATGATTTCTTAGAAAAAATGATTTTCAAAGCGATAGGTTGGTTAGAAGGTAAAAACGGCCCTCCGTTCAAAGCCAAGTTAACGTTTGTGACACGAGTGTACTGTAATTATCAAATTTCGTTGATCGTTTCAGTTTAAAGTAGTCTTTAATCCCAATTTGCACAGATTTTCATTTACTAATTTTAAAGAAAAAGGGAGTCGTGCGTAACCTCTTTCAAACGGTGGTCTCTAACGCTCTATGTTTCTGGCCTTCTTCATTTTCTGCATCTTCAGGAAAGTTACTCATTTCACTACATGTACCGCGCACTTGTGTGGAATTAAACACAGGACTTTTTCACATAACTGATGAGCACTTTTTATGTTTAATGGTTGTTCTAGACTTTTAACGTTAATACCAACTACAAAAACATAAAGATCTCGAGAAGATGTTTTCGCTCACGCTAACGAAAGGACAAATGAAAACACAGTAGGACTCAGCTTTTTGTTTTAGGGCTTTATTTGAAGGAGCCGTGAGGACCGCCGAGACTCGTTCCTGCATATCTTGGCTGAAGATATTCCGCAGTCCGTGAAAGCAACGGCTCCGGCAAGTTGACGAGGTCGCAGGTGTATTTTGTGTTTAGGGTATTCAGTTCAATGAGAGGGCAATTTAAAATAGGCACGAGAATCGGTGCGATTCCATGTGTAGGCTCAGCCTGCTGGATTTGTGCAGGTGAGTTATATCAATTTGTGCCGTGACTGATGACGATAATAGATTTTTGTCGCATCTTACACGACGCGAAATTTTAAAAATTTTATCAGGCAACATTTTGCGGATCCGCGCTGGTCCGCAAGACTGACGCCAGCGTTCTATTTGGTTGAAGTGCGTGGGAGGAACAGGCTCCCGGATAATCTTAAGTTTCTGTGTCTTTTTAGTGCGATATGTCAGAAAATTATTAATCCAAAAGTGTCCTAGAACTAGCTATATCGTCGATCACCATCAAGTATCTTGTGTTTGACAGCGGTGAACAGCCGGTTCCTAGAGCATTCAAGGGTGTTTCTGGCAGCCGGCAAACCACCCACATTGAGCCAGACTAGCCGTTGTGATGTTGTGAATCTGGTGCGTTCTATAGCCAGTATGCTGCAGTGTAATGCTAGAAATGTATGATTCTAGATTAACAGTATTTTAGCAGAACACTGAATGTGTGATTTTACAGATTTGCCTGTCAAATGATTTTGACTCTGAGGTTAGGCTTAATATGTGCATTCTCTTGCTAAGATTTGACAACTCAAGATGGGGAAAGTTGGAGTATCAGACAGGTTCAGTGAATGTGTGGTTTTCACAGGTTTGCCTGTTAAATAATTTTGACTCTGAGGTTAGGCTTAAGATGTGCATTCTCATGCTAGGATTTGACAATTCAGATAGTGCTCGCTAGAGTGTTTGACAGGTCCAGTGAATGTGTGGTTTTTACAGATTTGCCTGTCAAATAATTCGACTCTAAAGTTGAGCTGAATGTTGAACTTCAGTTTAATCCATGACAACTCGAACATGCATAGCTCAAAATTTTATTAAGAAAAAGATATGAAATAAAGTAAAATATTTTGTCAATCTGTTGGCTCCTCACCTATGAGCTGTGCTGGGCAAGTTGCGCCAGTCAGTAAGGTGGAAGCCTAAAGTTAAAGCATTCTCAAAGGTAGACTGAGAATAGGCACACAAATTTATGAGACCACTAGCCCATAAGATTTGTGTTTTCAAGGCGACGTTGGTCAATGTGTACTTGTTGCCCTGTATTTAAAATTAAGCCATTTAAAAACTGGCGAGCCGTGTCAAACTTTTTCAGTATTAGGCTAGTCCATGAGATAGCCGCTTTTATTTTTAATGATAGGATTTCTTGACAATGACTGAACTGCTGTAACCTAAGTAGCTTGTCCCTGCATCAGAGACCTAATCTTTAATAATTTCCCTTTGTCATGCCTTTCTCCGTCTTTAAAGTCATTTGGGTTTTATCTCGCCATGTAATTGAACCGTTTTCCATTTGACTGTCCTAGAAGCTTCCAGAGCAAATTCGTGATTTTGAAATGAGCGATTTAGGTCAACAACTTAATTCTATCAGCGAAATTAATCGTTAATGTCGATTTATGAAGTCGATAATATCTTTATTTAAATTAAGAATAAAAAACTTCGATACTTATCAAACGTTCTAGTTCTATCCGCGCATGTAAGAGTAAATGCGGGAGTTCTTCGCCATTACGTAAACTCATCTCAGCTGGCTCCGCATTCTGGGGTTTTAACTGCAGATCTGGGTTTTTTATCTGTCTCCTGGGGTTTACAGTCATGAATTGTGTTGGCAAAACAATTAATTTCAAGGAGCTAAAATGATTGTACTACTTGGTAACCTCGAAAACAATAGAAAAGTGTAAGAAAATTTATTCATTAACGCCTTTTTTCGCTGATCTGGGTTTTTTCCTTTAGCTTATGCTGGGGTTATTTGGCAACATTCTCTTAGCGTCTCTTGTGGCTTCAGCGCCAGCTTCTCACTGCATCTGAAGCTCTTCCGAGAGCAGGTGTGACTTTTCGTGCTAAGGCGCCCTTCTAATTTTCGTGTGCCTGCGTTTTAAATGTGTTAATCCTTTTTTAAGTGATGATCGATTTATGAATCATTATAGAACTGAAGTGGAAGTGTGCCTTATATCTGTAAAAACGGTAGATAGCCATTCTACCTTTGCGTGCGTCAGTTTTTCCCGTGTGTGCTTTCAGTAGTTTCAGAATGCTTCACTGTCCGTTTTGTCTTGTTCAAGTGATTTTTATTTCTCTGTAAGTTTTGACCACTGAGTCTCAAAATCATTTGTATGACCGAAGAAGTGCGTTATTTATTGAAGGGGCCGAGATGCTTTAATTTGCAGCATGACTAATGTAAGGTCATGTGCATTTTCCGAGTCTTCCAATGCAGTTATCGTGTATTACTGCGCCTCGAGCGCCATATAAAAAATGGCCGACCTTGAAACCTTTCGTGTTTTTGTAAAGTTAAGTCTAGTCCGGTTTGTAAATCTCGTGTGTGCTTGATACAATTTAATGTGATTTCTTTTACTTTACAGGCAATGTAAACGTGCTGATTAAGGTTAGGATATGTGTCATAGCGGAGGTCTCGAGAAATAGATGTAAGTATATTAAAAGATGTAAAGGTAGTGTAATACTCACAGATTACCTCGGTCGTGCCAGCAGCTAATCACTAGCAATAAATTCTGAGACGGTTAGAAACTTCTTATCTAATTTATATTTGTTTTCTCGCAGTGTTTCTTAATTTTCTTGAAATCTGCGTTGTTTTGAAACTGTTTAAATCGCAGAGGCATTGATCGCCTTTGTGAACTTGAATATCAGGAATTAGCGCTCCTCATTGAAAGCTATGGCTGCTCTGTAAAGTTGCTGTCCTTATCGGTAGAGTATTTTTTATGAAATAATTTCGTTGTGAAGGAGAGTTTCTCTTTTGTATCGTTCGGGCCCCAAAATTATGGTGATGTTTTTTTAGCCCTTTTTAGGTATTTCATTTGTTCACGATAGAATTCATGAGAAATATTTTATAAATATACATACATTGATTAGGTTTCGATTCCCCCTCTTTTTCTGTCTATTACGGAAAGTTTGCGTGTCGTGTGACTCATAGCTTTGTTTCATTGCTTTCGTCTCTATGACTCAACTTTTTTAAGCCGTTTATCTCTTACTGAGAAGTCCGTGATTGAACTTGTGTGCAACCTAAATTTCACACCCTTTCGATGTCATTATAATCTAATCTTTACTGAGTACGTGAGTAAAATTGTGGCAATTGGGTGAAAAATCCTGACTTTGAAAGTAGTAAAATATTGATGGCTCTATTATGAAATGGCTTACCTTGCTTCCGTCTCGCTTCTTTCAAATTTGTGTGAACATTTTGTTGTGGCTACGACTCAGCATTCCGGTGCTGTTTCCACGTTTCAAAATACTTCGAGGAAATATTGTGTCTAATTGAAATCAGTGCTCCAAGGAAAAGATATACAGTTCCGAGCCGAAGCCTAGTTAGTGCCTCCATTTGTAGAACTAAATAACTCTTGTTTTTGCAGTGACGTATTCAACCGCGCCCAATACAACCTCCTTCTTCTTCCGGTGTTTTACTTACCTGGCGAAGGGGAATAAGGGCGCGACAGTCAATCTATTTGGAGTGGCGTACTCCCGAGACCTCTGCTGACACACAGCTGCATCGCTCCTAAACGAAGTAAGTGCCAGTAGACTTCGCGGCGTAGGGGCCGTTATTGATAACTATGGATTCGTGTAGGCCACGGCAGGACTCAAGAGTCGTGCGGATTGATCACATGACTCGTCTTCAGGAAACGATTAAAGTAAAAACGTCGAGCTCCAGAAGGGAAGCCTGGACTGAAGAAGAATGGAACCAGGAATCCCTCGAGTGTCTTCACCTATTTAGGAGTGGCGAGGACTCGTAGAAAACGAGTTAGAATATCTAAGAAAAGTTGGAGCCGGACAAGAAGCTAAAAATCTCATGGCTGACTACCGGCAATTAAAGAGGCGGGTAAAGTGCTTTCTCAGCCCTCGTGTGAACGACCTTTCCAGCGAGAGCTCCACGTCAACTCACTCAAGAAAGGACGGTCGAGGATCGGGGCCGAGGCGAAGCACCTCCTCTAGAGCTATGTCCGTGGCGGAGTCCACGAGGCTGGTGGACCTGGAAAGTTCTATAAAGAGGATCAACATTGCGCACCAAGCAAAAGTTGCGGAGCTCAGGTCGCAGTGTGAGCTCGCTGTGAAGCTTGCTGAAGTAGAAGCTAAGGCAGAGAAAAGTAAAATCTCACTTGAAATAGACGAAATCAACAACAGAGGTCTCTCCAGCCCGGACGGTTCGATCGGCGCACTCAGCGAAACGGAAAAATCTAGGCACACCGAAGAATGGGTCTCGCGGAACCACGGCAGTGTGGTTTATTGCGCCACTCCACCTAACCTTCGTGACACTCAGGCACAGCAGCGGGACGCTGTTTCCCAGTTTCAAGATCGAAAGCGAAATAAGGCCCCCAAAATGCGTCAAAATGCCCCGTGCTCATCGACGAGCTCCGACTCTAGTTTTTTGAGCCGTTCTGAGGTACGTCCCCCACCGAACCTGGAGAGTAGAGGAATTTACAATGCTGGACTTCGGAGTTCTCGCCCACGGAGAGTTCGGGAATCAAGACCCACTCGAGCCGCTGACAACAATCAAGGGAACTCTACCAATTACAACCCTCAAGACCCGCTTTTGTGCTACCTAGAAAAACCATTGGCCAGCAGTGACTACTGCGCGGGAAACGAACTTAGGCTCGACGCCGCTTCAAGGCATCTAGTTTTAATGGAACTAAAAAAGTCACCTCCTAACCCTTTCCGAGGCGAGCCTAAACGGTACCATACTTGGTTCGCTGAGCTTCGCAACGACTTAAAGAACCTTTCTTTAAATCCGAGCGACGTGGTCGGCATCCTAGAAGCGCGCACATCTGGGGAACCTCGTGACACAATCGTCGGATTGAGGACTTCATTCGGAAGTGATCCGAAGCGAACTTTGGACGAAATCGTCTCTCAACTGAGAGAACGATATGGCTCGTCGGAGCAAATCACGGCAGAGTTCAAGAAGATGATCGAGAGATTCGACCAAATAAAAACGACTGAATTTGATCCCAAAACCGCTCAATCGCTGCAAAGGTTGGGCGACCTCTGCTACAGCATCCAGGGGCAGATGAGGGAGGTGAGAGACTTGGAATACTACAATTATGCTCTGGGCCTCGAACCAATTTATGAGAAGCTCCCGGATTTTATTAAATGCCGGTGGAATAAATCCAAGCTCAGCTACCAGAAATCTCATAAGCGCCATCCTCCTTTAGAGGAATTCTGCAGGTTTTTGCGCGAGAATGCTCAGCGCACGTACTCGGGAGTTCTCACCAAGTTGGACAACGACCAGCATACTGGACCTAAGGGCAAGTCCGGCAAGCGAGCCACCGTGCTTGCTGTTGAATCCTCGCAAGTGGAAAACACGAGAACCGAATGCCCCTTACACCATAGCTCCGGGCATTCTCTGGCGTCTTGCAATAGATTTTCTAGTTTGAATGCTGAGGATCGTAAGGCTATCGTTGTGGAGTGCGGTGCGTGTTTCCGATGTTTCGGAGCGCACCGTATAGCTCAATGCACCGCAGACCAGAGGTGCGAAGCCTGTGGTTCCCGTTCTCATCACACGCTGCTTCATTCGGACGGGTCTGAGGGGCAGAGGCGCAGCCACTCAGAAAACTTCGGCGTACGAGGAAGAGGTTTTGCTTCGAGGGGAGGACCAGCGCCTCGAGGACGCTGGGCCCGCAGGTCTCCGCCGCTCAACGAAAGACGCGACGCTCCAGAAATGGGAAACCTGTATACGGAAAAGTGACAACCATCGGAAAACAGAAGCTGCTCTAAGATGGTCTTGGTGGACGTGACGGCACCCGGAAGAAGCAGTAAAACTCTCCGCACCTACGTCATCCTGGATGACCAAAGTACTAACTCTTTCGCCACATCTTCTTTGTTAGATTTCTTTGCATTACCTCACAAAAAAGAAACGTATTCCATCACCACGATTTCAGGTTCTAAAATTAAATCCTACGGTCGGACTACGGAGGGCTTTCGAGTAAAGGGCGTAAACCACTCTGAGTCTTATGCTCTTCCCCCGCTATTCGAGCACGACGGCATTCCTCATAATAAGTACGACGTGGCAACGAGAGAAGACGTCTTGAAGAACCCCGACATTGCTCATCTTGCATCAGAATTTCTCCCTCTGGACTGCAATGCTCCCGTGAGTCTGTTGCTGGGCCGAGACGCTGAGGATGTGTTAGTTGCAGATCTAATCCACCGGAAGCCAGCTGTCTACAAAACACCTTTGGGATGGGCTGTTGTTGGAAGAGTCAACCCTTCAGAGCCTCACCCGTCGAACATGCAGATGAGTGTGTATAAAACTCAAGTCGAAGATCACTTTTCGGCTCAGCCTTGTTTCGGTCCTCTGGCTTCAGTCTTCGACACCAAAATGGACGACGAGAGTCCTGGACCGTCCGTTGAGGACAGGAAATTCTTGTCGCTGATTGACGAGAATATAGTTGTAAATGCTGAGGGGCATCTAGAAACTCCGCTGCCATTCAAAGATCGCATGTCCAAGCTTCCAGACAATACGAAGGCCGTCTATCGCCGCTCCAGAAACACTTTGGCGCGGTTAATCAAGGACCCCGCCAAATTACAGCAGTGTTTGAAGATAGTCCAAGACTACGTGGATAGTGGACACGTAGAGGTAGTGCCTTCCCAAGAACTTCAACCGGCCGAAGGACACCTTTGGTATCTCCCGGTTTTTCCCGTTACACATCCCAAGAAAAAGAAGGTGCGCATCGTCTTCGACTCTGCGGCGCAGTATTTCGGACGCAACTTAAACGGAACCTTGCTTCAGGGGCCAGATGCCAACAATAGTCTTCGTGGAGTGCTCCTTAGATTTCGAGAAAACAAGGTTGGTTTCGTTGCCGACGTGGAAAAGATGTTCCACGCCTTCTATGTCCGTCCCTCCGACCGAGATTTTCTCAGGTTCTTCTGGTTCAAGGACAATGATCCTTGCAAAGCAATTGTCTCATACCGGGCAAGAGTGCACGTCTTCGGAAATCGATCAAGTCCGGCTGTCGCAACTCACTGTCTGCGCCACGCCATTAGGGAAGCCTCAAGAGAGGAGAGAGAAAACGGAGACGGACTTGCCTGGAAAGCTCTGAGCTACGTCGAGCGCGGATTCTACGTTGACGACGGACTGGGATCCGCAGGTTCAGCTCAGGAGGCCGTCGACATTCTAGTCAAGACACGAGAGTACCTGGAGACGTTCAAGGTTCGTCTTCACAAAATCTCTTCTAGTCATCAGGAGGTTTTGAATGCATTCCCGGAATCGGAACGCGAGGAAGGAAAAGTGGAGTTTTGGGAGGATGGTTGTAGTCAGCGCACCCTAGGAGTGACGTGGAATACTACGACCGACCGGTTTGACGTGCATACCGAGGTGGTGAACCGCCCGTTCACGAAACGTGGTTTGTTAGCCACCGTCAACTCAATCTTCGATCCAATCGGCTTAGCTAGCCCCGTCGTATTGGGAGGCCGACTGATCATGCGCACCTTGATCCCTCCCGTAAAACAAGACCCTGAAAATTTGGCAAAGTTGGGGTGGGACGACCCTCTTCCCGTCGCTCATCTTGCGACGTGGGAATCGTGGAAAGAGTCGTTGCGAGGACTCTCCGACCTGTCGTTGGACAGGTGCCTCATTCCTGGAGACTTCGGGGAGGTTCACTCACGAAGTTTGCATTCCTTTGCCGACGCCTCTGAACAAGCCATAGGACATGTCACCTACTTACGATCAGTCGATGTGAGTGGACGAGTACACGTGTCTTTTGTAAGCGCTGACAGCAAGGTGGCTCCCAGAGCTGCCACAAGCATACCACGTTTGGAACTCTGCGCGGCCGTCGAGTGCAGCGAGGCCTCCAGAAGAATATGCGAAGAGATGAGCGTCGAGATCAACGACGTAGTGATGTACTCAGACAGCAAGGTAGTGCTGGGCTACCTCAACAACGAAACTAAAAGATTTTCAAAGTATGTGACCAGAAGAATTGAAGCGGCTACGAAGGTTCGTCCCAAGGAACTCTGGCGGTACGTAGCCACAGAGTGCAACCCGGCGGATATGGCCTCTCGTCCTACAAGCGCAGAGAACCTGAAGAGGATACGCTGGTTGACGGGCCCTTCCTTTCTGTGGGAAGATCATCTGCCTGACGAGCAAGAAGGCGCAGATATCTCGCTTTCAGTGAGTTTGCCCGAGGAGAAACTCGTCCAGGAATGCTCGAACTTCGTCACCTCCCTTCAGACCCCAGAGCTTCAGCGTGAAGTTCCTGCCTACTTAACTGGTGACTTTGTCTCTGTTCGTAGAGCATCAAGACTGGCGACGCACTTCTATTTCAAATGGAAGGACCGAACTCAGCAAAGAAAAGGAGTGGCTCTGGCCATCAGACCCTTGGAATCGCTAAACTTCGGGGGTGAGAAGTTAGCCATCTCTGACGTTCAACGCGCAACCTTTCAAGACGTGATCAGTAATCTCAAGAAAGAAAAGGACATTCCTCTGCGCCACCCTTTGTCTTCTTTGAGCCCCTTTATTGATGCTGACGGTCTGTTGAGAGTAGGCGGACGCCTCAGGCGCGTCAGCTTGCCCGGGTGTATAAAGCACCCCATCGTGCTTCCCGAAGACCACCCGCTCACCTCTAGCATTGTGTCTCATTATCACAAACTCTCCGGGCATCAAGGTGCTCACATTTCCCATGGAGCCGTACGAGATGCAGGCTATCATATAGTGCACGGAAAGAAAGTCATCCGTAAGTTCGTAAATGACTGCGTCGTCTGCAGAAAATTGAGAAGGAGACCCGAAGAGCAGAAAATGAGTGACCTACCGGAGGACCGACTTGCTTGCACCGCTCCCTTTACGAACACAGGTTTGGACGTGGCAGGCCCGTGGCAGGTCGTCGAGGGAACCTCTACGAGAAGCAATAAGAGGACTTCTAAGGTATGGGCCTTGGTGTTGACCTGTCTAACCTCTAGAGCGGTGCATGTGGAACCGCTGCCTGCCATGGACACTTCTAGCTTTCGAAACGCTCTCAGACGATTCATGTGCGTTCGTGGATCGTGCAAAATCATAAGGAGCGACCGCGGTTCTAATTTCGTCGGCAGCTATAACCAGGACCTCGACATGAGGTCACTCTCCAAAACGCTGCAAGACTTCGATGTGCAGTGGATCTTTAATCCCCCTCACGCACCCCATTTTGGTGGAGTTTGGGAACGTAAAGTGGGAGCTATAAAGAAGGCCATGTTGTTCTCACTTTCCCAGTGCGGCATGCGAACACCTAGTAGAGATGAGCTCTACACCTTTTTTCAAGAAGCAGCATCAATCGTCAACAACACGCCATTATGGTCCCTATCGAGCGACCCCAATGATCCACAACCCCTGACTCCAAACATGCTCCTAACGTTGAAAGAAGCGGGCGACAACCCTCCTCTCTGCGATACCTCCCCTGCGGACCTCGTAGCCTACGGAAAGAAGCGCTGGCGTAGAGTCAACCATCTGGCAGAGGTCTTCTGGCAGAAGTGGAAAAGCGACTACATACAGGAGCTTCAATCGCGCTCCAAATGGACGAAGAGGACAACCAACTTGAGCCCTGGAGACATCGTCATGCTCGTCGAGCCCGCTCCGAGAAATAAATGGGCGATGGGTAGGGTAGTCAGGGTCAAGAAAAGCGGGGACGGTCTAGTGCGTTCCGTAGTGGTATCTCGGGCCGCTGCTGCGGGAGGTACGATGGCGTGCGAACGTCCAATAGGAAAGGTAGTAAGTCTAGGTCTCCGAGGAGACCACTAGATCTCATAGTGTCAGATTCTGGAATTAATTTGTTTAGTGTACTCTATCTATCGTGCCCGTCGCAACTGTGACGCGTCCTTCCAGTCTACCGGTCGAGCTTACCTATATTTTAATATGCTTATTTCAAGCGATCGGCGGAAGGTGTCTCACTGCTGCTGATGGGGGGAGGTGAAGAGCTGCAGACTTCTCCTTCCTCTCCCGGTAGTGGTGTGATGCGTGAAGCACGTTCGTTTTTCTTCCCCTATCTATCTCTCGCTAACTCAGTTTGCGGTTTGCCTACTATAGAGTATTAGATTTTGAGTACTGAAGGGGTGCGCCTCTAATTTCGTATTATTCGCTCTTAACGTTCCTAACACTAGTCACGTGCGTTGTTTCTTGTGCCTATCGGAGTAAGGAACATTGATCTCTATCTAGATTTAAGAAATTTCGTAATGTAAACGGATTGAATTATGGTCTCTTAGTATAAGCGTAATGCTACTGATTATCGTGTACCGAGCTAAGGTACTCTTTACGTGCTCTCTTCAAGCCGTCGCAAGGATGTTTGCCTGTGTATTTTTCAAAGAAAAATAGGGGGGAGTGTCATGCCTTTCTCCGTCTTTAAAGTCATTTGGGTTTTATCTCGCCATGTAATTGAACCGTTTTCCATTTGACTGTCCTAGAAGCTTCCAGAGCAAATTCGTGATTTTGAAATGAGCGATTTAGGTCAACAACTTAATTCTATCAGCGAAATTAATCGTTAATGTCGATTTATGAAGTCGATAATATCTTTATTTAAATTAAGAATAAAAAACTTCGATACTTATCAAACGTTCTAGTTCTATCCGCGCATGTAAGAGTAAATGCGGGAGTTCTTCGCCATTACGTAAACTCATCTCAGCTGGCTCCGCATTCTGGGGTTTTAACTGCAGATCTGGGTTTTTTATCTGTCTCCTGGGGTTTACAGTCATGAATTGTGTTGGCAAAACAATTAATTTCAAGGAGCTAAAATGATTGTACTACTTGGTAACCTCGAAAACAATAGAAAAGTGTAAGAAAATTTATTCATTAACGCCTTTTTTCGCTGATCTGGGTTTTTTCCTTTAGCTTATGCTGGGGTTATTTGGCAACATTCTCTTAGCGTCTCTTGTGGCTTCAGCGCCAGCTTCTCACTGCATCTGAAGCTCTTCCGAGAGCAGGTGTGACTTTTCGTGCTAAGGCGCCCTTCTAATTTTCGTGTGCCTGCGTTTTAAATGTGTTAATCCTTTTTTAAGTGATGATCGATTTATGAATCATTATAGAACTGAAGTGGAAGTGTGCCTTATATCTGTAAAAACGGTAGATAGCCATTCTACCTTTGCGTGCGTCAGTTTTTCCCGTGTGTGCTTTCAGTAGTTTCAGAATGCTTCACTGTCCGTTTTGTCTTGTTCAAGTGATTCTTATTTCTCTGTAAGTTTTGACCACTGAGTCTCAAAATCATTTGTATGACCGAAGAAGTGCGTTATTTATTGAAGGGGCCGAGATGCTTTAATTTGCAGCATGACTAATGTAAGGTCATGTGCATTTTCCGAGTCTTCCAATGCAGTTATCGTGTATTACTGCGCCTCGAGCGCCATATAAAAAATGGCCGACCTTGAAACCTTTCGTGTTTTTGTAAAGTTAAGTCTAGTCCGGTTTGTAAATCTCGTGTGTGCTTGATACAATTTAATGTGATTTCTTTTACTTTACAGGCAATTTAAACGTGCTGATTAAGGTTAGGATATGTGTCATAGCGGAGGTCTCGAGAAATAGATGTAAGTATATTAAAAGATGTAAAAGTAGTGTAATACTCACAGATTACCTCGGTCGTGCCAGCAGCTAATCACTAGCAATAAATTCTGAGACGGTTAGAAACTTCTTATCTAATTTATATTTGTTTTCTCGCAGTGTTTCTTAATTTTCTTGAAATCTGCGTTGTTTTGAAACTGTTTAAATCGCAGAGGCATTGATCGCCTTTGTGAACTTGAATATCGGGAATTAGCGCTCCTCATTGAAAGCTATGGCTGCTCTGTAAAGTTGCTGTCCTTATCGGTAGAGTATTTTTTATGAAATAATTTCGTTGTGAAGGAGAGTTTCTCTTTTGTATCGTTCGGGCCCCAAAATTATGGTGATGTTTTTTTAGCCCTTTTTAGGTATTTCATTTGTTCACGATAGAATTCATGAGAAATATTTTATAAATATACATACATTGATTAGGTTTCGATTCCCCCTCTTTTTCTGTCTATTACGGAAAGTTTGCGTGTCGTGTAACTCATAGCTTTGTTTCATTGCTTTCGTCTCCATGACTCAACTTTTTTAAGCCGTTTATCTCTTACTGAGAAGTCCGTGATTGAACTTGTGTGCAACCTAAATTTCACACCCTTTCGATGTCATTATAATCTAATCTTTACTGAGTACGTGAGTAAAATTGTAGCAATTGGGTGAAAAATCCTGACTTTGAAAGTAGTAAAATATTGATGGCTCTATTATGAAATGGCTTACCTTGCTTCCGTCTCGCTTCTTTCAAATTTGTGTGAACATTTTGTTGTGGCTACGACTCAGCATTCCGGTGCTGTTTCCACGTTTCAAAATACTTCGAGGAAATATTGTGTCTAATTGAAATCAGTGCTCCAAGGAAAAGATATACAGTTCCGAGCCGAAGCCTAGTTAGTGCCTCCATTTGTAGAACTAAATAACTCTTGTTTTTGCAGTGACGTATTCAACCGCGCCCAATACAACCTCCTTCTTCTTCCGGTGTTTTACTTACCTGGCGAAGGGGAATAAGGGCGCGACACCCTTCCCACAGGTAGAACAAAGAAAAATAAGTAGTCACTCCTCTTGTAGATGGAAATAGGCTATTCCGAGTTTTTCTAGCGTGAGGGACTTTCCCCCACCGTCTGTAAGTATTCTAAAGCGTTGTCAGATTGTTCTATCGAGGATGCAACCGTTGCCTTTGTAGCACTTGATTATACAAACAGTTGGAGGAAGCCGGTACCTAAATTTAAAATTAGTATGTTAACGTGCTGATTCAGACGCTAAAAACGTTGTAATCAATGTGTGTGTGTGAGTAGGCTGTCCTATGGTCCTGTGCGTGTATTACAGATGTTTTTTTTAAACGTGTTTTCCAGAATGTGTTTAGCAGGGTGTTCTTTGGCAGGGTATTCTTTGGCAACGTGTTCCTTGGCTAGAGAAAATTATTTTCTTCCCTGTCAATGCAACAGAAATTTTTTCTTGTTTCATGAACTTCTTTCCTAGCTTACTGTTTCTGTGCACCTTGTGCATAGATTCCGCGTTCACTCAACCCCATACTAAATGGTGCCTTCCTCTCTCCTCTCTTGGAACATCTTTTTCGTGGTTAAGGGAGGCTAAAACTTTCTTAAATAATAATAATAATTCCCTGACAATGCCTCATGGCCACTCTCTTATTGCTCCCTGTCATTAGAATATCATGCCCAGTGCTAGCATTATTCAATTGCCTTTTATGTCTCACTCAGCTACTTCTCATATACCTTCGAGGTATGAATTTCCGTTCTTGTTATGCGGTACTATATATGTTCACTGGTCAGTCGACTATGATCTTGAATTAGGAATTCTCTTGTCATGCAATCGTTGGTCCGAGTCTGAACTATACCTGTTTGTGCAGTTTACGGCGTCACGGATACCGAAATAAAGAAAGAGTCACAAGCCCCTTTTTGTCCGTCCTCGCCCGTTAACCCGCGTTGCTGTAGCGAAGATCATAATGTGCAGTGCAGTGAGTGCAGTGAGGCAGTGAGGACGTCTGTGTTTTTGCTCCGAAACAAAGTGCCCAACTGGTTAATGATCATGCATTTCTAACCAAAAAGAGTGCCCACTCAGACCATGAGAATCCAAGAATAAATTTTATCTAACCAAATTAAAAAAAATCGAACAAAAAGTGTGATATTCCATCAGAACAAGCACTCAACCCTTGCTTCTTTTTGAGAGTGTCTCCCTTCTCACAAGATGGCGACAAGCCCAACCAAGGACAACAACAGCGAGGGTATGCTGGAGCTTGACTATCCAGACGTACAAGGCCTGCCAAAACAGACTAAGCAAGTAGTTTCTATCCTAATTGATCTCTTCAAATCAGTAATGAAGAAATTTCAAAGCGAAATTAGTGACTTGAAAACGATGATTGAAACACTAACGAAGAAAGAATCAAATCAAAATGCAAGGATTGAAGAACAAGATAAGAAAATAAATACCATAGTCTCTCGTCTAGAGCGACTCGAACGGAAAGAAGAACGTGAAGAATTGGAGAACAAAAAACGCACTTTGGTTATATCAGGGGAACTGCCGCAATCACGTCCTGAAGAAAATTGCATAGAAACTGTGTGCCAGATCCTGAAGGACCAACTCAAAATCAACCTGAGTAACTCTGACATCACCACAGCGAGTAGATTGGGAAAAAAACCTCCACCCGGAAACGTCGATAGGAGAAACATTTCTTTTGAGCTACGAAAATACGAAAAGAAGCAAGAAATTCTGACAGCCTGCCGTGTTACAAAACCGGAACAACTCTACGTGAATGAATACTTGGTACCTTCGCGAGCAAGTATAATGTACACTCTGAGATTGGCCAAACGAAAATTTCCGGAACAAATAGGACCCGCAAGAAGTTTTGATGGCAATATCAACGTCTTCTCTCCAAAGATACCCGGCCAAGTAACTCAGAGATCTCTAACCATCAATACACCTGAAGAACTAGGCAAGTACTTGCTGCAACATGTCGGCAAGTCCTCAGAGGAAATTATTCGTGATTAGTATTTTTTTAGACTGACGTATTGAGTTTAATATTATTTTGATATCTGTCCACATGTTTTCTTCTTGATTTTTGATTGAATTATTTTCACCTCTTCAAGGCATCCACGTCGACCTTACAGCCTTGTTTTACTGCTTACTAAATTGTTTTTTAATTTCTTTCTTTCTCTTTTTTATCGAATGCTCATACCGAACTTGCTGTTCAGACTTAACTCGTGTATGTGTTTCTGAATCTGGAAACAATTTAGATAGGCAAGATTTTTAAATTCCATAAATAACTTCACTGTCACTTCGTTTTTAAATCCATTTCGTCCTTGCTACATCTTATAAGTGTTATATGCGGAAACCACTGGTACGACAGCCTTGTAACTACATTATTTGCCATTTATGATCCCTAATGTTCCTGCTCATGGACTGAATTTGCGCTCTCCTTATGAAATCATACTAGGTTTTAAACAATTTAGACTAATAATCTGTGTGTTTTTGATTTCTCTTTTTTTTAGTTTAATTCTAAGTAGGAATGTCCTTATTTTTACCTTGATCCTGTAGTTTTAATCATTTTTATTTTTACGTTACATTTTACTTACTGTCTCTTAATGCTAATGACTGACCATGTTGACATATTCGACAATATTGATCCAGATCTCAATCATTTGAATAGACTGCACCCAAACCTAAATGAAACTGAAAACTGTAAATACCTAAATATTAAAAAATTCAATGAATCGATGAGGAAGACCTGTAACGATTTTTCTCTACTATGTTGGAACTGTAGATCCATTTATCCGAAAATAGATGAAATATCTTGTACTATCACTTAGCTGAACAGCAATTTTGATGTTCTCAGTTTCACCGAAAGTTGGCTAGACGACTCATCTAAAGACCTGATTCAAATTCAAAACTATTATAGCCATCATTCACTCCGTAGTAACAAACGTGGTGGTGGCATCAGTACGTACATATCTAAACATATATCTTCGAAAGTCATTTTGAGTGCAACTATGAATCGTGAACATATTGAGACCTTATTTATAGAACTAACGAAAAATGGTAAACGGATTATGCTTGGGACAGTAAATAGACCCCCAACAGCTTGTAACGTATCTTTCCTGAACGAGCTTCAAAGCATTATATCTCAGTTCAACAAGTCTCTATATAATGACATAATAATCTGCGGGGATTTCAACTACGATCTTCTACAATATGATAGCTGTGAGCAAATCTCAAACTTCATAAATGTTTTTCAGTCTAGCTCCTTCCTTCCAATCATCACGAAACCTACACGTGTTGCTTCTGAATCGGCTACGTTACTCGATAATATTTTTATGTTAGATCCGACTGATTTTCTTACCGGAATAATAATTTCTGACTTATCTGACCATTTCCCGGTATTTCTCATCAAGAAAAATGTCTATAATCCTTGTACCAGCCCACAGGCTGATACTTATTCATTTCGTTGTGTAAGCGAATACAACTTGGGAACACTGCGAACTGTTCTAGAAGAATTAATGCCATCATTAGACATCTATGAACGGGACGGTAATGCGATTAACATTGATGAAGCAATACTAAATTTAACTGAAATTATAACGGCCGCATATAACCAGTGCTGTCCAATAATCACCCGCACAATTACGCCGAAAAATAGACAAAAGCCCTGGATTACTGAAGATATCGTGATCAATATAAAGAAACGTCAAGCGTACCTAGCCTTACTATACGAAGGGCGAATATCTAAAGTAACGTATAACAGATTCAGGAATCATGTGACAAATCAAATACGAACCTCAAAACGAGACTACTTCACGCGCAAATTTACTGAATACAAAACTGATATTAAAAAAACTTGGCGCCTGCTTAATTCATGCTATAAACCGAATAATATTACTACGAAAACAATTGAGTCCGTCGTTCACGAAAATGTAAAATACCACGAGAAAAAATATATTGCAACTGTGTTTAACAACTTTTTTGTAAACATAGGAAAAAATATAGCCGATAGTGTCTTCAGTGAACCCAGAGACCACTTGCAATACATGGACCATGTCCGTGAACCTAACTCTTTCTTTTTCACGCCAACTAATCCCTCCGATGTAATTGCGTGCATAAACAACTTGAAAAATAAATCAAGTGGATTGAAAAATTTTTCGGCTAAAGTTCTTAAGGCTATAGCTGATATAATAGCACCGTGCATATCTTATATTATCAACCAATCCCTTTCTCAAGGTATCTTCCCCAACTCTTTCAAAATTGCGAGAGTCACCCCTATTTTTAAAAATGGTGATAAAAACTGCGTTAACAATTATAGACCTATCTCTGTACTACCAATTATTAGCAAAATATTCGAGAAAATTGTGTATAAAAAAGTGTATTCGTATTTTGAACAAAAATCTTTCCTCTACGACGAACAATACGGTTTTCGTTCTAAGAAATGTACGACACAAGCTGTATTAAATCATTTGCAATACCTTTATTCTAATATAGATGAAGGAAAGCTTGTTTTCTCCGTATTTCTTGACTTTCGAAAAGCATTCGATTGTGTGGACCATAACGTATTACTCTCGAAACTACATTGTTATGGCATTCGAGGGGCTGCCCATGATTGGTTTAGATCATACTTAGCAAATCGGAAACAATACGTTGTCATTGACGACGCAAAATCAGACCCACAGACAATTAGCCATGGGGTTCCACAAGGATCTGTCCTTGGGCCTCTCCTATTTCTAATTTTTATCAATGATATCATTAAATCTACATCATTCTTCAAATTCATACTTTTTGCCGATGACAGTACCCTTTCTGCGGTCCTTCCAGACCAAAATCCCGCTAGGATGGCGGAGCGTATAAATAATGAACTTCATAAGGTTTCATTGTGGCTTAAAGCTAATAAAATAAGCCTTAATATCGATAAAACAAAATACATTACATTCTCATACAAGAAAAATATATCTCTCCCACGCATTCAAATTGGCGAAGGTGAAATCGAAGAAACCAACTCAAGTAAATGCCTCGGCATCATAATAGACAAACATCTAACCTTTAAAGAGCACATCGCTCATTTTAGTTCTAAATTATCAAAATCTATCGGAATCCTAAATAAAGTTAAGAATTTCCTGCCTGAAACAGCCTTACAAATGCTCTACCGAACGCTCATTTCACCATACTTGCAATACGGAATAGAAGCATGGCACGGAACTGATAAAAATAAAACCAACAAAATTTTTACCCTGCAAAAAAGAGCCATAAGAGCGATAAAGAATCTAGAATATAATGCTCACACAAATGACTCATTCAAAAATTTACGAATACTTAAGCTCTCGGATCTCTACAAAATCTCCATTTGCAATTTCATCTACAAAACATTAACAAATGATGGCGAAAATAGCCTAAAACAACTATTAACTACGCAAACTGGTCATCACGACCATTTAACCCGAAATAGAAGTAAATTCATGCTTCCTTATTACTCAAAGGCTCGGTCACAACACAGTATCCTCTTCGTTGGAACTAAAACTTGGAACTCAATACCTGCGGAGATCCGTGAAAGTAATTCTTATAAGGTATTCAAAAAAAGTCTTGAGTCTCACTTCCTATCAGATTACTAGTCGCGTAAGATCACAGAGTCAAACCTTGTCCCCTACATAACTGGTCCTAATAATGTAATTCGCCTTGATTAATTTCGCCGATCTTCAGTCTGTTCTTGAATCGTTTGTCGAATGTACTGTTAAATCTAGTCCATATGAACTATATTGTGAAATAAAGTGTCTAATTTCGAGTTACTTATCTCATTGATCAGTCTAATGCGTCTCTAGTTTAAGTGAATTAGGTTAAACATTATTGTACTTCTAAGACTAACCTTGATGGTAGGATGCCCTAGAAGTCACTGAACTTATTCGGGCCCACAGGTAGCTATACTCAAATTTGACCATTGTACTAGACTTAAGAAACATTTTATCTCTGTATCTCCTGTGGTAAATAAATTGTTTTTTTTTTTAAATTGTTTTTAAATTGTTTTAATCCGCAAAGAAACGCGATAGTAAAAGACGTCAGCGGAAGGTGCCCTTCCACGAAGAAGTCCTCCAAAGAGGAGGCCCACAGCAGATTCTCAGCAGCCCGAGGCGAATATCCGAGACCATAGAAATGAACTCTCTCGGAAGAAAGAAGAAGCCTAGACTTCCACAGCTGGAAGACCAGTTCAACACCGAGCTAGCAGCCTTGAACAGTCTCCTGAATGGTGCAGTACCACGAGATCTCAAGACTCCCGGCGAGGTCGACCAAGTGTACTCTGGAATCCGAACAAAGGCTAAGGCCGTCAAGCAGCTCGGAGATCAGTTAGTCACGACTCTCGAAAACTCAGGGGCCACAGCAGAAACGACGGTAATCAGAGACTCATTGACAAGCGCCAGAGCTCGTAGAAAAGCACTAGCGAATTCAATGGATCACAGAAACGAGGAGCTCTGGGGGAGCTCGTCACAGAGTGTGGCAAAAGAACCCTCCCAATGCAAGAGTTCGAGGTCAAAGAAAACCTCGTCCAAGAACCAGCAGCAAGGCGCTGCGTATCAGAACAAGCCCTCAAGGTCATTATTGGCTGAGAGCCGGAACGGACACGGTTCCCACCGTCGGGGCAAAGACCAGACCAGCCCCAGCCATCGTCGTCAGAGTCACCAAAGCTCGAGCTATTACAGCCAGAGCCAAGACAGTGAGAGCGATCATAGCCAGAACCTTCCCAGCGCCAGCTCTCGTCACAAGGACGGTGAGTCCGAGCGCCGCGAACCCCCTAGCCAAGGCAATAAGCAGATGATTATCGACATCACCGAAGATCCATCGGTGCTGTTGGCACAAATCACCATCGAGAGGTCGAAATTGAGGAATGGGAACCGAACGGAGAATGATCAGCCCTTTGGCGAGGAGAATGTCGAGAGCAAAGAGGCTCGCACAGGTGCCTGGGTCGACCAAGCTTTCCAACACCACGTCGTGGAGCCCGCGGGGGGTGCGACGGCGGTCGCGAACGCTCTACCCCGTGACACCGCCCTCGCACTCTGATGAACCCCTCCGCACCAGCATTCCAGCCTAGTGCTTCCACCAGCTCACCGGCCGTGGTCTTTGAGACAAGGCCACCAGTGATCGACGGAGCTATGAGGCTCTCGATGATCGAAGATTTAAAAAAGGGGGCCAACCAGCCTTACGCGGGAGAGGCTCATCTGTTCCACAGATGGTTCGATGCCCTCAAGAGAAGGATGGAAAGGCTCGCCGTGGAGCCCATCGACGCCATTGAGATCCTCACAAACCATACCTGCGGAGAGCCGAGGAGCCTGATCAACGATATACTGGCCGCAACGTACCTAGACACAGCGGCCCTGCTCACCCACATCGTCGAACAATTGAAGACTCGCTTCGGCTCTGACGACAGGGTAGCCGACAGCCTGCTCGAACGCCTCGCGCAAACTTCGGACATCAAAGGGTCGAAGGGTGACCACCCGGTCGGTCTCAAGCTGCGGAAGTTCAGCGACGCCTTTCTAGCGATTCATCACACAATGCAACATAACCAAGGCCTCTCCTTCCTGAACACTGACGTAGGGCTATCCCCCATCGTAGAGAGACTGCCCTTCTTCGTTCTGGATGCCTGGAGAAACGAAAGAAGTAGTCACAGAAGATTATTTGGATCGCTACCTGATTTCGCCAGGTTCTGCGAGTTCATCAAAACGCTGTCAGACACCCAGTGCGACAGTTTTGGGGCATCGAACCTCAACTGGGTGAGTAATCGACGCGACACCGTGGCCCCCGCTCGCCCTAGTCCAAGAGCCCCACGAGTTCTCTACACATCCTTGGAGAATCGACCCGGCAGCTGTGTTCTCCACCAGAGCGCACAGCACGAGACAAGCTCATGCCACGCGGTGAGAAAAATGGAACCTCAAAAGAAGAAGGACTTCATCCGCGAATATAAGTTGTGTTATCGCTGCCTAGGCACTCACTGGGCCAAGCACTGCAACGAAGTTGTGATGTGCGACGACTGCGGAGCCAACAATCATAGCACAACTGCTCACATCAACAGGCGAGCAGCCGGAAATTCGAGTGAAACCACTCGCCAGGAGAGACCCAGTCGAGAACCGAGCGGCGAAAGGGCTCAGAGTGAGCTCGGTTAGAGTTTGAGAGCTGTGGCCCTGGCCTCTCGCGTGCCCACAGCCGAGAAGGGTGCATGCAGCAAAGTTGTCCTGGCAGACGTTATCGACGAGAACACGGGTCGGTCGTGCCGCGCCTACGTAATCGTGGACGAGATGAGTACCACTTCCTTCTGCTCTCCTAAGTTGTTGAACGCCCTTCGCGTGACAACCCCTGAGACTCACTACGCGCTAGAGACACTGACCGATCAATCCGCCGTTCGATACGGCAGACGCGTGTCAGGGCTGAAAATAAAGGAAGTGTCTGAAGACTAAACATTCGAGCTCCCACCGATGTTGGAATGCAATTCCATCCCCGATAGGAAGAAAGCAGTCGCAACCTACGAACGCGTCGCAATAACCCCGGAGATATTGCACTTCGCCCACCATTTTTTGCCCTTGGACAAACACGCAGAAGTTGCGGTGCTCCTAGGGACGGACTGCGGAGACCTACTCTACAGCCACTCCGACAAACAACGCTGTAAGGCTCCGTTCGTCCACCACACTGCCTTAGGCTGGGCAGTGGTCGGCAAGGTGAACGACGACGTCAGCCCCGAAGGAGAGCACTCTTACACGGTCGCAAGAATCGTAGCCGAAGCCGCTCTCAAAACCCATGGCCCGGAGACGTGCCTTGAACCGTTCTCAGGAAAAGACGCTATTACCCAGCAGCACAGCGATGAAACCTCTCATCCGCGGCCCCCCGACGACCGCGGGGACTCTGAAAAGATGAAAAACACAAGGGTAGAGGGCGAGAATCAAGCGGAAGCCTCGCCAACGACGAGATTTATCAACCAGCCAGTAACCAACGATGGAATGGCCGCTCTGTGCGATCAAGACAGCGCATCACCAAAGTCAAAGAAAAGACTGAAACGGGAGCTGCCGCACCCTGGTGATCTGAAGAGAAGGTACGACGTGCACTATGCTGAGCGCACATCTGTTGATAAGAGAACTCGACAGAACGGGCCAAGCAAAGGGGGAGGCAGCCCCGCGGTCCCCGACCCTCCAGGAAACGCCAAGCACCCACCTCCATCATCCCTGAACCAGCCTCTCAGTACCGTCCGCGCGACAAGCTGCCGTCGGAACTCGAAGCATCGGGACGAGCATGACGCACTTGCCGACGCACGAGGAATGCCGAGCAGCGTCGAAAAAGACCAGGAGACGACACCAGGACCCCTCCAGAGGTCCACCACCCGCCAGCGACGGAAAGCGCGACGTTGGTTGGGGAAGCAGAGAGGACTCCTCTACGAGCCACGCCCGCGCAGCAGGTGGAAGGCCACCCACCCGTCGCTGAAGACAAAGCCGACGCGTCTCGCGGGGCGAGACGACTGCGATGAGCCCCGTCGAGTGGGGCGCCCCGCCACTGAACTGGCCCTTGCCCAGCGCCCCCCCGAAGGCAGTTATTGGTGGACAAAGCCACCAAAGGGGGGAGTGTCGCGTCTTACAAGACGCGAAATTTTAAAAATTTTATCAGGCAACATTTTGCGGATCCGCGCTGGTCCGCAAGACTGACGCCAGCGTTCTATTTGGTTGAAGTGCGTGGGAGGAACAGGTTCCCGAATAATCTTAAGTTTCTGTGCCTTTTTAGTGCGATATGTCAGAAAATTATTAATCCAAAAGTGTCCTCGAACTAGCTATATCGTCGATCGCCGTCAAGTATCTTGTGTTTGACAGCGGTGAACAGCCGGTTCCTAGAGCATTCAAGGGTGTTTCTGGCAGCCGGCAAACCACCCACATTGAGCCAGACTAGCCGTTGTGATGTTGTGAATCTGGTGCGTTCTATAGCCAGTATGCTGCAGTGTAATGCTAGAAATGTATGATTCTAGATTAACAGTATTTTAGCAGAACACTGAATGTGTGATTTTACAGATTTGCCTGTCAAATGATTTTGACTCTGAGGTTAGGCTTAATATGTGCATTCTCATGCTAAGATTTGACAACTCAAGATGGGGAAAGCTGGAGTATCAGACAGGTTCAGTGAATGTGTGGTTTTCACAGGTTTGCCTGTTAAATAATTTTGACTCTGAGGTTAGGCTTAATATGTGCATTCTCATGCTAGGATTTGACAATTCAGATAGTGCACGCTAGAGTGTTTGACAGGACCAGTGAATGTGTGGTTTTTACAGATTTGCCTGTCAAATAATTCGACTCTAAAGTTGAGCTTAATGTTGATCTTCAGTTTAACCCATGACAACTCGAACATGCATAGCTCAAAATTTTATTAAGAAAAAGATATAAAATAAAGTAAAATATTCTATCAATCTGTTGGCTCCTCACCTATGAGCTGTGCTGGGCAAGTTGCGCCAGTCAGTAAGGTGGAAGCCTAAAGTTAAAGCAGTCTCAAAGGTAGACTGAGAATAGGCACAGAAATTTTTGAGACCACTAGACCATGTGATTTGTGTTTTCAAGGCGACGTTGGTCAATGTGTACTTGTTGCCCGGTATTTAAAATTAAGCCATTTAAAAACTGGCGAGCCGTGTCAAACCTTTTCAGTATTAGGCCAGTCCATGAGATAGCCGCTTTTATTTTTAATGATAGGATTTCTTGACAATGACTAAACTGCTGTAACCTAAGTAGCTTGTCCCTGCATCAGAGACCTAATCTTTAATCATTTCCCTTCCCACAGGTTGAGCAAAGAAAAATAAGTAGTCATTCCTCTTGTAAATGGAAATAGGCTATTCCGAGTTATTCTAGCGTCTTAGACCTTCCCCCACCGTCTGTAAGTATTCTAAAGCGTTGTCAGCTTGTTCTAGGATTGTTCGAGGATTGTTCTATCGTTGCCTTTGTAGCACTTGATTATACAAACAGTTTAAGGAAGCCGGTACCTAAATTTAAAATTAGTATGTTAACGTGCTGACTCAGACGCTAAAAACGTTGTAATCAATGTGTGTGTGAGTAGGCTGTCCTTTGGCCCTGTGCGTGTATTACAAATGTATTTTTTTTAAACGTGTTTTCTAGCAATGTGTTCTTTAGCAAGGTGTTCTTTGGCAGGGTGTTCTTTGGCAATGTGTACCTTGGCTAGAGAAAATTATTTTTTTCCCTGTCAATGCAACAGAAATTTTTTCTTGTTTCAAGAACTTTTTTCCTAGCTTACTGTTTCTGTGCACCTTGTGCATAGATTCCGCGTTCACTCAATCCCATACTAAATGGTGCCTTCCTCTCTCCTCTCTTGGAACATCTTTGTCGTGGTTAAGGGAGGCTAAAATTTTCTTATATAATAATAATAATAATAATTCCCTGACAATGCCTCATGGCCACTCTTTTATTGCTCCCAGTCATTAGAATATCATGCCTAGTGCTAGCATTATTCAATTGCCTTTTATGTCTCACTCAGCTACTTCTCATATACCTTCGAGGTATGAATTTCCGTTCTTGTTATGCGGTACTATATATGTTAACTGGTCAGTCGACTATGATCTTAAATTAGGAATTCTCTTGTCATGCAATCGTTGGTCCGAGTCTGAACTATACCTGTTTGTGCAGTTTACGGCGTCACGGATACCGAAATAAAGAAAGAGTCACAAGCCCCTTTTTGTCCGTCCTCGCCCGTTAACCCGCGTTGCTGTGGCGAAGATCATAATCCGCAAAGAAACGCGACAATCTTAATCGGTGTAGTAGTTAAAGATCAAGGCCCGCTGAATTTAGCAGATGAGGGCTAATTAACTTGTGCCCGTAATTAGAGGCAGTTTACAATTAGGCCAGTAATTAGATAATATACAAGGCTAAAGGCCCAGGGGTTGATGTTTGTGGTGTTGGTGACGTCGGAGAATCTGGAAATATTCAAGGACGCTGGATGACAATATTCCGGTAGGACACACCAAGAAACCCACAAACAGCTGTTCCCCAGCAGCTCTAAATTCACATCACAGGGAAACCCTGAGTTCTTTCTACTGATTTCTGTCATGGTTTTTTATTTCTCTTTTTTAAGCTCAATAATAGAATAAGGACAGACGAAAAACATTTCCGGCAAAACACCCTCTACTAATCTACCAACTTCAATATAAGCCGGTCAGAAAAGAGAAAGCAATTTTTGCATCAAAAAATCGTAAAAGGTTAGACATATTAGAAGAAACTACATGCGCCACTTGTACGCGATCGGGCGTATAACTTTAGCCAACGATCAACATATCAATCCTGGTAAATTTATAATACGTCCATATGGCGCCACAACCAAATGTTTCTGGCACAATGAGTTTCCCACTATTTCACGAAACGCCCAAGTAGCATTACACTGTACCTGGGCTGACCATACATGGAATGTTGAACACTGCACAAGTGTGCTGAATATAAATGGAATATCGAACACTGCACAAGTGTGCTGAATATAAATGGAATATCGAACACTGCACAAGTGTGCTGAATATAAATGGAATATCGAACACTGCACAAATTTGCTGAATATGAATGGAAATGTAGAACACACTAATCACGACTACGCCATTAACTAGAACAGCTTAGAAATGCTAGAAACAGTGGTAAAATACTTTTATGGGCTTGTCGCGTCTTACAAGACGCGAATTTTGACAATTTAATTTCGGCAACATTCTGCGGATCCGCGCTGGTCCGCAAGACTGACGCAGCGTGTTTTTCTAACGAAGTGCGCACAAGGGAAACAACGCTTTCCCGGATAATTTAAGTTTTTGTGTGATAATGTGATTACGTGTCTGAAGCTTATCAAGTTAGACGTGTTCTCGAGCTAGCTATATTTGTCGATTGCCTTCATATAACCTGTGTTTTGATAGCGGTGAACAGCCGGCTTCTAGAGCATTCGAGGATGCTTCTGGCGGCCGGTGAACCACCCACATTGAGCCAGACTAGCCGTCGTGATGTTGTGAATCTAGTGCGTTTCATGCGAGTGTGCTGCAGTGTAATGCTTAGAAATAAGTTAGATTCTAGGTCGATAGTATTTTAGCAGACCACCGAATGTGTGGTTTTAACTGATGTGTACGGTGGCGATTCGTCTGGGGTCTCCAATAGTTAGGCCATGATGTTGTTGCTTCAGCCATCGAGTTCCGTCTTTTTTTTTTTTTTTTTTGGAGTTGGAACTCTTTATTGATTAAATTAACATTGGGACATATTAGTATTACTGAACAGTTGCACGACTAGAAATGAGATTTTAGGGGTAACTAGAGTAGAGCACTACAGATGAACTGATTCCTATTTTTATTTCACTGTTCAAAGTGATTCTGTGTTAACGTCCAAATGTTTTTTTTCTTTTGCTCAGCAATATTTGCATAATAGTCAAGCTATGAAGCTATGTTGTCATAGAAAGTAAATATAACATTGTAAACAGTGTCATAGGCAGTAAATGTAACATGGAAAGACTGACATTTCAATGCATTTGAATTGACACAGATACTTTTATTTTAAGTTTATCACATTTCATAGATTAACACAAAAATAACACAATTTTATATTTAACTAAGAATACAAATCAACCACTGTTTCACTATTCAAAGATTTGTGTATTAAAAATACAAACTATGTTGTGGTTCTTCCATGGATTAGACATCAGTCGTTTATATTGAGAAATTTACAATGACCCATCGTGCTAAACTTTGTACCAATTTTGGAAACATGATTTTTTCCTGTCTTTGTATTGTAATTTCTAAAATATTCATTAAGAAAAAGATATGAAATAAAGTAAAATATTTTGTCAATCTGTTGGCTCCTCACCTATGAGCTGTGCTGGGCAAGTTACGCCAGTCAGTAAGGTGGAAGCCTAAAGTTAAAGCATTCTCAGAGGTAGACTGGGAATAGGCGCAGAAATTTATGAGACCACTGGCCCATGTGATTTGTGTTTTCAAGGCGACGTTGGTCAATGTGTACTTGTTGCCCTGTATTAAAATTAAGCCAGGTAAAAAAAACTGGCGAGCCATGTCAAACCCTTTCAGTATTAGGCTAGTCAATGAGATAGCCGTTGTTATTTTAATGATAGGATTCTTGACTGATCTGCTGTAACCTAAGTAGCTTGTCCCTGCATCAGAGACCTATCCTTCAATCATTTCCCTCCCCACAGGTAGAGCAAAGAAAAATAAGTAGACATTCCTCTGTAGATGTAAATAGGCCGTTACGAGATTTTCTAGCGTGAGGGACCTTCCCCCACCGTCTGTAAGTATTCTAAGAGGTACTGTCAGGTTGTTCTATCAAGGTGATAACCAGTGGTACTGTAGCATTTGATCACGAAAACAGTCAGAGAAGGCCGAGTATTCAAAATTGTAATCAATGTGTGCTTGAGTAGGCTGTTTTCCTTTGGTCCTGTGCGTGTATTGCAAATGTGTTTTTAGAAATATGTTTTCTAGCAATGTGCTCCGTGGGTGGAGACTTATTCTCTTCCCTGTCAATGCAACAGAAACTTCATCTTGTTTCATGAATTTCTTTCTTAGCTTACTGTTTTGTGCACCTTATGCATAGATTCCGCGTTCCCTCAACTCCATACCAAATGGTGCCTTCCTCTTCCCTCTCTTGGAACATCTTTGTCGTGGTTAAGGGAGGCTAAAAACTTTCTTATGTAATAATGAGTATTGTGTTATGAATTCTGTCATTAGAATATCATACCTAGTTCTAACATTATTTAGCCGTTCTTCGTGTCTTACTTTGCTACCTCTCATATACCTTAGAAGTATGAAATTCCTTTCTCGTTATGCAGTACCATATACATTAATTGATCATTCGACTATGATCTTAAATTAGGATTTTCTTGACATGCAATTGCTGGTCCGAGTCTGAGTCATACCTGTTTGTGCAGTCTTACGGAGTCAACTGGTCTTGAAATAAACCGAAGAAACCACGTGTTCTTCTTGGTGTCCCTACGCCTTCCGTTCCTATGCGTGCCGAAGCGAAGATAGAATTTCAACTAGAGCACCCATAACAGGGCTACTACGAAGCACGTAATACTTTTAAGTAAGATCTAACTGAATTAAAACACTTTATTTCTACTTACGCGACGAGCTCTACACAACACCAAATCACAATACGAAATGACGCCAAGAGAACGGCGTGCGCTGGGATGTTGCCACAACGCCTAGCTTAACTCAAACGACTGTTGATATTATTCTCTTTGTGTGATTTACACAAAAACATTTAAGATTAATAATTATGAGTAGAAAATTATTAATAATAATTTAAAGTAAGATAGTTAATGCCAATAATTATGTTATTTAAATGTTAATGACAATTTCAATGATATGAGACATTTTTGTAGCGACTGCTACATTACCCCCCAAGGCGCAGACAGAAAGTTCCACCCGATACAATCATTTGTAGCGGGAAGGAGTGCGAACTACACGACCATGCCGAGTCTGGCGGTCGGAAAATGTTACTGAGCGGGGAAGTTTGACCAAACGGGTCTGCAAATTGACGTCTGAGAGAGTTCTAAGAAATGAAGTTACTGTAGTGGGCTCATCTGGTTTCTCCAGACTTGTCGCTGTTTCACTAGGAGTGCTAGAATTAGAGTCTACGATAGGGTTTGAGGATACAGGCAAAAAGAAAGGATTACACTCAAGTTGACTAGGCAACAAAGCAGCCAAATGAGGAAACTGGGGTGGACGATATGATCTAGTTTCAGTGGAAAGGTTCTGTGGAGAGGATGAAGAGTTAGTAATCACACTATTATCAGAGATGTAAGCGGCCTTGAGTCGGTCTATGCTTACAGAATCGGATGAACCAGATTTTTCTAGAACGAAATACTTAGGCGTTTTCTTGAGCACTTTGAATGGACCATCATAAGGATGGGTGAGGGTTGGTTTAATTGTATCTACTCGTACGTACACATGGGTGCAATGTTGTAAGGCAGGGTCTAATTTATCTTCCGAGTGCGGCATTCGTGGAGCTACATACTTGATCTGACGCATGCAATCCTTGAGACATGTTACATATGCGGACTGATCAGCAGGTGAAAATGCAGGCAACGGTTTTGGGTCTACAATGTCGCCAGGGTGGCGGAGTGTCTTGCCATACAACATTTCTGCTGCTGCGCACTGTTGGTCTTGCCTATACAAATTTCGAATGCTCAATAATACTACTGGAAGTCTGTCGGTCCAGTCGTGACTGCTATTAAGGCAAAGCAGCGCACTTTTGAGATCTCGCTGAACTCTCTCAATGAGCCCGTTCGACTGCGGGTGGTACGCAGTAGTGTTGACATTTGAACAACCTAAAGCAGCGCTAAGCTCCCTCCAGAATGTGGAGGTAAATTTGGATACCCGGTCATGAGTGACACTTAGGGGAACCCCAAATCTGGAAATCCAATTACTCACAAATGCACGAGCTACAGTATCTGTTTGCACATCAGGGAGAGGCACGGCTTCAACCCATCTTGTGAACCTATCAATGATAGTTAACAAATAGGAATGACCGCGCGATAAAGGCAAAGGACCCACCAAATCTAGGTGGACAGCATCGAATTTCTGACTGGAGAATGCACAACTCTGTAACGCTGTGCGGTTATGTTTCACAACTTTGCTGCTCTGACATGCATGGCAGTTTTGTACAATTTGCTTGACCTCCTTACGCATCGCTGGCCAGACGAAACGATCGGAAATCAAACGCAATGTACGGTTAACGCCTGGATGGGAGAAAGCATGATAGTGAAGAATGGCTACCTTGCGGAGAGTCGCAGGCAGATACAAACGAGAAAGTCACTCAGCGTCACGGTACACGCCGTCAACGCAATTTAATTTCAAAGAGGTGTTATTAGTAGGTTTGAGAATGTCCTGGAGTTCAGGATCCTCCTTCTGAGCATTTGCAATGTTACCGAAACTGATTTCGTTGAAGTGATTCTAAGGTCGGGTTTCGTTTAGAATCTCCTACACAATAATTATTCGAGCAACGACTAGAAAGGGATAAAGACTAGTCGAAAACTATGATAATTTATTGAGGCCCGTAGAATTATTCAGGACAAAAGATCAAGGAGCATCGTATCGTACGATGATCAGCACCATAAGATGATATACTGATGTTGTGGTATTCTAGGTACGGGTAATTACGACATGGTTCGAATAACGAATGATCATGTAATCAAAATGAGGTAAAGGTAGGGGAGGTAGCTTTGTTTTGTAGATCCTGCAATTAATCACGAAGACAGAACAAGGTTAGCATGGCAATATGAGGATCTCGAAATTACATAATTACAACAGGTAAAAATGACATATACCGTCACAGAATCTAGCTTATCGACTATCGGACTGTAATTCGAATATTCTAGGAGCTGATCCCATCTACTTTAGGATTAATCTATCATTGGCTACATCAACCTTTGAACCTAAGTTATGCTTTAAAATAGCTTTTAAGCTCTTACTCACTAAAGTAACGAAAGACGAACTAAAACACATTTAACTTAACGACCGTGGTCTTTTCTGAGCTTGCCGGCCGTTACGTGACCGCCTCCATGGCGGCACGCTCAGGCCGGTTACACATCCTTCTATTTAGGGCACGAATTTATAGATTCATCTCCTACTTTACTGGATAATACCGCATTTCACAATATCTAATAAACCTTATTTTAGATCCACAACAAAAATTACGAACAGCACGGAAGGTAGTCAAATGTAATTTATTTGCTACTCACGAGCCGGTTAGCTCGCTACTTTCACTTAATAATTCACATTTCCAAAAATTGGTTTTATCAATTACATCACAAAAAAATACACAAAATTATATCACTTCGGGAATAGCGAGACTCACCAGGTTGATCAAAGCACTTGTTTACACTACGAGGTTTAGCGGAATAATGGGCTGCTGAGCAGCGAGCGATGCTTGAAGAGCGTGAATGTTGCCACAAAGTTGCACTCAACTTGTCTCGTAAGACGGTGTAGATTTTATCTATTCTAATATTTATTTATCTTTTAAATAAAAGACTTTTAAAAGGTAGAAAATTACTTTAATATTAAATTCTAAATTTGTATTAATTATTCATTAATTTTTCCGGGCACCACATCGCCACTGGTTTTGACAGAATTGATTCTAGAAAGACAATCAGCAACTGTATTTTCTAGACCCTTAATGTACCGAATGTCCGTGGTGAACTGACTAATGAAGGACAGATGTCGAGCTTCTCTTGGTGAGTGACGCTCAGATGGCATTTTGATTGCTGAGGTCAAGGGTTTGTGATCTGTGTAGATCACAAACTGCCTTGCCTCTAAAGCGTAACGAAAGTGTCTCACAGATAGGTAGATAGCAAGGAGTTCCCTACCGAACGCGCTGTAAGCACGCTCCGTGGGTGATAGCTTTTTGGAAAAGTAGGCAAGAGGAGAGATATTTGTCCCTTCTTTTTGTTGCAACACAGCACCTACGGCAGTACTGGAGGCGTCAACCACCAAGCTGAAATCAGCGTTGGCGATTGGGTAGGATAATTCAGTCGCAGTAGCTAGCTTGTCTTTTATATCGTCAAGAGCTTTAAGTGCAGCATCCGTCCATTTGACACACTTCAATTGTGGACACCGTGACCAAGTGGCTAAGAGCATGCGCCTTTCTCAGAAAGGTGTCGCCAGTTCGAATCCCCGCTGTGCTGCTCTGTGATTTTTCCCGTTGGAAAGAGGGAGAACTTAGCCACAACTCCCCCACCCTTCCTCGGTGTCGGAAATGGGTACTGGTTTAACCGGGAGTAACTGTCACTGCATCCTGATGTTGATGAGGCATTTGAAAAACCAATGTACAAGATATGTATCAGGCTTGATTAAAGTAAAATACCAGAAGTATTCTTCACCCATGCAGTGTAACCGGTACCCAAGACCGGGGCAGCCTGTGACTCCAGGAGACCAAAATAATGTAGCCTCACGAGCCACTGAGAAATTGAGCAACTAAAACAAAACTTCTGCTGGAACGAGTGGGATCTGAAGATCATATTAGATGTTAGTTTAAGCCTCCCTAACCGCTAATAAAAAAGCGTTCCGAAGAGAGAATGGCATCATTTAGTATGGAGATAAGGGATCGCGAAATCTATGCAAAAGGGGCATAGAAACGATAAGTTGAGAAAAAAGTTTATGAAACACGATTTAAGTTGAAGAAGAAAGTAGTAGCTACTGAAGCACAGGACAGCAGTGAACCGAAAAAATGTCTTTTTAACATAACTTAAAACATTTTATTTCAACAAAAAGAAGGCCTATGTACTTAACTCTCAACTCAGGCCCTCACACTTTTCCCCCTGCTAATTCCCATAGGTACAATAGTTGTATCCCCCTCAGGTGTACCAGTAACGTTACCCTAATTGGACCAAAAATCTTATTGATAAGCTCAACAGTACCATGACTATAATATAGGATTAAGTAATTCTAATACCCCAACAGTACAATAAAATAGCTGATTGAAACAATAGCTGTATAAAAAAAAATACCCCAACAGTACAATAACTGTTGAAAAGACAAAAATACGGCTGCATTTCGAAAAAAATTAACATATAATAAATATTCCAGCCCCTATATCAATGGATGAACCTGAAAGGAAAATTTAGAAATATGCTCTTTTAGGTAGCTCTAGGTAGGAAAAACTATTCACTCTGATGTTGATTTTAATAAACTTAACCATTTCATCTAATTACACAGTACGAGTTATAAGATACCGTATTCCAATTAAGTTGATCCAAAATTACTTCAACATCGACACTTTACATTCCTCGATCGAAAAAACTAGTAAACGTTATTTCATACATTTATTTACCAAATGCCTCGAAATTGAACCAAGAGAAAACCATGGTCAATCCCAGTCGTACCGATACCTATTTCAAGCAACAGGGTGTAGGGAAATTTTGCCGCGTTCTCCCTTTTCCCGAGGGGAAGAAACACCTGACATCCTTTCGTCATTTCACAGGATAGGCGACCGCTCTTGATCATTACTACGGTGACTATCATGATGACCATCAGTGGCTAGCGTTCGAGACCTGACGGGGACTCCCTTGATGACTATCGGTGACTATCATTCGAGACCCTACGGTGACTATCATGGTTACCATCGGTGACGATCATTTGCGCCTCGCCTCAAACATCCACTGCTATTCCTGTTTCTGACACACTCAAAACTTTTTGAATACAAACTTCCTTTCCTAGGAAGACAATAATGGATGGACCTAATTCTGAAGTGGAAATACCAACAAAAATCCCGAGAAGCAAGACTCAAGCTTATGCTCATGATGACTACTAGTACGCAGAAACTCGAAGTAACACAGTTACTTAAAATTCATTAGAAGAATAAAATTGATTGATTTTAAGAAAGTTTTAGCCTCCCTTTACCATGATAAAGATGTTCAAAGAGAGAAAGAATGAAGGCACCATTTAGTATAGAGTTAAAGAAACGCGGAATCTATGCACAAAGTGCATAAAAACAGTAAGTTAAGAAAGAATTTCATGAAACAAGAAAAAAATTGAAGAAGAAAGTAGTAGGTACCGAGAAACAAGACAGCACTGAACCGAAAAAAAAGATGGTTCGTCACAAAACCATATACATTCTAATTTAAAAAAAGAAGGCCTACCTAACTCTCAGCTCGGGCCTTCACTCATTTCCCCCTGGGAGCGATAATTCCCGTAGATACAATAGTTGTATCCCCCTGAGGGAATACAAGAATAAAATTACGTCAGGACACAACGACGGTTACCCATTGTTAAGGTTGTACTCCTTTCAACCATTTGATTAGGAACCGAAGTTGAGGCCAGCTATACTTTTTCCCATCGGGAAGAAACACTGGTCTCGTAATGCCGGGTTTCGAAGACTCGTATCTACCGTTACGCTCCCTCACACTCTGGGCCACAGCGAAAACTCGAAACGCAACTCCGAAACTCGGAAGTTGTACAAATGTTACGAAAAATAATTCACATTCGAAAACAGTCGTTTTCAGCTCGATCAGCGAGGGGAAGAATAATCATAAGAAAATTAATTTTTCCCACGCATGAGACGATTTCCAGGCGCGTAAAACGAACTATATTTGCCATTAATTCTACATAACCATGCTGGCGGTAGCCAGACTTGTAAGAATTTAAGTCGAAGTAGAAGTATAGCCGGCAGCATAAGTGTATTGAGAAGAACTTGTGCTGTCACCCGCACCGCGTTTTGGACAATTTTTAAATTTCGACCTCTTTTCACGGGGATAATGAAACGCTGAACAGTACTTGCTGAAACTGTGCTTTACTAGTATCACTGTGTTAAGCACAAACGCTTAGAAAAACATCCCAGTGAAACATCATACTAGATAGAGAAGATATCTATGCTCAAATCAACCCTATTCTAATCAGCCTATCAGTAGGAAGAATCTGCGGCCGAGGAAAGGCTCACTTCGGAATGAAAGAGATATTATTTACGCATAAGGCACAGCTGAGATCACCAACGCAGGTTTTCAGTGTTTACAGCGGGATTAACTGTACGGAAGAAAAACCATTGATTTCCAATCAAGATACACACGATATTTTTAGAAAAAATGAAAACCGTTCATATTTTATTTTCTATAGAGGTACACAAAATCATCGTTGTTTGAATGTTTTAACTTGAATATCTTTGGTAAACGGTAAATCATGAGAAAATGACTAGAGAGTCTTACCATTCATGGTATTAGAACACAAAGATTCTCTTTCAAGGTTACCTTCTAATGAAATTAAAATAGAATTTATTGAAATCATCCACAAACATAAACAAATACGCAACTTTGAAACATTATTTCCATGTGAGAAGATAAAATCTATCATACATGTCAGATACATCGACCTATAAACATCTAGTATATTTTTAGAAATTTTAATCACAATCACATGGGGTTTTAAGTCCCGTGAAGTACAGGAAAAAGTGGGGAAAATTGCAAATACTCCCATAGCATTCAAGGATGGCGAACACCAGACACCAATACGCGCCGCACATTTTCTGTACGAGAACTTAAACTTAAATCATAAAAGTACTTTCGAACACAGTAGAACGGGACGACATCCATGAATCGGTTTTATTCGCTTTAAAAATGAACCAAAAATAACTGCCATCAACTGCTATATAGACGAGTCAGCGATCGTATGGTGACACTCGACTCTCATGATTTAGTTTGACTGAAATTCGTCGGATTGATGAATTCATAAATAATAAATGAAAAATACAATCATTCTGAACCGAGGTTTTACCTAAGATCGACAAAAAGAGCGTACAATTCAGAACGAACCATAGAGAAATATTACAAATTTTGACGATGTTCAATTTTGTGAAAGTCAATAACATTAGGTCTGAAGACCATCTGAATTTAAGTAGACGTCACATTATCTGAGAGTAAAACGTCAATTCAAGTACTTTATTTACCGCATTACTCCTCATTTTACCCGGTTTTCAAGTACTAAGAAAAATACTCAGCTTCAGCTCGAATGAGAGTCCACAGCTGTCGAGCTATGGCAGTAAAATTAGATTTTTCTGAATTACCTTCTTTCAATTCACACGGTTCTAGAAGTTTATTTTTTTTCTGCATCGCGTAGCAGCATTCGCACAAAATAGGAACACTTTCATTCACAGAGCACCGGGAATCGTAAGGCTCTTCTTCATTGCATAACAATGATGAATCCTGTGCATTTTTGTCAGCAGAATGACCGAACACGATAGGAGACTGCCCTTCCAAATCCTCCGGAGCTTCTTTGTAACCAATGACGCAAGGGACGCTATATGGAGTGGATGATTTTACCGTCAAATACTCGTTAGGTTTACCTTTACTTTTAATGGAATTAACGTAGATTTTGGGAGCCTTTTCACGCTTAAGAAAAGCAGAAAAGCCTCTCCTATTTTCATGACTTGCTTCAAACGCGCTACCCATGACATTATCACCTTCTATGGTGTCTAAAAGATGAGATGAATTGCAAGCATGAAGAGGAACTGCATCTGAATTGGAGCGCGCATCGTTCTTAGAATTTTTTGTCAAGAAAACATCATTACTAACGTAAATATTTTGAACTGTTTCCTCGTCAAATCTAGAGTAGTGTGCCGAGGTTGAATCATTTACATTGGAAGAACTAAATACCATCGCAGACGCATTACCAGAAAAGCTGGGCTGCTCTGGACACAATGAGATGCTCAACATGTGCGAATCGCCGCATTTCGCGAGGGGTGGTGCATTCTGGAAGCCCGTGGACTTTGAAGAATCGTTCGGATACCTTAACATGGAGGGCAATGTTGACAATTGGGGAACTTCAGGTTGGTCACACCCTTGTGTGACGCAAGGAATATGTGACACCGATGTGGATGAGCCTAAAAGGAATTCTGTTTTCACTGGTTCAAGCTGAGGCACTAATGTGTCTGCAGAATGAATAATTCTAGGCGCACGCTTATGTAGATCCGAAGTTGAGGTACCATCCGAAGAAATGGGTTTTATTAAATATTCAGGCAAGTCTGATTTAGATTCACGTTCAGGTACGCTCATGTTGCATTCTCCAGTAGCAAAATTTTGCTCTCGAGAGCAAACAGCCTTTAAAAATGCGTGAGAATCATTTGTTGGCTCTTTTTTCAGGAGGACTTTTGGCTGAAAAATTTCTGAAAAATCATCGTAGGTACGAGCACCATGTAGGTTTTCGAGCATGCTAAACTTCCACAGGTCATCATAAAGCGGTTCGCTCAAAGCAGAGTTTACTAATTGAGACTCAGAAATTCTTGCTGAAACTTTAGAACTCAAATCAACGGCTGGACGGAGTTCAGACTTTGATATGTTAGCAAACCGTTTCACATTAGACAAATCTGTAGGCGGCACATATGAAGCAGAAGCAGAAAACCTATACAACTTGTCTTTTAAAGAATCAACGCAATTCTCTGAATCAAACGAGTCTAAAATATGAGACGAGCAAGGATACGGTAGATCAGACACGCACGCATCCGAAAACACTTCTGTTTTAGGCGAGCCGGCCCGCAACTGGGCGGTCCCTAAACACGGAGTGGGCGGAGCTACACCAGCGCGGCAGGCAACCGCCAAGCGCACAACGGGCGAGATGCGCACCACGAACAACTCTTGCGAGGCAGTCTCTGCAGCAACGGCAACTGCAGCTCTGTGACCTGCAATGGTGAACAGAACAGTGAAATTGTAACTCTGCAGCTCTGTGACCTGTATAGCAATGATGAACAGTGCAGTGAAATTATGAACTCTGCAGCTCTGTGACCTGCAATGATGAACAGTGCAGTGAAATTATGAACTCCCAGTGCATGATTTTCAATGATGAACAGTGAAACGAAATTATCAACTCCTGGGGCATGATTTTCAAGTCAATGCGTATTAACAGGAAAGATGGCAGCGTAAGTACTTTACTTCCAAGTGGACTTGGTAGATCAGCGTGCTGTAGCACGTAACGTGGCTAAGTTGACTCAGAACGCCTCATGCATGCATCTGTACTATATGACGACATTATTTGTTTGAAAATTCGGCCACAGATTCTAGAATCAAGTTGATGGTAGAAAATAGAGTCGCAGGTAGAAAATAGAGTCGAAAGGGGAGAAAATAGGAGTCGAAAGGGGAGAAAATAGGAGTCGAAAGGGGAGAAAATAGGAGTCGAAAGGGGAGAAAATAGGAGTCGAAAGGGGAGAAAATAAGAGTCGAAAGGGGAGAAAATAAGAGTCGAAAGGGGAGAAAATAAGAGTCGAAAGGGGAGAAAATAAGAGTCGAAAGGGGAGAAAATAAGAGTCGAAAGGGGAGAAAATAAGAGTCGAAAGGGGAGAAAATAAGAGTCGAAAGGGGAGAAAATAAGAGTCGAAAGGGGAGAAAATAAGAGTCGAAAGGGGAGAAAATAAGAGTCGAAAGGGGAGAAAATAAGAGTCGAAAGGGGAGAAAATAAGAGTCGAAAGGGGAGAAAATAAGATTCGAAAGGGGAGAAAATAAGAGTCGAAAGGGGAGAAAATAAGAGTCGAAAGGGGAGAAAATAAGAGTCGAAAGGGGAGAAAATAAGAGTCGAAAGGGGAGAAAATAAGAGTCGAAAGGGGAGAAAATAAGAGTCGAAAGGGGAGAAAATAAGAGTCGAAAGGGGAGAAAATAAGAGTCGAAAGGGGAGAAAATAAGAGTCGAAAGGGGAGAAAATAAGAGTCGAAAGGGGAGAAAATAAGAGTCGAAAGGGGAGAAAATGAGTCGAAAGGGGAGAAAATAAGAGTCGAAAGGGGAGAAAATAAGATTCGAAAGGGGAGAAAATAAGAGTCGAAAGGGGAGAAAATAAGAGTCGAAAGGGGAGAAAATAAGAGTCGAAAGGGGAGAAAATAAGAGTCGAAAGGGGAGAAAATAAGAGTCGAAAGGGGAGAAAATAAGAGTCGAAAGGGGAGAAAATAAGAGTCGAAAGGGGAGAAAATAAGAGTCGAAAGGGGAGAAAATAAGAGTCGAAAGGGGAGAAAATGAGTCGAAAGGGGAGAAAATAAGAGTCGAAAGGGGAGAAAATAAGATTCGAAAGGGGAGAAAATAAGAGTCGAAAGGGGAGAAAATAAGAGTCGAAAGGGGAGAAAATAAGAGTCGAAAGGGGAGAAAATGAGTCGAAAGGGGAGAAAATAAGAGTCGAAAGGGGAGAAAATAAGATTCGAAAGGGGAGAAAATAAGAGTCGAAAGGGGAGAAAATAAGAGTCGAAAGGGGAGAAAATAAGAGTCGAAAGGGGAGAAAATAAGAGTCGAAAGGGGAGAAAATAAGAGTCGAAAGGGGAGAAAATAAGAGTCGAAAGGGGAGAAAATAAGAGTCGAAAGGGGAGAAAATAAGAGTCGAAAGGGGAGAAAATAAGAGTCGAAAGGGGAGAAAATAAGAGTCGAAAGGGGAGAAAATAAGAGTCGAAAGGGGAGAAAATAAGAGTCGAAAGGGGAGAAAATAAGAGTCGAAAGGGGAGAAAATAAGAGTCGAAAGGGGAGAAAATAAGAGTCGAAAGGGGAGAAAATAAGAGTCGAAAGGGGAGAAAATGAGTCGAAAGGGGAGAAAATAAGAGTCGAAAGGGGAGAAAATAAGATTCGAAAGGGGAGAAAATAAGAGTCGAAAGGGGAGAAAATAAGAGTCGAAAGGGGAGAAAATAAGAGTCGAAAGGGGAGAAAATAAGAGTCGAAAGGGGAGAAAATAAGAGTCGAAAGGGGAGAAAATAAGAGTCGAAAGGGGAGAAAATAAGAGTCGAAAGGGGAGAAAATAAGAGTCGAAAGGGGAGAAAATAAGAGTCGAAAGGGGAGAAAATAAGAGTCGAAAGGGGAGAAAATAAGAGTCGAAAGGGGAGAAAATAAGAGTCGAAAGGGGAGAAAATAAGAGTCGAAAGGGGAGAAAATAAGAGTCGAAAGGGGAGAAAATAAGAGTGGAAAGGAGAGAAAATAAGAGTCGAAAGGAGAGAAAATAAGAGTCGAAAGGAGAAAATAAGAGTCGAAAGGAGAAAATAAGAGTCGAAAGAAGAAAATAAGAGTCGAAAGGAGAAAATAAGAGTCGAAAGGAGAAAATAAGAGTCGAAAGGAGAAAATAAGAGTCGAAAGGAGAAAATAAGAGTCGAAAGGAGAAAATAAGAGTCGAAAGGGGAGAAAATAAGAGTCGAAAGGGGAGAAAATAAGAGTCGAAAGGGGAGAAAATAAGAGTCGAAAGGAGAAAATAAGAGTCGAAAGGAGAAAATAAGAGCCGAAAGGAGAAAATAAGAGTCGAAAGGAGAAAATAAGAGTCGAAAGGAGAAAATAAGAGTCGAAAGGGGAGAAAATAAGAGTCGAAAGGAGAAAATAAGAGCCGAAAGGAGAAAATAAGAGTCGAAAGGAGAAAATAAGAGTCGAAAGGAGAAAATAAGAGTCGAAAGGAGAAAATAAGAGTCGAAAGGGGAGAAAATAAGAGTCGAAAGGAGAAAATAAGAGTCGAAAGGAGAAAATAAGAGTCGAAAGGAGAAAATAAGAGTCGAAAGGGGAGAAAATAAGAGTCGAAAGGAGAAAATAAGAGACGAAAGGAGAAAATAAGAGTCGAAAGGAGAAAATAGAGTCGAAAGGAGAAAATAGAATTGAAAGGAGAAAATTACTTTTCTCCTGTCAGGGGAAGTACTTTTCTCAATAGGAGAAAACAAGAGTCGATAGTAGAAAGTAGAGTCGAAAGTAACAAATAAAGTCAATAGTAGATAATAAAGTTGACAGTAGAAAATAAAGATAATAAAGTTGAAAATAAAAAACCAATTCGATGGTAAAAAATAGAACAAGTAGCAGAAAATGTCAATAGTAAAAAAATTCGTTTTCAAAAATTGCGACAAATGTGCAATGAAGAATGGAGGTAAGAAGATTAGATTTGATTATAAATCAGTTTGAGCCTTCTTAACCACAACAAAGGAGGCTCAAATGAAGGGAGGAGGAAGGACCATTTGGTGTCATCTTTTGGTGCCAAACTTGTGCGTTTTTAAACAGCATTACGACCGATCGTCAGAATTTGGACCTAGCAAACAGTATATTGGCACTCAGCCAAAATCCCACATTCCTCAACACCTTTACCGCCATTGGTTGAACTGAAGTTCAATATTCAACTGAAAGTCAATTGTAGTGAGCAATTTTCAAAAGAGCAAACATTAACTGAATCGTACCATCATTTAGCATAGATTAAATATTTAGAAAAATTGAATTTGTGGCAACTGGTCGGTTAGCAGCATCATGAAAATTTTCTCCATGTACATTGGCGGCACACATCGCAATATGAGAGAGACACGCACACGGATGACTTTTACCCATTGACACAACACGGTACGAACAGCAATGTCTGTAACCACAACACAGGACAAATAAAAAAGAAAGCCTCCATCTGAACAAACTTGTTCGTTTTTAAACAGCATTCCGCTCGCCATAATTTGGAAACCAGTGAACTAATCACTCAAAATTGCCGCTCAGCCAAAATCTAATGTTCCCTGAAAAATACTCACATCTCAGGAAGGCGTCAAGCCCGAGAATATCTTCTAACGTAGCTCGCTGCTCCTCGATCCAGCCGAACACGTCGATGCTGTCGTCTGATTCCGAGTTCTCCTGAATCGATTCCAATGGATTGTCAGGGGATTCCAAGTTCTCCTGAGTCGATTGATTGTCAGGGGATTCCAAGTTCTCCTGAATCGATTCCAATGGATTGTCAGGCGATTCCAAGTTCTCCCGAGTCGATTGTTTGCCAGGCGATTCCAAGTTCTCCTGAGTCGATTCCAAGTTATCCTGAATCGATTCCAATGGATTGTCAGGGGATTTCGAGTTCTCCTGAGTCGATTCAAATGAATAGTCTGGCAATTCCAAGTTCTTCTGAATCGATTCTAAAGGATTTTCAGCCGATTCCAAGTTCTCCTGAGTCAATTCCAATGGATTATCAGGCGATTTCAAGTTCTCCCGAGTCGATTGTTTGCCAGGCGATTTCAAGTTCTCCTGAGTCGATTCTAAAGGATTGTCAGGCGATTCCAAGTTTTCCTGAGTCGATTCCAATGGATTATCAGGCGATTCCAAGTTCTCCCGAGTCGATTGTTTGCCAGGCGATTCCAAGTTCTCCTGAGTCGATTCCAAGTTTTCCTGAGTCGATTCCAATGGACTGCCATGCGATTGGTTATCTAAATTGTGTTTTGAATACGCCACTGAAGGAAAGAGAATTTCAATATCATGGCTTCGACGATGGAGGTCTGAAACATTGGTTGTGGGTATATTTCGAGGCGTGAGGGCTAATCCAGATGAGCAATCTTTGGAAAAACTTTCCAGTGCGCTTTCTCCCATTCCACATGTATTTTTAGCGAGAGACGTTAATAGTGACGAATCGTCAGCTTTTCGAGACCCTACAGGCATGGAAAATGAAACTTTGCTAGTGGATGATTCATAATCGGAAGCGATGGTAACTTCATTATACCTCATGAGCGAACACAAACTCTCCTTGCTAGACGAAATATTACTTGATGGTTTTTGCTCAATTTCAAGACAGCTCATGAGCGAAGATGAACTCTCCTTGCTAGACGAACTATTACATGATGATTTCTGCTCTTTGGTCAACGGAGACGCAAATTGAGGAAAACAAGAGCTCTGTGACGTGCACAATGGCTTTGACCTCGCATCATCAGAAAATTTTGGCCTTGAATACTTGGACTGAGAAGTAACCGGGAGAAACGTGGATTCCATGGGATAAAAGCCCATGTTTGAGCAATTGTCAGTGGATGATGAAAGCAAGCGATCGGCGTCCTCGATCAATGGTGCATGCCTAAGTAAATTTCTCGACGTGGGAAAAGAAAACATCAGAGACGCCAGGGGAAAACGTATCAAAGATTCCTCAATAGATACAAGGCTTGATTCATCTTTAGGACGAGAAACCACCGCACTCAAAATTAGAGATTCACGATCGCTACTTTTCATCCTTGGACGGCAGCTGCTGGTCTCATAATGACTGCAGCAATTTCCCTGGATAGGAAGTACATCCGGCGGGCAGAGTGGTGAAGGAGTCTGAGCATGATTGTAAAGGGAATCTTCGATATCCAAACTCTTCCTACAGATATCCATCACAACAGTCATGTTCCGGACTGTACGATTTTTGAAATGGGAATGAAAAGTGAAAATAGGGTGCGAGTGACTTGCATCGAAATCCGTGTAGGGGTACGAAGGCAAATAATTATCAAAATTACCAAAAATAATTTCAACTGCAGGTTTCGTCTCAGCACGTATTTGAATACTTTCATTTAACCGCGAGATCACCGTAAAAATTCCTTTTGTCGAAATTTTGCGCAGGGCTTGCAACTGTGATTCTTTATCGCAGCAAAATGCATATGGACCATTACTTCTTGGAGCTTTTACAATAACGTTCATATTTCCTTTCGTGTGAAAGGTAGACACAGCTGGCACCATGAAATTCTGTGGTTTGGCTTCGGTATTGCAAGGTGAAACAAGTGTGCTGATGTTAGTTGGTTCGTCTGAAACACAGCAACGGCCAGGAATGCGGTTTGTTGTTGAAAATGCACTTGTATCAGCATCTCTGCATCCCAATCTAAGCGCAGACCAAAGGCAGCTGTAAAAATAACCCGCATTTTCCATTTCCAGGCCCGAACTTTCCCCAGAATTAGGTTTTCCGCGAGGGTCATCCAAGTTCGCATCATAAGAAAAGCGTTCTGGATCAACAAGACCCTTTAAATACAGGTTTACTGATGGTTGGTTCGCCCCAGTGTTCCGAGTGTCTTCTGCGACGAAGCGTTTTCGACCATATTCATAACCCAGGACATCAAACTTCGTGGCTACATTTTCAGTCGACTCCATTTCTAGTTCGCTACGCAATCTCTTGTCATGAGATGTCACAGACTCTGACTCCAAATTAGCATCAAGCTTTGCTGTAGACAGCGTGAGTACATTTGATACGAGTAATTCTGCAAGTTTTCTTACTTGTCTTTTCCCCTCAGAAGTCAGAAGTCCATTTTTATCGTAAGTCATACCCTGATCATTATTTTCCAAATGAGAGTGCGAATGATTTGTTTCATCTTGAATATCGTAAGAAGCGATGCTTTTCGTGCTATTAGAACTCGAGTTTTTGAGGTCTGAGTTAAACTCTCGATTGAAATATCGAGGCGACTGTGGAATCTTCCGCTCACTAACGAAGGATTTGCATGTACTACCAGTTCTCACCGCCTCACTATCGCAGTCGGTTACTAGATGTAATGTTTCTGATTTTATTTCACCGTAGCATTGGGATACTTGGGGCAAGATTTCAGATTTTGTCTCACTTTTACTGCCGGACACTTGGGGCAATATCTCAGATTTCGTCTCACTTTTACAGCCGGACACTCGGGGTAATATTTCAGATTTCGTCTCACTTTTACAGCCGGACACTTGGGGCAATATTTCAGATTTCGTCTCACTTTTGCAGTCGGACTTTCGAAGCAAGATTTCAGGTTTCGTAGTGTTCATTTTAACCCCCAGTTCGTTCGTGCGGTAGCCACTTTCATCTGAGCTGAATGTATTCCCAGTCGCAATTACATGCGGATCAGGGGGCAAAAACTGAGTACTCTTGATTCCCAAGTTCTTTACTTGTATATCCTCAATGCTTTCAGTACAAAGGCCATTTTCAAACGAAGATGACGTGGTCTCAAAATGAACAGGCAAGGTTGTTAACTGCTCACCAGTTTCAGATACGTCATCTTTTTCAGGCTCTTCAAATGGACTCTTCAACACATCATCTGAATTGTAAACATGGGGAATGTAATTTTCTCCCGGTAACTTTTGTGATATCTTTCGCAAGAAATTGGAAAAGCTCCGCCTCGATTTACCATTTTCTGTTGCCTCAGCGAAGTTCCGCGAGGAATGACTAGCACCTTTGGCAGAATCAGAGAAAACGATTGTCTCTGACATCCTTTCATCAGTTTTATTCGTAACGCAAGTTGAATTCTGGAATTTGCTTTTGTTTTTTACGTTTTTCTTTTCCAAAGAATCGCGACGCAGTAAAAAGTTCAATAAACGTTTCTGAGGAGCAGGGGGTTTCACACCCGGCAAATTACCTTCAGAAGGTTTATCTAAACACACAGTTAAATCAGGGTTTTCATCTGTTGAGTCACTGCTAAGCACGTAAGTACGGCACAAGAGCTCTTTACTTTCTAGACCACCCGCTACGGTGAAAGTTCTGTCCGATGCACCAATCTCTCTAAAATCGCGCACTGATTTGGCATCGCGGCCTTCAACAGAACTGAGAGGCGGCGCGTTAAATTTCCGACTCTCATTGCTGGAGTTTCCAGATTTCAGATCAACAGACAGACCTCTCGTGAAAGGACGATACACGGAACTGTAATAGGAAGGCTCGTTTGCGAGGCTATTGAACATTACACTAGTTTGCAACGAGTCTAAAGTAGCTTCGTCGATGTGGGCACCACTGAGGAAGTCTAAAACTTCAGCAGACGGGTGTTTCAGCCACTGTCGCCTATCATTTGACAGTGAACCAGTCTCTTTCGAATTTTCTGGCACCCCAATGAAATTATCCGATCGAGATTGATGACGTATAGGACTTAAATTCGACGCTGCAACGGCTGCCACATCGCTGCTATTTTTAAACACAAGTTGGTCCTCTGGAGGCTCAAATCCCAAACGTGCTTTCTCACATGTATTTCCGGACGCATGTGAGGGCTGATGAACGTTAGGATTTATCAGAACACTTTCAGTTCCACGCATTCGAACATCGGCGACTGGAAAATGCAGGATGACCTCGTCAGCTGAGGTGGTGGAATCCATTTTGGATCGCGTAGTCTCTAGAGGTGCTTCAGAAAGTGGGGTTGGATCCCACGGAGACCAGACGTTTCGCAAGTTTCTCACAGGTGTGCTTGATATTATACCAGTTTCTTCCATGTGTGAAGCCCCAGTAATCTTTTTGAAAATGGATCGCTTATTTTCATGGTCAACGCGATTAGAATCGACGGTAGATCTTGAAATATTTAAATGTTTTTCAGCATTTTCAAGATTTTTCAGTGGAACACAAGGATCGTCGCAAATTTTATTTTTGCATCCTCTCCCAACAGCGTTAAGTTGAGCAGTTGATTTCGATTTATCAGCAAGTGGTTCATCCTGAGTGCCGAGTTTTCTAACGTGGCTGCCCTGATTTTCCTTTCGCTGCTTAGATTCTTTACTCGTGCCATCTAAATCGTTCAAACAGTCTTGGGGGCTAAGCACAGGAATATTGTCACTTATTTCACGAAAGCTTTGTATCTCATCGCATGTGTCAGATCTTACTAACTCACAATCTTCCTCCCTTGACGTAAAATGAATTGGAGGGCTTATGCCGGCTTGATCACAATCGAAATACGTGTTATCACACTGGGAAGCTGAGCCTTCACTTTCAGAATGACAATTGCCGTCTAAAAGATATTCAGCCGACCTTCTCCTATTAAAAGTACCGTTCAGTGTCGGTTGTTTTATAGACTTTTTCACGGGTGAATTTCTCTTCCCGCAATATCTACCTTTATTAATGCCCTCTAATATCATCTCTACTGTCGGAGAAAGAATTTTCGGTTCTTTCGTGGTACTCTCTCCCTCATGAAAATTTGATTGCAAGCTTCCTTCTAAAGACGGAGATCCACGAGCAGCTGGCGATCTTTTCATTCTAAACGAGTCTACAGAACGGCTTTTAGTTCTCTTTTTCGGACGTGGCTGAACGCTCACACAACTAAAATTGTTTTTCTTCGTGTCTTTGGCACTTAATTTAGCCGACCCTGCAAGCGAAGCTTTAGGTTTATATTGAGGCAACGCGCGATTAGCTAAAGCAGTTTTTTTCAGAGGAGACGATTTCCGGCCTGGTTTCTTGGTCGACACACTGGCACCATACTTGGCAGCAGGTCCTGTGATCTCACACAAACTCAAGCGCATTTTGTTGATTCCGCGCTCTGGGTCTTTCCGCTCCCTCAGAGCCAGCAACAAATCGTCGTTGCCCTCGATGCCTTCTAAAAACTTCGGCACGCGATCCAACATAATTTTTTTTGCAAGAATTGTTGTCACTGAGGGACGATGAATAGGATTACTTTGTAGTATCTGCCTAATAAGTGCTTTTACATCCCAGCTGAACTTGGAAGGTAAAGGCCGATAGGATCCTTTCATGATCTTCATAATAAGACTCTTCATGCAACCAGCCTCAAATGGATGTTTCAGGGTGGCCATTTCGTATAGAACGCATCCCAACGCCCACACGTCGCTTTTACTGTTATATGGCTTATTTTGACATATTTCTGGTGATAAATAAAATGGTGTGCCTATACAAGTGCTGGCTAATTCTTTGCTATTCTCAAGAACTTTAGAAATGCCAAAATCACCGAGCTTTACCTTGCCCTCCTCTGTCAGAAACACATTTTGAGATTTAATATCCCTGTGCAAAACATGTCTGTCATGAATGTACTTCACTGCAAGACACAGCTGTACAAACCAATCCAATATTCTGTCCTGAGGGAACAGCACTCCAGCTCTTTGGTTCAGTACTGTGCGCAGATCGCCCCCACCACAATATTCCATAGCAATGATGAGCTCACCATCGTACTCAAAACTGTGCTTGAACTGGGTGATGTGAGGATGATTTAGGCTTGACAACACCTGCAATGAGAAAATTCATAAGTGTTGCAAAACTTGCAAAGATTAAATGTAGAAATATTGCAACACTGGCAAAGAGGGCATTTATAAACATGACAACATCTGAAAGAATGAATTCATAAATACTACAACACCTGCAAAAATGAACTTAAAAATGATACAACACCAGCAAAAATTATTTTTGCAATACTCCACTCCTGGAAAAACAAACTTTGAAATATTTCACACCTGCAAGAATGAATCTAGTAATATTATATGCACTCTGTATTTGCCATAAGTATTTGGAAACTTTGCATTTTAATACATGTATGCTTATCCACCTACATAGGATGCATTATACTCTAAAACTTACAAGAAGAGGAATCAAGCTTTCAATGCAGTAATTCCATGAGTAAAAATTTGTACACATTTATGAAACAGATTTGTATGACTACTATTGTGCTTGTGTCCAAAGTGATGGAAATAAAACAAAAATTATTACTATTTCAATGCCCCCAACACAGCAGCTCATATGAAGTTATTCATTTATCTTTTTTGAGCTGCCTCACTTTTTTCAAGTAGAGAATTTTTCCTTGAATTTCACAGAGCTTGCATATTTTGTCAGAATCAATGTCAAGCATGCATTTCTTTTATAGTATATATGTGTAATTAAAGTTTTTCCTGAAGATTTAATCAAGCACACTGAACAATACAGTTAATGTTTATAGTCCCTAAAATGGGTTCATAGTAAAATTCTAAAACTTTTATACATGTTTTTTTTTGGTACACAAGTTGTAATAAATTGCATTCATTTCAATATACTGAGCAAACTAGTACAACGAAGAAAAATTTTGGTCTATTATAATTATTATTGATTAATATTAGAATTATTCTATTAATATCAAGAATGAAATAAAAGTATCAACTAAAATTTTGCACCAGTATATTAGAATGAGCACAACTAATTATATATAATAACTGAAGAGAAATTCATTTTTATACCCAATAGAGCTGAATGTTTTCAAAGATAAATACAGCAAAATACACTTCTTGATATAGCAAAAAATCATTACTTTTATTGTGGTACCACAACATCAGATTAATATCAAATTAAACTGAATTATTAAATAAATTTATTAATTTAACTGGACTTGATAAAATAAATGAATCGTAAATTAGATCAATTGAAGCAAATGAAATAAAATTAAAACTATTTTTATTCCGGCATGTTAAATTTCTTACCTTAACTTCTTTCATAGCATCCACTACAGCTTGAGGTGAGAGTTTCTTCAGAGGGATCCTCTTCAATGCCAGCAACTCAGAAGAAGCTTTGTGACGAGCTAATACTGCACTGCCAAACGAGCCCTCCCCCAGCACCCTCAACATGATATACTGATCCATTGAAAAAATTATATTGCAAGCATACAACTGGAGAAAAAATTTAGAGTAGATTAGATTAGATTATTAGTTAGTTTAAGCCTCCCTATCCTCAACGAATGAGATCCAAAGAGTGGAAGGAAGAAGGCACCATTTAGTACGGAGTTAAGGGAACGTGGAATCCATGCAGAAAGGGCATAGAAACAGTAAGATGAGAAAGAAGTTAATGAAACAAGATCAAAGTTGAAGAAGAAAGTAGTAGGTGCTGAAAAAACAGGACAGCAGTGAACCGAAAAAAGATGGTCCATAAAAAGAACCTATGTTATTTCAACAAAAAGGAAGCCTACCTAACCTTTAGCTCAGGCATTCATATTGTCCCCCTGGGAGCGCTAATTCCAATAGATACAATATTGAACATTTAGAGTAATCATTTATAATTTGAATATCATATATTAGAGATAAAATATCAACTGCTTCACTATCAGGTTCATATCATACAATAGAATGCAAACTGACAGTAGAGAAGCTCAGGATATGTAGGTATCCAAAACTAAAAGAAAAAAAGTATATAATGCAGTTCAGAATATATCTATTGGCATAACAGACCAATAAAAGTTATAAAACATTCAATAAAGTAACTAAGGCTGATAAATTATGCAAGGTCACTTAGCAATTTGAAGAAATATTTTTTACATATACAAATACTTTATGATGTATATCCAATCAATATCATAAAATATTGATAATACAATGGTCAATATGCATTTTGATGCACTCATGAAAATTAAAAATTTTGTTTCCAAAGAATCACTACAGGAACACATTTAAAAACGTTTTACAAAATGACATTATGCTGGCTGATGCGTAATTTTTTAATTAATCAACTTTGAAGTTATACGAAGGTCACATATAAATGTGAAGGAACGTACACGTTGTAAGGCCAGGTGTTGTTGCTTCGGCCTCTGGGGTCACCAGTGTGAGAACGGAAGGTACTTTTGCTTCAGCCATTGAGTTCCGTTTGAGGCGAGTGAAGCAGCGGCCTTACATTTATACTTCTCCGGCAGAAGGTATCAGTGATACACAGAGGAGAAGTTGGAACTTTTTTCTAAATAAATTTACATTGAGACATATTAGTATTACTGAACATAGAAGGACTAGAATCCATGTTTGAGGGGTAACTAAGGTAGAGCACTACAAGTACCCTCCCCCTAGAGAGAAAGGAGATCGAACGATACAATTTAGTAAATTAAAATAATGATGCTGCAGAACGTTGGTGCCGAGCGATGAGGTACGATGCTGTAGAGCGTTGAGCCGAGCGTAGAGGCCAAGCGTAGAGGCCGTGCGTAGAGGCCGTGCGTTGCAATGAGGCCGGGCGATGTGGCCAAGCAATACGAAGAGACCGTGCGATAAAGCGGAGCAAATAGTCCATGCTGTAGATGTTTTGGCGGCTTGGTTGTGCATTTTCACGCTTGGTAAACGTTCTTGCCGTGCTTGAAACACCTAGCGGAAAATGCGACGAAGATTGGCTCGTTGATTGCAGTTAGAGAGCAGAGGTGGGTGCTGATGGGTCACCAGTTGTTAAGGGCAGGCACTGTAGAAGCATCGGCCCGACGGTGAAACCGCTGGAGAGCTGCTGGGTCACCAGTTGTCAGGGGCAGGCAATGTGGAAGCCCAGGCCCGATGGCGAACCCGCTGAAGAGCTGCTGCGGCCACAAGATGTAGGAGCAAGCGATGTTGAAGCCTTAGCCCGTCAGTGAAGTAGCTGAGGGCTGCTGCGGTCATTAGTTTTTTGGAGCTTCTGGGGTCACCACTTGTAGGGCCAGGTGTTGTTGCTGCTTCAGCCATTGCGTTCCGTTTGAAGCAAGAGAAACAGATGCCTAAGCAGCCTAACATTTATACTTCTCCGGCTGTAGGTATCGGTGATACGCGGCGGAGAAGTGGGAACTTTTTATTGTAGAAATTTACAAGGAGACATATCAGTATTACTGAACATAGAAGGACTAGAATCCATGTTTGAGGGGTAACTTAGGTAGAGCACTACAACGTAAAGATGTTGCAATACGGTATTGACGTAACTATGGGTAAGGTTAGGTTATGTTAGGTTAGATGAATAAACTAGCCTAGAATAACATAAATCAACCTAAAATAGCTTACCTTAACTTATCCAAATCGAGGCTGTTATTTTCCCGCCAAAAAAGTGTTCGTGTCTCCCCAAAAAAGTGGGCATGACCCAACAAGTCGGCGACTAATAAGCAACCGACTATATAATGTTATTTCGGTCAATATTGAGTTTAATGTTGTCAACAATTTTAATAATTTTGTTGCCATAGATAGGTAATATGGTAGGTTTTAAGACATTTCACATGAATGACACTGTGATTGCAAATGCTTAGTTTTCAAGTTATAGCGGTCAATTAGTTACCGCAACTCAAGCATTTGAAACAGGAAGTAATTCATCGGGGCCTGCGTATGGCAACAATGTCATAGACGCTCGCTTCCCGCGCTCGAATGATCGAGCACGTTCGCGGCATGTAAGACAAAAGTTAACGTACTGCTAAAACTCTTTATTCTTGGGTAATAATTTCTATAGTTTTATTAAATAAAAGGATTCTATAATTGGGTTTAGGCTCAGCGGGGCAGGCGAATAATCAATTATAAAGTACTTGAACGTACTTTAACATCGCGCAAAAAATAAAACCTACCAAAAATAACTCAAAAATAATGCATCAGCAAGCAGAATGTTTTCTTGTGAAATGCTTTTTAAATGTTTTCCTTTAGTGATTTTTGGTAATGAAATTATTACAATCATTGACAACATTAAAATCAATATTAAGCGTTATTCCTATCAGACCATAATCATTGTTACATCTTGAAAATAACGGTAAATCTGAAGGAGATGACAGTTGTCGATTTTGTAAATTTTGATGCCTTAGCATAGTTAATTAGATCGAAATAAACAAGTTTTCTTCTATGCACTTTTTGTCTCAAATGAGTATTTTATTAGTTATAGCGGTAAATGACTAACCGCAACTCCAGTCTATGAAGCGGAAAGAAATTCTTTGATCGAGTTGTATGGCAATACTGCAATGGCGTCTCGCTTCCAGCGCTCTGTCTTGAAAGACGAAACCAAACCTACCGCTATACCTCGGTAAATACTCATTTGACGATAAAAGTGTATAGAATAAAAGTTGTTTATTTCGATGTTATTACCATGTTTCAAGCATCAAAAATTCGAAAATCGATGAATAGCTGTTTATTCGAGCGCATTCGTTATCAATGACGAAACTAAACTTACCGCTATAAATCGTAAAATACTCATTTGAGACGGAAAAAGAATAGAAGAAAACTTGTTTATTTTGATTCAATTAATTAGGTTCAGGCACCAAGAAGTGGAAAATCGACAACTGTCATCTCCTTCAGATTTACCAAAATAACATATCAGCAAGCAGAATGTCCGTCTTATAAAACGTTTTTAAACATAAACCTTTAGCGATTGTAGGAAACAGAATTTTCTATTTCCGCGAGTGCATTAAAATGCATATTGACCAATATAATTTTAGCATCTGCTATATTCTGCGTAAGTGAATTAAATGTAAATGTTCATAAAAAATCTCATTAACTCAAATTCAGTGTTTGGTACAATAGCAATGCATTAATCCTTAGTATTTCAATATTGTAAAATTGCATTTTAAATAAATTTAAAATTCTGAAATAAAAAACTTGCTATTGATTCTCCTCAAACAAATGACATTTGATATAAAATTGCTGGTCAATGTGAAGTTTAATGCAATCACGGAAAATAAGAATTCCGATCTTAGGAATCACTATAGGAAACCATTTAAGAACGTTTTACATGAATGACATTCTGCTCGCTGATGCGTTATTTTCGAATAATTGAACTTTGAAGTTGGCCTTGGCGCCAAAGGAAGCGAGCGCGTGAAACGGAATTTAATTAATAACGGAAGCTATTACAAACGTAAAGAGGTTGGGTCGTGAGGGAGAGGCACAGTTCTTCTAGTGAAAATTATAAATAAAGCTTCTAACCCACCCATTAGGGTGACGACTGCAATCTTGTTGACATCGGGTCCAAGATGGCGGCGCCCATGGTGGTCGCCATGTTAGACCCGATGTAAACAAGATTGCGGTCGTCACCCTAATGGGTGGTTTAGAAGCTTTATTTATACTTTTCACTAAAAGAACTGTGGCTACCCCCCACGACCCAACCTCTTTACGTTTGTAATAGGGGGTTAGCTTCCGTTTTTAATTAAATTACGCTCGTTTCCTTGGGCGCGCGACGGCCAACTTCAAAGTTCAATAATTCGAAAATAACGCATCAGCGAGCAGAATGTCGTTCTTGAAAAACGTTCTTAAATGGGTTCCTTTAGTGATTGTTTGGAATATCATTATCAATTTCCGTGATTGCATTAAACTTCACATTGACCAAATTGCTTGCTTTACTTGAATGTCATTTTAGAGATTCAATGCATAACAAAATATATTCTATACATTTTTCAGAAGCCAAGCTTAAGTATATCATAAGCTCAAGGGCTTAGGTTATAAATTAATTTTCTACAAAAATAACGAAAAGGTAAATAAACTATTAATGCAATAATTTGGTTCTTAAAAATTTTCAGTCTAAATTGTTTATGACAGCAAAAGAAGATACAAAATTGCCTCAATAGTTTTTAGAGTAAAAAAGCTACCAAGTTTTTAGGATTTATCAGAAGATCTCTGTGCTATGTCATCAAAGTGTTTGTAAAACAATGCAAAATAAAACAAATTTTTCTAATTATTCAACATCCCACTACCAGAAAAACCTACAAAAAATGACATTTAAAATATTTGGTAAATGTTTAGGAGATGCAATTAATCCATTTTCAAAATTTCGTTGCCTGTATCATGCTAATTACATTGAAATAAGCAACTTTTCCTTTTTTCATTTTTTGGGGCAATTGGGTTCTCAATGAGTTATAGCGGTGTGTTAATTTTTGTCTTTGATGGCTGGAATGTGCTCTAATAAACAGCTATCAATTTTTCTAATTTTTGTTGCTTGAATCATGGTAATAACATTGAAATAAACAATTTTTAATCTGTGCACTTTTGGGGGAAAATGAGTATTTAATAAGTTATAGCAGTATCTTAATTTTCGTCTTTGATGGCTGGATCGATTACTTGCATCTCCTCAACATTATTCAAATATTCAGGAACACAGGCACAGCTTTATTAAACTCTTTTTACTCTGTACAGGCTTCGAATGACCATGAAATAAAGTTACAGTACATCTGCCCAGCAACTGGGATTAACCAATGCCTATTGCATATACGACGAACAGAGTTTAATTATGCATTTATTAAACCACAATTAAATAAAAACCAAATAAAATGAGAAAATTTAGTTCATATATAAGTATTATAACGAAAAACGTTCCTGAAGCCTCTTTACATATTCATTTCCTAAATGAGGAGCATCGACGCACGTTCCTTAGCAACCATTGACGGAATGTTTGTTTTGATCCGCTGTAGTGTTTACTTCATCTCTCATTAAATTTTTTTTTAAATTGTGTGGCAAATGCTTTGAAAAGTTGTAGAATAACTATAATAATTTAGATTTTTGGATAAATTGAAAGGTAAAATTACAATCAAGTGTCTTTTGCTAGTTGAAAGTGATATATTGGCTAAGCATGCCTGTAGGAGAATATATTTTATATTTTTAAAAAGGCAACCATTCAGCATCTTTTTAGTGTGATACAAAGATAATTTTGAAAAATATTAATTTTCTCAAGAATTAACACTGCCTGACTCAAGTTTTAAAAAAAGGCGATGAAGATAAATCATAGAAGTGTAAGCGGATCTAAAAATCAGTCCGTTATTGGTTGCTATGGACAGAAGTTCGAGGTCAAGCTGCCATTTTTGTTGTTCATGTGAATTAAAACGATCATTTTAAGACAAAAATGCCATTCACTAAATCATTTAGAGTATTTAAATTTTTATCTAATGCAAGGATGGCTGATTTTTCTTCTACTCAGTCCTGGTTGCTGATGTGAAAAAGCAACTTGTTCCCAGTGATAACAAAAAGCGTGCTGTTTGTGTAAAAAATTGAGAAAATTTTGTCTTTACTCGTAAGTAGCCTTACATTTAAATAAATAGGCTATAAATAGCTATGAGAAAATCTCTTTGAGCGCATGAATACCATCAGAGCAGATGAAGAACAACACATTTAGGGCATTGTTATTGGTCAATATTGAATTTAATGTTGTCAATGATTTCAATAATTTTGTTGCCAGCTATGGATAATATGGTACAATTAAAAATAAATGTGAAGCGTTTGCCAGTAAGCCTAATCGATTTTTAAGTTTTCGGTGCCTAAATGTAGTTAATTACATCAAAATAAGGTCGATTTGCAGTTTAAGGGATTCACGGAAATTAGGAATTCCGTTCCCAAGAATCACTAGAGGAACCCATTTAAAAACGTTTTACATGAGTGACATTCTGCTCGCTGATGCGCTATTTTCGAGATATAACAATAATTACGTTCGGATTGGAAAACATTATATGGTCGGCTGCTTAGTCGCCGCATTGTTGGGTCACGCCCACTTTTTTGGTGGGACACGCACACATTTTGGCGGGACACGCCCACTTTTTGGAGGGAAAAAATCAGGGTCAATGTGAAGTTTAATGCAACCACGGAAAATATGAATTCCGATCTTAGGAATCACTAAAGGAACCCATTTAAGAACGTTTTACAGGAATGACATTCTGCTCGCTGATGCGTTATTTTCGAATAATTGAACTTTGAAGTTGGCGTTTGCGCTAAAGGAAGCGAGCGCGTGAAACGGAATTTAATTAATAACGGAAGCTATTACAAACGTAAAGAGGTTGGGTCGTGAGGGGGAGGCACAGTTCTTCTAGTGAAAATTATAAATAAAGCTTCTAACCCACCCATTAGGGTGACGACCGCAATCTTGTTGACATCGGGTCCAAGATGGCGGCGCCCATGTTGGTCGCCATCTTTAACCCGATGTAAACAAGATTGTGGTCGTCACCTAAATTCTTATTCTTATTTATTATTTTCCGTGGTTGCATTAAACTTCACATTGACCAAAATCAGAGTCGGTTTGGGTAGGTTAAAGTAAGCTATTTCTTTACGCAAAATCCATCCGGTTAATACATTTATTTCACTAGCGATATGATTCAAAAGTAGATATATCACTTCCCCAGAGGGCGTTTCTATGAATCGGATTAATGACGAATATAATTAATGAAATAAAGCGCAATTTGAACATATAAATCGTGGTAAAATTATCTTTCTGTCTGTATGTTGTACAAGCCACGAATTTTGATGTTGAGTATATGTTTGTGTGGTGATAAATTGGCCGCCGCAAATCCCGAGAATTTGGCTGGCAACTGGCTGACTGGCTGGCGCAGCCTTTCCTGGCTGCCGCCACTGACTGGCGGCGGGCGAGTGAGGTCAGTGTTCAAATGGATCTGGTCGAGTGCAGTCGCGCGTGTGGTTTCGCTCTTCGGTTTTTGCGTCGGTTGTGCCGGCGTGTTCTCTTTCGTTACGTCTGTGAGCAAGGCGGGTGCCTTGCTTTCGGAATTCCTCTGGTTCTACGAGGAAGGTCATCTAGCTGTGGCAGCTACTTGACGGGTCTGCTGGCGGTGAAGGCATCGAGCAGATTTTGTCGGTAAGCCAACAAGCTATCTAGGCTTTTTGGCGGTGGTAGCCTTCTTGTGGGCATCAAGATGGCGGCGGCTGGAACGGCTGCGTCGGCTGAGGTGGCTGACGCAGCTGGAAAGGCTGCGGCAGCCGGAGCTGGCGATGCGGCATCGCCAGCGCCGCCGGCGGGGAGCATGTCGGGTGGTGTGCTTGTGGATGCTAGCCTGCTGGCGAACATCCTGACTCAGGCGCGCGGGCCGATCCTCGACCGTCTGTCTAGGCAGTTGCCTAAGCTGACGGGCGATGGGTCGGTCGACGCGCTTGAGTGGCTGGAGAGCTTGGAGAGGCTCTGCCAGCTGGAGCGGGTGGCTCCGACCGACATCATCGGGTTCATGCTCGACGGCAACGCCGCTCGAGTGTTTCGCTCGATGACTGTCGGTGATGCGGGTCAGTGGCAGGCAGTTAGGGCTGTGTTGGCCTCGCAATTTGCTTTGCCTATGCAGGAAGCATATAGGCGGTTCACCGACCGTCGGCTTGGGGCCGGGGAGTCGGTGGACGTGTACCTGGATGACCTGGCGCGTCTGGGTGGGAGGGTGGGGTCGGCCAAGAAGGATTTGATTTTTAGGGTCAAATTCTATGAGGGTCTCCCCACTACTCTGTATACGTGGGCAGTTTCGCGGGGGGACGCGTATACTGCGCCGTTCGACGATGTAGTGTCGAGAGTGCGGGAGAGGATGGCCGCACAGAGGGCTGCTGCCGGGCGTGGCCAGGAGGTCAGGCGCGGAGCAGACCTTGCTGCTGCGGGGAAGCAGGGCAGTGGTGGCAAGGGTGCTTGTTACCGCTGCGGCGGTGCACACCGCGTGCGGGTTTGCCCGCAGAAGCCAGGCGCGGCGGCGCCTGCTGGCGGGGGGGCCAGGAAGGCTCCCGCCGCCAAACGGAAGTTTGCGTGCTTTGCATGTGGGGAGGTCGGGCATTTTGCCGGTGACTGCCCGGCAGTAGGTAGGCCTGCGGTTGGTGGGTCGGGTTTCGCTGCGGAGGACGCCAGTCGGGGCGACGCGTCCTCCTCAATGGAATCCGCGTAAGCCAAGCTTACCGGAGGTCTCCTCCCCCCGAGGGAGGTGACGGCGCCCCCTCGGAGAGAGGGACCTTGAGCGGCACGGGTGTGTCGCTGGGTCGGGGCGATCTAGAATCGCTCGGAGCGACTGGCGTTACGACGGGGCGTCGGTTGCCAGTCGTTCGTGCCATCTTGAATGGGCATTGTTCTTGGTGTCTGGTAGACTCCGGGAGCGAGCGGACGGTGGTTTGTCCGCGGGTGGTGGTGGGCCAATGCCCCCGGCCGGGGCGGCCGTTGCTAACGGCGGACGGCAGGACTTCCCATGTGGGGAAGCACTGTCGGGTGGTAGTCGGGTTGCAGGGGCATTGTTTCGGTGTCACTGCGCTCGTCATGCCGGAGTTGGGGAACCTTGGCGTGGACTGTCTTCTCGGGAGTGATGTTATCGATCACATGGGGGGCGTCACCGTCAGAAGAGGTCCTGACTCGAAGTATGCGGTTGACTGGGGGAGATCCCGGTCAACTGGATGCTGTGGGAGGTCCAGCAATGGACTCGCCCGTGCCAAGCTGGGAGCCGGCCTGGTGGCAGGGGCGGGGCCGGTGGGGTCGAAAGGCGCGCCAGCGCCGATCGAGATCGTCGACCCTGACTTTGTTGCTAGGTTCGCTGACGGTCGGTGGACCGTCAGTTGGCGGTGGTCCGAGAAGCCGCCCGAGGGGCTGCAGACTCGGGTCGCGGAGTACGGATGTACTCAGGCGCCTCACGTGCGGGAGCGCTATGAGGCGGAGATTCAGAGTTGGATCTCAAAGGGTTGGTTGAGGCGATGGCATGGCCCCATCCCGGGCGTCATTCCGTTGCTGGCCGTCGTGCAACCAACGAAGGACAAAGTCCGTCCAGTCATGGATTATCGTGAGTTGAACGGCTTTGTCGAATGTCATACTGGCGATGACATGGTCGCTGTGTGTGGCGCAAGATTCGGAAGTGGCGGCAGCTGCGGGGCGAGCTTAAGGTCGTCGACCTTAAGTCCGCGTACCTGCAGATCCACGTTTCCGAGGATCTGTGGCGGTACCAGATCGTGAAGTTTAAGGGTGTGCCTTACGCTTTGACGCGATTAGGCTTTGGCCTCTCGTGTGCGCCTCGAATCATGACGGTGATTCTCGGCAAGGTTCTGTCGCTGACCGATCGCGTTCGTCGAGGGACGGACCACTATATCGATGATGTAGTGGTGTGTGAGTCCATTCTCAGCGCGCAGGAGCTCCGGGAGCATTTGGCACGGTACGGACTTGTGTCAAAGGAGCCTGAGTGCCTTGATGGAGGTCGGCTGTTGGGCATTTCTTTGCGGAAAGATGCCAACGGACATCTTCGAATGTCGCGGGGGACTGCTCTCTCCGAGTTTGGCTCGGTGAATGCCGGCCTGACGAAGAGAGGGCTGTTCTCCTTGTGCGGTCGGTTAGTTGGCCATTACCCCGTGGCGGGGTGGCTGCGTCCTTGTTGCAGTTTTTTGAAACGGCTGGGGTGCAGTGGCTCTTGGGACGACCCGGTTGACGGTTCTGTCAGCTCGTTGGCTGCGGAGCTGTTGGCGCGGGCTCGTCGGGACGACCCTGTTGGGGGCGTGTGGGGTGTCGACTCGCATGGTACGGTTACCGTGTGGGCTGATGCCAGCTCCCTCGGAGTTGGTGTGGCCCTTGAGGTCGATGGCCGCATTGTGGAGGATGCGTCTTGGCTCCGAAAAGAGTCAGACCACCTTCATATCAATGTGGCCGAGTTGGAAGCGGTGGCGCGGGGTATCAATTTGGCGATTGCGTGGGGTTTTAAGACCTTCACGGTCGCCAGTGATTCCCGGACAGTCGTCACATGGATGGACAACACTGTCGATGGCCGCAATCGTGTTCGCACGAAGGGCGCGGCGGAGATGCTCGTGAAGCGACGTCTTGGGGTGATCCGTGAGACGATCGCTGAGCATGGTCTGGTCGTGTCTGTTCGCTTCGTCTCGACGATCGAGAACAAGGCCGACCAGCTGACCAGGGTACCTAAGAGGTGGCTTAGTTACCGCGATGGTGGGGAAGCCGGCGCAGAGGTGGCGGCCGTGCTTGCCACTGGAGAGAGTGTCGAGGATGCCATCTGGGCGGCTCATTTGCCGCATCATTTGGGCATTGATCGGACGCTCTACTTGGCGCGTCAGATCCGTAGTGATCTGTCGCGCGAACAGGTGAAGCGGGAGCTGGCTGGATGCGAGGCCTGCCAGCGGATCGACCCTGCGCTGCGGGGGGAAAATCTCGTGGAGCGGGGGGATCTGTCTGTGGAGGAGAGTTGGCGCCGGGTTGCAATTGATGTGACCCACTATGGCACTAAGCTCTACCTGTCATTGGTTGACTGTGGTCCCTCGCGGTTCGCCATCTGGCGACGGCTGCTGAATGAGTCAGCAGCGAGTATTGTCGCTCACTTGCGGGAAATCGTAATTGAGCGAGGGCCGTGTGACGAGTTGCTCCTGGACAATTCGACGGCGTTTCGATCAGCGACTGTGGCACAGTTCGCTGATGCGTGGGGGATTTCGCTGCGATTCCGTGCCGCCTACGCCCCGAGCGGCAACGGGATCGTGGAGAGAAATCATCGGACGATCAAGAGGATCGCCGCCAGGGGAGGTATCACTCCTGAGGAGGCTACATTTTGGTATAATGTGACGCCCCGGAAGGACACTGAGGCGGGCTCAGTCCCTTCGAGCGGTATTTTTCGGTATCGCTGGCGAGTGCCGTTTGACGTCAATCTTCGGGTGATTGATGGCGGCGCGAGCAACAGTTTTGCTGTCGGCGATGAGGTGTGGGTGAAGCCCCCGCTGCCGTCATGCACGAAGCAGTGGACGTCAGGTGAGGTCACCAGCGTCGTGTCAAAGTACGTGGTCTGCGTAGACGGCATGCCCAGGCATGTGCGCGACGTCAGGAGACGACGCATTGGGGGTGATCGGGGCCGTGTCCCCGAGAATCACCGGGGCGCCGAGGGCGCTGCGGCGCCCGACGAAGTTATCTTCGGCGGAGGTGGCGGCGGTGGCGCAGCTCCTCTTGCGTTGCCTGAGAGGGTGGTGGTGGACGCATTAAACGCGGCGCCAGTGGCGCCGGCGGCAGAGAATGAGTTTAGCGAAGACTCACTTGAGGAAGAGGGCGAGGAGCCTGCCGCTACTGATGGAGAGGCAGAGCAGCCCCAGGGGGAGCCGGCGCAATTAAGGCGGTCACACCGTGAACGACGGCGTCCCTCGTACCTAAACGAGTACGAGTGCTAAGCACTGGACACCGGGAGTTTCGTGAGAAACTGGAGGAGATGTGGTGATAAATTGGCCACCGCAAATCCCGAGAATTTGGCTGGCAACTGGCTGACTGGCTGGCGCAGCCTTTCCTGGCTGCCGCCACTGACTGGCGGCGGGCGAGTGAGGTCAGTGTTCAAATGGATCTGGTCGAGTGCAGTCGCGCGTGTGGTTTCGCTCTTCGGTTTTTGCGTCGGTTGTGCCGGCGTGTTCTCTTTCGTTACGTCTGTGAGCAAGGCGGGTGCCTTGCTTTCGGAATTCCTCTGGTTCTACGAGGAAGGTCATCTAGCTGTGGCAGCTACTTGACGGGTCTGCTGGCGGTGAAGGCATCGAGCAGATTTTGTCGGTAAGCCAACAGTTTGTTTACGCATTTCTGCCAAAATTTTGTAGATATTTGTCAATTATGAGTGGTAACCGGCTTACACTGTATCTCCATTTTATCCCATGTACCCATGTCCGCATGATGTCGCAGAGAATATCGAGAAGATATGAAATATGTTTTTTTTGTTGTTGTTGTTCCTCGGCGGTAACTTGAGTTTTCTTAAAATTTCTTTTAGGAAATTAAAAAAACGATTCCATTTTACGTTTTCGAAGTCCTTTTTCAATTCCTTATTTTTCCTCAGGTTATTTCTTACGATTCATCAAAGCTTTGGCTGTCATTTTAAATATAGAAAGAGCAAGATTATTTTTCATGTTTATTAGCATTTCTCTTATATTCACTTTTAATACGTATATATATATGAATATGTGTGTTAGTATGTGCATGGGTGTGTATGTGTGAGCACGCAAACATGAATGTCTATATATCAGTGTACACATGCACATTTTTCGTAAATATATATAAGCACATGTACATATATATGTTTCTATTTCTACTTTTTTGCGTAAAAAGCAGAACCTCATGACACATTACATTTTACCTAAAGCTCTGCGATCAGTTAACACTGAACAAAATTCCAGAGATAAACAAATTGATTACGCTTGCTTAATGATTTATAAATCGATCTATCACGGCCCCGAAGGGCATTTCTGTGAATAGAAGAAATTAAAAGTATAAACAGATAAATGAAATAAAGCGCTCGTGCAAAAATTATCTCTATATTTGTATGCTGAACAAGCCATGCATTTCATTTTTGAGTGTAAGTTTGTTTACGCATTTCCAGATATGCATGCTATGTGGCGCGATGTTCTTTATAAATTACTTCGTGGCAAACCTTTTCTCAATACTTGATTGTCATTTACGATGGCGTTTAAATCTGCCCCGGTATAGCGTTTTTTTTGTCTTTTTCCTACTTCGATGTTCTTTATAAATTACTTCATAACTAACCTTTTCTCAATACTTGATTGTCATTTTCCTTCTCGGGTGCGGCTCGTCGGGTGCGGAGGTGAACTGACGCTCCGCATAAACGCGGCGTCAAACATTTCAAAATGTAAGGGAACGAAACTTTCCCAAAACCCCAAACTCGAACTGAGTATCTGTGAATGTGCTTTCTACCTCATTGAATCGCGAAAGTGAAAAACAGTAATTAAATACAATCAGTTGTGACCAATTTTATTGTGCAAAAACAGACTGGTGCTTTCTGTAAACTTTGTCTTCACTCGAAGTCTGTGTAGCGACCCTCGGTGTAGCTTCCCTCCCTGGTCAACCGCAACGCCTGCTCCTCCCTCTTCCGCATATATAACAAACGTACCACTAATACCACCATGGAAACAAAAAAAGGCCGATGCAGTGGCAAATTTGAATTTCGTGAAGACAAACATAAAACACAGTGATAATTTTTTTGTAATTTTTATCAGTTATTGCAAAAATTATGTTGAGTGTCTATGACGCTCAATTTCGACCTTTAATCCTCAAAATTGTGCTCAAATTTCTTTACCAGTAAGTAACTCTATCCTTTTATTGAGAACTCTTTGTGAAACAGTGACGTAAAAAGTGATATAGAGAAAAATAAATTCTGTAAATGTTGAAGGTCTCAAAATGAGTGAATAAAATGTGACACCCTGAAACAATAGACCTCTATGAGGGCCCAGCTACCCCAAGTCTGCGCCCGCACCCCTTCCTCCCCCCAGTCTACCCTCTCCTTGGAAAAATTGCCACGCTGTAATAGTGGCAAACTTAAATCTGTGTTCACTGCTAGAACATAATTCCACAACGTGAGGCGAATTTTCAGCAATATGACGTCTGGTGGATAGCTCACCATAACAATCTTCACACGGAAAAAATTGTATTGTTTTCTTCACAAGCAGACGAACGAGCAACGCCAAGCTGGATCACCGCAAGCATCCTGCTCCCCCGCACCCCCGTCTCTGTCTACTCTACCTTTTCTTTTCCTCTACCCCTCCCCCTCTTGCTTACGGGCGGCTTCTCTTCATCTGGCATTAAAAGGCAGTCATTTTCGTCTTCAAATGTGAACGAGCAACGCAATCCCTCATCCGCAAACATTTCAATGATAGCTATTTTTCTTGTTGAAAGTTAATCACCCAATTTTTCAACCTCCTCTGAATAAAAAAAATTTAACTTTTCTTTTGGTCAAATAGTGACCCACCAGTTAACTTTGGTAAATAGTGACATAAAAAGTGAATGAGGGATTACAAATTTACAAATTTACAAATTTACAAATTTTGTAATTATGAAACGTTGAGAAACTGAATGAGTAAAATGTGTCAACCTGCAAAAGTTTGAACGTCATTGTCGTTATTATTCATTCTTCTTCTTTGAAGGAACTTTTAAATATAAAAATTAAATAAACTTGATCCAGCAACTTCGGAAATAATTTACCATGTTAAACATAGTAAGCTTGTGTTCACAGACAGAGCATAATTCCACAATGTGAAGTAAACTTGAACAATACGACGTTTCTCGAATAGTTCACCAGAGCAATCTTCTGATGGAAGAGTTGAAGTTCTTTTTCTTCTTTTCTTCTTCTTTTTTCTTTTCTCTTTTCTTCCCCAAGCAGGACAGCAAGCAACGCTGCTCTGCCGACCGCAAGCATCCTGCCCCCTCCTCCCGCTCACACTCTGTTCTCCTCTGTCTTACACCCCAAGCCCCCCCCCCTTGCTTTCCTACTGGCAGTCTCTTTTTATCTACCTTTAAAAGGCGAGGTCTTCTACTTTAACCCAATGAACAAAATTTAATTTTTCTTCCTCTCTATCAACGTCACAATGTATCAATATAGAACTCGTTCAACTACTCGGAAGGTTGCCCCATCTGAAAAAAACATCCTCCAGTACAGCTTCGTACGAAAAGCTCAGTAAAAAGCGTAAAGCACCAGCCATAAAGCGGAAAGGCAGACCTAATAAATCCGCCCCTGTGAATCCATCAGTCCAAGGTCCTCAAACAGTCAAAACGAAAAATGCTTCTCGGACGTTCGTGAAGTCTGGTATCAGCAAGTGTTTCTCAGCCCCTGAAGCATCACTAATGACTGCAAAATCAGAGTCATCTGACACGGGCGAAAATCTCTCAGGCGCTGCTTGTAATAATCCAGCTCCCAGTAATAATTCCTCTTCTCAAGTTCTGAAACCTGCTACGGGCACACCCGAAGCGAGTTCAAGAAATTCCGTACAAGCAGCACCCGACTCTCAACCCCACGCTTTGTACTGTGTCCGAGAAGATTCATCGTCCACAAAGCCGAGAATCTTTAGTGAAGAAGATACGTCCTCACTGGCGGAAGCTGCCACAGCACTGCGAGCTCCTTCGTCTCGCCGAAACGATTGCGTCATGGCGACGTCGCCCCTGCCCTGCGTCACTGAGAAAGCCCAAAATCGTTCACCGCCGACGGAAACACCAACGTCATCGTTAGAACGCGATAAAATTTTGGATGTGTGCAATCAATCAGAAAGTAAAAGGGGTAATTTTAATTATAATTTTAATGATAAATTGTGTGTAGACCTTTCAGGTGGCGAAGTTATGTTTGAAAATGCATACGAAGCAGCTAATACTGGCAGTAAAATACCTCAGAGCGTAAACTGCGAGGATAACGTAAGATTTTCAGTGGAGAACAATACAAACGGACCTGTTACCGCTTTTGAGGGGTACTTACATCCTCTCCAAATGACCAGTTCCCAAAATATTCACGAAATAAATAACACGCTGTCTCTTACAGCTGCATTTCTCAATAAAGCTTTGAGACATAATCGTCCCCCAAGCCCAGCGTCGATTTTTTCCACTGTATCAAATATTCAAATGATTACAGAACAGCTTTTTGCTTTAAATTATCGTATCAGCGCTCATGATTTTACGCCGGTGGTAGCTGCGAGTAACCATCCTTATACGAAACCTCCTTTAGACACTTTTCTCGTTGGAGACAATAGTCTCACAAAAATCAACAGAGATGACATTGATAGTGCATGCAGGATTCAGACCATAACTTCGGAACGTCTAAATGATCTCTATGGTGAGATTGAACGCGCACCTCCTTTCAGGAACTATATAATTAGTTTCAAAGGTTTGAGCCTCTCGCCCCAAAATCTCACGAAGTTAAAAAATCTGATCATGACAAAGAATCTTCTTTCTCGTATTTATATGGTGAGTGCCTGCAGTGGGCAGCAATTGTACATGGCATCGAGCCTGTGCAGAAAAATTGGTCTTAAACTGATTCCGCTGCGAGCAAATGTAAAAACCGTTACTGTTAATGAAGCTTCAAACAACGTCCGCACTTGGCCGGTTACGCGAGAAGACACGCATCATTTTCTTCAACAAATCGCTCTAAGATCACCTTTGAGACTAACTTCACATTTTATCTCCTGTGTCAGAAACTCCCATGACCTGAATGAAGAAATTGAATACTCTAATGATTATGCAAAACAGCAAAATGAGTTGAATGATTGTTCTAAGTTGACCGCCTTTCCACGTGAAACCTCCAGGAGCATAAACCGATGTTTGCTTTCATATAAGAAACCCTCTCCCCCCCTCTCCTCCCGATGTTTGCCCTCATAAAACAAGCCCTCTCCTGCATCTGCCACAAACAATTGTCGGAGTGAATAGGTTTTATAGGAAAAATAGGTTTTCATTGCTATCCAATGCTGATGCAGAGGATGAAAAGCCCCTCTTAGACACGAGTATAAATCAACATCCAGTCACATACTCGGAAGCAGTGAAATCAGCAGGAAGAGAGAAATCGCTGCAAAATTGCAGTCGACAATTGATGGAAAATCCACTACCCAACTGTGTTCACAACCATCGCCAGAAAAATGGAATTGACACGAGCATTTCTCAGTTCTATGCAAATCCCCATACAAGAAATCACCACAGCTCGCACCTCTCAGAACCTCTAAATGATGTAAAAAGTACGAAAAAAACGTCTCCAGCCCCATTTGTGAACGCATGAATTCCACAATGGATGAATTGAAACGATCATGGAACATAAAACTGATTCCCACCAAAGCCGATGGACACTGCCTCCTCCATGCAGTAGCTCATCTACTTTCAAAACAACCGGCATCAAATTGGAATTAAAATTCTCTAAAGGCTGCAATCAAAACAGAGAGTAAAGCAAACAACAGCACATACGCTAATTTTTTTTACAAGAACAGTGGAGACATGCAAAACCTCATAGATAATTACATTGACGACAAACATTTTGATCAAGCTGCTGTAGACCTTATACCACTAATCATTTCAAATGTGACAGGCCAAAAACTTCTCGTCCTGGATGAACAGGATCATTGTGTTTTGAAAATATCAGTCAATCCCTTTTCAGAGTTACCAAATAATAACCCTCCACTACTGCTCCATCGTAAAAGCGATCATTACAGTGCTCTTGTCACACAAGGCAAAAATCAGACCGGGATCACCTCATCTTGACAGAGTGCCGCTGCCCAGCCAAATAGTAGACTTTCTTACATAGCAGAAGCTGGGCCAAACACCCTGGGCAACTTAGACAAAATCGATAAATCCCCTGAACGATCCCATCGAAATAGTAACTTTGCTACCTTCAAAAAGAGTGCTAATATAGGTAAAATCAAAATTAGGCATGTAAATGCTCGAAGCCTGAATGGTAAATTGGATGAAATCAGAGTAATGTTGGTCACCGAAGAAATTGACATTTTGTGTGTCTCAGAAACATGGTTTGATTCACGAACCCAAAGTTCATTTTTCAACATTCCTGATTACGTGTTGTACCGCTACGATGGCGCTAAAACCAGCCGAGGTAGTGGATCTTGTATTTTTGTGAAAGAAATGTACTCATCATCTTCACTATTAGCGAATAAAGTTTTCGAAGGCATTGAAATGGTTTGGTTAGAAGCGCAAATAAATAAACACAAATCAATCATCATTGGCAGCCTTTACCGGCACCCATCGTCTCCCCTAAATCTAACACTAGATTTCATTGAGGAAACCTTCAAAGAAATCCTTCAGGCAAAAAAATCATTCTTTGCTTTCGGAGATTTTAATGTTGACCTAACGGACAAAAACAATCAGCTAAGCAAACTATTGTATAAACTAAGCCTATCACAAATGGTCAAAGAACCGACTCGCATCACTAAAGTCTCTGCAACTCTCCTCGATCTAGCAATCACAAATAATCCCACTGCAATACTTAGTACAGTAATATCACCTTCTATTTCCGATCACCACTCTATAGAATGTGAAATTAATATTGCAAAGGAAAGACAAAAATACCGCTTAATGACCTATCGCTCGAAAAGGCACTATTCAGCAGAACTATTTCAAGAAAAACTTCTCGATAGGTCCACCGAATTCCAGAAAATGAAGCAATCTGACGATGTTGACATTCAAGTGTCAATCTTCAACGAGAACTTCACAGCAGCTCTCGACGAATGTGCACCTTACGTTACCAAAAAAACCAAGCCAAAACGGACTGTTTGGATTACTGACGAAGTGAAAGAGATGAGCAGAATAAAGAAAGCTAACTTGCGAGAGTACAAAAAAAATAGATCAAACAGTACCTTATACAAGAGATATAAAAAACATGAGAAAATTCTTCGAAAGAAAATCACTGAAGCGAAACAAACTCACTTCCACCAGGCACTGATAACGGCTAAAAATAACCCGAAACGAACTTGGGAAATCATTAGTGAGGTAGCCCCATATAAAAATCTAGATCGCAAAAGTAATTTGAAAATCCCTTGGCAACAGCCACAGATTTCAACACATTCTTTTCAAAAGTAGGGGCTCAAGTTTTCAGTGAGGTGTGTACCAATCCAGATGAAACGACAATTGAAAATTCATGCCCCACTGCACCCTCGAGGACTGATGTCAAGTGGAGACCACGCCCTGTCGATTCACCGGAGTTACAAAATATCTTATACTCACTAAAAAACACAAAGGCAATTGGACATGATGGTATCAGTCTTCAATATATCAAAGACAGTTTCCCTGTTACAGCACCATGGATTCGTCTGATAATTAATACATCAATAGTAACCAACATGTTTCCAAACCAATGGAAACACTCCATTATTAGACCGTTGCATAAAAGTGGTGACCTAAATACAGCATCAAACTACAGGCCCATCAGTCTTTTGCCTGTCATGTCAAAACTATTAGAGAAAGTGGTGACAAATCAACTGTCGTTTCACCTGGACGAGTCAAATCTACTCCACCAAAATCAATATGCCTATAGAAGAAATACTAGCACTCAAGACGCTCTGCTCAATATCTCTGAAAAAATATACAGTGACATCGATCAAAAGAGTGTAACACTCTTGCTGCTACTCGATCTCTCTAAGGCGTTCGATAGCGTCGAACATGATAGACTTCTACGTAAAATACTGAACTTGGGAATAGACACGCAATGGTTTGAAAGTTACTTGTCAAATCGATCTCATGCAGTCCGCATAGAAAACAAATTGTCCCCATTCATTCAAAACAATTTTGGTGTTCCCCAAGGATCCATTCTTGGTCCGCTACTGTTTTCTATTTTCATTAATGATTTCCCTCCAACGCCTTCTAACACACGGATCTCAATGTATGCAGATGATGTTCAAATTGCAATAACAAGTTCTGTATCGGAAATACCACAGACGCAAATTAAAGCCGAAACTTTACTGACTAGCCTGAAATCATGGTACGACCGAAATGGTCTTAGATTAAATGCTAATAAAACACAATGCATTATTTTTGGATCCAAAGATGCAATTAAAAAAACTTCAGATCTTACTCTTGCAGTTGGAAATGATAAAATAAATGCATCAGAAAAAGTTAAAAATCTAGGAATCTGGTTCGATAGAAATATGTCCTTCAAATCTCACGTTGAGACTACTTGCAACAAAATCTACGGAACTTTAATGTTTTTTGATCGTATTAAAAGTATGCTAGACGAAAAATCCAGATTATTAGCAATTCAATCCCTTGTGTTATCGCGCATTGACTACTGCAGCCTAGTATGGGGAGACTTACCTAAATACCTTCAAAGGGACTTACAAAAGTGCATGAATTTTGCAGCGAAGGTGGTATGCAACGGTAATTTCAAAAGAAGTGATCACGTAACCCCTCTCCTCAATAAACTCGGCTGGATTCCTATCCAAGAAAGGCTCCTCATGCAGAAGGCCCAATACGTATTCTCCTCGTTATATCTTCCTCAGAGCAATGCTGAGATAGTGTGTTTCCATCCACCCACTGTAACCAATCAAAAACCGAATAGAAACAATAATGTCTTAGTCAACTATCGTTCATCTCACTTAGGGCAGAAGGCTCTGTCCATATCAGGCGCCTTACTGTGGAACAAACTTCCCCTGAGTATTAAAGTCCCTCAAAGACCGAGAGAATTTGAAGCCAAAATAACTCGTCATCTTGTGTCTCAAGAATAATTCTTAGTTACAGAACACACAAAATAAGTACTGTCGAATCTCATTTGCCTGGTATCTCCATTGCTCAAAAATCTCCCTCGCTTATTGTTTTATAATACAAGATATCACACAACAGTTTTAAAGTATGCGTAGGTATTGTGATTTGATCGCCTATACGCTGCCATTTGCAAACATGCTTACTTGAATATGTGTGTACGTATATAGGTGTATGTGGGCATATGGGTGTGCATATGTGCACGTACACCTGTGTGCACTAGAGTAGATAAACCAGTCGAAGGTTGCATTTTATGTCATTCCTCTCCATTTCTGTGCAAGCATCAAACTAGACCGTCATGGTACCTATGTGTGTGTGTGTGTGTGTTTATCAATTGCAGACATTCTGCACCATATTACAAAGATAATGTGATTTTCTTTCTAATATGAAATTGTAAAGCATCCATGTAAAAAAAGCAATAAATTCGTTGTATGATCATCCATTTATACTGTAGTATTACGCTTATAGTTATATGCTTATAATAATGTGATACCTATGTTTGTTTATCAATTGCCGACAATTTGCGCCATATTTCAAAGATAATGTGATTTTTTTCTAATATGAAACCTTTATAGGACATTAATGTTTTCTTTCTTATTCACGTCCCAAAATCGTTTTCATGTTTCAGACTTAGGTAGACCGTTTTGTGCCACTATTTTTAGTACGAAATTTTATAAAATTCATGCCATAATAAAAGATATTTTCTCCGTTTCCCTCGACTGGAATTTCTGGTTTATACTGACTGGTTTACGCTGATATTCGCGCACATGCTTGCTTGTATATATGTGTACGTGTGCACGCTATGCGTATGACACTAAATAGAATGCGTATGTATTGCCTCGATGCATAGAAATGCATTTGTGTATCCTTACGAGTTTGGTGTAAGTATGTGCGTGCATGTGTATGTGTATATATTTGCGGGTATATGTGCACACATGTGTGTACTAGACTGACAACTAGCATTTTACTAGAGATAATGGTCTTTTTTCTGTTCACTCTCAACTTGCAACATTACATAACTCGTCATCTCTTTATTATTGTAAAGCATTCATGTAAAAACTATACATTTGTTGTGCGATCATCCACTTTTTGTTTAAACAAAATGCTTATTAACTAATGACCGCTATGTTAAAATTGCTGGATTAGAAATACAAAACTTATAATCTTCTTGGTCCTCATGCTTACGTGTACGTGTATACATGTATATGTATGTGTGTATATGATACATGTATATATATGTAAGAATATATACATATGTATATATATATACGGATGTATATTTATATATATATTTTTTTTTTCATGCTCCCTTAAAATGACACTTTTGAACATTGGTCGAAACAAGTGATTCATGTATTATTTCCTGGCGTCAAGAATTGCGAAGTTTTATATCATGTACATGTAAACTGTCAAAAGTGTTTTCACCTCACAATGAAAATGCATCGTCCAGGAAATTGTGTTGTCTCTTATAATTATCATTACATGTATTATCAAATGTAGATTAAGCAAGATTAATAGTTACATTGCCCTCAATCATTTCTTTTCGACTAGTGACACGAGTTTTACAATACTCGTGTGTGTGTGTATCATCTAAGTGTATTAATTTTAAGAGATTTTAAAAACCAATGATGGTACTTTTGTACCATCTATATTGGAAATATACTGTTTTTTTTTCTTTTCTTACGATGGGGTTTCAATCTGCTCCCGTATAGCGTTTTTTGTCTTTTTCCTACTTCGATAATTTCACCTAAGAACTTGGGAGTTATTCCTTAGCAGTATTCGAATTATTTATAAGTTGTTAGCCATCTCTTGGAATATGAAATATCCAAGAGATGATATTTTTCATTTCTCATACAACTACCCTTGACAGAGTTAGACTATTAGCACGCCATGTATGGTTTGTCTATTAGTACGCCTCGTATATTTTGTCTATTAATATGCCTCGTATGGTCTATCTATTTGTACACCTCTGATATTTTGTCTATTAGTACACCTCGTATAGTTTGCCTATTATTATGCCTCGTATGGCTTATCTATTTGTACACCTCTGATGGTTTGTCAATTAGTACTCCTCGTATGGAACTTTTCTTTTAGGACGTCCTATATTAAGAAACTTTTTAAAACCCAATATGTTGGCATGTATCTCATGGGGCAACTTGGAAAATAAACGTTTTTTCTTTCTTTAGGTTGATTTATGTTATTTTAGGTTGTTTTATTTAACTAACCTAACATTACATACCCTAACCTCACCCATCGTTACGTTAATACCATATTACAGTATACCTACGTGTCCGTTCCTACACTTTTATATACGACGTTCCTATACCTTCAAAGTTAAATAATTCGAAAATTATGCATCGGCAAGCAGAATGTCATTCATGTAAATCGTTTTTAAACGTGTTCCTTTAGTGATTCCTTGGAACAGAATTTTTAATTTCCGTGAATCCCCTAAACTGCAAATTGACCCATAATAAACAAGTTTTCTTCTATGCTCTTTTCGTCGGAAATGGGTATTTTATGAGTTGAAGCGGTATGTTAATTTTCGTCTATGATGACAAATGCAATCCAATACACGGCTACTAATCGATTTTTGAATTTTTATTGCTTGAATCATGGTAATAACATCGATATAAACTACTTTTCTTCAATACACTTTTTGCAGAAAATGAGTATTTTACGAGTTAGAGCGGTAGGTTTTATTTTTTGCGCGATTGAGCTGTTAGATTACGTTTGGATACATCGTAATTCCTTATTAGCTCACCCAGCGGAGCTTGTGGAGCCTGAACCCACTTTCAGGATCTTTTAGTTAATATCACAATAAAAGTTATCACCCAAAAATATCGAGTTCTAGCGGTATGTTAATTTTCGTCCAGCGCGTTGGAAGGGAGAGTCCATTGAAGAGTTGCCATACGGCGCGCTCGATGAATATGAATTTCTTTCCGCTTCAAACACTAGAGTTGCGGTAAGCCATTTACCGCTATAACTCGTAAAATACTCATTTCCGACGGAAATTTCATAGATGAAAACATGTTCATTTCGATCTAATTAACTATGTTAGGGCACCGGAAAGTAGAAAATCGATTACTGTCCTTTCTTTCACATTTACCAAATATATACCAATTTCAGTGCCAAAAAGATAGGTAAATTTTCAGATCAACAGACTAATCGATTTTCAAAGTTTTGTTGCTTGTATGATGGTAATGAGATCAAAATAAACAACTTTTCTTCAATGCACTTTCTATCGCAAATGAGTATTTACCGAGGTATAGCGGTAACATAACATAACTAATTATACCGAATTGAATATGATCTTACTCAACTTGACCTGACCTAACGTAACCTAACGTGACGTAATCTAACGTAACTTAACATAACCTAACGTAACCTAACATAACTGTCACGAGACAAATAGTCCTGCTCCTCATTAATTTTTATTATTGAGGAGATCGGAATTCTCGGAAGTGAGGAATTGGCATACCTTCATGAAATCATGAAATACACGAGGAAAAAACACAAGAAAATACAGGCAATAAAATACAATTGGCATGGAAATTCACACACCTAAGTAGTCACCTTTCATTAAAACAAAACAAATGTTGAGGTACTCACCGGGGTGAAGAGACCCACTTACAGCGCGTTTTTCTGTGCGCATCTATGTCGACGAGAGATGCTGCTCGCGTTGGTGGGTATTTCATACGCCATATATTTTTTGCATAAACTTTTATGATTACGGCAGTAAATTCTACAACACGTTTAAGGAACTAACATGCAATTAACAAATCACCAAGGTATAGTAATTCTGCAACTGCACTTCCTCAACGCGCTACCCCCTATTGTAAGCATATAACGCGATTGACAGAGATGTTGAAATATACGAACGCAATAGCCCTCATAACAACGCTATCCTGATTAAATCGGCTGGCCAGCCCCTTTTAAGTTAACTACCTACCGAATACATGATAAAACGAGACCCATCTTTTCATTGCGTTTTCCAACAGCACAGAACACAGTCATTCAGATTACAAGTGCAGTTGCACTGAAGTGGCTTCATTTCAGATTCCCTGAATTATTCACAGTTCAGAAAAAGTGTTTTTGACGACTGCATTCATAGCTTCCCGTCGATTTTCCTTATGGAGAAATAGTACGGACCGCCTTCCTGCAAAGATCAATTCATCACTTCGTTACTTCTTTTAATCGCCCAAATTATGTTCACTCAAAATATTTTAATCTTTACTTCAATGAATGACATTAAATTTCTATCACATTTATTTCAAAAGCATTTCCTCCAAGGAAAAACTGCATCTCTTATAAACCAAAAATAACCCTTACCTTTCCAGCGATGTTGCACCTAATGTATCTTCAAAGACTACCACGGTTTGGTGAGATATTTTTTACCCCTCTTCCCGGTTGGTTTGTGAAAAACTACTGAGCCATTGTCCATAGCGATGCCTAGAGTATTTTTGAGGGCTCTCCTCTATTCTCATACATGACCAATCGTACTTCTTCGAACTTCAGACGTGCTCGCCTAAAGCCCTCCTTCTCAGTCGATATAGCTGTTCATTTGCGGTTATACACTTCGACTTCTTTCTCATGGTGTTACTGCCCCTTGTATTGGCTGTAAGCCCCTCTGACGAGAACCTGGCCAGCTCCGCCCTCTCTAGGTCCATCTTGTGGTATTTCCCAGAAAAATCGTTGCTAGGGTTACACTCAAGCCCTTCGTGCATCAAACGTCGGCCATCTGTCACTGTCAACCACTTGTGGCTGTTTGTCCTCGACCGTTGGGGCTAGTGCTTCTCGGTTCAAGGATTGGTGATTAACTTCCACCGTGTGTGGTCCAGCCGAGGCCTCTCAAGTTCCTCGACGACAAATTCTTGCTGACTCTGTGTCCAGCATCCCACACTCGAACACACAATGCACAAATACATGTCGAACTTAAAACGCCCAGGAACACAACATGTTGAAGCGACACGCTCGTGATGTTGGAAAACGCAATTTTTCTATGTGTACTAATATATAAACGAATTTCAATAGTGCTACAAATACCCTACAAAAATGCAAAAACACGAAGCAGAAACAATTTAGCAATAACACAATTTATTCATAAAAAAACACAATCTAAAAAACACAATCTGGTGCAATATTCCGTAAATTCTTAACAAAATTTACCAAATCAAAATGTTTCCTAACATCTGTGGCGTTGTGTCCTCCCTCAGGCTGCTTTACACTCCGGGCAGACTTGTGAAATATCTTTGCCCGGAGCGAGTGCCTGAGGTGCAAACGAGCCCGACAGGATAAGGAATACACAACTGGAATAAAGGCCGTATTATTGAGAAGATCGCCGACAGTATGGCACGCGAGGTAAATGATTAAAGGCGGTAGTATAGTACACAAGGACGACTTGGAGGACCGACGGTTGTCGGTTAGTCGCGTCGTGCGTGCCGTGGCGTAGCGGTGCGCCGTCGAGGTGGCGATGGAGGCCGTGAGGTTACTGCTTGCTGAGCAGCCGAGACTAGTGAATGTCGAAGTCACTGCGAGGAGAGTCGCAGGGATAAGTCACTGCGCGGAGTCGCAGGGATAAGTCTTGTGTGAGCCGCTGCTGTGAAGAGGCTCGTTGGAAGACTTGTGTGAGCTGCTGCTGTGAGGAGGCTCGCTGGAAGGCTTGTGTGAGCCGTTGCAGTGACGAGGTTCGCAGAAGAAGACTTGTGTGAATATCAAGGTTCCTGCGAGTGCACTGAGTGAGTTGTGGGAACTGAACTGCGCTTAGCGCGCAGCTCTTTATATAAGGCTGGTAGCGGCCGCACTGAACAAGCCAGCCTCTGGTTAGCCGGCTCGGGGTGGCGCTTTTGAAGCAGTTGAGGCTGAGCTAAGCGTACGTGAACGTTCCGAGGTGTCGCCTGGCTGCTCGGTGCGCGCGGCTTGTAGAGGCTCGGTCCGCCACCCCAGCGCCAGATTTCAGCGCTGATTGGTCGTTTAGTAGGATCACTTCGAGTCTGTGGGGTGGCGCTTCTGAGCTTGTGTGGTGGTGAGCCGTGGAGGGAGTATGTATGGAGGGAGCATAGCCGTCTGTGAAGAGAACCAGTTTTTGCGATTTCTCCCATGTTTGTGGTAACCAATAGCCGTCTCGCAGGTGTGACGTCAGCACGGACGTCAATTACCTACTGGCTACGCTAGAGTGTACACACGCTCGCTGAATGCTCTTCCAGCTGTTTTCCAGCGTCAATTATTAATTTGGGATTCTAAGACTCCGAAAGATAATAAATTGTGTTTCCTCACCTGAGGACACTTAATAATATCAAAATTACTAGCAACGATACATTAAGAGTTTAAAACTATTAAGATTACAGGCCCTTGATTATAACAAATTAGAGCGACTTACACGCACACCTCACCCTCTGACTTGTGGTGAGGTACTAATCTTGCTTTGGAAAATGAGGAGGGGTTGTAGGGAAGGTGGGTGGAGCCAACTTCAGCCAAGCGTCTGTGGTTGGCTCAGAATTGTGACGCTATGCTCCCTCCATATATCCTAGCTCCATGTGGTGAGCGCACACAGCTAGGTGAAACCACCACACATCCTAACATAACGTAACCTAACGTAACCTTACATCACGTAACCTAATGAGACGTAACCTAATGAGACGTAACCTAATGAGACGTAACCTAACGTCACGTAGCATAATATAACGGTGTTTCGTAAAAGAGGAGGTGGGGCAATGACGTCACGCGCCCACAACGAATAGCAGCACAGATAAAGAAAGATGTGCCACCTGGTGAAAACTTGGACACCACTATTGCCATGATGTTTTTGCCATTTGAAAGAGGAAAAGTGTTGAGGGAGAGGAAATTACCTTAGCGCTATAACTCGTTAAATATTCATTTGCGACGGAAAGGGTATAGAAGAAAAGTTGTTTACTCTGAATTTAAGATTGGTAGTTTTTCAGAACAACACACTAATCGATTTTCGAAATTATGATGCTTGTTTAATGTTAATGACATCAAAGTAAGTAAGTTTTCTTCCATACACTTTCCGTCGCAAATGAGGAGTATAGCGGTAAGATAACTTCCGTTTTAATAACAGTTTTCCTCTTTCAAATGGCAACCAGCGTGACGTTATTGTTGTCCAAGTTGTCGCCAGGCGGCGCATCTCTCTTTGTCTGTGTCGCTATTCATTCTGGGCTCGTGACGTCATCGTCCCGCCTCCTCTTTTACGAAACTTGCATACCGTTACGTTATGCTACGTGACGTAAGGTTACGTTACGTTTGGTAAGGTTAGGTTAAGTTAAGTTAGGTAAAGTTTGGTAGGGTTAGGTTAGATTATATACGGTTATATTAGATTGGGTTAGATTACATGTGCTTAGATTAGTCAAGTTACGTTATATTACAGCTGTAACTCGTAAATACTCGTTTGCGACGGAAAGTGTATGGAATAAAACTTGTTTATTTCGATCTCATTACCTTTATTCAAGCAACAAAAGTTTGAAAATCGATAAGTGTGATCCTTTGAAAATTTACCTTAACATTAAACAACCATTAAAATATCGAAATTCAATTAGTGTGTTGTTCAAAAAAAATATCAATCCCACATTCAATTCTTAGTAGAAGGACTTGAATTTGTTTTAATTTTGAAGGAGCTGTATAGCACCTGTTTAAAAAATTTGTTGAAGTTTGTGAACTAATATATAAATATTTGTATCATCTGTAACAGTATCTAAAATAATTCAATTGTTCTGATATTAAACTATGTGATTTTATTGAGTCACCTCTGCAAATCATTGATCAAAATCTAGGATGCTCCCCTATCTCGGGAGCATCCAATGCTCGACTCAGCCAACAAACTCCAGAGACGTCCCAGGCTTCGGTACAGTCGCCGACCAACAGGTTTGCCAAATCACACCTGAGCACAAATTACGACCGAACTTCTCTTGACAACGTGCCCAATTCCTGTTAATTATCCGACCCAATCTTGTGGCGCTATTCACAAACCGGCCTTCATGAAAACAACCAAAATATGAAACTTACGTTTATTGACATCCAACGGACAGGATATGGCACTTTAAAACACACCACTTACGATAAAACCGGTCGGCATGACTATGCTACGTGAAACTATACGATCCTGCTTTGTACATCGGCGACTATCTTACGGCGGAGTCATCTAGCACAGGACGTTAGCCTTTATTAACTTGTCCATGCTCAGACCCACCATTTCACGCACAACGTAGACACAGACGGAAAGTATACACGGATCAGTACAGAGATAGTCACGCCGTCCTCTACAGGCTCCAAACCTCAACGACCACAGCCTATCTTCTGAAGCCTTCCACATGCTCTCGCTATTGCACGTAACAGGTCGATCGTGGATGTTACTCTCCAGGGTACACAGGAATCTTTACTTAAGCACTTACAGCACAACGCAACTAACAATAATAAAAGAGCTTCAAAATAGTAGCACACTACTATAAGCTAACCATTAATCAGTAAGCATTGCAGGACACAGGTAAAAAACATAATCAATACAAACTTTAATGTAAGAACTTTAACGCAAAAACAAACTTGAATACAGTTTTATTACAACAGTTACTTGAAATCGCCTCCATGAACGTCAACACATTTACGACATCTAACAGCCAGTGAGCGCCTTACAGATTGAAACACGCCAGGCATTTCCGTAATACGGCCAGCTGAGTCCACAATGCGTTCAACCAGATCCTGTTCCGATTCAACAGGAGTGGCATACACTAGGTCCTTCATGGTTCCCCACAAGAAGAAATCCAGTGGCGTCAAATCAAGCGACCTAGCTGGCCATGCTACAGGAGCACCTCTGCCAATCCATCGGTTTTGAAATTGGTTATTCAGGAGCAGGCGTGTTTCACGAAAGTAATGTGCTGGCGCTCCGTCATGCTGGAACCACATTCGCCTGCGTGTCTCCAAGGGCACGTCCTCCAGTAGTCCAGGCAAAACTTCGCGTAGGAAGATGGTGTACGCAGGTCCGGTGAGAGGAGAAGGTAATAGGTACGGACCAATCAAATTATTGCCAATAATGCCTGCCCACACGTTGACACTAAATCTGTGCTGGTGACTATTAGGCTGAATAACATGAGGGTTATTTTCAGCCCAGTAATGATTATTGTGACGGTTGAAAACCCCATCACGACAGAAATAAGCTTCATCTGTGAAGAGAATAAGTTGTGAGAACCCGCGATTCATTCTTTCCTGTTGCATTAACCACTGGCAAAACTGCAAACGAGGTTCAAAATCACCTGGCATGAGCCCTTGCACTCTTTGGAAATGGTACGGATGTAATTGTTGACGATGTAGTGCCCTCCACACAGTAGTATGGTTTCGCAAGCCAAGACGTTGAGCAGCTGCACGAGTGCTGGTTCGTGGATGTTGCTCAAAGTATTCCACAATTCTATCCTCCTGTGGATGATGGCCGCGCCCAGCATTCCCTTTGTTAACGTTGAAGCTGCCGGTGTCACGCAATCTCGTATGCAGAGTAGCAAAATACCGGAAATCAGGCACTTCGCGCATAGGAAACCTTTCTCTGTACATCCTCAGAGCGAGCCTACCATTTCCGCCTACAGCTCCATAAATCAAATGCATGTCTGCCTTCTGAGCATTGGTAAATCTTTCCATGGTCACAGTGCAACGGCGTGTCAACAAATGGCGAACTGATACTGCAACATGTGCGTTCCAGTAATGTAGATTGTTAATAATAAATTTTATTTCATTATTTCAGTTTCACATTGCATCTTGAAATCTTTTCGTTGATTACATGGAATGGATAACCCATAATGAAATGAGAAAAAATGCTTTAATTATATTCGACAATCTCGAAAACTAACAACTTTAAATAACAATTGGTGTGCGGCCCAGTTGTAACATGCACTTCTAAACATGCTTTGCGACGCCATAACTCGAAAACTAAAGAGTTTTGGACATTTTGTCGTTCATGAAAATCGATTTATTTTGAGTTTTTGTACCCAAGTTCGAAGTTTGATCAAAGTAAAAAAAACACCCTGTATAAAGGTAACACATAGATATATACATGTGTGTAGGCACGTCAAATAATTTTGAACAAGCACTAGAACATACGTAGCAGGATTCCGATTTATGAATTGCTATATCAGTTTTAATAGATTTCGTATACATTTGATAATTGAAAATTCATGTGAACAGAATATCAAGAATGAAATCAGTTAGACTTGAATTGCTACAGTTTTTCATTGTAAACCTAGGCTACTTTATCAGACCACAGTGTTTAGCGATAGGGCTCTTTCAAGTTTAATTTGGTAAAGAGACCAAGGATAGTTTCATATGTACCCGATGTCAAGTAGTGAGAAATATTTTGCGAACGTTTTTTTCAGAAAATACAGTTTTATACCTGTGTCACATCCTTGGTGCTTTCGGCATTCAAGTTCAATATTGTTAAGTTGACGAAAGACAGTTTCAAAGACATCAGTTGGTGCTTCCACGTTACGTCGATCAGAGATAGTATCATACCTACCTGACATCGGTTGGTGCCTTTAACTGCCCGATGGCGGAAGTGGAAATTTGCGTCGACAGTCTTGAGTCGTGCGTGGCAGCAGCAAGCGGAGGCTGCAGCCGCCTGGAGCTGTGCTCAGCGCTGTCTGAGGGAGGCCTGACGCCCTCGCCAGCCTTCCTCAGGGCCGCCAAGAGCCTCGTCTCCGTCCCTGTGTACGGTAACTCTAGCCTTATGTTTTGCCTTTCTGAAGGCCCCCCTGAATCAAGTCTCCGTGCCTGTATGCGGTAAACTCTAGCCTCAAATTGACACGATGACCGCAATTGCTTAAACTGAAGTTCAAAATTCAACTCAAATTTGAAGCCAATTGTAATAACCAATTTTGAAAGAACAAACATTAACTGGATTATGCCTTTATTTTAATTTCATTGAATATTTTTTAGACAACTGAGTGTGGTCGGTCAGCAGCATTATGAAAATCTCCTCCATGCCCACCGGTGGCGCACGTTGCGGTCAAAGAGTTAAGACCCTCGACAGCGAAAGAGTGTGGCCAAATGTGGCAGATCCAGAAGTAGTACAGATTATTGAAAGCGCTCACAAATGTGCGCAGCACAACATTCATCATATTCTGATACCAACTATGAAATTAGAATGCAAATCGCGTCACTAGAACAAAAGGTAGGATGAAGAGAAAATAGTGCTCAGAATGAACAGGTTGATCGCAAACTGAAAATTTCACATGCAGTTTTCAACAAAAACGTGTATCTCACGAACCACAAACTTTTGCAAAATGTTAAATTGAAGCTGGTGTTCGTTACGTAAGTACAATGTTTCGTGAGAAGGATGTCACTGTACAGCCTCTGGCGCTACTTTCTTTGGAGGACTGCCATTTTTGACGTAATTTGTCTTACTTTTTTGCTGTCGAGGGTCTTGGAAAAGGAAGTGCTTGAGATAATTTTGGATTAAATTCAACGCAGAACCGTAAGCGATAAGTGTCTGAGGGGGTTTTCTTTTAAACTGTAGCCTAGTGTTGATAAAGGATTGCTTGTTTTTCTCATACTTGATGTGAGACTAAAGGAGGGAAGTCTCTGGAGATTTTTTTTTTAAATTTGGTGTGAAACCAAAAGCGTGTTTCTGAAAATTCAGTTAACTCATGCGTATTAACTCTTGCGTAATTCACGACGGGTAAGATAAACTGAAGCCTCTTTAAAAAAAACGCAAATCCAACTCGTTTTTTACTGTGTGTTAAATTGAAGGCGAATTTATCGAAATTAACTGGAAAATTTTTACCTGAATTTCTTGGCGTAAAATCGTTTGCTTTCTCCTGTTTTTATCTATCCTATTTTAAATCATCTGTCTGTATTTGGAGTTGAAAAACCATAGGTTAATTTACAAGACTCTTTTGGATGCATTTATTTAATATATAAAACAATGAACCTTTTCCCAGGAAGCTTCCTAAAAAATACTTATTTGAATTCCTTGATTCGAAGCTTCAAACTTTTCCTGGTTCTGCGCCAAAAATATCAATTTTAAAATTTTCGTCATTAATCTTACAGCTGCTTCACGTGTGGAAGTGGAACTGCTCTGTTCGAATTTTGTTTCTGAAAAAAATAACAAATGCAATAATAAATAAACACTGAATAAAATAATAAATACAATAATAAATAAAAAATAATATAATTAAAACAATGATGACTTATGTTATGCTATGTTCCCAACCTGTTTTTCGCCCCGCACCCTTAAAAACTTCATTCGAACCTCGCATCCCCTGAAATAAGAACGCTAAAATATAGCCAATATCCAGGTCTTTACCTGAACTTTTCTCGCACCCCATGAAATAAAAACGCTAACATATAGCCAATATCCTATTATTTACTTGGACTTTTCTCGCATATCATACATCGTTTTGCGCTAGTTGGGAAACCTTGGAACCCCAGCTCTAAGACGACGTTAAATGGTTAAAAAAAACCTTGGTCGATATTATCTTCGAAGTGTCTCTCGGCATCATCAATATTTTTGCGACTTGGGGCATGTAAAGGTTTCAAACAAGAAGATCTCCAATCATATTATCATATCTAGCCGGGGTTCACAACCTTTCCCTGACCTTATACTCCTGCAGTAATTTGACAGATTGGCATGTTCCTGTATTTGAAAAAAAATATATTCAATGATATATGTACATACATAAATATTTGGAAATGAATGACATACAGGCATATTTTCCCATTCTTTTGTTAACTTTAGATATGTATGCGCCTTCAGATACGCAAATGTACCCCTAGACTCTAGAGGTACGTGTACCCTAGGTTGGGATCACATGAAATAGAGGGTTCTCATCGGACGACTTCAGATGCAGAATTACACTCTTTTTAATCACCTAACACGTAACAGCGACCAGTGAAACCGATTGCTATTTTTCATGCATATTATTTTTTGGTGACAAAAGTTATTAAGTATTTGCATTTTGCTTCCGGCAATAGATTCTGCATGGTCCGATATCGTGGAGGGAATATGGTTTTCAGCGAAGACGAAGCCAAATTGATGGTCGACGAAGCCGAAGACCTCGTCCGAGCGGGTGCAGATGGCATTGTGTTCGGAGCCATCAACGCGACAGGAGAAATAGACGAGGGCTTGTGCCTTCGCATAAGAAAGGTGCGTATCGCGAGCCATCTGCATGTATTGGCAGTATTTACAAGTTAAATATTGAAGTATCAACAGTTTGTGTGAAGCATTTTGAAGTTGAATTAGGTGATCAGGATAGAGCAGGATACTGACAAGTATCATTTCTTCAACAACATATTTTCCATCGTTAGTAACAACTTCTGACCACCTACTAACAAATTTTTTAATGCCTCATTCATAAAAATCTTTGTTTTTTGAAAAGAAGATCTAAAAATTCATTTTCAATGTTGTTTTTGTCTTTCAAAGTTTTCCCCTTGAATGATTGTCTAATAATAATGAAGGCATCTACGGATGCTTTATTTCCAATCAAGCCTGATACACATCACCTTGTACATTGGATTTTCAAATGCCTTATAACTAACGCCAGGACGCCATGACGCTTTCCCCCGGTCGAGACCGGTACCCATTTCAGACACCTGGGTGGAGTGGGGTATTGTGCTTGGAATTTTTCTCCTATACCCAACAGAGAAAATCGCCACTGCCTGCGCCGAGATTCGATCCCGGGTCCTTGCCGCACGGCGGCAGAACCTATACCACATGGCTATGGCGGCACGTCTAGACTCCTAAAGAAATAGAAGTTCGAAGGAGCATTATCTTAAAAATAAGGCAATATGGCGGATGCATCAATTTTTCCCATTTCAGCGTTTCACTCGTGTCCAAAGTCATTCGTGCTGTGTGCGGACGCGCATTGTCGTTCTGAAGGATGACGCCCTTTCGGTTGACCAAAGCTGCGTGCTTCTTTTTTAAAGCTCCTTTGCAACTCTTGGAAGAACAGTTCTGCAGTGATTGTTTGATTGTTTTCAAGAAGCTCGTAGTAAACAATACCTCTCATAGCCCACCAAAAACAAAATAAAATTTTGTTCGGGTGGAATCCTAGTTTTGGTTGTGATTGCTGTTTTGTGTGTCGATCTAGCCATTGATGTTGACGTTTAACATTGCAGTGCATAATTCACTTTTCATTTCCGGTAAAAACTTGATCTAGAAAAGGTTCTTGCAGTTGGCGGAAATGCAAAGATGCACTGACATTTACGCACTGCTGACGCTTAACAGCGGAGAGGTCATAAGGAACCCACTTCCCAAGTTTGGGTTTCTTTTCCAGCTTTTTTTAATTGAGTGACGTTGAATTGTTATTGCACTCACATGAAGTTTAGAGTTCAATTGCCTCATGGATACTACAGGATTAGCTTCAAGTGTTACTTACAATTGAGCTGCATCAAACTCAATAGGACGACCATCGCGAGGGCTATTGTCAAGGCTGTAATCCCCATTTCGAAACTTTTCAAACCATATTCTGCATGTCGTTCATTAACTGCTTCTGGACCATACACTTCTTGAATATTCTTAGCAGCTGTTAACGCATTACACCCTTTGCGAAACTGAAACAGCATTATGTGTCTTGAATATTTTTAGCAGCTGTTAACGCATTACACCCTTTGCGAAACTGAAACAGCATTATGTGTCTTGAATATTCTTAGCAGCTGTTAACGCATTACACACTATGCGAAACTGAAACAGCATTATGTGTCTTGAATATTTTTAGCAGCTGTTAACGCATTACATCCTTTGTGAAACTGAAACAGCATTATGTGTATTATGTGTTCTGTTGACGGCTCTATGCTAATTGAAAGGTTGAAGATAAAATGGCTAAATATCTAAATGAATTTCACTGCAACGTGTATGAAAGACCGCAATAGAGTGATTGTCTCACAGAATAGATCACAAATTTATACCTTCCTCTGTGATAAAATGTCCAACTTTTTACAACATGAAAACGGACAGGACTTATGATACGACGTGATATTTACAGGCTGCGTAAAGTATTTAAATGTCCCATGACGTATTTACCGATTGCATTAAAGATTTGCAGATTGTATGAAGAATACACAGGCAGAGTGAAGTACACGCTGCGTAAACTGATATTAGTTTTCAAAGTTAGTTAATGTTCACAATACGATAAATTTATATGATTTTGTGGGTATATTTCTATCCTACACATGTATGGCTAAAAATTTGTGGTAAAGATAGTGAAGGCTACGTCCTTCAAGACATTTTCTGCTCAGCGGCTCAACGTTTTCTTTCACATGTTACCACAAGTGCGTTCAAGTTTCTGTGTAAAGTCAACGAGAACTTTGTACTTTGTAAACACGTCTTCCTTTGTAAACTCAATAAAAACCGTGTAAACTCATCTTGCTTTGTAAACTCCATGTAATTTTTTTAAACTCATCTTTCTATGTAAATTTGTACTTTGTGACCTTTTTTAGCAAACTCATAACGAACCTACTAAAAGAGCATACATTTTTTTCTCTTTAGCCTTTGGTTGTTCAACACCTCACTTAGATATTACAACATATTCTGGTGAAAATGATTTTTATAAAAAGCCTTTTCGAAATCTAATGTGTTAACTTCCATCTCAAAAATTAATTTTTTTAAATACATTTATTTTTTACCCTTAGGTTGCCGGGGACCTTCCATGTACTTTCCACAGAGCCTTTGACTTGCTGCCGGACCCGCTTCAGCAAATGGAGAGAGTTGTCGCCTTAGGGTACAGCAGGATACTGACGAGGTAATTACGGTACAGCAGGATACTGACGAGGTAATTAGGGTACAGCAGGATACTGACGAGGTAATTAGGGTACAGCAGGATACTGACGAGGTAATTAGGGTACAGCAGGATACTGACGAGGTAATTAGGATACAGCAGGATACTGACGAGGTAATTAGGGTACAGCAGGATACTGACGAGGTAATTAGGATACAGCAGGATACTGACGAGGTAATTAGGGTACAGCAGGATACTGACGAGGTAATTAGGGTACAGCAGGATACTGACGAGGTAATTAGGGTACAGCAGGATACTGACGAGGTAATTAGGGTACAGCAGGATACTGACGAGGTAATTAGGATACAGCAGGATACTGACGAGGTAATTAGGGTACAGCAGGATACTGACGAGGTAATTAGGATACAGCAGGATACTGACGAGGTAATTAGGGTACAACAGGATACTGACGAGGTAATTAGGGTACAGCAGGATACTGACGAGGTAATTAGGGTACAGCAGGATACTGACGAGGTAATTAGGGTACAGCAGGATACTGACGAGGTAATTAGGATACAGCAGGATACTGACGAGATAATTAGGATACAGCAGGATACTGACGAGGTAATTAGGATACAGCAGGATACTGACGAGGTAATTAGGGTACAGCAGGATACTGACGAGGTAATTAGGGTACAGCAGGATACTGACGAGGTAATTAGGGTACAGCAGGATACTGACGAGGTAATTAGGGTACAGCAGGATACTGACGAGGTAATTAGGGTACAGCAGGATATGGACGAAGTAATTAGGGTACAACAGGATACTGACGAGGTAATTGGGATACTGACGAGCTAGTTAGAGTACATCAGGATACTGACGAGCTAGTTAGGGTACATCAGGATACTGACGAGGTAATTAGGGTACATTAGGATACTGACGAGGTAATTAGGATACAGCAGAATACTGACGAGGTAATTGGGATACTGACGAGCTAGTAAGGGTACAGCACGATACTGACGAGCTAGTTAGGGTACAGCAGGATACTGACGAGGTAATTAGGATACTGACGAGCTAGTTAGGGAACAGCAGGATACTGAAGAGGTAATTAGGATACAGCAGGATACTGACGAGGTAATTAGGATACAGTAGGATACTGACGAGGTAATTAGGATACAGCAGGATACTGACGAGATAATTAGGATACAACAGGATACTGACAAAGTAAGTAGGATACTGCAGGATACTGACAAGGTAACACAGCAGGATTCTGACAAGGTAAATCGGTTCCTCAGAGATGTACTGCTGAAACTACCTCATTGTATTTGCTTGTTAATTATTAAAACCATCTCATTGTATTTCATTAAATATGATGTCACGTGTGCTAAAAAAATCAATTTAATTGGGAGTGTTGTAAATTACCTCACTGTAGTTTATTGAATAAAATGTCAAATGTGCTCAACAAAATATAATTGAATTACTAAATTTGTGAACCACAAACTGCATTTGTTCATTTAATATAATATCAAAAGTGTTTATCCAAATTTAGTAGAGTTGTAAAGTTTTAAACCACCTCATTGTATTTGTTTAGTAGATGAAGAAAAGATAAATAGTAAATATAATATCGATAAATGTAGTATTTACTGTTGATGAACAAAATTCAGGTGTTCCCATTCTAACGCAATGCAATTACATTTCGCTAAAAGTACATTTCGCTAAAAGTAATTTTGAACATAATGCACCATCCTTAGCCGCATTTTAAACTTCACGATTTCGAAGCCTTTTTTCCTCTTCCACCTAGTTTTGGTGAAATTAGGTTGTAGCGCAAAAACAAACTAAAGGTGAAGTGATAAATGGGATAAGGTTCGTTGATGCCAGCTTGTAACGCTGTGTTGATGGGTAAAATTCCTGGGCTGGTTTTGTGTTGGAATTAGATGGGAAAAAATCATGAGCTACTTTTATATTTTAAACACAGTTAAAATTGCTGCGCTAGTTTTGTGTTAGAAACGAATAGAAAAAAATTCTTGGGCTAGTTTTTCTTGGAATTACATAAGAAAATTTTTGCGCTAGTTTTCTATTGGAAACACGTAAGTGAAATTCCGGAACTAGTTTTGCATCGGAAAAGTATATGAAAAATTCTAGTGCTAGTTTTGTATTGGAACCACAAAGATGAAATTCCTACGCTAATTTTGAATTAGAAACACATCGGAAAAATTTCAACGCTATTTTTGGGTAGGAAGCAAAAAGGAAAAATTCTGGCACAACGGTTATATTGCCAACTTGCGTGCAGTGTGTGACTTCTGACAGCGACGACGAACTTGGGCTGCGGTAAGTTACGATGATAACAAATTTATCAATATCACTAAACGTGCAGTCTTAGAATTTCAAGGAAATGTCACGAGAAGACCGGGTCCCTTCACCTCCTTGTTAACATTTCATTAACAGGAAGATCCGGCTCTCGGAATTGAGGAATGGCACACCTCCAAGGGATTCATATACGACACAAAAATTCATGGACAATAATTGACATTACAGTACATATACTAAAAACAAAGCTTTACTCACCGATGATGGTTGACTCAACTTACGCAGCGCGTTTTCTGAGCGCCCTCCGTGGTATTACGATTGATCGCTTCTAATATTGTGGGGCATGATACACAGGATAAACTATGCTTAACATTTATAATTTCCAGCTATACGTCATACAAACATTAATGAGCGTACACACAATGAATGGTGTTAGGAATAATGCCAATTAAGTAATGGAATCAAATAGCATACGTCAAATGACTTACATCACATAATTATACTGAAATATTGGCTGGCCGGCCGCCGCTAAGTTTACAAGAGTTACACATGAGAATTCATCTATCCTGTCCTATTTCTATCTCAGTTATTCCAGCAGCACAGGATGTGATCATTACTTCGACCCTCACGTTCATGAGCCGATACAACTTCAGTTCAAATCACTGTCCTAGGCACAGTTCAAGGAATGTTTGTTGCTAATCGCCAGATTCGTAGCTCCCGAGTTTTTTCTTTTCTTGCGAACTTCTATCCTCAGGTACAGACCTCCCACCTGCAAGATCAATTTATAACCCATTAATTATGATAGCACCCATGAAGCTCCCTTAAACCATTTCAATTTTTACATTAATGTATGCCAATAAATTTCAGAAAATTTTATAAAAAAAAATCATCTTTTTCCCTAGAAACGGCTTCGCTCTTACTCTCCCAGAGACGTTGCGCCTAAATGTTCCATTAAATGATTCCCACGCTGGTTGGGGTTTTAATTTGCTCTTCTGCAAGTAAAAACGAGAAAATGTATGAATTTCATGATCACATTTTGGCGTGAAACTTAGTATAATTTTCAATATAGCCACTTTTCTTATTATTTCATTCAGCACGTTTGTTACTGCTAGCACCCGCGTTTCTTGCTTACACTTCGCGTTACGGTCTCGCCGGTCGAACTGCCTTCTTGTTCCTCAGATGCCTGCGTATTTTCTCGAGGGTTGTCCCCTCTCTCACCTTCGGCCTATAAGAATCTTAGGAACCTTGAAGCGCCCGCCTACATCTTTTCTAATTGGTAGTACCGCATTCTCACGCTTAGCTCCTTCGAAAACGACCGTTGGTTTGCCGTCTCTCTCGGCTTAAGTGTCTCGATTTATATTTGACCACAAGGCGGCTTTTGTTGCGCATGGGTAGGCATTTTTCCGAACTACGTCTACAGTTTCCAAGGGCTCGCCCGAATGAAAAAAATTGCTAACACCACAAAATAGACCCCTCCAGAAACAACACACAATGTAAACAGACATCGTTTGGGCTCTCGCATCTTATCGCGGCCTCCTAACATTGCTGAGTCAAAACATACGGCATAAAAACATACATGTTGAAGCGACCCTCCCGTACTGCTGGGATTTTCTGAGATATTTCTAAGTAAGCCCAAAATTTATTACACACAATTAAAATTTTTCCCTAAATCCTCATTTTTAATTCGCAAAATTGATTATTCTTAACAGATTCTCGACAGAAATTTATGAAAATAATACATTTTTCCTTTTATTATGTGCGCTGTAACGCCAATGTTTGTTTCGTTGTTAATTTTAGAAATCTACGCTGTTTTTTATTCATTTATGTAAATACCAGCGTTTTTTAGCCATATTCATTGTATGTTTAGATGCAAGATTGATTTCCTTTTAATTTAGGTTTACGTTTTTCTGTTGGCTTAGAAAAAACATTTGTGAAGCTAGAATTTATACGACGCTTTGAGCAGGATTTTTATTTCACAAACGTTTTCGTTTTTTGCATACTAATTTAGAAATAACTTTTAAATGAAGCTTTAAGAGTTTACGTTTAATAATTTTTACTCTCGAATAAAGTTGCGTTCCGGTAGAGTAATTCGGGTTCAGTTTGATCTAACCCAATTTTTTGTTGCACTGGAGAATCAAAATGAAGCGTCAAGAAAGTCACGAAAAACCTATCTCAATGCCTAGGTTTTACGTACAAAACTGGTTTTTTTTCTCAAAATACTCCCAGAAAATGTGTGTTTCAAGCATTAGTTGAGTGTGAGAACAATGATGTTAGGTGTAGGATTAAAAACGTGAATATTTTATTCATACTCTTAAGCAGGGGTTCCGAACCTGGGGTGCTTGCACTCCCTAAGAGTGCGAGACGATATTCCAGGGGGCACGAGACGATATTCCAGAGGGTGCGAGACGATATTCCAGAGGGTGCGAGACGATATTCCAGGGGTGCGAGACGATATTCCAGGGGGCGCGAGACGATTTTCCAGTGGTGCGAGACGATATTCCAGGGGTGCGAGACGATATTCCAGGGGTGCGAGGCGATTTTCCAGGGGTGCGAGACGATATTCCAGGGGGGGCGAGACGATACTCCAGGGGTGCGAGACGATATTCCAGGGGTGCGAGACGATATTCCAGGGGGGGCGAGACGATATTCCAGATGTGCGAGACGATACTCCAGGGGTGCGAGACGATATTCCAGGGGTGCGAGACGATACTCCAGAGGTGCGAGACGATATTCCAGGGGGTGCGAGACGATACTCCAGAGGTGCGAGACAATATTCCAGGGGTGCGAGACGATATTCCAGAGGTGCGAGATGATACTCCAGGGGTGCGAGACGATATTCCAGGGGAGGCGAGACGATACTCCAGGGGTGCGAGACGATACTCCAGGGGTGCGAGACGATACTCCAGGGGTGCGAGACGATACTCCAGGGGTGCGAGACGATACTCCAGGAGGGGCGAGACGATACTCCAGGAGGGGCGAGACGATACTCCAGGGGTGCGAGACGATACTCCAGGAGGGGCGAGACGATACTCCAGGGGTGCGAGACGATACTTCAGGGGTGCGAGACGATACTCCAGAGGGTGCAAGAAAAGTCCAAATAAATAGTAAGATATAGGCTATATGTTGACATTTTTATTTCAGGGATGCAAAAAAAGTCCAGGTATATGACAGGAAATTGGCTCTATGTCTAAATTTCCGGAGTACGATGTAAAATAAAATTTCTTCAAAGGTGCGGGGCGAAAAAAAGGTTGGGAGCCCCTGCCTTGAAGAGTATAATAACTCGACCGTGTGTGTGCAGCGGTTGTCAGCCCTCAGCCCTGCAAGGAGCACAAACCATACGGAGTTTGGTGGAGGCCTCTGCAGGTCGTGTCGGTATTATGGCCGGGGCAGGGATCAGCTCCCGCAACTTGGCGGAGCTGATGCAGGCGACCGGCGTCCGCATGGTGCATGCGTCTGCGAAAGTCTGCAGGTGCGGGGATTTTACCTTCTGGTTATTTACGTGTTACATCCCTCGGGTTATTTACGTGTTACATCCCTCGGGTTATTTACGTGTTACATTCATCGGGTTATTTACGTGTAACATTCCTCGGGTTATTTACGTGTTACATTCATCGGGTTATTTACGTGTTACATTCCTCGGGTTATTTACGTGTTACATTCCTCGGGTTATTTACGTGTTACATTCCTCGGGTTATTTACGTGTTACTTTCCTCGGGTTATTTACGTGTTACATTCCTCGGGTTATTTACGTGTTACATTCCTCGGGTTATTTACGTGTTACATTCCTCGGGTATTTACGTGTTACATTCCTCGGGTTATTTACGTGTTACATTCCTCGGGTTATTTACGTGTTACATTCCTCGGGTTATTTACGTGTTACTTTCCTCGGGTTATTTACGTGTTACATTCATCGGGTTATTTACGTGTTACATCCCTCCGGTTATTTACGTGTTACATTCATCGGGTTATTTACGTGTTACATTCATCGGGTTATTTACGTATTACATCCCTCCGGTTATTTACGTGTTACATTCATCGGGTTATTTACGTGTTACATTCATCGGGTTATTTACGTGTTACATCCCTCGAGTTATTTACGTGTTACATTCATCGGGTTATTTACGTGTTACATCCCTCGGATTATTTACGTGCTACATTCCTCGAGTTATTTACGTGTTACATTCATCGGGTTATTTACGTGTTACATCCCTCGGATTATTTACGTGCTACATTCCTCGAGTTATTTACGTGTTACATTCATCGGGTTATTTACGTGTTACATTCATCGGGTTATTTACGTGTTACATCCCTCCGGTTATTTACGTGTTACATTGAACGCTGCGTGTCTAAGAGACTCGTTATGCATGACAGAAAAGGTGAGTTATTCTGAAAGTTGGATGGAATTTTTCTTCGCATGAGGGACAGTGGTATTTTTCTCATGGTATTTACGTCTGATACTGAGTTCGAGAGACCCATCAGTCCAAAGAGAAATGTAAATTATTCTGATATTTCACAGGAATTTCTTTTTGCAAAAGGTGCGGGGTTAATTCCAAAGTTACTTGAGTTTTAAAAAAATTGGCTGCAGCATGATCGAGAGAGTCGTCATCTATTGCAGAAAAAGTTTGTTATTCTGAAATCTGGCGGGAGTTTTATCCGTGAAAGGTGTTTCGAAATTCATTTTTTAAACTTGATTTTTCACATTTTTTCGGTGAAAATAATTGTTTGGATGAAATTTTGCAGGGTAGAAATTTTTTCGTAATTACTTTCGATAGACCTAAATTGTTCATGTTATTGGGCGAAGATAAATTCTGTAAATGATTACTTTGCATCGCGGCAGCACATTAAGAATGAAGTTTTATAATTGAACACATTCAAGTTAAATGATTGAAAATCATCGATCTGATGTCACTTTAGTAATAATTGGGAATGCCCTTTTTAAGTGATTAAACAATTTGAAAATATCTAAGGAGAACTTTATTATGACATCGTATCGAAGTTTGATTTATATAACTTTTATTTACCTTAGAAGCATGCTAGGTTTATACAATTTCTTTCTTGCGTTTACGATATTTTTTTTTTTTTTGGTTTTAATTTTTCATGTTATCAGCGTACTAGATATAGTTGTACACTTGGTTCAGCATTTTAATTTTCCGTGTGATTTCAGGTTTCCAGTCTTTTATAGCTTGAAATTTATAAATGCTTAAGACGTTTAAAACTTTTCTGTATATTTTCGTTAATTTTGGTTGTTTTAGATTGGGTTGCATGATTTTCCTATTTTATGGATAATTCGTGCGGTATATATAAAGTACTTTATAATTAATTCTCAGATATTTCGATTTAGTGAACTCTGTAAAGAATCTGATACTAATGAAAAACAGAAAATGGGAGAGTTTTGGGTGAAAAGTCGAGTTCATCGTAACCGGAAATTCACGTTCCAATTGGGGAAACTGTTTTTTCTGATTTAAATGTCATTTTTTTCTCACACATATCTCAAAAAATTATCCGAGAAATACTACGCTCTCATTTATTATTGATAAAACAATCCGGCTAGGAATAGTACTTTCTTCAAGCCCTGTCACACTATGCATAAAGATAAACGTCAGATTTTATTTTGCAGCTTATTTTACATTTTATGTCTCGATGAACGAAATATTTAGTCCTTTCTGTTAGAGGTGTAAAAGCGACCATTCGAGAGCACCTGTGGGGATCTCCATGTTTTGGAAGTTGATATTCACTTATGACATTTTATTATTCCTGCATTGTTACTGTTTTTAGCATGAGTATTGACGAAAATTTTGATTAGAGTCTCCATCTAATTTACGGTTAATCCATATTTTTGTACGAGCTTTCACGAAAACTTCTAATTAATTTTCCTAAATTTGGGTGCCGATAATCGCAACAGCAACCCAAGGACATTGATCCCTTTTATATAAGTCTCCTCCTAATTTAGAGTTGACCTTCCGTTTTGCATATGAGCTTCTACGAAAAGAGCTGAATAAATTTGCTGCACTTCAAGGTTATTTTAAATTTTTGTATACAGTTTATCAGCACTAACAAAAACTTCTGCTTAATTTTGCTGCACGTCAGGATTGTTTTCAATTTTGGTAATAAGTAAATAAAAATTAATACAAACTTCTGTTTAATTTTACGACACTTCAGGGTTGCTATACATTTTGGTGCGAAGTATATCAAAATTAACAAAAACCTCTGTTTAATTTTGCTGCACTTCACGGCTGTTGATTATTTCCGTGTGAAGTTAATCAGAACAAACCAAAACTTGTGATTAATTTTGGTGCACTTGTGTGGCCACAGACGCGACACCAACACAGGCACGGTGAACATGGGCGCTGGAGACGACGCCACGCGGTGGGTCGCTGATGCGGCGGAGGTTTCCAGACTGGTGGACATCGCGCAGGGTGTGGGACGATCATCTTAACGAATTTCTCAAAAGTTGTTTTAGCATAAACATGCTTACTAGGTAAAGAAATATGTTTTTCACTTAACTAGTATAAAATTTAATATAATGTTAATAAATTGAGGTTGCACAGGGTGTGGAACGACATTCTTAATGTTTTTTTCAAACTGTTTCAACATAAAGATAAAACTCCGTAAACGTGCATTTTTTAAGCAGTATAAAATAAAGTTTTGTTAATCAATCGAGTTTAAAATACTTCACTTGCTACGCTCTGAATTAATTGTTTATAATAATCTTAACTCCGGAAGTTAATTCCTGGTGCTGCGTCAGGACAAAAGAGTAGATGAGCTGACTTACTAAGTTCGCAAATGCCACGAGGATAATTTTTTACTTTAGTGAAGATCATGTTCATTGAAAGTTGTTTCTCACTGGCAATTGAGTTTACTGTTTAATAATAATAATACGAGTAGCTGTTAAGTTATGGTCCTTTTTATTTTTGCTGTCAATATTTTTGTACATGATTGAAAATTTTTTCTAGAGGCTGAAATTAAACGTTTTATTCAATCGGTCATTTCTACCCTGCAAATAATACTTTTTACCGAGCCATTCTTCCCTCCTAGGAGAGATGGCTGAGTGTTGTGTTCTCCCTCAGGCTGCTTTACACTCCGGGCAGACTTGTGAATATCTATTGACTTGTGAATATCGATAGACTTGTGAAATATCTTTGCCCGAAGTGAGTGCCTGAGGTGCAAACGAACCGGCAAGGTGAGGAAAACACAACTGGAATAAACGCCGTATTATTATGAAGATCGCCGACAATAATGGCACAAGGGAATTTTACAGTCGAGTAATACAGTGACAGATGACGTCTTGGCGGACCGACGGTTGTCGGGGAGATGCTGCGTGGTTGAGTGGCGAGAGCAGACCGGTGAGGCTGCTGCGGTCCGAGGGTCTCCGACCAAGGAGTACCAGAGGCGGTAGCGGGGAACTGGTGCGTCTAGCAAGTAACAAGACGTGGCGGCTGACTGTCGAGGAGGCGGTGAAGCCGACGGGTGAGGTGCTGGCGGAGCGTCGAGACTTAGTGTGAGTATCAGGGACGCTGAGAGTGTACTGAGCTCCGCTGGCTGCGCGGCTGTTTATATAGGCCTCGCTGGAGGTTGACTCTACCCGTCCGGGTCCCTGATTGGCGGGAACGCCTGTTTACTTTCACGTCGGACCGCGCGGTGTATTTGCCTCAAACACTGGAGTTGCGTGTGGTCTCATCTCCAACCATGAAGCGTGCGAGGGAACGCCTGTTTACTTTCACGTCGGACCGCGCGGTGTATTGAAGCGTGCGAGGGAACGCCTGTTTACTTTCACGTCGGACCGCGCGGTGTATTTGCCTCAAACACTGGAGTTGCGTGTGGTCTCATCTCCAACCATGAAGCGTGCGAAGGTTGTGGTGGTGTGTGTTCATACCACCACATGAGTATCATTGACTTGATACTCTTACAGGGATGTGCGTGATAGGGGCTCCCCAGGCCCCTAGTCCCGCTCGAGCTGTAAGCGGCCCATAGACGATCAATTTTATTGTCAATATAATTGACAATGATGAATATTGACCATTTAATTGATCGTCTGTGGGCTTGATCGACGACCATCAATTAATTGACTTAGTGGTCAAAAAAAATTCATCAATATGTTGAGTCAATGGTATTGACAATTAAATTGATCGTCTATGGGCCGCTTTAAGGCCTTATTTCCCTCTTGTTTAGGGCCCGGGTAACATTCCTTGAGGACAGTGGCCCCACTGCAGGCAACGACCCTGATTTGCCACGTCAGCGTTTTCACGCCAACTGCTGCGTCACCACAGGGTTCGAAACCATAGAACGTAAGCGTTCTGTACACTCGGCCACTGCAAATACATAACTACTAAAAATAAACAAATTGAATTCGCGCACTTGAAAACAGAATACAAATGAATTTAAGGGATGCATTTCAAGATTTCATTTTTTTCATCCGATTCGTTTGAAATTTGGCCAGTGCATGTATATGTTGAAAGTAAACTTTTTTACTCGTGTAACTTTTTCGATTTAGGCCTTATTTTTTTAAAAAAAATACGATAAATTAATTTTTTCGTTACTTTTCTATGGATATTTTAAAAGAATAGAAATTATTGAGTTTTTATGCTAGAACTAAACTAAAGACAGTTTTAGAATCCTTGGAGCATTTCTAACAAAATTACGATAGCAAATTATCCATTTGTAACTTTTCGTTTTTTTTATATGCGATATTTGATCACTAACTAGCGTATACACTAATTTTGGGTTTTGACCTTGAAAATTTTTTTGTACTATTTGGCGGTTTGAACTGTAGTATAATTAGCAATTTATGTTATTGAATGCTGTTTTCATTTTTATTTCGATAAACGCCATGTATAAGTTCATATTCACACTGTGAACTGTAATTTACAAGAAAAAAAATTTTCTATAAAAATTATGAACTTTTATATTTGTAGTCTGATTCTCTTGAAATTTGACTCTAATATGTAATTTTTGAAAAGAAATACAATTTCTGCTATTCATTTTTTTGATTCAGGCCTTAGTATTTTAGAATAATTGGACATATTAGTTTTTTAGTTTATTTTTATTGATATTTCAAAGGAATAGAAGTCATTGAGTTTTTATGCTAGAACAAAACCAAAGACAGTTTTAGAATTCTTGGAACATTTGGAACAAAAATACGGTAGCAAATTTTGTATTTCCCGTTTTTTTTAGATTTTTGGTCCCCTTTCACCCCCCTGAGGGTGTACCGAGTTTGTTTAGTGTCCGTAGCGCCGTAAAATTTTAGGACCGAATTTGGCACCACCTAAGGGTCCTTTTTCAACAAAAACATAAAAAATGCTCATCGGACCGACAAATGCCTGAAGTGCCCTCCTTAACGTGCCTTTGGACATTTCTTCAATACATTTCTTCAATAAATTTCTCCAATACATTTCTTCAATACATTTCTTCAATATATTTCTTCAATATAAAAAAAATAAGAGGAATCGAGACATAAAATGCTTCACAAGGTAAATTCGTGTTGATAGTATCAGTTGTGCGTTCATACAGTACGTAGGGAAAATTTTCTTTTTGCTCCATCGGTCTGAACCATCGACCACGACAGAAGAAACAAGGCGGTGACCAGTCTTTTTTTCGTCGACCGTGTGGCAATGGTGACGTCATGGCAACGAACCAATAGCAGCGCTCATATTACAGCTGACAACACTGCTATCCCCAAATCTGGAACCCCTATTAACCTAACGACATGTCGCAATGTTGACGTCATTAGGTTCATTTGAAATAAATCCATTCTATTGGCTAGCCGAACAAAAGATGTATTTCCAACATGGAAATGACTCTACCTTGCTTCCTCTACCGTGCTGTCGACGGGCACAGACAGAAGTGCTTGATACGCGTATCTGTTGCACGGGTTCACTACGTCACAGGCATAAATAAGATTTTTAAAATGCAAGTTCTATAACGATATATAAATTGGTCTTATGTTCATTGGTAAAAAATGAACGTGCTAAAAATTTAAAATGCAATGAAAGATTTGTTTTGAATTACACTCTATGATTTTTTCAAGTAAACAGAAGAAAGTATTTTATATCACCCACGTAATTCACTGTTTTAACAGCTTTATTGGCCAGTATTGGAATTTGTATTTTTTTCGGCACGCTTGCTGCACTTGACGCGTATCGTATGCTTTCGATGACGTTCCTGCATAAATTTTTCTATTCAATTACATTTTAAATTAATTAACATTTTAAATTAACAAATTCACTGCCAGTAATTATACAGTTCATTTATTATTTACTTCATTAGTAAATAATTATAATAATAATATTAATAATATGTAATACATTTAATAATAATTAATAGTTTAATGCATAATATCCAATAGTTTAATGCATATTAACTAATAGTTCATTTATTATTAGTGTGAAGGCAATAGGGTAGAGATAACAATGGAGAACTGCGGCGTTTACTGGTAGCGATGTTGTACAGGACGGGGTGCGGACCAAATGCGCGGGCCCTAATGAGCTCACCGCTTATAAGACCTCTGAGGTGCTCAGGATAGGGGGGCGTGCTCGCTCGCACATTTCCTCCCCCCTTTAACCGGATAGGTATTCAATTATAAATAAAAAAATAATATTCGGGCGGATAAAAACAAAAATTTTAATTTCAAACACCAAATCCGCCTCACATGCGTGTAATACTCAAAGGTAATTCTGTTAACTCGGAAATACACTGGTACATAATTGAACCGTGGTTCTTCACCCTTAAAAGATCAACACGAATAAATTTGGTCAAATTTAGTAACAGTACTTAGCTCAATAATTATCAATAATACTTGGCAACACAAGCAAGAAGTACCAGGGCGCTGAAGCGATATAACATAATGCCCTTATCCTCAACATGAAAAGAAATAGAACACTAGCTGCTACAAGAAAACAACAGCACAACTATTGAACTTACAATGCACTTACTTACGTCAACAAGACACAGCAAAGGGAAGTAAATGAAACGCCAGATAATCTCATTAAAACAACCAATGGTCCAAACGAATAATTTCGACAACCAATTTCGCTTCTTTTGCAATTAGAAGTTATGACTTGTCGCAACAACGTATTTTAAATGACAAACAATTTAGACATCAGGTAATCACATGGATAATTTCAGAAAAGTGACCACCGTAAACACCTCTACAGAAAACATTACCAAATTGTTTGAACATCGTTGCTTGACTTTTGCAAAATCGCGCATAAACATAAGTATTATAACTAAACAAAGCAAACAAAATAAACCTAGGGATTATAAGATTATAGTAACTCCAAGCAAAACACGAGTTCTTCGGCAAGGCAATTTCGGAAAATTTTATAATGAACAACGCTATTACCTCGTAGGTAACGAAAAATAATTCAGAAAAGATAATGAAACTAGACGGACATCAAATTAAAGAATCATTAAAGTTTTCACCAAAAGAAAAGATTGACGTTAGATAATGATTACAAATCGTCGTATGCGTTTCCGTAGACTTCAGAATAGAAGTTAGATAATGTTATAGCCAAACATCGCACAAATTAGAACGGAACTTTTCCACTATTAGTAAAACAACCAATCGGAATAAACAGAGTGCCGTAGACTCGTAAAACTTAATTCTATCGGTAACATAATGATATAGAACGTGGAGTAAGATAAAAGAAAATACGTAACAAAATCGAACACACGCTAGTTTAGAACATCAAGTATGAATATGAAAATCGGGTTTCGCACCCTGCAAAAATAAAAGGATAATCACTAAACCGTTTCAAATTATCGTAATGTAAGCGTAATAAAATGTAAACAAAGTCCATAATTTTTGAACGACAATGAATTTATAATTACCTACTTTCAAGTTTCTAAATATACTTAAACCACGTTGGTAACACAACGAACATGGTAAAGTAACATCGTAGAAAATAAACACTCTTTTTCATTAATCATGCTTTTCCTCTTTTCAAGTTGAGTTATTTTTGTATGTAAAGTCAATGGTTCACCGTATCAATAGTTCACCGTTGTTCTCCTTCCCTTTCACGAAGGTGAATTATCCCTAGTAGTATGGGTAAACTGCGCGTGGAGCTCAAGTTGTTGACTGCGCGCGTAACTTAATTTGTCGTCAAGGCCGCCTCATTTGTTGACAGGCGCTCTGCCGCCAGGCCTAGCACACATATCGTACATTGCGTGAACCCACGCAATGCCCGTGCACCCACGCGAAGCTGAAATCGGAACGAAAACAAGAACGATTAGCATGACCAATTAGAAATAAAAATAAATACAATTTTAACAATCCTGAAAGCTAACACACAAGCATAAAAGTATACGTAAAGTGAACTGCAGCTTGATAATGAACTGTAAAAAAATATTTTCAAGTTAATCGTATAAAATTTAAACAAATGTTGCTCGTCTACTAGAATAGCTTTTAAGTAAGAGCTGCATTTAGACTTTCGTTCGGGGAGTTTCCATTCAATGAAAGATATTAACCAATTTAGTCGTTATGCTGATGATCAAGCATTCCAATCAAAAACAAAAAATAATTCTAATTTCGCTGTAGCGTCGAGATCGACCGCCTCACGTGATGAACTGCAATATCAGCGATTGCATTTGGCAATCGAAGAATTCGCTCACCATTTAAAGTGTCAATTCAGCGACAACGCCCAAGAGATTTCACGCCTAGAGTTGCATGTGCACAAAAAGATTTAAATATGTGCAAAGTCGTCAATTATTGCATCAGATCCCAACAATCACGTGCGGCTTTAACACAAGAACATACGAAAAATTTTATGCTGTGATTGTTAAACTTTCATACTGTAAACGGTTATTTTACATTTCACATATCGCGTTACGTTAATGCCTTAATCAAAAAGTTAAATACTAAAGCGTATGCGAGGTTAACATGAAGCATAAGCAAACACAACAAAAAGACACAATTGAATACATAAGAACATACTTTTTACGGTACGTACACGAAAATTTGTCGATGTAAAAATCAATATTGACGTTAAACACTCTAAATTTTAATCGCTCAATCAGTTGTAAATTATCCCGTAGAAACTTTGGGAGACTTGACGATAAATTTTGCATTCTTTTACGTCTGATTAATTTCAAATTACACAGCATAAAACTTAACTGATTATGAAATTCGAGTAGGCTTGCAAAATGACTGTATGACGCACTGGATCGTAAACGTGCTCAAAAAACATTAAAAACAGCCACTCTCGGTTAACAAATAGCTAAGAAATAAATCAAATTTTGATTTACTTTTAATTAGTTTCCACTATTAAATTATTCGTCAATTGTTCAAAACACATCTAATTCATGACTATTCACCAGTCATATTCATAGCCACGCTGTCGTATATCAGCTGTCAACTACGGCGCCTCACTGTCTGGCGTATGTATCGCCTTGGTAGAGTTCATTGCCTTGTTGGTACAGCATGAGCTACTCGCGGCCTTGAGCCAATGCAAAAAGAATAAGCTACTCACTCATACTGCACATGAAATTATGCGTGCTGCTCTGCACACTCTGCACACTCTACACTCTATTACTCGTTACTCTGAACTAATTACCAGACCACCACGTGTGGTTAATTGATGGGCGTCTATCGCCTCTCATTAGTATTCTCGTATGGTACTTCTGTTCGCCAGCACAATGACAACCGTAATCTGCAATGCTAAACTCTGACCGTCATGGTATCAATGGTATTATTTCCACCACATGAAATTATGGACTAAAGTCAGAGTCCCATCGAAAATCAACGGTAACAGCTTCTCCTAAAGCTTATCCACTTGTCTGCGCGCATTACTTTAATACTATTCCTCAACAGTATTACTCGATCTCTCTGGTAAATTTAACTGGTAACCTTAAACCATTTACCAGATATATCCACAGCCTTGTCGGTATCTTTTACCTCTCTGGGGTTACATCTCTCGGTTTACCTCCCTGGGTTTACCTCTCTGGGTTTACCATTTACGTACACTAGAAGAGTCTTTCTCTTCTTTATTTTCATTCACTCACGGACACTAACTCTGCCCCGGTCTCTGCTCTCTTTGCTCTCTATTTTTCTCACATATTTTTCTTTCATACTCAGAGCAATGACATCGGGTATGTATCATCAGAACATCCACTATTATTCACTCCACTTGGAAGAGTATCTTTACTTCTTCCTACTCTTATTTATCTTATTTACTAAAGATCATATTAATTACCACAGTATATTTCATCATTATTTCATCATTTCAATGCATTGTACTACTTGTAGATCATCTTTCAATCAATTCCTGTAAGCGCTACAACGCCAAAGCATGTTTCATCATTATTTTCTCATCATTATTTCATATTTCATCGTTATTATTTCTCGCTAGGTTTCATCCTCAGCCTGTTCTGTACTAGTCGGAAACTATCTCTCAATTCCTGTTCTCTCAATACAGCGAATTGTTCTCTCAATAAAAGATCCCTTGATCCGTAGTCTCTCGAACTCTACTTATACTCTAACGCTTGAACGTTGATTTTTACAAAGGTCTTCAGCATTACCTTTGGGCAAATTGGAACGCACTTCCCCCCTGCAACATCCTACCAGACGCATCCAGCGAAAATACTCAAATTTGATTTTTAAAAATGACAAAAAAAATGTCCAAGACATAGTTACCCCAAAAATGTCCTTCCTGCCCCAAAACAAGCAGGTATTACTTGTAAAGAACATGGTTTGCAACTGACCGCTTCGTTCAAATTACAGGTAGCATTACATGACCTACATGTTGCACAGGCTACAGAAGGCAAGGATACTTATCTCTCTGTCGCCAATATATCCACGCTAGAAAAAAACTGTGGTAGTCATTGTACTAGTTCTCAGTGCGCTGGTTACTGAAATTTCAGGCACAGTTATATTACTAGTTTAGTGTCTAGGTATTACACAAATAACATCACTGCTCAACTGAGTTTAACGGTTGCTCAAGCGTAAATTTACACAACTAAAACAATACAATATTACTTGAAACACTTATAGCAACACTTCGAGAAAATAGCGCCACTCACTTTAAAAAAACAGCTCTCTTAACATCTTAAAAACAGCTCATGTCTAGGGGTTATTGAACACACTGCTTACACTCTGTAAATGCAGCCTTTGTTTGGCCTTGAAAAAAATTCTACCTCTGCTGCTGCACGCTGTCTGCCGTCTGCCTCACGTACAATGAATATCTAGGCTGCAACGGGACTGTAACAATTATAACAATTAATTGTTGCTGCGTTACTCATCTTAAATTGTAGGTTTAGTTGTCGTTGTCGCGCGATGTCGTGATCTCCGCAGTCGTTATAGGCGATGCACCGTTACTGCTTCGTCCGCAGCACGAAGATAACGTAGCTGTAGTCGGCTGAACCACCTCGTAGATGTAGTTTTAGGTCTGTAGCCGCCCTTTCCGTAGATCTTTGAAGCTTTTTGTCTGTAGATGCTGTCCTTATAATCGATTTCCCGTTGCTCTGACTGTCTCTGCAGATCCTCTTCTTAGATGTTACAATTCTTGTCGTCACCAGACGATCTTCACGGTAGTTCTCTTGATTTCTCTGTAGTTATCTCCGCCGTGTTGATTTGCTGAAATCACTGGATCTTCTTCTCAAACTTCTGTAGGTTTCTCGTCGAATACTATATCTTCTTCACTTCTCTATTATACCTTCTTAAATTCTAAATTATATCTTCTTAACTTCGTGGGTCCGTCAACTCTCTGGCCACCAATGTGAAGGCCAAAGGGTAGAGATAACAATGGAGAACTGCGACGCTTACTGGTAGCGATGTTGTACAGGACGGGGTTCGGACCAAATGCGCGGGCCCTAATGAGCTCACCGCTTATAAGACTTCTGAGGTGCTTAGGGTAGGGGGGCGTGCTCGCTCGCACATTAGTTCATTTTCTAAAACGTGCTAAATAAAAATGGAACCTGGTGCAGTATTATTTCGTGACCATGACCAAAGGCCGAATTTTTGTAAAACTCCGGTCGCCGTAGCAGCGCAGCTGGCAGCGTAAGTTCTGTAAGTCAACTTGGCTACGTTTGGCGCCCAGTTCTCGCAGAAGGCCTCGACTTTGTCTGTTTCAAAATAGTGTTTCATTTTGAAGAAATATACAACAAAAAGTGAACCGAACGAAAATTTTATATCGTAAATTTAAATTCGAGTGAAAAAAATATTAAGTTTCTAAAATGTTTTCTTATTTTTTATTTTGCACGCGTCTAGAACTTTTTTCTTTATTGGTCGATGTCAGTAAAAATTTTTTAATTGTTTAATTTACAAACTTATGCATTTCCTATTTAATAATTAATGTGTGCACTTTTTGTATGGAAACGCACTATACAAAAATTGTAGGTTTCCGTACGGTGGCGAAATGGCTCATGGATTAATTCCAAGTATGAAGATTTTTTTTTACAAATTTTCGTTATTGCCCATGGAACTTGTTAATTCAAGCATGTAATTCTTACGATTATAATAAACCCGATCTCGGCAAACTTGAGTTCAGCGAGATGTACGATCAGTTTAAACGTTGAAAAATTGAAACATTAAAAAATCAGCAGCCTTAGAAGTAAATTGGTAAAATTTAGAAGTGAAACCCACGCTTCGGATTCTACAAAGGACTCACTTTTTATATCTACTCGTTAATCCTATTGAGTTCAGTAACTTCTGTAACATCTTACGGCAATCGTGTCCAAAGATACATGAATACTGTTACATTTAATCCTTACAGACTTCTTTTTCATTAATAGAGTATAATATCATTACAACCACCTTTATAAGCCTGGCCCTAACATCACATTGTCACCGCTACCTGCCGCTTGACCGTGAACTTCAATGAATACACCAGGGCACAAGAACACATCAGGGCACAAGAACACATCAGGGCACAAGAACACATCAGGGCACAAGAACACATCAGGGCACGAGAACACATCAGGGCACAAGAACACATCAGGGCACAAGAACACATCAGGGCACAAGAACACATCAGGGCACAAGAACACATCAGGGCACAATAACAAACCAGGGCACAATAACACATCAGGGGATATATACTCGAGCTATATATAGAAAGACACTCGGATGGTAAAAATTATTTATAGAACACTTATAATAAGATGACTCATTCACAAGAGCTCGTTAAAATAATATAATAGCATGAAATAATAAACAGGGATGACTAAGTTACCATTAGATAAAATAATAAAAAAAGGACAATGTTTACCGAATTAGGTGTGAATAATCTACGGTTTTTTCTTCCAGGATTTAACTAAGTACCCAATTTACATATTGTTTTTGTTTACTGCATTAGCGCCTGAAGTGCGGTGGGTTAAACTGAAGTTCAATATCCAACTCAAATTAAAGATATTTTAAGAGATCGATTTCGAATATAACAAAGATTAAATATATCGTGATTTTGTTCAGTTTTCATTGAGTATTTTTGAATATTGTGTTATTGACTTTTGATCGGTCAGCAGCATAATGAAAATCCCCTCATTGACCACCGGTGGGTCTCGTTACACCTAAAGTGTTAATAAACACGGAATTCTTAATTTATTCGTGGCATTCTATGCTATTTAAAATGAGGATGGTATAATTTTTAGCATTGGTGTTAATATATAGATATATATGTATATATATATATATTTAAATATGTATATAAATATATATATAAATACTGATAAAAATATTCCAAAATATTCGTAAATTCCTTGTTCTTTCTGATCAAACAAAAAATTCCTATTATTAAACGCCTTTAACTCACTCTATGTGTTAAAGAAAATCAGAGATGGGCAATAAATAGTATTTTATATACAGATTAAGATACAGATATTCATTTTAGATATTTATTTATTTAAGATACAGATAGTGTCTTAAGATACTATGTTAGATACTTTCTGAAGAGTATCTCTTATTGTATCTTAGATACCTTTTTCACAAGTATCTAGTATCTTAAAGATACTTCCTAAGATACAATCTAACATACATTTGTTAACGTTCTGTGAAGCCGACATAAGCACACACCGAAACATCGACAGGGTAGGGAATGCTGAATGCCTAAAAGTTCAAACATGCTCTGCTATGGTGGCGTTGGCAGGTTAAATTTGAGCGGTGCTCGCTGAAAGGGTTTTATAATAGTAAAAATAAACTTGTGGAACAGCCCGTACTAGTTTTCCAGTACTGCTCATCACAGTCTCACTGACAGAAAATAGTGGCAAATAAATGGAAGTATATACCCCGGTACGCAAAGTAATTAGGTAATATACATTTAGTCACAGTCAGTTATATCTTATGTGTGAACACAAACAGAATGTGGAGCTAATTCTTAGCAACCAACAGCATGCATCACAGCTGACATCTAGGCAGCTAAACACAGGAGCTTCATAGGTGTCACAGCGCACTGGGCGTGTGCGTGGTATTTAGAATAATAACACTTGCGAATCCTCACAAAAATTAAAGAGCAGTCCGTGTATATGAAATTACGTAGGAAAATATCTAAACCTTCTTTATACAGCTTCATTTCAACTGATACCACTTTAGGTGAGTTTGATTCTAATTTAGTATAATTTACATTGAGATGTTTAGCCATTGCAATGCAAAATGAATGTGGCTTACCTTATTTGCTGGTACTTCATTGATATTTTCAGGTAAACATCATTATGTTCCAACGCGAAAAGTTGCAGTTCTAGCGTGCAGAAGGTTTTCTGACTCACACACGTAGGAAATAATAGCAGGGGTCTTAAATGAAAGTCAGTTAGAAGTTGGTCTGGATTACAAAAAAAGTGTTGCAACTGTAACCGACAATCTGTCAAACTTCGTTATAAAGCGTTCAAGGTGTTCAATGTAAAAATACCAAATGAAAGTGACATGTGTGATGATGAAGATGATGTGGCACCAGAATATGGATTGATGCTAATGATCAAGAACAAGAGAATTTAGCGTTTGTAGAACTTGAAGAAGATTCATCAAGCGGATCTGATGGCGGTGTCATTCATTTCTCTAACCATATACGTTGTGCTAGTCATACTCTGATTTTGATTTGGCCTGCTGATGTAGAAAAAATGATGAAGACATCTCCCATTTTTTTCAAGATGAACCAGACAACAATGGGTAAATGCTCTGCACTTTGGGCAGTCTCCGAAAAACCAAAATCCTCAAAAAGTAGCTGCTGTGCTTGGCCGGCAACTACGCTACCCTGGTGTGACGAGGCGGAATTCCTTGTTTGACAGCCTCAAAATCGTTGTTGATTCAAGAGGTAAAATAAATGATGTCATGATATCGTTAAAATAACCCCAGTTTAAATAATCTGAGCTTTATTTTCTTTCGGAATATTATGAAGTTTTCGCTCCAATTCCTGCAGCAATTGATCGTTTGCATGGAGAAAAGACTTGCTTTTACGGTGATCTCATTTTGACACTGCTAACCACCTGCGCCAAAATACAACGCATCAGGGAAGAGGGTAATCAGCCAATGTTGCAGTCAGTTACTGAAGGGCTAAAGCATTGATTTCATACTGCTTTGCTCTTAATTCTCTAGCAAACGATGCAATTATGGCGTCTGTGTCTCATCCCTTTTTCAAGCTGCATTGGTCAACATTGGCAGAAAATATCAGCGGAGAGAACACACAAGTAAAAGAGATTTATCAAACATTGCGAATTACATAGTAGTGAGCCAACATCTGAAGTCACCCTGGATAAAGAAGAAAGCGACAAGGACACTTTCTTCAATTTCACTGAAATACGGACAAGAAGCCATTTATGTGCAGCTGAAGTTATAAATTTCAACTACTTTCCAAGTAACTCGATCGCAAGGCTGGCGAAGCACGACATAGTGCAAAAGGTTTTCATCAGGTACAACACACCTCTCTCTTCTTCAGCGCCAGTCGAACGTTTATTCTCGATCGAAGGTATGATACATTCTCCAAGGAGAAATACATTCTCTGACATCACTATTATAAAGGAGCCGCGTCCGTCCGTCCCTCCGTCCGTCCCTCTTGATTATGGTATCCAGAATACACAATTGGCTTATTTTTACAAACAGAAATTTTACATGGAGTTTTCTCTGTTGAAATTCATCATGTCGCTTTGATATTTTCAATTGATAATGCGAAAAGAAATGTTTTAAATTCGTTTGACCAGCAACCGGGTTACCACTTGGTATAAGGCCCAAGATTTTGGAACTTGAGTTATTGTTTTCGAAATTGTGATTTTCTTAAAAAGCTTCGAAGAGATAATAGACGACATTTCAGAATATGATTTCGGTAAAAGAGGCCACCATGGATAGAAATGTGTCCAACCGCATGCGAGAAGTAGTGTATATGATGGGTATTTTCTTCCCACAATTTATAGAGCATTCATTTGTTCGTTACTTTCTTGATTTATGGCATTAGAGTTTCAGGTTACTTTGAATCCGTCATGATTTATTTAATTAGAAAGTTATCGGTAACGTACCGCTGCCACCAGAGGCACAAGCCTCGAATTTAATAAGATATGAATTAATTAAGGAGTGAGAACAAAACGTGAACTATTATTTTCTGGTAGCGGCCGAGTTTCAGGGCACGCGTTTCCACGGGGCGAATTCAAGAGCGAGAGGAAAGAGGGACAATCAGATTCATAAAGATTAATACTTATATTTGGGATGCAAATCACGGATCGGCGTGAACACGGCGAGAGTTAAACCTTTACAAACAGCACCCGTGGGTCAACCCACACGTAATGACGCACTCAGGAGACAAATAGTGACAACCGCCAACAAGAACCGACAACTCGAGCTCGGATGAATATTTCGCATATACTCAATCGCGGTCTCGCCGGGTGTTTAGCAGACACCCAACTCAATCCCATGAGCGTTTACAGACACTCGACTCGATCCAATGAGTGTTTTACAGACACTCAACTCGATCCAATAAGTGTTTTGCAGACACTCGACGCGATCCAATGAGTGTTTTACAGACACTCGACTCGATCCACCAATACAACAATTTGAGCAGACGACAACAGCCTGCTCAGACATATACAAACTTGTTCGAATCCTGAACTTAACCTTCAGACCATCTCTCCCAGACTCTACTTAACGCCAATGTTCGGCCTCAGATAGTTCCCTCCCGTCCGTGGGCTCGCACCTCCCCAAAAAGGAGGGTGCGGTTGGGGGGAAGAGGGGTAAGTTTTGGGGAGATGGGGTGCAGGGGTATGCTTTGGTGGGAGGCCCAGCTTTCTCCGACCATGACGTATTCAGCAATTGCTCCCACGCTCTGTCCCTCGTCCGAGCGACCGAAGCCGGCAGTCGTGTTTATATTTCTCTAATAACTTATAGGGCCCTGACAAATTTATGTGGCCGGCTCTACGAGCCCTGCGTCGTCTTTATGACTGTGTAACCGCCGCAGCCAAGCGCATCAAATTTATCCCAGCTAATGTGGTAGGCTCGGCTCCGATTCGAGTTTTATTTATGGCAAGAATATTTTATGATATCATCCTACGAGAGCTTGTCCTCTACCTCGTACTTCCCACTCGGCAAATGTAAAATAGGGGATGAATCTGATTTCATACGGTAGCAAGACTTCGACAGAAAGAAAAACGTCGAAGACGATCAGAGGAACAACTCGAAATGGCAAGACGAAGCAATGCTGCTCGCCAGCGAGAAGCAAGAGCTAATTTGACCCTTGACCGCGTTTGGAAATTCTACGGAATAATGCAGAGCAACACCGAGTAGCTAGAGAGAGCTAAATACATGAAAGAAGAGAGGAAATTCTTCGGCATAACGCTGGACAACATCGAGTGGCACGAGAGAATTTAATTAAAGAAAGAAGGGGTGAAATGCTTCAGACTAATGCCTAACAGCATCGAATTGCACAACCGAATTTAACTTAAGAAAGAAGGGATGAAAGTCTTCCGATTAATGCCGACCAGCACGTGTGCACTAGTTATGTTTAAAAATTTAGTGTTCTTCAACGGTAAAAACATTTAATGATTCTGTACTACTGAACTGTTCTTTTCTCGGTCTCATGATCAATTAAATGGAATATAATCAAACTCCTTAATTTATACCTCAATGTTGCCCACAGCCTCTCGAGCATACCAATATTTTATGTGAGGTTACCAAAGGTATGCATTAACATTTATGTGAGGTTATTAAGAGTATTTATTAATGTTTATGTGAGGTTACCAAAGGTATGCATTAACATTTATGTGAGGTTATTAAGAGTATTTATTAACGTTTATGTGAGGTTACCAAAGGTATGCATTAACATTTATGTGAGCTTATTAAGAGTATTTATTAACGTTTATGTGAGGTTACCAAAGATATGCATTAACATTTATGTGAGGTTATTAAGAGTATTTATTAACGTTTATGTGAGGTTACCAAAGATATGCATTAACATTTATGTGAGGTTATTAAGAGTATTTATTAACGTTTATGTGAGCTTACCAAAGATATGCGTTAACATTTATGTGAGGTTATTAAGAGTATTTATTAACGTTTATGTGAGGTTACCAAAGGTATGCATTAACATTTATGTGAGGTTACCAAAGGTTTGCATTAACATTTATGTGAGGTTACCAAAGGTATGCATTAACATTTATGGGAGGTTACCAAAGGTATGCATTAACATTTGTGTGTGGTTATTAAGAGTATTTATTAACGTTTATGTGAGGTTACCAAAGGTATGCATTAACATTTATGTGAGGTTACCAAAGGTATGCATTAACATTTATGTGAGGTTACCAAAGGTATGCATTAACATTTATGGGAGGTTACCAAAGGTATGCATTAACATTTATGTGAGGTTATTAAAAGTATGTATTAACATTTATGTGAGGTTACCAAAGGTATGCATTAACGTTTATGTGAGGTTACCAAAGGTATGCATTAACATTTATGTGAGGTTACCAAAGGTATGCATTAACGTTTATGTGAGGTTACCAAAGGTATGTATTAACATTTATGTGAGGTTATTAAGAGTATGTATTAACGTTTATGTGAGGTTACCAAAGGTATGCATTAACATTTATGTGAGGTTACCAAAGGTATGCATTAACATTTATGTGAGGTTACCAAAGGTATGTATTAACATTTATGTGAGGTTATTAAGAGTATGTATTAACGTTTATGTGAGGTTACCAAAGGTATGCATTAACATTTATGTGAGGTTACCAAAGGTATGCATTAACATTTATGTGAGGTTACCAAAGGTATGCATTAACATTTATGTGAGGTTACCAAAGGTATGCATTAACATTTATGTGAGGTTACCAAAGGTATGCATTAACATTTATGTGAGGTTACCAAAGGTATGCATTAACATTTATGGGAGGTTACCAAAGGTATGCATTAACATTTATGTGAGGTTATTAAAAGTATGTATTAACGTTTATGTGAGGTTACCAAAGGTATGCATTAACGTTTATGTGAGGTTACCAAAGGTATGTATTAACATTTATGTGAGGTTACCAAAGGTATGCATTAACGTTTATGTGAGGTTACCAAAGGTATGTATTAACATTTATGTGAGGTTATTAAGAGTATGTATTAACGTTTATGTGAGGTTACCAAAGGTATGCATTAACATTTATGTGAGGTTACCAAAGGTATGCATTAACATTTATGTGAGGTTACCATAGGTTTGCATTAACATTTATGTGAGGTTACCAAAGGTATGTATTAACATTTATGTGAGGTTATTAAGAGTATGTATTAACGTTTATGTGAGGTTACCAAAGGTATGCATTAACATTTATGTGAGGTTACCAAAGGTATGCATTAACGTTTATGTGAGGTTACCAAAGGTATGCATTAACATTTATGTGAGGTTACCAAAGGTATGTATTAACGTTTATGTGAGGTTACCAAAGGTATGTATTAACATTTATGTGAGGTTATTAAGAGTATGTATTAACGTTTATGTGAGGTTACCAAAGGTATGCATTAACATTTATTTGAGGTTACCAAAGGTATGCATTAACGTTTATGTGAGGTTACCAAAGGTATGTATTAACATTTATGTGAGGTTACCAAAGGTATGTATTAACATTTATGTGAGGTTATTAAGAGTATGTATTAACGTTTATGTGAGGTTACCAAAGGTATGCATTAACATTTATGTGAGGTTACCAAAGGTATGTATTAACATTTATGTGAGGTTACCAAAGGTATGTATTAACATTTATGTGAGGTTATTAAGAGTATGTATTAACGTTTATGTGAGGTTACCAAAGGTATGCATTAACATTTATGTGAGGTTACCAAAGGTATGTATTAACGTTTATGTGAGGTTACCAAAGGTATGTATTAACATTTATGTGAGGTTATTAAGAGTATGTATTAACGTTTATGTGAGGTTACCAAAGGTATGCATTAACATTTATGTGAGGTTACCAAAGGTATGCATTAACGTTTTTGTGAGGTTACCAAAGGTATGTATTAACATTTATGTGAGGTTACCAAAGGTATGTATTAACATTTATGTGAGGTTATTAAGAGTATGTATTAACGTTTATGTGAGGTTACCAAAGGTATGCATTAACATTTATGTGAGGTTACCAAAGGTATGCATTAACGTTTATGTGAGGTTACCAAAGGTATGCATTAACATTTATGTGAGGTTACCAAAGGTATGCATTAACATTTATGTGAGGTTACCAAAGGTATGCATTAACATTTGTGAGGTTATTAAGAGTATGCATTAACATTTATGTGAGGTTACCAAAGGTATGCATTAACATTTATGTGAGGTTACCAAAGGTATGCATTAACGTTTATGTGAGGTTACCAAAGGTATGTATTAACATTTATGTGAGGTTACCAAAGGTATGTATTAACATTTATGTGAGGTTATTAAGAGTATGTATTAACGTTTATGTGAGGTTACCAAAGGTATGCATTAACATTTATGTGAGGTTACCAAAGGTATGCATTAACATTTATGTGAGGTTATTAAGAGTATGTATTAACGTTTATGTGAGGTTACTAAAGGTATGTATTAACATTTATGTGAGGTTACCAAAGGTATGCATTAACATTTATGTGAGGTTACCAAAGGTTTATATTAACATTTATGTGAGGTTACCAAAGGTTTATATTAACATTTCGCCCATCCTGAAAACTAAATGGAAGTACATTTTGTATCTGTATCTTGTACCTGTATCTTTAAGATAGATTTTTTGGAAAGTATCTTGTATCAGTATCTTGAAGATACATTTCAGTTGGGGTATATCTGTCTCTAAGATACATTTTTATGCATGTAACTGTATCTGTCTCTCAGATGCACTTTGGAGTATCTTCGCCCATAGCTGCAGAAAATGAAAAAAACTCCACCTTTGTAATAAATTTTTTTGACAAATATTGCAGGTTTGCTGGTGCAAAATTTTCAACGAAATTCTATGAACAGATGCGTTTTCTAAAATCTCCGCTGTAATATTTATTGATGGACAGAATTTCATCCATCTGCTAGATATTTATTAATGGCCCAAATTCATTTATTAAATCCCTTACGATCTTCACCAGAAAATAACATGTGAAAATATTTTAAAATCTCTGGTCTTTGCTGTTCAAAAAAATAATTTCGAAAACTAAACGCAATAAACGTACTCTACGTTTTATAGAAAATGGAAAAACTCAATTTTTTATTCAAATTTTTACTTGAAAATATAGAATGTTAGCTAGAGCACAATTTTCAATTAAATTCTGAGAACTGATGCGTTTTCTGAAATCTGGGCTTGAATATTTATTGATGGGCAGAATTTCATCTATCTGCTGTATATTTATTTCTTAGCCTAAATTTTTCCCTAGGATATTTTCCTGATAATAAATAGGAAAAGTATTAAAAAAAAAATTTCTATTCATGTTCAAGCGAAATTATTTCTGTCACTTAACGCGTTAAACGCACTCGATGTATCATAGAAAATTATGAAAGTCAATTTTTTGATTAAAAATTTCCTTGAAAAAGACAGAAAATTTCCTTTAACACTTTTGATGACTTTCATTGATGACTTTCCACTATCGAGTCTAGAATCTCTTGACCCTGATAGAGAGACGCACAACACGAACGAGTGCGATAAAATGTTGATGGGGTTGTACTAAATCTGAGAAAAATCGCGTAAAATGTCAAATTTCCATAATTTTTTATTTCAAAAATAAAACACCAAATAATTGTAAGGAAATCATTCGAATTTCATGTTATAAATGAAAACCTGACTCAAATAAGAAAAATGGAAGAAAAATATTTATATTTCAACAAGTTACCTCAAGGAAATAAGTTTTTATGGATGAATATGAACCTAACAACATTGGAATGACTCAACTTCGGACGCACTGAATGTTTCTTAAGTGCGCATAAACAACTATCTTCTACGATGTCCTATCTCCGGTGCATCTATATACCCATGACTGAGTATATTTTATTGAAACCATCCTGGCAGATCGCGCCGATGGTAACGTGCCGAGGCGCCTTGATATATAAATTGGATCAATTTCTACTTTAGCATTTTTTGCACCGACTCTGGAACTTTTAAGGTCGCCATAAAGGCATTCTAATTCTCTCGACCAAGTATAACCCCGAAAACTGAATTTCACCTTAGAATTAGGGAGTGAATTAACTAAAATATCATTTCATCATCCGCTCCAGGAGATGATATGCAATTCTTTCAGCTGTTGGTAAAGCTTCTGCGTCCAGCCAAAAATCTCTAATATATCCAATTTTTATTGATAATATTTTACTCCGCATATTTTACATGAAAGTTTTCTCTTTTTTAATTAAGAACAATTTCGCTAACTTAGCAGTAGCACAATATACTGACATAAGGCATCTAGTGCATTCCAATAATTTACCCCTAAAACTTTAATTTTCCCCACTGATCATCGCTTGTTAAGGTTTCGAAACGAAAACTCATCTTTGGTACAATTTATGGTACAGTATTCAACACAGTGTTTGGCCTTATTTTACAACAAATTATTTATAAACAACGATTATTAAGAACTGATGAATTGAGTTCACACGAACTCTACACACTAGCATGCCATTGCTCAGTGAACGAGGGAGTCTCCTTGTATGATAAAGTATGCAAATATTCGTTCAAAAGACTGAAAAATTCTTAAATTACCATTTTGACTGCGGCAGGTTAAACTGAAGTTTATTATTTAATTCAAATTTAAATTAAGTTGTAAACAATGTTGAATATACCAGACATTAACTGAATCCGGTTTCCATTCAGTTTCGATTGATAATTATAAAAAATTGAGTTTGCGACTGCTGGTTGGTGGCTCACGTCGCAGTCAAAGTGTTAACATTTGCAGACACCGAACGGAAGAAATAGTACATTTGGAATTACTTGGCGATAACACGACTTTTTATTTCGTTCGTCTTGCAAATTTGTTCACAGTTAAAATAATATAAATATCCTCAAATGCTCGAAAATAATGTCATGGCATACGGTTGGTGCTCGGACACTGTCCTACTTCGAGCAAGTAAACAAAGTTAATAAAACAGCACAAATTTATGCAACTGAAAAATGGAAAAAACAATTAACTCAACGCGCCACAGTGCGCGAGGGCAAGAAACCCAGATTTTATTAAAACACCAGTTCTATTAAAATATTAAAGATATTGAACATTCATTAAAATCCCGTATATTAACACGTTCACCGCGTTTGCGCGGGTTATGATGGTTGGTTTGGATAGGTTATGAATAGCAGAAGAGGGAAATCAACTTAATTGTTCAGGTACATATTTATCCTTCCTAAGAAGTATGAAAAACAAATTACACGAGTCACTTCATCTCGTGGGATGGCAACTATTTCTCATTCATTCATTGCGATACGTGAATTAGCAATTTACCTATTGGTACACATATGGCCCAATTAATACTTGGGGAACATGTTAAGACCATGTCAAAGTTTGTCAATTTTGTTATATCGGCAGATGGATACATGGAAAATTTTGAGCATGTTAATCCAAGGGTACTGGCATCATCGGAATTATTTATATAGCACGCTACAACACAGCGCTTCTAAAGATGGAACTACGCAGCAGTCGACAGTGTTTCATTGTTTTCAAGTAAAATAATACCATACAATGGCAATAATATCAGGACGGTATAAAAGATATTTGATCTGAAATGCGAACATTTTGGTAAGCAAATTTCGAACATACTAAGATATTTATAAGGAAGAAATTGTTTTAACTTATATCTCAGTTCTATACGTACATCGTCTGCAACAAAAATGCAATCACAGCACCGATAGGCAAGCAAGGTGCACCCTCACAGGATTGACTTCTCTGCTCAAAATCTTAAATTTTAACACATTGACTGCGACGCGAACTACCGTCGGTCACTGAGGGAGTTTTCATAATGCTGCTCACCGACCAGTAGTCACAAACTCAATTCCCATAAATAGTTAATGAAAATTAAATACAGGCACGGTCCAGTTAATGTTGGTTACTTTCAAAATTGATTCCTAAAATTGACTTCAAATTTGAGTCGAATTTTACACTTCAGTTTTACCAGCCGCAGTCAAAGTGCTAAGAACTTCGGTCAAGAAATTGTACACAACGCTCTTTACGTTAGCCCTCCTGCTCCTCTACGGAAGGGAAGCACAAATGCTCATTTGTACGTTGATAATTATATCCGAATGACTAGGATTCCACGTGTTATCCAGAATATTTAAATCTATTCTTCTTACTTATGCTAGCGTAGTTTAAGTTACCTCTTGATTCACTGCATAGTCACGCACGCACCATTACATAGATCAAGGATTAGGGTTGAAATACATGACACATTTGTCGTACGTCTGGAAGAGAAAATTTTCCGATTTCATTAATCTTTCACGTACTCGCATGGCATTAAAGAACTAAGAATATATATATTTTCCATGCATTACAAGCCTTTCAGCGTAATGTATGTAGAAGAGAAAGAATAACTGACTAATTTCATGTTTCATTCTTCAAGACTAGAATTGCTTGAATTCGAATTTGATGCAAACACGCCAAGGCTTGAGTCTCGTGCTCAACGACATCAGAAGAGAGGAAGGTTAATACAACCTTCAACACCTGTAAAATTAAGAGGCATCGTAAGCAATTTTCTGCCGTGCAAATACCTAGCAGAAATTAGGAATATTAACAGAATAAAGGTAAATATATTTTCCCACTAATAAGTGAACCAATAAATACGGTCAGGAAAAAAATGTACAAGGAGCTCGCGAGACTCGAACTCAGGACTATAAATTACCGCGCCAGCACACTATCGATTGCGCTATCGATCACCCTAAAAAGTTGATCGAAGCCCAATGAAAGCAATGCTTTATCGGTTGGGAAAGATAGGAAAAAAAAAGAATTTGACAAAACTTATGAAATAACTCACAACAAATTCCGTTAGCCAGAGTTACAGACTTCACAATAGCTGCTTCTGATGGACCCATGACTGCTAGAGAGGTCAGTATATATAATAATGAAACCCCGTTAGGAGCGCTACGTTCCCTAAAGTACGCTTCATGGGAACGCTAAGGAAACTCTAAGCTCTTTTGGGAACTCTAAGCGCTTTAGGGAGCCCTAGATGCTTTATGAAACGTTTCAGAGAACCCTGAACTCTTATGGGAACGCTAAAGTACGATTTAAAAATCATTGTACCACGCAAGGTTAGAGTATAGGTAAATTTAAGCCACCCTGAATACATAAAGGTATTCCCAAGCGAAGAAAAAAAGGATGCTTTATTCCATTCAATCAAGCCTGATACATATAACCTTGTACATTGGTTTTTCAAATGCCTCATAACTACACCATGACGGTGGCCTCGAGTCAAGCCGGTACCCATTTCTGGGTTGAGTGGGGTATTGTGCTTGAGTTTTCCCTCATACCCAACGGGGAAAATCGCCGCGCAGCGCCGCGATTAGAACCCTCGACATCTTCTCGGAAGGACGCGTTCTTAAATACTCGGCTACGGAAGGCTCCATTGGGGATGGAATTAAGAAAACGGCCAATTCATGTACAAGGCGTGTCCCCGTTCTGTGTACGCATAATTCTATGCGCTTAAAAACAGCAAGATGGAAAAAGTCCATAAAAAAGATAAAATATGACGAAAGTTATGGGTGCTGTAGAAACAAGCAGCAGTGAACTGAAAAAAGATCGTCCGACACAAACAAAAAAATTTCCATTTCAGTAAAAAGATGTGTTCTCTGATCAGCTCGGAACCTATTGCTCTGGTCAACTCAGAATTCATCAGATGCGAGCAGCGAGAAAAGTTGAAAAATTATCATGGAAATTAAATTTTTTCAGAGTGTTTTTTTTTTCTCAAAGTGACCCGCAAAGAACATGCGTGCCCACACGAGGAGATGTATGCTTCCATAGACATACTAAGACGTGTGTATACATGTACTACTGAGCTATTCATGTTAGCGTTAAGCCTTATAGTACAGTCCGCCTATGTACACAAGGTATATACACACATATATATATAGTCTCCGACGCTATCATTTGTAAACATGCATATTCCTGCACCTTAACTGTACTTAGAACTTAAACATTCACTTTGGTATCTTGCTCTTTGTTTAGGAATACTAAAATGCATTACTTTGTACATATGTATACATTGTATATTAACACAGCAGCATCTTTCATTAAGTAGACATTTTGCCGTACGAGACATGACTAGCGCTTCATACGAGATATTTACACTTATAACTACCTCTAAAGTCATTCACTACTAATTCACAAAATTAGTGGATGAGCACAAACTATGAAATTATGTTCTGGTCAAGTTGACAAGGTCATAATGGTACAAAATTAAATAAATAAGATAAATTAACTAAGTCGATATCTAGGATGAAAATATGATGGTTAAACAAATCGAAAGTAGTAGTATTAGTGGCAGCAGCAGAAGGAACAACCTAATCAAAAAAATTTACAATTTGCCGCACATAGTAATTAATCCAATAATACGGATACCCGTCAAAAATTACCTTCTATGACATCTACCTTCACAACTATAAAGTTGTCTGTCTCTCGTGGACTTACGATGTAATTACAGCCCACTGAATCAAGCACGACACAAATGGTCATCATTTCAGGAGTTCAGCTCTCGCAGACACAAGTACGCCACACAACTCACCATTGCAGCGCTCATATTTCACTCGGTAGTTTACTAACTTTTCCACCGGGGCATCTATGATTTCGGCCGCCCAATTGTAGCCTCAGCACAGGGCGGCTATAATCACACATGCTCCAACGAAAAAGTTCGACTGGGGTATTGGGACAAGCGGGGGACATGTCAAGCGAACGTGAGGGATATTTATCTCATTGAGTTCGTATCCTGGATACCCGATATCCAACCAGAGCGCCTTGAAGCTAATTTGGGACAAGCGACGACGTGAACGTGAGGGATATTTTTCTCATTGAGCTCGTATTCTGGATGCCCGATATACAACCAAGCGAGCCTGAGCAATTAATTTGTCCAGGAACTCCATTAGATATGAATTATTTTTGCGGTCTGGTATTGAACCCTCACAACCAGTTTTCTCTTTTGCATTTGTGAACGATCGTCTCGCAGTGATGCAGTGGCTAATAAATCCACATTTGTTCCCAGAAATGAAATCACTTCTTGCAAAATATCGTACTGAACTAAATTACAAAAAAGACGTCAACAATGTAGGGATTATAAGATTGCACAAATGAAAAGCCCTTCAAGAAAAGAATTGAACTCGGGATGATAAAATTGAGAAACGCAAACATGAGGAAGAAAGTTCCTATATTACAGAAGGTGTAAGTTTAACGCAAAATGAGAGCAGAGCGTTACCGGCACAAAAGCAGTCGGTATGGAAGGATGTTGATAGATTGAAGATGCAAAGGCAATAAAACAAAAGAAGATGCGAGATGCTCTGGCTGGAAATTGTGTGAGGATCGACAGGGTCGGTTGGATCGTACAAGTGCGAGTAGACATCGCCGCAACGGTGGGGTCTAAAGGAGGCAGTTGCACCCAAAGAGGAAGTAGGAGAAGCGACTAAATTGTCTTTCACACACATGTGTGCAGTTGGGAATAAGAAGAAGTTAACGTATCACTGATACGGAGAAGTTAATTGAAAGGAAGAAAGGTGACGTATCACTGATACGGAGGAGGCAGTTCAGAGCAAGTAGGTTACGTATACGGAGGGGAGAAGTTCACGTATCACTGATACAGAGAAGGTAGTTTCAGAAGAAGAAGAAGGTGACGTATGATAATACGGCAGGGGCAGTTCAGAGCTAGGTGACGTACCACTGATGCGGAGGAAGCAGACAGGAAAAAACATAGGCTTTGTGATACTACCAGAGAAATAGTTGGAAGGTTAGTCATAACTGCCAGAGTGTGGACTAACATCACAAGACTAAAACTCAGAATTACTCAGAAACTAAAACTCGAGAGATTAGATGAATGACCGGTGAATTACGTGGCGATGAATTTATAAAAGAAGAGGTGAATCACAGAGAGAAGAACAATGAATGTATCAGTGATAAAAGAAGGGTGGGTGAGTGACAAAAAGACGACGAATCGCAGACAAAGTGGCATTAGATCACTGGTAATTCGGCTGTCCAGGAGGGGGAGGCGGGGGGCCGTGAGAGGGGGGAGGAGGGGGAGGCTGGTGGGGGTGAGACGGGGGCTGGTGGGAAGACTCTCCCCCCTGCATGTCCCCCAGCCAGGAGTCCGGGGAGGGGGGGAAGTCGGGGTAGCCGGGGTTGCTGGCGTTCGAGCTGAGGTCGCTGCCGGGGCCGGCGCTCCCCCCGTTGACGGTTGCCAGCATGGGGGGCAGACCCAGCCCTGCAGCCAGCAGGCCGCCTGCGCCACGCAACGGGGGAGTTGAAAATGCAATTATAATTCTTCGTCAAATTTTAGTTTTTCATTTTCGAAATGAAATTATCATGCGAAATGAAATTTTTATTCTTCATACAATTGTATTTTTTCATTTTCGAAATAACACTATTATTCAGAATGAAATTATCATTCTTCTTCAAATTGTAATTTTTCATTTTCGAATGGAATTATCATTCAAATTAAAGAACATTTCTTTTTCAGACGACCATTATTATCATCGTCTATCATTCGAAATGGAATGAAATTCGGAATGTAATCTTTCTTGAATAGCCGCCATCAAAACAGAGCGCAGCCACCGCGTCTCTCAAGGATCACTTCCTAGCAGAAATTTATTGGGTTAGCCAAAAAGTTCGTTCGTTTTTTTAAAGTCACATTTCCGACTTGCTAAAGATTATTTTCTATTCTTATTCTGTAAATCGTGTATTCGGCAGAGCGAGCGTGTTTAACTTCGAAGTAGAGAAAATCTAACATTTTTGCTAACATTCGAGTCCTTGAAAGTATTATATTTTTTAGAGTTCTTTTTTCGAATAGAACCATCAATCCAAAGGTTTACAGGGAACAGCTAGAAATGTTAAGTGAAGCTCTTCATCAGAAGCGGCCTGAATTGGTCAATCGTTTAGGGGTTGTTTTTCACGACAACGCGGGGCCACACACCGCTCTGACTACTCGGGAGAAGTTGCTGCATCTTGGATGTAAGGTTTGGCCTCCATATTCCCCAGATTTGGCTCCCAGTGATTTGCATCTGTTTCGGTCGTTGCAAAATTCATTGAATAAGAAAAGGTTTGATTCTGATGAAAACGAGACAAGTTCCTCGGATATTCTGCACTAATAAAGAATCTAGTTCTTAAAAAACTACCTAACAGAAGGTCACACATTCCCCTACCAACCAAGTCACACAGTCACCTACCCTCCAAGTCACACAGTCACCCACTAACCAAGTCACTCAGTTACCCACTAACCAAGTCACACAGCCACCCACCCACTAAGTCACACAGTCACCCATCAACCAAGTCACAGTCACCCACCCACCAAGTCACACAGTCACCCACCCACCAAGTCACGAAGTCACCTACCCTCCTAGTCACACAGTCACCCACTAACCAAGTCACACAGTCACCCACCCACCAAGTCACACAGTCACCCACCCACCAAGTCACACAGTCACCCACCCACCAAGTTACACAGTCACCCACCCACCAAGTCACACAGTCACCCACCCACCAAGTCACACAGTCACCCATCAACCAAGTCACACAGTCACCCACCCACCAAGTCACACAGTCACCCATCAACCAAGTCACGCAGTCACCCATCAACCAAGTCACACAGTCACCCACCCACCAAGTCACACAGTCACCCACCCACCAAGTCACACAGTCACCCACCCACCAAGTCACACAGTCACCCACCCACCAATACACACAGTCACCCAACAAATCACACAGTCACCCACCCACCAAGTCACACAGTCACCCACCCACCAAGTCATACAGTCACCCCCACCAAGTCACACAGTCACCCACCCACCAAGTCACACAGTTACCCACCCACCAAGTCATACAATCACCCACCCACCAAGTCACACAGTCACCCACCAACCAAGTTACACAGTCACCCACCCACTAAGTCACACAGTCACTCACCCACCAAGTCACACAGTCACCCACCCACCAAGTCACACAGTCACGCACCCACCAAGTCACACAGTCACCCACCTACCAAGTCACACAGTCACCCACCCACCAAGTCACACAGTCACCCACCCACCAAGTCACACAGTCACCCACCCACCAAGTCACACAGTCATCCACCCACCAAGTCACACAGTCACTCACCAACCAAATTACACATTCACCCACCCACCAAGTCACACAGTCACCCACCCACCTAGTCACACTGTCACTCACCCACCAAGTCACACAGTCACCCACCCACCAAGTCACACAGTCACCCACCCACCAAGTCACACAGTCACCCAACAACCAAGTCACACAGTCACCCACCCACCAAGTCACGCAGTCACCCACCCACCAAGTCACACAGTCACCCACCCACTAAGTCACACAGTCACCCACCCACCAAGTCACACAGTCACTCACCAACCAAGTCACACAGTCACCCACCCACCAAGTCACACAGTCACCCACCCACCAAGTCACACAGTCACCCAGACTCACTCATGGTGTTCTGGTATGGGTTGAGGTGGTCGGCGAAGGAAGCGAAGAGGAGTGGGTGAGGGGGAGCTGGGGGAGCCCCGGGGGAGTGGGTGCCTCCCCCACCGCTCCCGGCACCCATGTATGGGGGAGTGCCCGCACCTGTAAAGCACCCAAAAATTGTACACCTGCCTCAATTGGCTGCGATGCTGCTCTGGGGTAGGCTAAAATTCAAATGGAAGAAAAACAGCGTAGAAAATAGTTGACAATGCATATAAATGCAAGTTGAAAATAGTTGACAATGCATATAAATGCAAGTTGAAAATAGTTGACAATGCATATAAATGCAAGTTGAAAATAGTTGACAATGCATATAAATGCAAGTTGAAAATAGTTGACAATGCATATAAATGCAAGTTGAAAATAGTTGCCAATGCATATAAATGCAAGTTGAAAATAGTTGACGATGCATATAAATGCAAGTTGAAAATAGTTGACAATGCATATAAATGCAAGTTGAAAATAGTTGACAATGCATATAAATGCAAGTTGAAAATAGTTAACGATGCATATAAATGCAAGTTGAAAATAGTTGACAATGCATATAAATGCAAGTTGAAAATAGTTGACAATGCATATAAATGCAAGTAGAAAATAGTTGACAATGCATATAAATGCAAGTTGAAAATAGTTGACAATGCATATAAATGCAAGTTGAAAATAGTTGACAATGCATATAAATGCAAGTTGAAAATAGTTGCCAATGCATATAAATGCAAGTTGAAAATAGTTGACGATGCATATAAATGCAAGTTGAAAATAGTTGACGATGCATATAAATGCATGTTGCAAATAATTGACGATGCATATTAATGCAGGTAAAGAATAGTAAGGGTGACCCGAGCGATGCTAAAAATACAGAGGTAAGTTAGGCTTAGGTCAGAATTATTAGGATCCTAATTAGGATTAGGAGCGTAAAATAGGGTAGGGCATGCTGAGTAATTTAAACAATTTAAACAATTTATTTACCACAGGTGATACAGAGGTAGAATGTTTCTTAAGTCTAGTAAATGGTCAAATTTGAGTATAGCTACCTGTGGGCCCGAGTAAGTTCAGTGACTTCTAGGGCATCCTACCATCAAGGTTAGTCTTAGGAGTACAGTAATGTTTAACCTAATTCACTTAAACTAGAGACGCATTAGACTGATCAATGAGATAATTAACCCGAAATTAGATACTTCATTTCACAATATAGTTCATATGGACTAGATTTAACAGTATATTCGACAAACGATTCAATAACAGACGAAAGATCGGCGAAATTAACCAAGGCAAATTACATTATTAGGACCAGTTATGAAGGGGACGAGGTTTGACTCTGTGATCTTACACGACTAGTAATCTGATAGGAAGTGAGACTCAAGATTTTTTTTGAATACCTTATAAGAATTACTTTCACGGATCTCCGCAGGCATTGAGTTCCAAGTTTTAGTTCCAACGAAGAGGATACTGTGTTGTGACCGAGCCTTTGAGTAATAAGGAAGCATGAATTTACTTCTATTTTTGGTTAAATGGTCGTGATGACCAGTTTGCGCAGTTAATAATTGTTTTAGGCTATTGTCGCCATCATTTGTTATTGTTTTGTAAATGAAATTGCAGATGGAGATTTTGTAGAGATCCGAAAGCTTAAGTATTCGTAAATTTTTGAATGAGTCATTTGTGTGAGCATTATATTCTAGATTCTTTACCGCTCTTATGGTTTTTTTTTGCAGGGTAAAAATTTTGTTGGTTTTATTTTGATCAGTTCCGTGCCATGCTTCTATTCCGTATTGCAAGTATGGTGAAATGAGCGTTCGGTAGAGCATTTGTAAGGCTGTTTCAGGCAGGAAATTTTTAACTTTATTTAGGATTCCGGTAGATTTTGGTAATTTAGAACTAATATGAGCGATGTGCTCTTTAAAGGTTAGATGTTTGCCTATTATGATGCCCAGGAATTTACTTGAGTTGGTTTCTTCGATTTCACCTTCGCCAATTTGAATGCGTGGGAGAGATATATTTTGTCTTGTATGAGAATGTAATATATTTTGTTTTATCGATATTAAGGCTTATTTTATTAGCTTCAAGCCACAATGAAACCTTATGAAGTTCATTATGTATACGCTCCGCCATCCTAACGGGATTTTGGTTTGGAAGGACCGCAGAAAGGGTACTGTCATCGGCAAAAAGTATGAATTTGAAGAATGATGTAGATTTAATGATATCATTGATAAATATTAGAAATAGGAGAGGCCCAAGGACAGATCCTTGTGGAACTCCATGGCTAATTGTCTGTGGGTCTGATTTTGCGTCGTGAATGACAACGTATTGTTTTTCCGATTTGCTAAGTGTGATCTGAACCAATCATGGGCAGCCCCTTGAATGCCAAAACAATGTAGTTTCGAGAGTAATACGTTATGGTCCACACAATCGAATGTTTTTCGAAAGTCAAGAAATACGGAGAAAACAAGCTTTCCTTCATCTATATTAGAATAAAGGTATTGCAAATGATTTAATACAGCTTGTGTCGTAGATTTCTTAGAACGATAATGATATACGGACAGAGGTCCCATATAAACGTATTCTTCTGCAGCTATTTTATGTACGTCTGAGTAAACAAGACGATTTCTATTGGATTATATTCGAATTAATTTCTACCACCTCTTGTATACGAATCTCGTGCTGAATGCTGCAGCGTACGCTACTATTAAAAAAAACAATCTTAAAACTTTGAGAGTACATTGCATATAAATCATAGAAGCAAAGAAATAAAGAATTACCATTAACTAATAAAAGTCACCTATATTACAGGGAGGAAACAGGATCATCTTGTCATTTTACCCGTCTCCGATGCATGTTCTTTTTTAATTAAAACGTCTGGTTTTATAACAACAGCATATCGTCATTTTGCCCGTCTCCGATGCATGGTCTATTTTAATTAAAACGACTGGTTTTATCACAACAGCATCTCGTCATTTTGCCCGTCTCCGATGCATGGTCTATTTTAATTAAAACGACTGGTTTTATCACAACAGCATCTCGTAATTTTGCCCGTCTCCGATGCATGTTCTATTTTAATTAAAACGACTGGTTTTATCACAACAGCATCTCGTCATTTTGCCCGTCTCCGATGCATGTTCTATTTTAATTAAAACGACTGGTTTTATCACAACAGCATCTCGTCATTTTGCCCGTCTCCGATGCATGTTCTATTTTAATTAAAACGACTGGTTTTATAACAACAGCATATCGTCATTTTGTCCGTCTTCGATGCATGTTCTATTTTAATTTAAACGACTGGTTTTATAACAAGAGCACCTCGTCATTTTGCCCGTCTCCGATGCATGTTCTTTTTTAATTAAAACGACCGGTTTTATAACAACAGCACCTCGTCATTTTACCCGTCTCCGATGCATGTTCTATTTTAATTAAAACGACTGGTTTTATCACAACAGCATCTCGTCATTTTGCCCGTCTCCGATGCATGTTCTATTTTAATTAAAACGACTGGTTTTATAACAACAGCATCTCGTCATTTTACCCGTCTCCGATGCATGTGTTCTTTCTATTTTAATTAAAACGACTGGTTTTTCGGTACAGACAGAAGTATAGGGTGCTGACACGGACCATTACCGTGGAGGAAGGGGTGCTGTTGGTGCTGCTGCAGTGCTGCGTGCTGAGGTGCTGAGTGCTGAGGGGCGGGGGGAGGGTGCTGGTGGTGCTGGAGGTGCGGACTCATGGTGGTCTGGCCGGGCTCGAGCTCTGACATGGAGGGCGGGCCGGGGGTGCGGTAGCCCTCGCTCATGTCCAGCAGCATGTCGTCGTCTGCAACACGTGGCTTACTTTAGAATGTCGTCTGCAACACGGCCACCTTACTTTACAATGTCGTCTGCAACACGGTCACCTTACTTTACAATGTCGTTTGCAACACGGTCACCTTACTTTACAATGTCGTCTGCAACACGGCCACTTTACTTTACTATGTCATCTGCAACACGGCCACCTTACTTTACAATGTCGTCTGCAACACGGCCACCTTACTTTACAATGTCGTCTGCAACACGGCCACCTTACTTTACAATGTCGTCTGCAACACGGCCACCTAACTTTTCAATGTCGTCTGCAACACGGCCACCTTACTTTACAATGTCGTCTGCAACACGGCCACCTAACTTTTCAATGTCGTCTGCAACACGGCCACCTAACTTTTCAATGTCGTCTGCAACACGGCCACCTTACTTTACAATGTCGTCTGCAACACGGCCACCTAACTTTTCAATGTCGTCTGCAACACGGCCACCTTACTTTACAATGTCGTCTGCAACACGGCCACCTAACTTTTCAATGTCGTCTGCAACACGGCCACCTTACTTTACAATGTCGTCTGCAACACGGCCACCTTACTTTTTAATGTCGTCTGCAACACGGCCACCTTACTTTACAATGTCGTCTGCAACACGGCCACCTTACTTTTTAATGTCGTCTGCAACACGGCCACCTTACTTTACAATGTCGTCTGCAACACGGCCACCTTACTTTTTAATGTCGTCTGCAACACGGCCACCTTACTTTACAATGTCGTCTGCAACACGGCCACCTTACTTTTTAATGTCGTCTGCAACACGGCCACCTTACTTTACAATGTCGTCTGCAACACGGCCACCTTACTTTTTAATGTCGTCTGCAACACGGCCACCTTACTTTCAACTTCACTGAGTTTCAAGTGAGGTCCGACCCGTAGTTCTGGGTCGGATTAGTTCTAATCTTAGTTTTAATACCTACCTTATTTCCACCTTTTCTACCTTCCTTTCTCCTTTTTTCTGTCATCTGGGGTCTAATACCTACTTTATATCTACCTTCCTTTATTTCTTTTTTCCTATCATCTGGGGCCTAATATCTACTTTATTTTTACTTTCCTTTCTCTCTTTTCTCTTCTACTCAGGTAAAAAGCTGTATAACGTTGGCTAATTTTGAGACCATGCAGGTCTTACTCACAAAGCTAATGTTTTATGAAACATTGCTGCTTTCAATTGATTTTTGAGTCTAATTTTTCTTATTCACGTCCAACACAACAAGGTTCGTGCACCTTGTGCATTTGAGGTACGTACGATGACTTATAATATTGTATACAGAGTGGAATACCCGCGGAAAGGAATAACCCTCCATTCTAATCATCCGTAGATAAGCGTGTAATATATCTATGGTGTTAAATATAATTAAAGTGGATACTCATACACCACAGCTGAAGGCGTCATCGATATTTATTTAACAGCGGTTACACAAAATCGGCGTACTTATTCAATGAAACAAATTCTAAGAGCCGCTAGAGTGAACGTGTGAACGTCCGAGTAAAATCACGAGCACACTCCGCTCGAACGTTCAGTGTGGTCGAAGACGCGAAGATAAAGAAGAGAGAATCTGGGTACCGGTCTAATGACATCCACTTCAAGAGGGGTTAATTTTGTGAGAGATATTTAGGTGCCATCCTGACTATGCCAGGACAGCTATACGTATGCGCTCTAATTTTCATAAAAGGCTATCATCCTCGAAACCATCAGCGTTACTCAACAGTGTTTTGTGCTCTGAAGCTTCGCTGAAACTTTTTACATTGACGCTTTTTTTTACAATGCATGAAAATAAATACCAAAATAATTACAAGCTCGTGGTACATTTGCACGTGAGCTTTTGTGAAGTGCATATACACCCGAGGAGGACTTGCTCTACCAAATTCCAACAGAACTTAGATACACAAAATAACGTTTCATGCCACAACACAGCACTGCACGCACTGCAACAGGCGAGACACCGCACTCAACGATCGCATATTTTTCTCTCTGCCCTACAGACTGATCACGTGGGCTTCTATTATCACAATGGAAAATATTCCTCGCAGAATCATAAATTATCACCATTGATTTACCGACGGGTGAGCTAAAGCTTCAGATGGTAGCTATGCCTAATTAATTGCGGCGTAATCGTCACTGATAAAACTGGTCTTAAAATGGCGTCAAGTCGGAGAATATATATATATATTATATATATATATATAAATATCTATTAGAAATATGAATAAATTAGATTGAATTAGGATTAAACTAGATGTTAATTAAAGCCTCCCTAACCGCAACAAAAGAGTAAAAAAGAGAGGAAGGAAGAAGGCACCAAAAAGTACGGAGTTAAGGGAACGTGGAATCTACGTTCAAGGTGCTTATAAACAGTAAGTTGAAAAAGAAGTTCATGAAACAAAATAAAAATTGAAGAAGAAAGTAGTAGGTGCTGATAAACAGGACAGCAGTGAATCGAAAAAAGATGGTCTGTAACATGAATAAAAACATTTTGCTTCAACAAAAAGAAGGCCTACCTAACTCGTAGCTCGGGACCTCACACATTCCACCTATATTTGTTTTAAATAAAGGTTAAAGTTTCTCCACTAATCTGAGCAGACTAATTTTACCCTTCGAACACGCACGTATAATTCATATATCGAACGGCAAGTGCTCGTAAGAAGAGAATTCTGCAAAATTGAGCAAATAACAAAGTCAAATCCTGTGAATGTTAACATTTTCCGCTCACACAATTTCGTCAACAAAAGGCACTCACATGATATGAACAACTTTCTGTTGATTTTTTATTTATTTTGCATATGTGTAAAATAGGTTCAGAGTTTTCACTCACGGTATGAGTTTTCTGTATTTCCTTGTACACATCACATACTGGTCATAAACAACTTCTGTGTATTTTGTGTATCATTGAAAATGCGTCAGCGCTTTCACTTATACAAACAAGCATCATATGCGAGTTTTCTGTACATCATTGTACTCATCAGTTGTGATCAAAGCAGCTGTTTAGCGACCTGTATCCACCTATATCACATCCATACATATCACCGCTGCATTCGTACAGTGTACACGCTTCACCATGAATTTTTTTTCATCGTTTCTTCTTCGATAAATTTCTTTCTTTGAAACAGCATAGATGATGCTCTTCTTGGAGAAGTGATATATTTTGTTCTAATATTAAGATCTGAATGCGAAATTTTTATATTTCTTTTGCACACCTGCTCTGACTTTTTTATCAACACGCAGGTGCTGATAGCGTCAGAAATTTGCAAATTTGCAGTCATTTGAGAAGATAAATCTGGAAAAACATAAAAACTGATAAGCAGTAGTCAAACTAATTCAAATCATAATAAACACCAAAAGTATCCTTATATGAGAGCGAATTACTGTTGCTGTACCTAAAAATTCTTATATCTTGTTTCATTTACCAAAGAAAGCATTTCACTTACGATATAATTAACAGAGCGTACTTGAGACAAGTTACGCATTTCATGTAAATTTTCTGGTTTTATGTTACAAGTGCCCTTCTTTAGACTCACTCAAATGTGGACACGTCATTGAGTGCAAGTTTATTTAATCCCTCAAATCAACAAACTTAGTTGAATGCCAATTTATAGACTCGTCGATATCTGTTCACGTCGTGTGCCTAGTTATACACTTCCTCAAATCAACACGCTTTGTTGAAAGCCTATTTACAGTATATAATTTATCAAATCTGCACTCGTCGGGCACTTCTTCAAATCATCGCCCGTTGTGGCGTGCCATGGGCGATATTCCCTCAAATCAGCGCCCGTTGTGGCGTGCCATGGGCGATATTCCCTCAAATCAGCGCCCGTTGTGGCGTGCCGTGGAGCGATATTCCCTCAAATCAGCGCCCGTTGTGGCGTGCCATGGGCGATATTCCCTCAATTCAGCGCCCGTTGTGGCGTGCCATGGGCGATATTCCCTCAAATCAGCGCCCGTTGTGGCGTGCCATGGGCGATATTCCCTCAAATCAGCGCCCGTTGTGGCGTGCCATGGGCGATATTCCCTCAAATCAGCGCCCGTTGTGGCGTGCCGTGGAGCGATATTCCCTCAAATCAGCGCCCGTTGTGGCGTGCCATGGGCGATATTCCCTCAAATCAGCGCCCGTTGTGGCGTGCCATGGGCGATATTCCCTCAAATCAGCGCCCGTTGTGGCGTGCCGTGGAGCGATATTCCCTCAAATCAGCGCCCGTTGTGGCGTGCCGTGGAGCGATATTCCCTCAAATCAGCGCCCGTTGTGGCGTGCCATGGGCGATATTCCCTCAAATCAGCGCCCGTTGTGGCGTGCCGTGGAGCGATATTCCCTAAAATCAGCCCCCGTTGTGGCGTGCCATAGGCGATATTCCCTCAAATCAGCGCCCGTTGTGGCGTGCCGTGGAGCGATATTCCCTCAAATCAGCGCCCGTTGTGGCGTGCCGTGGAGCGATATTCCCTCAAATCAGCGCCCGTTGTGGCGTGCCGTGGAGCGATATTCCCTTAAATCAGCGCCCGTTGTGGCGTGCCGTGGAGCGATATTCCCTCAAATCAGCGCCCGTTGTGGCGTGCCATGGGCGATATTCCCTCAAATCAGCGCCCGTTGTGGCGAGCCGTGGAGCGATATTCCCTCAAATCAGCGTCTGTTGTGGCGTGCCATGGGCGATATTCCCTCAAATCAGCGCCCGTTGTGGCCTGCCATGGGCGATATTCCCTCAAATCAGCGCCCGTTTTGGCGTGCCATGAGCGATATTCCCTCAAATCAGCGCCCGTTGTGGCGTGCCGTGGAGCGATATTCCCTCAAATCAGCGCCCGTTGTGGCGTGCCATGGGCGATATTCCCTCAAATCAGCGCCCGTTGTGGCGTGCCGTGGAGCGATATTCATTCAAATCAGCGCCCGTTGTGGCGTGCCGTGGAGCGATATTCCCTCAAATCAGCGCCCGTTGTGGCGTGCCGTGGAGCGATATTCCCTCAAATCAGCGCCCGTTGTGGCGTGCCGTGGAGCGATATTCCCTCAAATCAGCGCCCGTTGTGGCGTGCCATGGGCGATATTCCCTCAAATCAGCGCCCGTTGTGGCGTGTCGTGGAGCGATATTCCCTCAAATCAGCGCCCGTTGTGGCGTGCCGTGGAGCGATATTCCCTCAAATCAGCGCCCGTTGTGGCGTGCCGTGGAGCGATATTCCCTCAAATCAGCGCCCGTTGTGGCGTGCCATGGGCGATATTCCCTCAAATCAGCGCCCTTTGTGGCCTGCCATGGGCGATATTCCCTCAAATCAGCGCCCGTTGTGGCGTGCCATGGGCGATATTCCCTCAAATCAGCGCCCGTTGTGGCGTGCCGTGGAGCGATATTCCCTCAAATCAGCGCCCGTTGTGGCCTGCCATGGGCGATATTCCCTCAAATCAGCGCCCGTTGTGGCCTGCCATGGGCGATATTCCCTCAAATCAGCGCCCGTTGTGGCGTGCCGTGGAGCGGTATTCCCTCAAATCAGCGCCCGTTGTGGCCTGCCATGGGCGATATTCCTTCAAATCAGCGCCCGTTGTGGCCTGCCTTGGGCGGTATTCCCTCAAATCAGCGCCCGTTGTGGCCTGCCATGGGCGATATTCCCTCAAATCAACGCCCGTTGTGGCATGCCGTGGAGCGATATTCCCTCAAATCAGCGCCCGTTCTGGCGTGTCGTGGAGCGATATTCCCTCAAATCAGCGCCCGTTGTGGCGTGCCGTGGAGCGATATTCCCTCAAATCAGCGCCCGTTGTGGCGTGCCATGGGCGATATTACCTCAAACCAGCGCCCGTTGTGGCGTGCCATGGAGCGATATTCCCTCAAATCAGCGCCCGTTGTGGCGTGTCGTGGAGCGATATTCCCTCAAATCAGCGCCCGTTGTGGAGTGCCATGGAGCGATATTCCTTCAAATCAGCGCCCGTTGTAGCGTGCCATGCAGCGATATCCCCTCAAATCAGCGCCCGTTGTGGCGTGCCATGGAGCGATATACCCTCAAATCAGCGCCCGTTGTGGCGTGCCATGCAGCGATATTCCTTCAAATCAGCGCCCGTTGTGGCGTGCCATGCAGCGATATTCCCTCAAATCAGCGCCCGTTGTGGCGTGCCATGCAGCGATATTCCCTCAAATCAGCGCCCGTTGTGGCGTGCCATGGGCGATATTCCCTCGAATCAGCGCCCGTTGTGGCGTGCCATGGAGCGATATCCCCTCAAATTAGCGCCCGTTGTGGCGTGCCGTGGAGCGATATTCCCTCAAATCAGCGCCCGTTCTGGCGTGCCGTGGAGCGATATTCCCTCAAATCAGCGCCCGTTGTGGCGTGCCGTGGAGCGATATTCCCTCAAATCAGCGCCCGTTGTGGCGTGCCATGGGCGATATTCCCTCAAATCAGCGCCCGTTGTGGCGTGCCGTGGAGCGATATTCCCTCAAATCAGCGCCCGTTGTGGCGTGCCGTGGAGCGATATTCCCTCAAATCAGCGCCCGTTGTGGCGTGCCGTGGAGCGATATTCCCTCAAATCAGCGCCCGTTGTGGCGTGCCATGGGCGATATTCCCTCAAATCAGCGTCCGTTGTGGCCTGCCATGGGCGATATTCCCTCAAATCAGCGCCCGTTGTGGCGTGCCATGGACGATATTCCCTCAAATCAGCGCCCGTTGTGGCTTGCCATGGGCGATATTCCCTCAAATCAGCGCCCGTTGTGGCCTGCCATGGGCGATATTCCCTCAAAACAGCGCCCGTTGTGGCGTGCCGTGGAGCGGTATTCCCTCAAATCAGCGCCCGTTGTGGCGTGCCGTGGAGCGATATTCCCTCATATCAGCGCCCGTTGTGGTGTGCCATGGGCGATAGTACCTCAAACCAGCGCCCGTTGTGGCGTGCCATGGAGCGATATTCCCTCAAATCAGCGCCCGTTGTGGCGAGCCATGGAGTGATATTCCCTCAAATCGGCGCCCGTTGTTGCGTGCCATGGGCGATATCCCCTCAAATCAGCGCCCGTTGTGGCGTGTCGTGGAGCGATATTCCTTCAAATCAGCGCCCGTTGTGGCGTGCCATGCAGCGATATCCCCTCAAATCAGCGCCCGTTGTGGCGTGCCATGGAGCGATATCCCCTCAAATCAGCGCCCGTTGTGGCGTGCCATGCAGCGATATTCCTTCAAATCAGCGCCCGTTGTGGCGTGCCATGCAGCGATATTCCCTCAAATCAGCGCCCGTTGTGGCGTGCCATGCAGCGATATTCCCTCAAATCAGCGCCCGTTGTGGCGTGCCATGGGCGATATTCCCTCAAATCAGCGCCCGTTGTGGCGTGCCATGGAGCGATATCCCCTCAAATCAGCGCCCGTTGTGGCGTGCCGTGGAGCGATATTCCCTCAAATCAGCGCCCGTTCTGGCGTGCCGTGGAGCGATATTCCCTCAAATCAGCGCCCGTTGTGGCGTGCCATGGGCGATATTCCCTCAAATCAGCGCCCGTTGTGGCGTGCCATGGAGCGATATTCCCTCAAATCAGCGCCCGTTGTGGCGTGCCATGGGCGATATTCCCTCAAATCAGCGCCCGTTGTGGCGTGCCATGGAGCGATATTCCCTCAAATCAGCGCCCGTTGCCCACCTCACATAAGGCAAAAAAGAAGAGCGGAAGCAGAAGCGGCTGCTGGAGGTGATCTTTGCCACGCCGGACGAGGGGACTGCCACTTATGATGATCATATTGATGATGGTAATGATGATAACACAGGGAGGTATTGATCGCCGGTGTGCTCATGGTTCAAGCGGCTGTGTGTATGTGTGTATGTAGAAGAGATGCTACGCTCGCAGGTATGACTTCTAATGCCTGCATCGTGTGAGGAATGCGGTACGAGTTTGAGTACGAAACTGTATTACTACTGGAGTATATGATCAAGGCAGTGTTTATGAACAGTGTACCACTATTTATGTACAGTGCACCAGTGTTTATGTACAGTGCACCAGTGTTTATGAACAGTGCACCAGTGTTTATGAACAGTGCACCAGTGTTTATGAACAGCTCTCAATTCTTAAAGAGGACTCTCAGCTCGATCCTAAAGCTGCCCAAGCATAGAATTTGCATATTAACACGTTCACTGCCTATTGGGACTCACAAGTACCGCTGGGTAAATTGCTCATTTACGTACCGGTGTAAATGAACAGGTTTGCAATTATTTTAGCTCCTTTTTTAAAGAGATTTGAGCCCAGGAGGTAAAATATCATCGTGCTATTACATATTCACACTTCTTATGAAAGGTACAAGTGTTTTTGAACAATAAAGTAGTTTTTAAACTCGGCTCCTTACAATCTTCTTAACTATAGAGACTGCTGGACGCACATGTGCGTCCAGCGCCAGCGAACGTGATAAGATACCCACTCACTCGTACGTACATTCTTACATACATACATACATACATACATACATACATACATACATATTCGGGTGGTATTAAAATGATTATTTTCCTGACAATAAGTACACGTCTTTTCAACTCCCCGCCACTAACATCATTCAACGACTCTGTTACGACCCTTTCATTTCTGAGTCGCTATTCCTCACAAAACCATTGCAAAAATAATAATAAAAATAATAAAAATACTTTATAACAAAGCGAGACTATGCTATGGGCGACATTTCCTCAGGCCAACTCACAGTCACAACGAATATCCCATCAAAATGCTCTACAAATCCTAAACACTTCGAACATTTCCATCGGAAACTCAGTACGTTGACTGCGGTACGACCCATCGACGGGTCGTGTTCAAGTTTTTCCTGCTGCGAAACGACCATCCACGGATCGTTCGAAAAATTTCATCAATCTTTCAAAATTAAATGTATTTAATTGACCCAGTTCACGTTAGGTATTCATAAAACTTCTGACAACTTTTGACTTTAAATTTGAGTTGAATTGACAACTTTAGTTGAACCCATCGCAGTCCACGTGTTAAAAATGTACATATTCTGATAACGCAAACCGTGTTCCGATATTGCCACCGCGGCCGTGATTGCAGCGCGGGCACACGCGCATTCACGTCTCACGTAGGTACGCGTGGGCGCACGTGCGCTCGCGCAAAAAGACGTCAATTTATTGCAGGGACGCAAGACGAGCATCGACCGTCGGTGTGCATCGGGCCGTGCACGGTCGATGGGGGCATGATGCAGCGATGCGCTGATGCGGGCGGCCAGCATCGTTGTCTCATTACCTGATCACTTCGCGTGTCGCTACGCGCGTCTTCGCACGCACGTCAGTGTGTACGTGCCCGAGTGTACGCGGGTAAACGAGCGCGTCAATGTGTACGTGCACGAGTGCACGCGTGCAAACGAGCGCGTGAATATGTACGTGCACGAGTGTACGCGTGTAAACGAGCGAATGAATTTGGGCGTGAATCTGTAAGTGTATGAGCGTAAAAGAGCGGGTAAATCTACACATGAATCTGCGAATGAATCTGAACATGAACCAACGCGTGTACTCGTGTGCGCGTCTACATCAACAACGAACATGTTCCCTGGACGTACTAATGAAATGTGCGCATATACTGGGCATATGGGCATATACTGGGCATATGGGCATATACTGGGCATATGGGTATATACTGGGCATATGGGCATATACCGGGCGTATGGGCATATTCTGGGCATATACTGGGCATATGGGCATATACTCCATGGGCATATGGGCATATACTGGGCATATGAACACATACTGGGCATATGGGCATATACTGGGCATATGAGCATATACTGGGCATATGGGCATATTCTGGGCATTTAAATAGTGGACTATAAAACTGTAAACTTTGATATCATGCAGATGACAATTATTCACATGTTGAAAAGTATTACCATATTCCCAAACGCTGGTTGCATGTAAAGGATCGCCTGGCATAATTTGACTCGATAGCGCGTCTTGTATGACAGGATATGACTTACGCTAACGAAATGTGTATAGTCACGAGGAAGACAGGGAATGGTGAATAGTGTGAATTATGTATAGTGATGAGAACGACGTGGAATTGCGTATAGTGACGAGAAAGTGACGAGGAAATAGGGAGACTTATAGAGCTGCAGGTGAGACGAGAGAGTTAGTGACAATATAGTCATGCATGCACGACCACCAACACAATTCGGAACTTGTTTTATATCGAGAAATCAAAACAGTTGGTATAATATCAGCCACGAATGATGAAGTGGCAATATTTCAGAGTGCTAAATAACAACGAAACTTTACGAATACCAATGAGGCTTTACGAATACCAATGAGGCTTTACGAATACCAAGGAAGCTTTACGAATACCAAGGAAGCTTTACGAATACCAAGGAAGCTTTACGAATACCAAGGAAGCTTTACGAATACCAATGAGGCTTTACGAATACCAATGAGGCTTTACGAATACCAAGGAAGCTTTACGAATACCAAGGAAGCTTTACGAATACCAATGAGGCTTTACGAATACCAATGAGGCTTTACGAATACCATTGAAGCTTTACGAATACCAAGGAAGCTTTACGAATACCAAGGAAGCTTTACGAATACCAATGAGGCTATACGAATACCAATGAGGCTTTACGAATACCAATGAGGCTTTACGAATACCAAGGAAGCTTTACGAATACCAAGGAAGCTTTACGAATACCAAGGAAGCTTTACGAATACCAATGAGGCTTTACGAATACCATTGAAGCTTTACGAATACCAAGGAAGCTTTACGAATACCAAGGAAGCTTTACGAATACCAAGGAAGCTTTACGAATACCAAGGAAGCTTTACGAATACCAATGAGGCTTTACGAATACCAATGAGGCTTTACGAATACCAAGGAAGCTTTACGAATACCAAGGAAGCTTTACGAATACCAAGGAAGCTTTACGAATACCAAGGAAGCTTTACGAATACCAAGGAAGCTTTACGAATACCAATGAAGCTTTACGAATACCAAGGAAGCTTTACGAATACCAATGAAGCTTTACGAATACCAATGAGGCTTTACGAATACCAATGAAGCTTTACGAATACCAATGAGGCTTTATGAAACAAGGAAACTTTACGAGTCAAATACCGCTGCGTAAGCACCGTGTATCCAGCACGCGCATATACGTGACCCTTATAATGGAGGAGGCAATTCCAAAGAATCATTACGGATGAGCTTCACATGCTCAGGTTGTGTACATATATTTATAATACCTTGCCTGCTCGTACAGGGCACACATACCTGGGAATTAACGGGCCAGTTCACACGGGCCTGGGAACGGACGGATTCATACATCGTGCAGAGCGCAACACAGCGCGCGTTGCAACGCTCGCACGCAACGCGACGTAATCCGGCCATAAATTTGCCGCTTATGCCACTGTGCAGTGCGAGCAGTCCTGCGATTTACGGCGCGCGTCCTGCTTCCCAGCGCCGCTGCGCTCCTGTGTGTAGGTGTGTCGTGTGTGAAGATGTGTCGTGTGTGAAGGTGTGTAGAGTGTGCAGGTGTACAGAGAGTGCGCAGGTGAATAGAGTGCAGGTGTACATCGAATGTACAGGTGTATTCAGTGTACAAGTGTACAGAGAGTGTGCAGGTGTATAGAGCATACAGGTGTAAAGGGTGTATGTGTATAGACTGCTTGTGTAAAGTGTAGGTGGATAAATTGTGTACAGGTGTATTAAGTGTAGGCGTAAAGAGAGTGTAGGGGTATGGAGAGTGTAGGTGTATAGAGAGTGTAGCCGTTTAGAGAGTGTAGATGTATAGAGAGTGTAGGTGTATAGAGAATGTAGGTGTATAGAGAGTGTAGGTGTTTAGAGAGTGTAGGTGTATAGAGAGTGTAGGTGTATAGAGAGTGTAGGTGTATAGAGAGTGTAGGTGTAGAGAGTGTAGGTGTATAGAGAGTGTAGGTGTATAGAGAGTGTAGGTGTATAGAGAGTGTAGGTGTATAGAGAGTGTAGGTGTATAGAGAGTGTAGGTGTTTAGAGATTGTAGGTGTATAGAGAGTGTAGGTGTATAGAGAGTGTAGGTGTATAGAGAGTGTAGGTGTTTAGAGAGGGTAGGTGTATAGAGAGTGTAGGTGTATAGAGAGTGTAGGTGTATAGAGAGTGTAGATGTTTAGAGAGTGTAGGTGTATAGAGAGTGTAGGTGTATAGAGAGTGTAGGTGTTTAGAGAGTGTAGGTGTATAGAGAGTGTAGGTGTATAGAGAGTGTAGGTGTATAGAGAGTGTAGGTGTATAGAGATTGTAGATGTATAGAGAATGTAGGTGTATAGAGAGTTTAGGTGTATAGAGAGTGTAGGTGTATAGAAAGTGTAGGTGTATAGAGAGTGTAGGTGTATAGAGAGTGTAGGTGTATAGAGAATGTAGGTGTATAGAGAGTTTAGGTCTATAGAGAGTGTAGGTGTTTAGAGAGTGTAGGTGTATAGAGAGTGCAGGTGTATAGAGAGTGTAGGTGTTTAGAGAGTGTAGGTGTATAGAGAGTGTAGGTGTTTAGAGAGTGTAGGTGTATAGAGAGTGTAGGTGTATAGAGAGTGTAGGTGTATAGAGAGTGTAAGTGTTTAGAGATTGTAGGTGTATAGAGAGTGTAGGTGTATAGAGAGTGTAGGTGTATAGAGAGTGAAGGTGTTTAGAGAGTGTAGGTGTATAGAGAGTGTAGGTGTATAGAGAATGTAGGTGAATAGAGAGTGTAGGTGTATAGAGAGTGTAGGTGTTCAGAGAGTGTAGGTGTATAGAGAGTGTAGGTGTATAGAGAGTGTAGGTGTATAGAGAGTGTAGGTGTATAGAGAGTGTACAGGAGCACGGAGACCAGCTCAATATCAGACGCTCATTAACTGCTTGCACATTCAATGAGGGAAGCGTTTCCAAAAAACTGAAATTTTTTTCTATTGGACTTACGTCTATGAAAATTTGCAGACTACTAGATCTCCACATTTGTAACAACTTTTGTTTAAGAAAAATTTTTCCCGGGGCATAGAAAATTAATTATTTAAAAAAAAATGATATTTACATATATTATTCATTATTACTTCGGAATTTTCAAAGCTAGAGCAATGCGGTTTGTTGCATTTGAAAGTCAAATTTATGCTCTATCTTATTTACCAGGGAATTTTTTGGTATATTTCATTCAGAATTTATATGAATTTTTTTGTAAAGGTCAGGGCAAAAGTTATACTTTTAGGGTAAAAAAGTCTACGGAAAGCTTTACAGAAAAAACTTTGAAAATCCCCTGATAAATTAGATAGAGCAACCATTTCACTTTCAAATGCAACAAACCGCATTGCTCTAGCTTTGTAAACTTCGGAGTAATAATGACAAACGTCTTGAAAACTTAGTTTCTTTAGAAGACCTATTTTTAAGAAAAAAATGCTTCTCCTCCTACAGTTTTTGAGCTACAGTGATGATTTTGGTATCATTGGATGCAGAAAAACAAGGGCTTTACAATGTATTGAGAAGTTTTTCAAAATTCATTCTTGTTTTAAAGTTATGACGTCATAAATTTGAATTTTCTCGAGAATATTTTGATTTTTTGTCTTTTTAATTTTTTAAATTTTTACATTGGAAATTTGAGGAAAAGCATTCAAGTATTTGGAATGTCAACGTTATTCTGCATCCAATGATACCAAAATCATTGCTGTAGCTCAAAAACTGTCAGAGAAAAATTATTTAGAAACCCCCCCCCCCCCCCAAATGTCGTTTTCTATGATTTCCCATTTTCTTTTCAAGAAAATCGCATTTTTTCATAAATGATAAATGATTCTAAATTGCATTTCCTATTAGTATACCAAATTTCATTGCTCTAAATTCAATGATAAAAAAAATATTCGGATGGGGAATGCTTACCTTGAGGAATATGAATGATGAAATATATATATAATAAATGAAAAAAAAAATTACAATTTGAGCATTTTTTTTTCACGTTTTTCTGCATGCAATGATACCAAAATCATCACTGTAGCTCAAAAACTGTAGGAGGAGAAGCATATAGAAAACCCCCCAAAAATGTCGTTTTCTATGATTTCCCATTTTCTTTTCAAGAAAATCGCATTTTGTCATAGATGATAAATGATTCTAAATTGCATTTCCAATCAGTATACCAAATTTCATTGCTCTAGGTTCAAAAATGGAAAAAAAGGTCCGCAAGGGGGATTTTCTCCCCCTCCCGGGGGAGACGTTAGCTCTGGGATACGTTCCTGATATTTTTACAGACATTCGGGGACATATCTCCAACTCATTTAAAGCAATAAAAAAAAAAATCGGGAGAATCAACTTTTGGACAGCAGATGCCCAAAAAGCTCCCAAAATGCTTCCCTTCAATTGTGCATGACAATTGTGCCCCGTCATGTTAACAGGAAATGACCTTCCTCGTATCAACGAGTTCTCGTACGAGGTTTTATGCTCACGCTCGTCTGAAGGTAATTTGTGTGGTTTTCACGAGTGCATTTAATCTCTCGATCTATCGTTGATAGTGTTCGTCAAGGCTGAATGTTTTTATTTGAAAGTTGTAGGTAATATAAGGTCATGAAAAAATTTACGAAAATGTTTGATTCTCCTTGAACTTTGGTTATTCAAGGAAAGGACGGTTATGCCCTATTAAAAGTTAAGGGAGTAGCATGGTTGATTAAGGGAGACAACGGTGAATTAAAGGAGTATTAAGCGAACCGAGGCCTCTTCCCTTCTGACACTTCCAGGGCGCGACTCATAAGCGCGATGCGAGCAAGTTCTCCCATGGTTCTACCACAGGCCACCTGTTCAGGTGGCCTCTAGGCGAAACGTCTGCCACCTTTCTCGAGAGAAATGACGGTTACCGTCTTTCGCGTCAGTTTTGAAGTTAGTGTTGTGCGTGACACATGTCTGGATCGTGTCTCTATTGTTTAAAACGTTTCAAGTAGTGTTAGAGTGTATATCAGTGCGAGTGTGTATTACGTGAGGGTGTATAGTACGTGAGGGTGTCAGAAGAAACAAGAGATGGAAGAGACGTAGAATGCTGGTCTGTAGAGGCATTATTTCAAGAGCATGAACGGAGCAAGGACCCCACCGCTAGTTTCGCCACCTCGGTCAATTGATATTTATGACGATTCATCGTTGTGGTGGGGCTGGTAGTGAAGGCAAAACCTCAATGTGAGCAATGTAAAAACAACAAAATGTAGAAACCAAACCTGAATTTTCCCTCGTCAGTCTTCAGCAACCATTGAATTGAAGGACGTTCTTGAAGGTGATCGACGATGTGTTCAGATACATATTTGTGTGTGTGTAGGGGGGGGGGGGTGGCGGTGTTGTGTGTGGGTGTGGGAGTAGGTGTGTGGGAGGGGGGTGTGGGGAGGGTTTGTGTATGGGGATAGGTGGGGGAGTGTGTGTATATGAATAGCCGGTGTAATTAAGCTCGGGCAAGGTGAAGATATTTTATTTTCCTTTCTAATTTTTTTGTTATGTATATAGCTACGAGTATATTCTTTCAACGACCCTAGGGTATTGTTGCTATATTCTTTTCAAGGTACATTTATATTGTTCCCTGCAGGCTTTCGCCTCCAAGGCTGCGTACAGCTGATTTCCCATTATTGCGCGTTCAACCGTTGACGCTTCTCAACCAAATATAGCCAGTTGCCCATTAATTACCTTAGTTATTGCGTTGCGAAAACTTCAAGCATAAGTTATACGTCACAAACATGTCCCATTAATGTCAGCTTAATAATGAACACGCACCCTTGAAATTTTCTGCACATTAGTAGGAATGTATTTAATTTACATACTCTGGTACATTTTCATTGTACTATCAACCGTGTTTGCTTATGATGAATTGATTAATCGCGCAAGAACTAAGGTAATTCAAGGGCAAACTGGTTATAATCGGTTTGAGCAGTGTGACGGTTTGAAAGTGTGACTAATGGGAAATCAGCTGTGCGCAGCCGTTTTTTTCAAATTAAATTAAGAGGTGGCCATCCTGGGCCTCTCATGATTCTCCTATGGTGAATAGGAGAAACTGGTCGCGCCTTGGGAGCGCGACGGTAGTGCTCCATGCTGAGCCACGCGTGGCCACCGGTTGGGACAGAGGTGCAGGCGCGCCTATAAAGTGGACACTTCGAAGTTGCCTCATAGGAGACGCATGGATGAAACAACCATGCATATTTGGGAGCGCTCCCAAGAATCACCGATGCCACTCCTATAATTTTTAATAGGGTGGCTTGCATAATTTTGTTTCCATAATATATCATTTGAATTAAGACATTCATTCATTCACTCATTCATTTGCTGGAAATGAAACAGTAACATGATGTATGTAACTGGTTACAGCTTCAATCCATCTTGAACTAACTCTAAGTTAGACACATCAATATACTGAGTCATTATCTGTGTTGCTCCAGAATTTGTTTACCGTCTAATAAGTATCCATATAAACCTCATTTGCTCTACACCCTTGATGTTGTTCGTTGTTAATTACATATTAAATATGTTATTTTATTTCTGAAAATGCATAATATCATGACGTAGATCCATCAAGATAGTTTTATTTTCCAAAGATGGAATATAGTTCATTGAGATAAATGAAGAATACAATTTTGTTTAGCCAAAATCACATCTTTCCCTTCAACAGATTTTCCCTCACATGTATGTCTATATATGCAATGCAAACAAATGGTTTCGTTGTGTGCGCCACACAACATATGCAAGCATGCAGGTATGAGCTACATGTATATTCACTAAATACACGGTGCGTGAGAGAAGCGGAAATTTTTTAAGGCTTTTAGAACAATGAAAAATAAGGAATAAAAAATGTGTTTGGTTCATAAATGATTAACATAAACATTAAACAACCATTTGTGTACAATAACAGAAATGAATCATTCTTGAATAATAATGTCCTCTATATATAGGTGGCCTTGCTCCATTCCGACGCACTCATTCGTCGAGGCTGCCGTGGATATATTGTTCATGACATTGTTGATGACATTGTTCATGGCATTGTTCATGACATTGTTCATGACATTGTTCATGACAATGTTCATGACAATGTTCATGAAAATGTTCATGCCATTGTTCATGACATACGGGGGCTCCTTAAAACGAAGGTGCATCAGTTACATCCTCCCGGGAGCACTCCAGCCTTGAAACAGCGCATCCGAGATGAGGTTGCTGCAATTAATTCCACCAACATGTTCAGAGGCCACCTATAGAGGACATTATTTCAAAAAAAAAACAATTCATTTCGGCTATTGTACACCAAATATTTGCTTATGATGATCATTTATACACCGAATGCATTTTTACACCGTATTTTCCATTGATCTAAGAACCTTAAAAATTTTGGATCTTTTCCAGATAAGCCCCGCCACTTACGCAACACACAATTGTTCACCCACTCGTAACTTTCGAAATAATGCACCTATCGACTTCAAATTACTATCAAACGAAATAATGTTTCAATCTTTTATTCGAGAGTAATTTGAAGTCGATAGGTGCATTATTTCGAAAGTTACGAGTGGGTGAACTTTGTGTTGCATTGGTGGTGGGGCTTATCTGGAAAAGATCCAAAATTTTTTATTTCACTGACGCAACCGGTATAATATATGGACTCCGATGATAAATAATGTAATCACTCAATCAACGATGATGTAATTGAGTTTTTGAATAAAGCAATTTTCCTACAGTACATTGATAATGGTAGCTCAGCGGGCCAAAACCAAGCCAAAAATTACGATCATTTTCAACTCGTACGATTATGGGAAAAATAAAATTTATAGCAATAATATATATAGAGCAGCTAATCTAACGATGAGAAACATCAGAAAAACTCTAAATTCAAAAACAAATTTAGAGCTTTAAATGCAACTATGATCAATCGTAACTATGAATTTTGAGAAATTCAAAATATTTTTTTGCCGCTACATTTTGAATTTTGTGGCATGATTAGAAGAAATCTCATTTCAAACACGGAAATCTTCATGAAAACGACGTGTGTGAATTACTCGCCGAGGTATTCAAGAATGACGAAAAGTTTGTTTAAGAGTTTATGAGTATGGTATTTGAGAATCAATTTAGAAGCTCAACTTGAGTTCTTGAGTTTCTTTTGCTCGCTAGATTAGGACAAGAATTTTATTCAATTTTTTAACCTCGCATTACAAAAACTGGAAAAGCTCTCATCAGCTAAGCGAACTTTTCGCATTTCTGTACAAGTGTTGCGGAGATTTCCGCTGAACTCAATCATGCGGCCACGCCTACTGTGCGGCATGGACCAATCAGGAACCTGAAAATGATACGCTCTCCCCTCACGCAACCTAACTCCGCCTACTTTGGCCGAAACTCCGCCTACTTTGACCAAAGCTCCGCCTACTTCTGAGGCAGCAGCACATGTTATTACCACAACAACCCGCCTGCCTGGGCAGTCCCCGCCCCCTGCTGAATAACTCCGCCCATTTTGAGGGTAACCCTCTCATTTTGGGGAAAAAACCCCCCCCACAGTTTTGGTTATTTTCAAGTCTTGACTCAAGTCGACAAACTGAGCGTTGTGTGTTGAGACTGGGTAGCAACGAAGCTTGGCTTCGATAATTACTAACTTGCCTGAAGCACACGCTTCATTATCTGCCACAAACAAATAATCGACGACTGAGTAATCATCGCGATCAATTAGGTGGATTTTTAAAAGTCATACCTATTTGCAAGATATATCATTTTGCTCGTAAACTTTAAAAATTTCGAATTAAGAGCAAATTAAAATTTATGAAATGATACAAATACATTTAGCCTGACTAACATTTCAGAATGATTAGAGTTTCTCCATGCGTTTCGATGTGCCCTATTTTAAATGCCGCGTCTTTATGAAAGTTGCATCCGCGGCTAAAAATAATACATGTTTAAAAACAATACCTCACGGGAGCCCATTTCAAAGATGCCGCAACTGTTGGTGCATCCATACATCCACACAGCAGCTATTAATTGTGCATCCATGGACGCGAGTTATTTGCTGCTATTAATACACATCCACAAACGTACAGTTGCTGCCATTACACATCCACAAACGTCAGTTGCTGCCATTACACATCCACAAACGTACAGTTGCTACCATTACACATCCACAAACGTACAGTTGCTACCATTACACATCCACAAACGTACAGTTGCTGCCATTACACATCCACAAACGTACAGTTGCTGCCATTACACATCCACAAACGTAGAGTTGCTGCCATTACACATCCACAAACGTACAGTTGCTGCCATTACACATCCACAAACGTACAGTTGCTACCATTACACATCCACAAACGTAGAGTTGCTGCCATTACACATCCACAAACGTCAGTTGCTGCCATTACACATCCACAAACGTACAGTTGCTACCATTACACATCCACAAACGTAGAGTTGCTGCCATTACACATCCACAAACGTACAGTTGCTGCCATTACACATCCACAAACGTACAGTTGCTGCCATTACACATCCACAAACGTAGAGTTGCTGCCATTACACATCCACAAACGTACAGTTGCTGCCATTACACATCCACAAACGTCAGTTGCTGCCATTACACATCCACAAACGTACAGTTGCTGCCATTACACATCCACAAACGTACAGTTGCTGCCATTACACATCCACAAACGTACAGTTGCTGCCATTACACATCCACAAACGTACAGTTGCTGCCATTACACATCCACAAACGTAGAGTTGCTGCCATTACACATCCACAAACGTACAGTTGCTGCCATTACACATCCACAAACGTACAGTTGCTGCCATTACACATCCACAAACGTAGAGTTGCTACCATTACACATCCACAAACGTAGAGTTGCTGCCATTACACATCCACAAACGTACAGTTGCTGCCATTACACATCCACAAACGTACAGTTGCTGCCATTACACATCCACAAACGTACAGTTGCTGCCATTACACATCCACAAACGTAGAGTTGCTGCCATTACACATCCACAAACGTCAGTTGCTGCCATTACACAGTCACATATATATATTGTACGTATAAAATATTAAATATATGTAATATATTATAAATACATATATTCCAGGCACCATCACAGTTGACTGGACTCGCTGAACTATAAAGTTCAGTCAAATACACCACCTTACCTTCTGAGTTCATCAGCAATGTAAACTAATCATACCGCTAGCAGATGTTTTTATACATAAGCATACACATGTTGCAACATATGAGTCGAACTACTCTGTTGTAAACGAATGAATACTTACGCATTTACATTTTAAAAATGACTGTTCTACGAATAAATATTCTGCGATTCCACATTCAAAATGACTATTCAATAATTTTTACGAATCATATTAGGAAGCAAACATTTTCTGTATAATATAGTATTCTACACACAGCAGCCTTGAGTGATCATTTCGTAGCGTGCTGTGAGATGGAATTCCGCGATATTTAAATTCTAAAATGTTACTAACACTCTGATGGTCTATATATTCGTGCACTGACCAATATGCATGCGCGCTACAATTATCATAAAGTCTTCGTTCTAAATCAATATTTAATTTTTCAGTAGCTGTCGCCTCAGAGAGTAAGCTGTTGAATCTAATGAGTATCCTTTTTATAGTAATTCCTTTGATTTATGTTTTACGTAATTTAAAAAGAGCTTAACACTACAGCACTCGATAATAAAACGAATATGCTAAGAATTATTGTGCGCGAAGAGAAAAGTCTGAATATAGATTGGCTATTATGTATTCATATAGTAGTCCATATATATAATTAAATGTGTAAACATATAATAGTCAATATAAATATACAAATAGATGTGTGCAAAGAATTCTTATGCATGAAGAGAAAAGCCTGAATATATATATTGACTATTCTATGATACGTCCATCTGTTCAGAAAACAACCAATAATAATTAGGTGTCTACATAGTCCACCTATATGAGGAGAGGTTTCACAGTACTTTCGCTCCAAGCCCAAGTCCAACATATCACACAAAGCAACACATTCCATACATTTACAGAGCGGACTATACAACTGCTAACTCAGATATTAAATGAAAATTATTCACATGATGAAAAAAAAAACCAACGTGGTAATAAACATGTTCAATAATTGCAAATATGGTGCTAGTAAATATGTTTATTAAAATGTTGGTTCTTCTTTCTATCCTGGGAGTGAGATTCCCAAAGAATAATATAAAGTGATACAAATTCAAACACTGAATTAATTATTTTAGAGTGGTTTTCATTAAAGAAACGGAGCGCATCAGGGATACGCTGACTGCTATAGTATCATGGACAAGATTTTAGGTCTCGCAAGCCAAATTATCCAAATTTTGAGGTAAAATTTCCAAATTTAGCCGTAACTTGAAGTACTCACGCGCATCAAGGTCGACTTCGGAGTCAGCCTTGTCGTCGGGGTCCCTGCCCCCCCTGCTCTCCTTGCCCCCCGCTCGGCTCGCCCCCGGCTTCATGCTTCTGAAATATTGTCCCCACCTCGATCTTCCTGCGTCCTTCTTCAGTCGCTTCTCCTTCGCCCGCCTGTAATGGCGTCGTACAGCTCAGACTATACTTACTTGATAAATTTGTCACCAATATTCGTATTTGAACACCGATACATTTGTTGCTATAATTAATGTAAGCTCATGCGATAGGATCTCGAATATAAATTATAAATAATTTGCAGAGCAGTAATGTAATAACATTCAGCCATACACTGAATGCAGTGACATCAATAAAAATCAATAAAAGCTGATTTCAATCATGAGTTTAGGACCAGTATATATAGATCAATTATTGACAAAATACTACTTTCGTAGACAGACCGAAGAACTTTGCTATAACTAACGTTCTCTGATTTGCATTTACAATGAATGAAATATATTAATAATTTCTGCCTAATCTAATTAATTAGGAAATTATATTCTCAGTAACTATGCTCTCTTCGCCTGGCTATCAAAAATTCAAGAACCTGTCGCATTAAAGTCTAAATGTAGAGAAATTTATCGGTTTCACCTCAGTTAGAGGTTGTCACACGCGATATAGAAGTGTCATTGTGCTTACAGCCAGTCATAGTGACCTTACGTGGTCAGATCATTGAGCAGCAAACGTGGTCAGAACGTGGTCAGATCATTGAGCAGCATAAGCAAGGTTTGTCATAGTGTGCAATTGCAGCTGAGGCCAAACGCATGATCAACAGTACCCTATTAAAAATTAAGGGAGTAGCATGATTGATCAAAGGAGACAGCAGTGAATTAAAGGAGTATTAAGCGAACCGAGGCCTCTTCCCTTCTGACACTTCCAGGGCGCGACTCATAAGCGCGATGAGAGTAAGTTCTCCCATGTTGCTACCAGAGGCCACCTGGGCAGATGGCCTCTAGGTGAGACGCCTGCCATCTTTCTCTAGAGAAATGACGATTGCCATCTTTCGCGTCAGTTTTGAAGTTGGTGTTGTGCGTGACAGATTTCTGGATCGTGTCTCTATTATTTAAAACGTTTCAAGTAGTGTTAGAGTGTATATCAGTGCAAGTGTGTATTACGTGAGGGTGTATAGTACGTGAGGGTGTCAGAAGAAACAAGAGATGGAAGAGACGTAGAATGCTGGTCTGTAGAGGCATTATTTCAAGAGCATGAACGGAGCAAGGACCCCACTGCTAGTTTCACCACCTCGGTCAATTGATATTTATGACGATTCATCGTTGTGGTGGGGCTGGTAGTGAAGGCAAAACCTCAATGTGAGCAATGTAAAAACAACAAAATGTGGAAACCAAACCTGAATTTTCCCTCGTCAGTCTTCAGCAACCTTTGAATTGAAGGACGTTCTTGAAGGTGATCAACGATGTGTTCAGATACATATTTGTGTGTGTGTGTGTAGGGGGGGGGGTTGTGTGTGGGTGTGGGGGTAGGTGTGTGGGAGGGGGGGTGTGGGGAGGGTTTGTGTGTGGGGATAGGTGGGGGAGTGTGTGTATATGAATAGCCGGTGTTAATTAAGCTCGGGCAAGGTAAAGTCATTTTATTTTCCTTTCTAATTTTAGGAATGAAAGATGAAAAATCTGCTGGACGATAATTGTTTTTGTTATATATGTATAGCTACGAGTACATTCTTCTAACGACCCTAGGGTATTGTTGCTATATTCTTTTCAATGTACATTTATATTGTTCCCTGCAGGCTTTCGCCTTCAAGACTGCGTACAGCTGATTTCCCATTATTGCACATTCAACCGTTGACGCTTCTCAACCAAATATAGCCAGTTGTCCATTAATTATACCTTAGTTATTGCGTTGCGAAAACTTCAAGCATAAGTTATACGTCACAAACATGTCCCATTAATGTCAGCTTAATAATGAACACGCACCCTTGAAATTTTCTGCTCATTAGTAGGAATGTATTTAATTTTCATACTCTGGTACATTTTTATTGTGCTATCAACCGTGTTTGCTTATGATGAGTTGATTAATCGCGCAAGAACTAAGATAATTCAAGGGCAAACTGGTTATAATCGGTTTGAGCAGTGTGACGGTGGGAAAGTGTGACTAATGGGAAATCAGCTGTGCGCAGCCGTTTTTTTTAAATTAAATTAAGAGGTGGCCATCCTGGGCCTCTTATGATTCTCCGATGGTGAATAGGAGAAACTGGTCGCGCCTTGGGAGCGCGACGGTAGTGCATGCTCCATGCTGAGCCAGCGTGGCCACCGGTTGGGACAGAGGTGCAGCTAGCTAGGGGCGCCTATAAAGTGGACACTTCGAATCCGAATCAAAGGATAAACATGGATGCAACAACCAAGTAGTAATGCGAGCGCTCCCAGGAATCACCGATGCCACTCCTATAATTTTTAATAGGGTAGTTTTCAACATTATGAAAGGTCCTGGCAGACATGGAACTGCAAAATATAAAGATGGGTTGTCAAAATTCTCTAGGATTGCTTAAAAGAATCTGTTGGGCTGTCCGTCAAGATCGATAGAAGACTATCTCCGAGACAGATTGAGGCACTCACTTATGCCGATTGCAGTCCAATAACCATTAGGCGACATCTGGGGCAAAAGGGTTCGAAAGTAATAAATTCGCCACCCAGGTCTTCCTCTGCTCACGTGCCACAAAGTATACCGTTTAGAGTAGGTCAGGGAGCACTAAACATAGAACGTTAAGTGGAAGAGAATTTTATTTTTTAATGAGAAAAATCAACTTAGACGGTTCCGATGACTCCCAACGTTTCTGGCTTGACAAAGAGTAAAAACTTTTTCTACACGGTACAGCTGCGGAGGTTCCGTTGTGGTGTGAGATGCCTTTTGCTTTGGAGGTGCAATGAAACTTATGATCTAGCGCAAAGACTTCAAACGCGGGAGGATTGTGTTGACATGTTGCAGAGAGCATCCACCACGACGGAGAACACTTGCTTGTGTAGTGATGGATGGTTCTTCCGACAGGATAATGGACCGATCTACAATGCCAGCACGACCAATTGAGTATTTTTCAAAACAATGATGTCTCTTTCTTCCATCAGCCAGTCTGTGTTCTACATTTGAATCCGATGAGCTATGTTTTGACATGGATAAGGAATATCTAGAAATGTGGGCAAAAATTTGAGGCAGCAAATGATCTTCGTGACGCCAACTACACCGCTGATATTAATCTATCCCTAATCATATCAGAAACCCCCACTTCAAGAACGTCTCAAAAATTTGTTGAGTTTATCAACAGAAATGGAGGCATGACTCATTACTAAGTCCTTATTTTGTTAAAATTTATTTTTCGTTGCCAAGAGTTTTTCTACTTTTTATGTATCTCTCTTACATTTCTAATCAGCTTCCAAGTAGCTCAGTTGGTTGAAATTGAAGTTTTTTATTATATTTATACAGAAATTGTTTGCTTCTCCTCACTGTATTTTTACTTCTTATTAAATTTTAGTTAGAATGCTTTCGAAGAATATTTTTAATTCGTTATCTGGTCCTAAACTTATGATCGAAAGTGCATGAAGATGCATCATCCAACTCAAAGTACTTGAATTTAATGTCAAGTTTATGATGGAAGTGATGCCACAATACACATCCTGTAGTGTTGTAAGTATCACGTACGAAATATTTGAGACAGAAATATGAAGGGCTTGTTGCTAAAGTTACCTCGCGACAATTGAAACAAACTTAAGCTCTCGTTGTAAATTTTTGTGATCTCGTTGCAAGACGGCGTAAATTTTCTGGAAATCTGACTCCTGATCTGAAACTAGACCTAAGTACACTGCAAATTCACCGGCATACTCTCACCCGAACTTTACTGCGCTAAGCTACCCTGAATGGCGCTAAACTGCTCTGAAAGGCGTTAAACTGTCTGAACTGCTCTGAACGGTGCTAAACTGCCTTGAACGGCGCTAAACTGCCCTGAACGGCGCTAAAATGCTCTAAACGGCGCCAAACTGCGCTGCTGAGCATAGACCCACCTGTTCTGGAACCAGACCTGGACGACCCGCATGTCCAGCCCCAGGGTCTGCGAGAGCTGCTCCCTAACGTGCCTGGCGGGCTTGGGGCTGTCCTTGTAGGCCTGCTTGAGCTGCTCCAGCTGCCGCGCAGAGATGGTTGTACGGGGCCGTTTGTTTGTCCCGTCGCCGTCTGCGCACACCAAAACCAAACGACTCAGTTTTACGTTCCAGGTTTGTTACGTTCAGGTTACTTATATGAGCTAGCCTGTTATTTTTGAATGAATTACGGTTATCGGTTGCTCGAGTCAAGGAATTTATTTGAACTAACATAATATTTTCAAATAAATTTTGGTTCTTCAGAATCTTAGGCTCGAGTCAAGTTACTTGTATAAATAATGTAGTCAATCTCAAATAAATTGTAGAAATCGATGTCTTAGGATAGGGTAACATTAGAACGTCAATCCGTGTTCATTTCTTGTAACTAGTAACGCATGATCAATTTATCGATTAGTGATATGAAGATTCTTCTTCCTTTGCTTGACAGACTGTGATGGATTCATAAAAATGATTGCAATCAAACTACCGCACGAAATCCTTTCCAATCCTTCCCACGCTGAAAGCGAAACTTCTATTTTAGTAACGAAATTGGGCAGCTTGCATAGTCCGATCAACATTAATTAACTCAGCTAAGTTCTGATTCGCTTTATACCTTCGACGAAAAAATATTACCTCGAGATAATCGTGACCACTTTTTTACCCGCTTTTCGTATGGAAAATGCAATTCGTATCATATATGAACATCGAGTAGATGCTTCAGATTTATCTGATCATTCAACTGTGTAGGTTCAAAGAGAGGACATTCAATTTTATACGATCACAAGATCATTTTTTATTGTCTCAAGCAGAGTAATCGCTTTGGTTTACCGCGGGCAATAATTTTGCAGCATTTGACCACTGCTTTCCAAAACGCAAGCATAGAATACGGCTCTCAGTAGAGCAAACCTGTAAGGCTACCAGTAGAATCAAAATTACTAGTTTGATGGCAGGATATCATCATCAAGTACCACCTACGCTTGATTCCTCGCTCGAAAATTGTCTTAATGGGAGCTAATATTTAATCTTACGCTTTATAATATTGCACTAACTCCTTTGCGTAAACTGGAGTATCATATATTTATCCTTAAAATTGTAGTAGGCTAAAATAATGCATTAGATGTAATTAGAAAAAGGGCGAATTGCCTTTTGTTGCAAAATACAAATACGTAGAAGACTGAATAAGAATATGTAAAGGGAAAAAAGCATGCAGAATTGTCCCTCGACTATCCTCGCATTTCAGAAATTTTTTTCCAAATAGTTATACACTGAAAACTTAATATTTTATCTTGAAAAGGGAACTGAGTAGTAACAGGAAAGTTACGGTGACCCAAGCTAAATTTATCGAAATATTAACATATTTCCGATTACTTTCGTAAATGTTATCGATTAAATATTGTCGATTATTTAGTAAAGAACGGAAATTGCAGGCAATGAGACGACAAACTTAAACTGGGTCGTAAATTTTATTCCAAGGAATACTACAAATATTAGAATATTATTTCAGAGTTTGTCTCACATTGCCATTGCAATCCATAGAAAAAGGATACGAGGATGGTCAAGTTCCAAGAATGATATATTCAGCGAAAATCCACTGAAAAATATGGAGAATGATAATATAAGAGAAAAGATATATAATAAGTATATATCATGCAAAAAATGTACACTCAACGTACATACACACAAACACACATTCGCATAGACATTAAATAACTGAATGACACCCAGGCACTGGATAGAAATAGAATTACATTCGAGGGGGTATTATGAGGGGTAGGGGGGGGGGGGGGTGTAAAGAGGGGGTCAGCACTGCAGGGTGGAGAAAAAAGGGGGGGGGGAGGGGAAACCCTACAGTATGTTATACCTAACACCATACCTCCTATGTATGATAACTCCCCTCACCTAACGAGAAAGTAATTGTGCGGTGTGTTGCAATACTGAATTTTCACTAACTAATAATATACGGGGAATATGTTACCTGTCTTCTATAATTAACCTCTGATTCAATTCTTAGTATAACCCCTCATACTCTCAAGCTTAGTGCCCGTTTACCGCGTGTGGCGAACATGATGTACAAGCCATCAAGCTGTTCACATCCCACAGTGTTCACGCAAAACAGTGCAGAGTCTCTCTTACTCAAGAAGTTCTGTGAAATTATCCGACTGGCTTTTGGCCTCTTCAATTGCATGTATTGAAAGGTTTTCAAGAACCAATTTATCAAGGGATGAATCCATTTAACTTTGATTGTCTATAGTCATAGTCGAAAATAAAACTTATTGAGCTCGAAATAAAAACGTTTGGAGGCAATTGGATATAGAAAACTAGAGGCAAATGGGTAACTAGTTTTCAGATTCGAAATAGGTAACTATATAGTTTTTAGAACCTAATTTTAGAATTTTGAAAAATTGAGGTTCTTCTGAGAGTACATACGTAAACGGGATAACAATGGCCGATCGGTGTAATAACATTACTCGAAAACCATAAGGTAGAAAAATATTGTATTTTTAGAAAGCCCTATTCAAAACCAAGCTTCAGAGCAAGCTCTGCAACTAGACTGAAATTTACACTCATCTCTACCTGTGTGCTTAGATCTCATAGAGGCTAAGTTAGCGTACTGATAATGTAATTTAAAAACAAATTTCACTATTGTAATATTCAGATCAGAGCGCTGAACAAATATCTGACCACCGGGCTCAAAGTTTGGAGAATCTGAAGGTGACGCACTGGGACACTGGCCTTCTTACCCTTAACTCATGCGAAGACAATACGATCCTCTCATATTAGACACTAGTGAATGACGCACATACATCCAAATTCCTAACTCCAATACTCGTTCTTCAACCCTGACGAGTGAAAGACAATAACACGAACAATCGTCACCGTACGATGTACGAACGGGTCTGTATATATAGATAGGCACGAGGACCATGGGTGTCAGCAGCAGTACACGTAGAAGTAGTAGTAGTTATAAGTCTGTGGGGGGAGGGAGCGCTAAGGGGACGGACGTACCTGTTCTGAAACCACACTTGGACCACCCTCATGTCGAGTCCTGTTTCGGAGGCGAGTTGCTCCCGAACGTGTCTGGGAGGCTTGGAGCAGCCCGAGTAAGCGGCCTTCAGCTTATCCAACTGGCGGGCATTGATCGTGGTTCTGGGCCTCTTGCTGCACAAGTCTTCTTCTGTACCCAGCCCACGACATGGATACACACAACGACCGGAGATCAGCGACCCACACCAACCATATGTGCTCTCAGGCTCTATTATGTATGTATGTATGTATGTACTTGCTTTGCTTCGCTGCTTGCTTGCTTGCTTCGCCTAGCTAAGGTGTCAACTACTGGTATAGACAGAGAGGACTACTTTGCTCTCACACGTATACGAACTGTGCGTTGTCAAGTGAGTTTCCAGTGAACTACTTACTGAACTTATCAACGGGGCACCCTATCCGGATCAAGTTCCCTCAACCAGTGACATTCGGCCAAGACATTTTTCTGACTCAGACCACACATCCCACGGAGTCATTTCTTGCACCCTGTAGCGTAAATGAGAGATAATCATACGCACAGCTCCCCTTCTTTCTATCATCTGAAACCAATCTTCTCATGTTTATTTTCTCTGCTTTTCCACCGCATCAAGATATTCACGCCCTGTACGCAAACATTCTACCACAGTTAGGTTCAGGCACAAGCACATATACATAGAAAGAATCACATTCACTCATGTCACTTATGCAGATTTGAAGATGCACTATGCCACAGTAGAAGAAACAAGGTAGGGTCATTTCTATGGAAGAAAATACACCTCCTATTGTTCGGGCAACGAACTTTATGACGTCACCAAAACCGCATGTCGTTAGGCCAAAAGTGGAGCCAGATTTGGTGGTTGCAGTGCAACCAGATGCAATATGAGCGCTGTTATTGGTTCGTTGCGGTAACGTCTGCAAAACCACACAGTCAATGAGAAAAACTGGTTTGAACCTACCTTGTTTCCTCTACCGTGATCTACGCGTACTAAGAACAACATACAGAGATTCTAGTCAAACATGAGTGAAAATTTCATTGAATATAATGATATTTTTTCAAAGACTAAAGGTGTTAATATTTTTGGAATCATAGAACTGAACTCATAGTTCAAAAGACAAGGGCTAAATATTTAATGAAAGGATTTTATCTTGTTGTTGATTTTGCGACAGTTAATTAAATTATGCTGGAAAGATTGCTGGATTCACTAAAAAAAAAAATAATATCAGCCCGAATATTGTTAAATTTGCTCAAGCCAAATCAATCATACTTGAAATATTGTTAAATTAATTTCATCAGGTGATGTAATACTTTGATCGAGTTCTCTAGGGTATTGATATCCGGGTAATTACAATGGGTCTAAGTAGCTCAACGCTCAGAAACATCTAGCAAGGCAGTCGCAGATTTGAAAGTGAAAATTATGCTTTCCATAACATATTAGGGCGTTATTCACAAGCCTAAATAATTACCATTTAACAAACAACTGTATGTTTTTCATTTTCCGCATGTTAACGGTTTTGAATCATTTCCGATGTACGTAGGACAAAAGTGGCCAGTGCTTTTGCAATGAATTTTCTATTTCTTTCATTCCACAATTAACCGTACTGTGCGTGGCGCACGATACATCACATCTTTATTTTTCAAAATCATATCAAAGTAAAAATTACAAGTTTGAACTGAAATTAAATTCATCACCAAGCTACACGCAAATATACATTTATTTTTCACGATTTGCGGAGAAAATATTTTAGAATTCAACTCGATTTTGGTATTTTTATTTAAACAACTTATCGTGTTTCTTTCTTGGCTCGCCACTGGCCAAACACACAGTCACACATATCAATAAGACACATTTGAGAAAGATGTGTGAATAGATAGCTGCAAAATGACAGAATTTGTTCACACTGACACACCAGGAGCACTTTCATCAACACACTTTTACTCATCGTTCATTTTCACAATCACTACTTCACTCATTTATGCATTTTCACACTGCCATGCACTTTCGTTCACTTTCACAATTCATTCTCTATTTGCGCTGCTCACTTCCTACCCATAAGAGAACACCACTCGCTAACCTCTACTCATTAATTCATAACTTGTGATCGTCCCCAGTACCCCCGGTCCCCCCAGCACCCAGGGCTGCTCCACCGCTCCTCACCCCCTCTCTGCCCCACCACCCCCTGCTGTGTGATGCAACGGTGCCGCCTTGTGCGCCGATGTGGCACGTGTGTGTGTGTGTGTGTGTGCCGCTTCTCTCCACTCATTACTTCCTTAAAACAAGCTTTTAAAAGCTTGCAATATGAAATATTCAGTTCCGGGTATTGCACAAAGTTCTATTAGAGATCGTTGCCTGTATCGTTGGTTGAAACTGTATCCTTGGTACAGTTTTTGAGACTATTCATGTTTGAGAATGGTTTTCCCATGGCAGATTGCAAGTAATTATTCCCAGGCATAAATTGTTGATGGTGAGGTATGAAGAATGAATACGAATTTTCAGGTTTAAGGCTATCTATGGTACCGAAGTAATCATTTGTGACTAGCAGGGAACCTTATACAAGTATTCCCTGAAATGTTTCCCACGTTTATAGCTAGTACGTGCGATACCATGTTTCCTCCGGAGGACAAAATTCTCCATGAAGTTCAATCAAAAGAGTCATATGATGTAATCATTAAATATAATTGCTGGGATTTTCATGAAAATGTGATCACTTTAAATATTTATCAGTTTTCAGGCATGCAATGAAGCAAAAAGTCATTTTCATTGAAACCTTTGATAATTCTTGATGTTGAAATTTTTGAACAGGAAGAAACCTAAAGCGGGAAGTCAATTTATGACTACCTGTATCTCGCGGCCACTTTATTTATACTTCGCACTAGGAATTTTGGTTCCGGATCTGATATAAAATTAGCTTACAAAGTTAAAAAAGTCACCGTCGCTTCGGTGTGGCACCCCGACTTTATCTTGTGACTGCGTGGAGAGAAGCGGCAGATAAGGAGCCGGATTTTCAAATGATTTTCGTCGTTGTAGCAGTACAACAGGCAGCAAAAGTTTTTCTGTCGACATAACTACACTACGATTGGGTTTCCTCGCCCACAGGTGAAAATTTTATAAAAAAAGTCCCAAATTTGAATTTTTTGTCCAAAAAAGGGACGTTGCGCAGCCAAATCGACAGAAGAACTTACTCACCTGCTGTAATGCTAAGGCGACTTAAATTCGATGAAAATTCTGCCTCGTCAAGTCAGGACTGGTCTTACAACAGAGCAAAGAAGTACCGACGTTGTGTACCGGCATAACTGCAGCAGGAAATGTACCGAGTGTCCGCGTACCGGCGATCCTAAACGAAAAATAATCAATTTTAACTCGACGCGTCGAAGATTCTGACTTTGAACTACACAAAGAAAAGGCGTGAAGGAAAATTGCATATTGCGCTCGGGAACAGGTTCTAGTTTATTCGCTTGCACGCGGACACTCGGCACAGTTGGATGTGAAGAGGGCTGAAAGTCAGGCAGTGGAGTTAAAGATAATAAAAGTGTAATAAACATCAGAACAACGAGCAGGAATTTTAGAAATTCAAAAGTGAGTGAAATGCTGGTCCTCTCTCTCGCAATGCCCAACTCCTGATTTTCCTCGAAAAAAAAAACGTGAGATTCGCATCAGAAAATGTGCATTCCGTGAATACACATTTTCGTGTACCTACATGCCGTAGAGACTGCATGCTGTGGGAGTTATGAAATTTACGTTTGAGAAAAAGTATTTCTTATTCGTTCCATGAATTCAGTTTTGTTGCGGAATATTTAGAAGAATATTCTGAGGAAAATTTGAATTTTATACCTCACAAACTGGAGTACCGTTATTAATTTGATATCATTGCGTCCACACCTTACGAGTGATTAAATTGCACTAAAACCAAGCAAAGAACTGAAGCAACAACATTGTTGGATGGGTGACAGGTACAAACATCATTCTGGGAATAAAATAAAGTTCTGTTCATGATGTAATTTTGAACCTTAAAAGCGGACTGCTGCTCTAAAATAAACTTTACAAATAAATAACCCCTGCAACTCTCCGTACAACTCCCCGTATAACTCCCCGTATAACTCCATGTACAACTCCCTGTACAACTCCCCGTAAAACTCCCCGTACAACTCTCCGTGCAACTCCCCGTACAACTCCCATACTATCCTCAATAGACTGGGCATTCACACCCTCGCATGCACAAAGCTGATCCAAATGAAGAAAGAATGGCGACAATCGATGCGCATTTCTCAGTCACTGAACGCTAACGCAGTAAGTGCCGCAGCGTCAAGACTTGCAAATCTGAGCGTTGATTCGAGAAGAAATATCAAGAGAAGAAATACGTTCGGCACATATTCTGGTGGTCGATAACAAAGAGTAGGCTGTCAAAAGTTTGCCGTGAGAACAATCAATCGATCTGCCCAGACAAGCCCCTAAAAACTTCGGCACGTCACGACATTTACAGCGTAGATGGATTGGCCAAGTCCAGAAGAAAACTTACACACTTACTCTGAGATTTGGATGTAAGAACTTTCTTCCTTGCTATGTGCTCGAAAGTTGCAGCGATACAGTAAAATCGCCACAGAAATGCATTCACATTGCCAGATTCGCCTATAAAGGTCCACACGAACCTTCTTTCTTGAATCATTGAGCAGGAAAAACAATGCTTTAGTTTCTGATTTTCCCACGGGGCTTAAAATTGACGTTTTCCAGTATCTCATTCTTAGTTAAATTTTATAAAAAAATGTGTAGTCAGTACGGGGAAATATATCCTGAATCAAAAGAAATAATGTTTGCATACACGTCATAATTTTAGATGCTATCCCTAAAATTGTGCATTCGTCAGAAATATTTTTTTCATTCAGTTTACTTTAAAATTTATGCCATGGTAATGTTTTTAAAAACATTCACCATGCGTCATTTCTTGTTTCAAAACATTTATTACAACAAATTAGATATGACAAGTTAGTTCAGGCCTACCTAACCACATCTATAAGAGGAAGAATGAGGCACCATTTATGACTGAGTTAAGGGAACGAGAAATTTATGCATAATGTGTGTTGCCGCACAAGATTCCCAGCGCATTGAGACAGCAAGGTAGGGAAAAATTTCAAGAAACGAGAAAGAATTGAAGATGAGAGTATTAAATATTAAAAAGTATTAGAAAGAGTACTAAGAGTTTAAAAAGAGGACAGCAGTGATGGTCCTCTTAATATGATGGTCCGTTACTATACAAAATACCTATTGTGTTTCAACAAAAAAATGCCTGCCCTCACTCATGGTTTTAGATTTCCCATTTTTCTTCTGGCAGACTTAATCCCATACATTAATTGCAACAATAAGCAAAGAAAATCCGAGCTTAAACTGCTCAAATTTAACGACAAAAATTACATTGACCTCTGCATTGCATTCATTGAACCCAGACGCGCGCTACGTGAATCTTTACTTCGAGTGGTGGGTACAAGTCAGCCACCGAAGAAACCGCACTAAAACGATAACCCATGGAACGAGCAAGAACATGAGGAGCGACGGCTGGGGAAATCGATGAAAAGTTTGGCTGAACTAACATAGTTGAGGAAGTTTGGTGGCCAAGTTGGGCATTGGTAAAGAGTGCCTCCAGCAGGCCGGCATTCCGATGCAATATCAGAAGGAGAAATAACACTTCATTGAGCAGACAAGGCCGCCGCTGTCTGAGGCGATGCGTGGGGAGACATGAGCTCAGAAATAAGCTTAATTCAAGCCCGGAGTTACGTTGGAAATAACGTGTTAGACAGCACCCCCATTTTGAAGTCAGAAATGGCATCCAAGATAACTCTTCTGCAGAAGTCAAACTGATTCGTATTTTTTACACATATTAAGGCTTTAACACATGGCCTGAGTAATTTTTAGTGTTTTACTTAGTTGATAATGAGTGATATTTTGATGCATGATTCTCCCAATAAAATACAAGACAAAGTTAACATCGCTCATGTCTGCATTTTTTGGCTACGCCAAATTTTTCAATTATGTGTCGTGAGAAATTTTTCAGACAGTTCTGAACACTTATTGCAATCTGTTTTGTCAAGCTCATGTAGAAAATAAACTCTCTATGATTCTTTCATAGTTAAAGTTAACAGAGCATCCATTTTCCATCATGAAATATATCTCAAAGTTCAGGCTCGAAAATGACCAGTGTCAATCGTCTCCGTAGAACAAAATTTGTGCTAGAACGCAATACATGAACCCATTTTCCATCTTTCTGACTTCAAATAAAACAACAGAGGGTGTGACTCGGGTATGAAAAAGGAAAGGAGACGAAACGATCCTGTCTCTGTTCTCATGTCTCCCTCACGAGGGCACAAGCCGAGCAACAGCGGTGCGGGCAAGCGAAGGCACGAGGGAAAGGCTCACAAGAACCAAGGCACAACGAAATCAAATGAACGTTAAGAATAACTTGAAGTAATACCAAAGCAGTAAAAAATAAACAAAAAGTCATGAGGAAGCACATAAAAAAGGTACAAATGAAAAACTGAAATTTAATTTTACGTGATTTGAAATAAATATACCCGAAATTATCTGGTCAGGCATTTCATGTTGTCGAACGATTACAAGTCACCACTATCGCACCTCCTCAATAATTTGATAATTGTAGGATTTAAGTAAAGGACATTTTATTCCAGTAAATCATTTTTAAGAAAAAATTTTTCTAGTCTCTAGTCTACTGCCAAATTTTTGTTCTTAAATTCAGTGGTAGCTTAGTTAGTATTTAAGCCAACGTTTCTCGATAGCATCGGATACTGATACCACGAAATAAATAAAAGTTAAAAATTGCAATGAACAGTCACACAGCTCACAAATTCGATTTTAGCGGCTGAATTAGCTAAAATGTTCTGGTTAGTTTGATAAATATTTCACGGTGAATGAATATCGACGATTAAGTTTTGGACAATTTCATACCATGCACAAATGAGTTTTCGTACGTATTAAATAAAAAATTCAAAATGTTAGCATCGAGCTATTTCACTCTTAACTTTTCTAAACGATTTGATCTAAACTTAGTTGTTTTTTTTTTCCACTGAAATTTAACCCGCTACATCGACGTGAAAGTTAGACCATAGATAAGAATCGAATTTCATGACACCGAAATTTCAGTAAAATGTACATCAGAACTCAGTTCTTTGCGCAATGTTAGCTAGAAAGAAAATTAAATACTAATTAAATGACGAGAAAAATTAAGGACTTTGTTTACTTATTCATTTGTTTTTATTGAATTGGTAAGCGTTTAACGGTCAAAGCAAGTTACCGTTGAAGGCAAAACTGATCATGGTTTCTTCATGCATTATTCATGGGAAAGACACAACAATTGCTCTGTAATTCAGAATCCTAACTCTGATCCTCGAGAAAGATTGTCGGAAAGGGTGTAGAGTGGTTTAAAGAAGAAATGTGGCTTCGGCTTAGAGAGGTTGAAAACATGCCACTCTACGATATAAGTTACCGAACCTGGGTCGACTTCTCAAACGATTGGTGAGTGAAGGCATTAACACTTTGACTGCGACGTGAGCCACATTTGGTCATTGAGGGAGTTTCATTATATTTCTGACCAACCAGTAGTCACAAGCTCAATTTAAAAAAATACTAAATCAAAACTTAATGAAAAGATCACCCAGTTAATATTTGGTAACTTCAACATTGTTCACTACAATACTTCAGTTTTACCTGCCGCAGTCAAAGTGTTAAGAAAAAGAAATACACGCATTGGTAATTTTAAAACAACCTCATTCTAATGCGAATTAAGGGAATGACCTGAGGCCGTTCGACAACAGGGTGCCCAGAAACAGATCAAGGAAACCTAGTCAAAACTGACCAAGATAACTCAGGAGCAAGAATACAATCACTTTACAAAAAATAGAACTCTAGAAAAGGGTTTCTCACAGTCTAAATCGAAAAGAAATAATTAGTTTCGAGCAAAACATATTACATGAAAATACCGAATAAGTTAGTGAACAAGGCAAAGAAGCTTACAATTCCAAATAGGGAAAACAACATACACGGAAAATGCGGCAAACGACAAGCTCAAAGCAGTCAGGCGTACATGGGGAATGAATAAGAGCCAAAAGAGCGTAAGTACATATATGAGCATAAATATCATGAGGTATGACAATAATAGCAATAATAACGATCCAAAAATTCAATAGTAAACTAGCAATGAAATGGTAGCAGCAGAATATGAAATGTACAGTAGGTATGTAACTACCTAGTCCAGTTAGATGAAAGGAAAAATAACCCAACTCATAATCTAAAACTGAATAACCAGTACAATTACGTCTGAAGACTTGAACTAAAAGTACATTAACATAACAACCAATCAAAATCAGAACAGTTTGAATGCTTAAACAAAGGTAATAACTCAACCAAATATTTACATCATCAAAAATCAATGCAAATATCGGTATCACACAAACTGTAAAATTTGCAGGAACGAGCAACCAAACAAAAAATTGATAGTTAATTGGATTCTAATTCAAGAAAGGTCACTGGACACACAAACACGCAGCGAAAATTTCACGGCCAAACAAGTAGGGCAAAATAGAAAGCGAGCGCAGGACGATGTTCATAACACTCACCACGCTGCTTGGCCTGCTCGTAGTCGGTCTTGCAGACGAGCTTGTTGTCTTCCATGAGGTAGAACTCGTCGCCTGTGTTCAGCTGGCGCTGGCAGATGATGCAGGCAAAGCAGTGCAGGTGGTACACGTTGTCCTGGGCCCTCCGGACCACCTGAGTGGGTGGGATCCCTTGCTCGCACCCCGCGCACTTTGTGCCAAACCTCCTGGTGGGGATGTGAAACTTGCGTCTTAAAAAACGATATAATAACTTTGAAAAGGCAAAATTAAATTTGAGAGATTAGAGAGATTGGTGTTACATTCCAAAAGGTAAAAGTTGTTTGAAGAGATTGGTATACGTTCGTGATTCTAAGATGGTGAGTCTGAAAGTGAATGTCATGTTTTAGGGCTTACATTTTACACGGTCACGTTCATTTACAACAATTTTCACTAAGTTACTTGCAGCCATGGGAAGAATTATTGCTGACATTGCTCTAGTGCACGCAGCATTTTTTTTAGAAGGAGTGAAGTTCTTCTTATTTTTTAGGGAGGTAAACCTTCTTTTCTTAAATTTATTTATATTGATATTTAAGCACAAACCAACCATAACCCTAAATTAAGTCTTCAAAGCGTTTTGATAAACTTAAATTAAGAGTTTCGCTTCAATTGCAATGAACCGCTAATTGAACAGTTAAGTTATGGTGGAACACAGTAATTTAAACAAATTAGTTATAAATTAAGTGAAACTCTAAACAACCACATTGTTTGGTAAAACATATCTAGGAAAAGTTTCCGTTTTTTAAATCCGTAATTTATTTACTACATTGTAGTGAACGAGATTCATGATGCACATTTTATCATCGGTACTCAGAAACATTTTGATTCACAACGCATCAATTAATGTGTAAGATAAAATATTTTTTATGCTCATCGGTAATAGAAAAATGCGTTGTTAATTTAGTGTAAAAGAAGGTGAACATTTCACACGCAGTAGCTCTGTTGCACACGCTCGCACGCTAATCAGTGTACACGCCGCAGTGGAAGCAGCATTTATTCCAGCCGGTTCAGTCTAGCCCAGTTAAAAACCTGCTCTCAGACAAAGCATTCCGAGCATTCGACTTGTTTAGCAAGAATATGGGCACAACGCCGAAGCCTAAGGATATTTTAAAAGCAGAACACCAGCCAGCCGAATGTGAAAACATACTCTTAAGAAGTCCTCCTTGCAGAACACCTGCTGAAGCCTCACCTGAAGAAGTCCTCCTTGCAGAACACCTGCTGAAGCCTCACCTGAAGAAGTCCTCCTTGCAGAACACCTGCAGCAGCCTCACCTGAAGAAGTCCTCTTTGCAGAACACCTGCAGCAGCCTCACCTGAAGAAGTCCTCCTTGCACAACACCTGCAGCAGCCTCACCCGAAGAAGTCCTCCTTGCAGAACACCTGCAGCAGCCTCACCCGAAGAAGTCCTCCTTGCAGAACACCTGCAACAGCCTCACCTGAGAAAGTCCCCCTTGCAGAACACCTGCAGAAGCCTCACCTGAAGAAGTCCTCCTTGCAGAACACCTGCAGAAGCCCTCCTTTCAGAGCACCTGCAGAAGCCTCACCTGAAGAAGTCCTCCTTGCAGAACACTTGCTGGTTCCTGTAGAAGCACTTGTCCGTGAGCTGCAGGCCGCAGTCGCAGCACTTGAGGCAGCGCGCGTGCCAGGTTCGCTCCAGCACCTTCAGGATGAAGCGGTCCAGGATCGCCTCCGTGCAGCCAGCGCATTTCGGAATCGTCGCTGCAACAAACCATTTTCGTTAACACACGAGCGTCGAATAACTACAGCAATGGAATTAATATATTGTTATCATAAATACCACTATTATCTGTTATTATTATTATTCATTACCATTATTAATTATCATTGCTATTATTATTATATTATTATAAATTATCACTACCCAATAACGTAACGTGTGCTTTACTCAACAGCCATTGGTAAAAATGAGCAATAAATTCACTGCATTAGATCTAGTGTTTTCACAAGGGAACATAAACCTAAAACAACTGATGGAAGAATAAGAAACATCACCCATTCCGATTAACAGAAGCTGGGAATAATGTAAAAATTATACAGGGTGTCCATAAAAAATGTATCCACTGACCGATAAATGTATATATGATACTGGAACGACGCAACAGTGTAATTCTGATACATGGTTCTGGTATCATATACTATATATACACTGTTCAGTGTATGAATTCTTAGTTTACACCCTGTACATCAGTCCAGGTGCTACGAATAACAGCACACATGCGGCAATCTATAAAATACCTGGAGCCGTTTCAAAATCCCTAACTATGCAAAATTTTGTTGGTTATGATGCTACCTATATATTAGACCAACAAATACCTTCTTTAGTGCCTAATTTGGTAAAGGCTTCAATGACTGGCAAATACTGTTATACGCGCTCACTGGGCCCACCTCATACAAAATAAGTAGCAAAAAAACGCAGAACAACAAATAACGAACCTCAGTGATTAATTTCTAAACAACACGTTCGAAAAAAGTTGCAGAGGAGTAAATGAAATTCGTAACTTAAAAACCGTAGACTTTTTTGTAGTTGTGATTCGATCAGTCGAATCTACCATTTATTTCAATTTTTGAATACATTACGAGAGTTAGAACTTAGCAAGGCAAAAAATATTTTTAAACATCATAAAGGCTTTTAAAAATAAATATATTAGGGTAATTCCTCGAACAGTTTCCATTCAGATAAAAACTTATTTCCAATTTAGATTTTTTTTCGATTGTTTTCCCTATCAGCCGCAGGTAAATTTCAACGAAGTTATGCCAGAAGATTCTAACTCCTTGAACGAATTCATGCGATCTTTTTTAAAACAATTTCAAGCATTAAAGATATCTCATGGTTCACAAGCATATCAAAAGACTGATTAGTAAAGAAAGAGTATTAACTTTCCTCTACCAATACAGATTTCTATCATGCTCTAGCATTTTCTTCCCATGATCGCGGTTACTTGAATCCTAATTCCGAATCGTATTCCCACGTTATTCTCTCCCACAAACTCGAGTCGATTGAAAGAACCCTTCCGAGCACCGTTTTTGTTAGCAGAGAAAATCAGAAGGCAAGAAAGCACCCGCAATAGCATGATCTTCCGTAACATCCTTAACTGAATCCCACTCTAGCCCTAAGACGACCTAAATGCTACCGAAAAACACCAAAAACCTGCCTAACAACATCTCGAGGAAACCTAAGAGCACCAGCCATCGTTTTGAGGCAATTCTGGCTTTGCTCCATGGCGATGCCGGCACCCCTGATTAAATGATGCAATAAGGGAGCGGCATTCGGGGCAATTGTAGCATGGATACGGCGCCCTTTTTGGCTCGAATATAAAAACGCATGGCCCTTGCCGACGCCATAGAAGCTGGTCCACCAGCAGTTAGGAAGGCACTTACACGACTCTGCATTACTGGGCAGCACGAAATGCCTTTCACTTATGCCGCCTAGTTTCGGCCTCCGGAGCTCGCGTTGGAAAAAACGTGAAAACTGAGCGGCTTCAATGCGACAGAATGGAAGTAAATGGAGCATATGGGATCTTTAATCACCAACCAAGAAAATATGTGTCAATAATTATACGTACGTTCATATTCGTCGTAAGGAAACGAGGAATTTGAAAGAAATACCAATACATACTCGTAGATACGTCACCATGAGGGTTGAGATTTTTTCCGGACGAAGTGGACGATGGAATTTTATTCCTACCAAACTTAGTCCCAATTTGACGAATACGAATTTTAAAAAAGTAATTAAATACATAATTCCACAAACACTCAATTTTTCAAAATGTTTCGCAAGGTTAATAAAGAAAAAAGTTTAGATGTAACAAGTAAATGACCTGCTAGTGTCTACTAACACGAGATGCTTCAGAATATTGTTCTTTTTAAACGTACATGGTATCTCCAGTCAACTTTAAAAACATGAATCCTTTAGTTATTTAACTGATTTTTTAAATATTGTGGTATTTTAATTTGACCTGAAAATTACGCGACTCAAAAAATTGGGCTAAGGATGTTGTACATTGCTCAAACATTTATTGATTCTCATAAAAATAAATAAGCGTAAGCCAAACGAAGCTCAAAAAAACTGTTGGTCTCTTGTAAAATTACTTCATTTAGCTTATATAACATTTCACTTCATTACGCACCTTCAGTAAAGGTTAGAAAAGAAGTAAAGCATCTCCTACTCTTCAAACTTAACGGAAAGCGTGAGGTGACTTGAGTGGAAGAGATGAAAATGAGATCGCTTCATATTGTATTCGATCCAAAACTTTAAACACAGGCAATGAATGCGAAAGAAATGGAAATTCAGGCATGTAGTGGAAGTAAAATTAGCGTAACATATTCCAAATGGAAAGAGACAGTGAAAAGGCAAAAATCAATACCAATAAATCATACCTTGAAATATCCAAAAGATCTTTCCCTATATTACTCGTAACAGACCGAACAGGAAAACATTTTCAAACGCACATGCATGAACAGTGACACGTAGTCAAAAAGCCACATTTTCAAATAATTTAATTCATAGTAATGATACGACTAGCGAAGTCAACTTCGCTAAGCTACGTACTACAGCACGTATTGTGGCAAAGGCGACTTAAAAGAACTTGCGCTGCAAGCCGTACCGTTACGGTCACGTAAGTTGAAAGCCCAGCGCTTGGTTCATCAATTTCAACTGTCAGCGCTTCTGAAAATCAGGGATATTGCAGGGAACTAATTCCTGCAGTATCCTCGATACATAACAGGGAACTAATTAAAATTAATTATCATTTAAGTTAATGCCATGAGTGGAAATCGTATATGCATGAATCCTGCAAGCCTTCAAGGAAAAAAACAGAGAATTCTAAGAAGGACGAAGAGAAATTGCATTACCCTTAAAATATTGCAGTATTGCGCATCGCTGACCGCTGTTAAGAATAAACGCAGAGTTCTTGAGTGAAAATTTCAGAATTCTTACGCTTCAATACATTCTTTCAAAACATCAAATGCACAGCTTTTGATAAACCACGAATAAAATGTGGTGTCATTTGTCGTGAATAAAATGTGGTGTCATTTGGGCAGAGAATACTTTGCATAATAGCAACAAAAAATGGTTGATAGTAAGGTGATGTTTCTGCCTGAATCACTTTAAAATATTCCCCTTGCTATAAATATGAGCTTTGCACAAAATTTTACGTAGGCTAGAAGTTAGCTACTGTTATTAAAAGTGCAGATCCGCGCAAGCAAATATAAACTGATGAAAATGATGGCTCACTGTACCACTGGACGCATTCATTTTATTTTCGAACAAGATCACATTCACGCAATGCACTGAGCTACTTCAGATCTTGAATACGTTGGTCGCGACTTAAATAGCAGGACGTAAAATATTTAAATTTGAGGAAATCTTCTACGTGCTTACTTGGAACTACCTATCTTCCATGAATAGCACATAGCAGGGCATTTAAATTTAAATAAAACGTCCAAGTGTTTAATTTGCACACGTATTTTAACGAACAGCATCAAAACCCCAAAAAGGTTGAACCGCAGTCGCCTGCTCACACGAGCCTGTACGCTGCTGGACGATGGAGCCCTCACATCAACATCATGTCCTCACCCCTTACCCTCATATCATACCCTCACCCCATCCCCTCACATCACATCCTCACCCCATGCCTTCACATCACACCCTCACCAAATACCCTCTCATCACACCCTAATCCGATGCCCTCACATCATACCTTCACCCCGTGCCCTCACATCAAACCCCCGTGCTCCCACAGGGGCAGATGAGAGGTCCCACTCACATATGAGGAGAGGGTGGAGGCTGGCGGGCAGCAGAGCGTTGTTGATGTCTTTCGTCTCCCCCACGAATATGTCGGCCACCCCCACCATAGGGATGACTGGGGAGTGTGGGGATGAGGAAGAGGAAGACGGTGGGGAGGAGGATGTGGAGGAGCAGGTGGAGGAGGCCGTTGAGGAAGGCAGGGGAGTGAGGGTGGTGTTGCCGTACAGAATCATCGTTTAAAATATGGGGAATTTCGCTGGATTCGTTAGTTCATGCCCTAGTTTGCTGGTTCGGACTTGGGTCTTGTGCTTAGGATTATTCTGTATCTGTTAATCTGAGACTTCTCTGTAAGTAAAAATAATGTTACGATAGTAAAGTCATTTTGGAGAAATTCGCACAAAATCTTCTGACAATGTAGAAATTGATGTTATGCGATAACATAAGAATAAAGACGCGGTGGGTATGATATCTATGTCTGGTTGAAAGGAATTACTCAATATTGCACCCTATGTTTATGCCGGATATCATTATGTCTCACGTTGCTTTACTTCATGAAAAAATTAACCTAGGTTTCTCAAAATACAAACTAAACATCAAAATCTTTGACGCAATATTGGCATCAGACTACCAGTGCATAGCGATACAAACAGCATCTTCGGAAGAGAATTTAGAAACCATGTAAATAACTGGCGGCAGTTTATTTGAGTTTACCGTTCACTACAATAACAACTATATGAATTATAATAATATTTAAAATATTGTGAATTTTTATAATAATTTTGATATTGTGAATTATTGTAGAAATTTCATTATTGTGAATGATTATATCACTTTTAATACTATGAATGATCATAATAATTTTAATATTATGAATTATTATTGTAATATTAATCAAGTAAATTTTATAATAATTCATTCGAGTGCAGCTTCATAATGAGCAGATTAATACGAAGGGTAACGCGATGTTTAGGAAGTGAGTAACGCGTTAGTCCAGCACACGTAGCTATATATTTGAGAGGTAGTGAATAATTTTTTGGGTCACGCCAGTTAATTCTGTGAGAAATGCACTTGGAAATTTGATGGGTTGGGGATGTTTTTTTTGGCACGATTCCCGTTGTTGTCATTCTGTAGCTTATAGCGCAAGCTTTTGGAAGTTGACTTAGCTACGCAACGATTTTAAACACCTTTAAGACTACTCAAAAAAAATCATGGACGACATAGATATTTAAATCGAAGAAATAAAATTCCAATTGTAATTATATATCTACTGGAAACGCATCACATAGGATATTTTTCGTTCTCTTTCGTTCCCATGACCACTCGAAAATTTTCAGGCAAATTCTTTTCTCAAGTCAGATCTTAAGGAAAAAATTAAGAAAACTTAGCGTGTCTTAATACACATGAAACTTTGCTGAAACTACTTTTTATCTTATTCTTAATATGTAAAATTGAAAAGTCGTGAAATATACATTATATATTCTACGTGGGACAAAGAATACATTGGAGTGACGCCATGTGAAAACTATGCTGTACACAATGCTTGAGGTACAAATATCACTTTAAAAATTCGCCTAGACCCAAATTATAAGAAAATGCAGAAAATATTCATACCTAATGTCTTAAATTTGATCGGGAGATCCGTTAAATGATCTGCCTAGACCAAAATCATGATTACGTGTAAAAACTATTCATACCTAATGGCAACAAAGTAAATTTTAAAATGCTTATAAAACGCTCATTATATTGTGGTAGAGGACAATACTTCAGAAGTCAGTTCCTCCACATAAAAAGTAGCTTAACACTGTTCACTAAGAATGCAAAAGTTCATGACACTGCATAGTACATTTCAGGTGTGCGTATAGTTCATTCAGGCTTGCGACTCCACTAGAAACTTCTGAGGGCCAAAATTCAGTACTTATTTAAAAAAATCGTCATTTCATCGCTTCTCAGATCTTCCACAAGAAGCAACTCGATTTCAAATTACTAAGTCCAGCAAGAATCACAAAAATTTTCGGCTAAGAAAACCAATTTTCATTGAGTCGAGCACCCACAGTTCAAACAGCTCGTTGACTTAAGAATCACAAGTCGACATATTACATCAAAGACTCCAGTATAAAATGAACACAATGGATTTCAGGAGCACCGAAAATTTCAGGACAGAGGGATTCCAGCACCGAGAGCGACGCAGTGCTACCATCACGGCGGCCTGGAAGCCTCTGGCCCGCACCTGCGCAGTAGCGATCAGCCGACGGCCTGTCGCCGCCCTCTTTTTGCTGCGCCTAAATCGCATATCAAACTTTGGAAACCTCTCCAAACCACAGCAATGCCTCAAATATCGGGGTTTTGGAACTTCATATGAAATGATGAATTTTCAACTCAAACTGGCGTTGTTCTCGTGGCACTCCAAAAAGAGTGGAATTAGAGAATACGTATAGGCCTGAAATAAAGGATATTTACGCGACGCTGGAGTGACGCAGGAGGGCGGTGCGCAGCCCACGGAGGGAAGCCTCCACCAATCGCAGGCTTCCATAATTCTCTCCAACCAATGAGCGTGCTGGTCTCCATCTATTTCTTCTTCATCATTTACATAAATTATCGTCTAACTGTACTTCGGTTCATTGCGCGCAAGGATATGTGCGTTATGTTCACTTTGTTAATCAAGCTAACAGGCATAAATAAATCATCGCTCGAAGTCGCCCGTTTGGCTCGTCTTATATGAAACCAAAGACATGCTGTTGGCTCAACACACAAATGTATGCAGGTTACACACAAGTGTATGGCTCAACGCCCAAATGTATGCAGGTTACACACAAGTGTATGGCTCAACACACAAATGTATGCAGGTTACACACAAGTGTATGGCTCAACACACAAATGTATGCAGGTTACACACAAGTGTATGGCTCAACGCCCAAATGTATGCAGGTTACACACAAGTGTATGGCTCAACGCCCAAATGTATGCAGGCTAATATACGCGTTCATCAAATCTGTGGACCAAACAGAAATAGCTCAAAAAGGAATTTCCTATAAGCACGTATCATTTAAGTAATCACTGACCTTGCATTTAGAAATTTTGAATCACTCGCTTGAAAATTCTTTTAGTGTTAGATAAAACACAGCAGTATGTATTATTCTAGTCATAATCTCATTCATAGAGAAAGAGCTTCATGGTGTTCATTTAATTCTTTATAGTGAATACAATGTATGTACCCGAGCAGGAGTACTTTGTAGCTTTTTCGAAAGTTTTTCGTCATTGGGACCCGAAATGTGTTGCAATGCTCTGAAGCAGCAGCATTTTGCTTAGTGAACACAATGATTTTTGCATCTTACATGCGCATTTTGGTTCATGAAAATCATGCGCTTTAGAAATAAATATTACAAAAACACGCAAAAAAACATCGCGCATTATTTCTTCCCAAAACTTCAACTAAGATGTAAGAATGAAATGTAACTGTGATTAGTGGGAATAAGCAACCTGCTATTTGCATATATATATTCTTTTCCCATGACCAATTCGTAATAATATAGCGACAACTCCGCAATACAGAATGTTTTGCATCGCTCAACACGCGACCTTTCATTACTACGAACAAATGAACGGACAGAGGAAAGGTTCTCGCTTGAGTATAATGAGCGGGAAGTGGATTATTTCGAGAGCAGAATTTCTGGCTCTTGATTGGACATCGCGATCAATATTCAATTGCGGCGGCCAGATCGTTGGCAACCCTCATTTGAATGTCAACCTGCCGCCTCTCGACCTTTGCTCCTCACTGCCAGACTTGGCAAATTAGGCGCCGTGTATCCCTGATACCATTCAGTGGCGTCACCTATGTCATTCACTGGTGTCACCTGTGCCATTCAGTGGTGTGCCCTAATTGTTCCCATCAGCTTCATTTCATCCCACACTTCCGTACGTGGCGGAAGTTTAGAGGTTACGCCGGTGATCTTTGCAGCATCCGTCTGAGTCAACGAATTACCGCAAGAATTCGTCGGAGTCAACGAATTCTTGTTTTATGTACCCCCGTTATGCCATGACAGACAGGAATTAATCATTCGAATCAGCCGACCGTAGTTTTACAATGCACTAAAAACGTACAACGACGGGGTACAATCGAGTCTTCTTTTTAACTGACGTTTTGTGTGTATATGAGTTCCACTAATTACTCATATCCAAGAGGATACCTACCTCAACAATCGACGAATACATAATGAATATGAAATTTTGATGACTGAATATGACTTTTTCCTAGCATTAGGAGATTTATTTCTGTTTTCATTGAAGAAATTTGCATTTACAAGAGACTGAAAGCTTTTTGAGAGTCCTACGAACTGAATATATGTGTGAGTGATTTGACAATACGATCCCCGTTCTGAACCCATACGAGACAAGAACGATAGGTTCAGACCGACGTTAGGATTCGCAGCGATCGATTTATTCCTCGAAGAAGCCTTCCTTCATGTCCTTCCCGCCGGACGTGCAACGGAAGACGATGGGTTGATTTACCGATATGATACTTGATGAATATCAAATTTACGCATAGGAAAATGGGAAGCCGAGGTGGAGTTTCCTGTGTAGAACAGTTGACGGGATTCGTAAGTTAAATTCTGTATGAGTATACACAGTTGAGCCAAACTGGAATATACAGTTTTATTAAAAGAAAAATATATTCCAGTAGGCTTACAAGTACATATATTAAACATTTCAGAATTTCGTAGCTAAAAATTTGCGCCTGTGAAGAATTCTACATTATGCATCTGCGAATGATTGATTGCTTATAAATTAGTTTTGGCCTCCCTTACCACGACAAAGATGTTCAAAGAAAGGAAGGATGAAGGCACCATTTAGTATGGAGTTAAGGGAGCGTAGAAAACATGCACAGAGGGTGTTCCCACACAAGATCACGTGCGCATAGAAACAGTAAGTTTAAGAAGGAAGGATGAATCTGCGAAACTCAAAGAAGTCTACGAGATTTTTCGATGCGCGGCGTGACGTAAAGCCTGGTTTTCCTGTGCTCCATTACAGCAGTCATGCCCAGCCTCTCGATCACAACACTAATTCCTGCAGCGCATCTGCGTACTCCATTCAGGACGAAAGCAGCTACACCGCACGAAAAAAAAAATTATATTCTGCCACACCATTCCCGCGATCTCTGATACAGGGAGTCCCCAAAAATGTACTGTACCTTGTGACGGACGATTACACATTTATTTTTTGTCTTTGTTTCAGGTGCAATGAAGTTTTCTAGCACGGCATTTAATTTCTTAATGTTCCTTTCTTCGATATAACATTCAATTTCTCAAATTTATCGTCATTTATTTATGGAAATCATTAGGCTTGTACCTATGTCCATCAGCCCCTTTATCAAAACCAAATACATAAGTAGAGGGTAGCCAGAGAGTGAGCACATTTTTTAACGGCACCTTGTGAAAATTAGAATCATAGAAAACACCCCCTACACTAAATCCCACCGGCAACGAGAAAACATCTCAAATATACGACACTAAATCCTACCCGCAATGAGAAAACGTATCAAATATACCAACACAACCCTTCCCACATCGAGAAATCATCAAATAGACAACACTAAACCCTACCCGCAACGAGAAATCATCAAATATGCCAACATTAAATCCAACCGGTACGAGAAAACGTATAAAATTTACCAACACTAAATCTTACCCACGACGAGAAAAAAGCATTTCGATGTAACTAAAAGCTAAATGTAACTGAAGGCTAAAATTCGTCGCCCACTGCAAAGGGAAATAGAAAATCAAGCCACGGACATCTTGGTGTCCGTCGTAGTCGTCGCGTTGCCACGGACATCTTGGTGTCCGTCGTAGTCGTCGCGTTGCAGATTTCCTTTCACGGGCACGGGCTGCTTCCGTGCAGCGCTGCCTTCTGCGCACGCGCGGCTTCTGCCTTCCTGCTGGCGTTCCTTCCAGCTGGTGCGTCTTGTGGCTGCTCAGCTGGTGCATCTTGTGGCTGCTCAGCTGGGGCGTCTTGTGGCTGCTCAGTCGGTGCGTCTTGTGGCTGCTCAGCTGGTGCATCTTGTGGCTGCTCAGCTGGTGCATCTTGTGGCTGCTCAGCTGGTGCGTCTTGTGGCTGCTCAGCTGGTGCGTCTTGTGGCTGCTCAGTCGGTGCGTCTTGTGGCTGCTCAGCTGGTGCGTCTTGGGGCTGCTCAGCTGGTGCATCTTGTGGCTGCTCAGCTGGTGCATCTTGTGGCTGCTCAGCTGGTGCGTCTTGTGGCTGCTCAGCTGGTGCATCTTGTGGCTGCTCAGTCGGTGCGTCTTGTGGCTGCTCAGCTGGTGCGTCTTGTGGCTGCTCAGTTGGTGCGTCTTGTGGCTGCTCAGCTGGTGCATCTTGTGGCTGCTCAGCTGGTGCGTCTTGTGGCTGCTCAGTTGGTGCGTCTTGTGGCTGCTCAGCTGGTGCATCTTGTGGCTGCTCAGCTGGTGCGTCTTGTGCCTGCTCAGCTGGTGCGTCTTGTGGCTGCTCAGCTGGTGCGTCTTGTGGCTGCTCAGCTGGTGCGTCTTGTGGCTGCTCAGCTGGTGCGTCTTGTGGCTGCTCAGCTGGTGCGTCTTGTGGCTGCTCAGCTGGTGCGACTTGTGGCTGCTCAGCTGGTGCGTCTTGTGGCTGCTCAGCTGGTGCGTCTTGTGGCTGCTCAGCTGGTGCGTCTTGTGGCTGCTCAGCTGATGCGTCTTGTGGCTGCTCAGCTGGTGCGTCTTGTGGCTGTTCAGCTGGTGCGTCTTGTGGCTGCTCAGCTGGTGCGTCTTGTGGCTGTTCAGCTGGTGCGTCTTGTGGCTGCTCAGCTGGTGCATCTTGTGGCTGCTCAGCTGGTGCGTCTTGTGGCTGCTCAGTTGGTGCACCACTTGGCTTGCTCAGCTGGTGCAATACATGGCTTGCTCAGCTGGTGCAACACATGGCTTGCTCAGCTGGTGCAACACATGGCTTGCTCAGCTGGTGCAACACATGGCTTGCTCAGCTGGTGTAACACATGGCTTGCTCAGCTGGTGCAACACATGGCTTGCTCAGCTGGTGCAACACATGGCTTGCTCAGCTAGTGCAACACATGGCTTGCTCAGCTGGTGCAACACATGGCTTGCTCAGATGGGGCAACACATGGCTTACTCAGCTGGTGCACCTCATGACCTGCTCAGCTGCTGCAACACATGGCTTGCTCAGCTGGGGCAACACATGGCTTGCTCAGCTGGTGCACCACATGGCTTGCTCAGCTGGTGCACCTCATGGCTTCCTCAGCTGGTGCACCACATGGCTTGCTCAGCTGGGGCAACACATGGCTTGCTAAGCTGGTGCAACACATGGCTTGCTCAGCTGGTGCACCACATGGCTTGCTCAGCTGGGGCAACACATGGCTTGCTCAGCTGGTGCAACACATGGCTTGCTCAGCTGGTGCAACACATGGCTTGCTCTGATGGGGCAACACATGGCTTGTTCAGCTGGGGCAGCACATGGCTTGCTCAGCTGGGGCAACACATGGCTTGCTCAGCTGGTGCAACACATGGCTTGCTCAGCTGGTGCAACACATGGCGTGCTCAGCTGGAGCAACACATGGCTTGCTCAGCTGGTGCAACACATGGCTTGCTCAGCTGGTGCAACACATGGCTTGCTCAGCTGGTGCAACACATGGCTTGCTCAGCTGGTGCACCACATGGCTTGCTCAGCTTGGGCAACACATGGCTTGCTCAGCTGGTGCAACACATGGCTTGCTCAGCTGGGGCAACACATGGCTTGCTCAGCTGGTGCAACACATGGCTTGCTCAGCTGGGGCAACACATGGCTTGCTCAGCTGGGGCAACACATGGCTTGCTCAGCTGGTGCAACACATGGCTTGCTCAGCTGGAGCAACACATGGCTTGCTCAGCTGGTGCAACACATGGCTTGCTCAGCTGGAGCAACACATGGTTTGTTCAGCTGGTGCAACACATGGCTTGCTCAGCTGGGGCAACACATGGCTTGCTCAGCTGGTGCAACACGTGGCTTGCTCAGCTGGTGCAACACATGGCTTGTTCAGCTGGAGCAACACATGGCTTGTTCAGCTGGTGCAACACATGGCTTGCTCAGCTGGTGCAACACATGGCTTGCTCAGCTGGTGCACCACATGGCTTGCTCAGCTGGGGCAACACATGGCTTGTTCAGCTGGGGCAACACATGGCTTGTTCAGCTGGTGCAACACATGGCTTGTTCAGCTGGTGCAACACATGGCTTGCTCAGATGGAGCAACACATGGCTTGCTCATCTGGGGCAACACATGGCTTGTTCAGCTGGGGCAACACATGGCTTGTTCAGCTGGTGCAACACATGGCTTGTTCAGCTGGGGCAACACATGGCTTGCTCAGATGGAGCAACACATGGCTTGTTCAGCTGGGGCAACACATGGCTTGCTCAGATGGAGCAACACATGGCTTGCTCAGCTGGGGCAACACATGGCTTGTTCAGCTGGGGCAACACATGGCTTGTTCAGCTGGTGCAACACATGGCTTGTTCAGCTGGTGCAACACATGGCTTGCTCAGCTGGAGCAACACATGGCTTGTTCAGCTGGGGCAACACATGGCTTGTTCAGCTGGTGCAACACATGGCTTGCTCAGCTGGAGCAACACATGGCTTGTTCAGCTGGTGCAACACGTGGCTTGCTCAGCTGGGGCAACACATGGCTTGCTCAGATGGGGCAACACATGGCTTGCTCAGCTGGGGCAACACATGGCTTGCTCAGCTGGAGCAACACATGGCTTGTTCAGCTGGGGCAACACATGGCTTGCTCAGCTGGGGCAACACATGGCTTGCTCAGATGGGGCAACACATGGCTTGCTCAGCTGGGGCAACACATGGCTTGCTCAGCTGGGGCAACACATGGCTTGCTCAGCTGGTGCAACACATGGCTTGCTCAGCTGGTGCAACACATGGCTTGCTCAGATGGGGCAACACATGGCCTGTTCAGCTGGGGCAACACATGGCTTGCTCAGCTGGGGCAACACATGGCTTGCTCAGCTGGTGCAACACATGGCTTGCTCAGCTGGTGCAACACATTGCTTGCTCAGATGGGGCAACACATGGCTTGTTCAGCTGGGGCAACACATGGCTTGCTCAGCTGGGGCAACACATGGCTTGCTCAGCTGGTGCAACACATGGCTTGCTCAGCTGGTGCAACACATGGCTTGCTTAGCTGGTGCACCACATGGCTTGCTCAGCTGGGGCAACACATGGCTTGCTCAGCTGGTGCAACACATGGCTTGCTCAGCTGGTGCAACACATGGCTTGTTCAGCTGGTGCAACACATGGCTTGTTCAGCTGGGGCAACACATGGCTTGCTCAGCTGGTGCAACACATGGCTTGCTCAGCTGGTGCAACACATGGCTTGCTCAGCTGGTGCACCACATGGCTTGCTCAGCTGGTGCACCTCATGGCTTCCTCAGCTGGTGCACCACATGGCTTGCTCAGCTGGGGCAACACATGGCTTGCTAAGCTGGTGCAACACATGGCTTGCTCAGCTGGTGCACCACATGGCTTGCTCAGCTGGGGCAACACATGGCTTGCTCAGCTGGTGCAACACATGGCTTGCTCAGCTGGTGCAACACATGGCTTGCTCTGATGGGGCAACACATGGCTTGTTCAGCTGGGGCAGCACATGGCTTGCTCAGCTGGGGCAACACATGGCTTGCTCAGCTGGTGCAACACATGGCTTGCTCAGCTGGTGCAACACATGGCGTGCTCAGCTGGAGCAACACATGGCTTGCTCAGCTGGTGCAACACATGGCTTGCTCAGCTGGTGCAACACATGGCTTGCTCAGCTGGTGCAACACATGGCTTGCTCAGCTGGTGCACCACATGGCTTGCTCAGCTTGGGCAACACATGGCTTGCTCAGCTGGTGCAACACATGGCTTACTCAGCTGGGGCAACACATGGCTTGCTCAGCTGATGCAACACATGGCTTGCTCAGCTGGGGCAACACATGGCTTGCTCAGCTGGGGCAACACATGGCTTGCTCAGCTGGTGCAACACATGGCTTGCTCAGCTGGAGCAACACATGGCTTGCTCAGCTGGTGCAACACATGGCTTGCTCAGCTGGAGCAACACATGGTTTGTTCAGCTGGTGCAACACATGGCTTGCTCAGCTGGGGCAACACATGGCTTGCTCAGCTGGTGCAACACGTGGCTTGCTCAGCTGGTGCAACACATGGCTTGTTCAGCTGGAGCAACACATGGCTTGTTCAGCTGGTGCAACACATGGCTTGCTCAGCTGGTGCAACACATGGCTTGCTCAGCTGGTGCACCACATGGCTTGCTCAGCTGGGGCAACACATGGCTTGTTCAGCTGGGGCAACACATGGCTTGTTCAGCTGGTGCAACACATGGCTTGTTCAGCTGGTGCAACACATGGCTTGCTCAGATGGAGCAACACATGGCTTGCTCATCTGGGGCAACACATGGCTTGTTCAGCTGGGGCAACACATGGCTTGTTCAGCTGGTGCAACACATGGCTTGTTCAGCTGGGGCAACACATTGCTTGTCAGATGGAGCAACACATGGCTTGTTCAGCTGGGGCAACACATGGCTTGCTCAGATGGAGCAACACATGGCTTGCTCAGCTGGGGCAACACATGGCTTGTTCAGCTGGGGCAACACATGGCTTGTTCAGCTGGTGCAACACATGGCTTGTTCAGCTGGTGCAACACATGGCTTGCTCAGCTGGAGCAACACATGGCTTGTTCAGCTGGGGCAACACATGGCTTGTTCAGCTGGTGCAACACATGGCTTGCTCAGCTGGAGCAACACATGGCTTGTTCAGCTGGTGCAACACGTGGCTTGCTCAGCTGGGGCAACACATGGCTTGCTCAGATGGGGCAACACATGGCTTGCTCAGCTGGGGCAACACATGGCTTGCTCAGCTGGAGCAACACATGGCTTGTTCAGCTGGGGCAACACATGGCTTGCTCAGCTGGGGCAACACATGGCTTGCTCAGATGGGGCAACACATGGCTTGCTCAGCTGGGGCAACACATGGCTTGCTCAGCTGGGGCAACACATGGCTTGCTCAGCTGGTGCAACACATGGCTTGCTCAGCTGGTGCAACACATGGCTTGCTCAGATGGGGCAACACATGGCCTGTTCAGCTGGGGCAACACATGGCTTGCTCAGCTGGGGCAACACATGGCTTGCTCAGCTGGTGCAACACATGGCTTGCTCAGCTGGTGCAACACATTGCTTGCTCAGATGGGGCAACACATGGCTTGTTCAGCTGGGGCAACACATGGCTTGCTCAGCTGGGGCAACACATGGCTTGCTCAGCTGGTGCAACACATGGCTTGCTCAGCTGGTGCAACACATGGCTTGCTTAGCTGGTGCACCACATGGCTTGCTCAGCTGGGGCAACACATGGCTTGCTCAGCTGGTGCAACACATGGCTTGCTCAGCTGGTGCAACACATGGCTTGTTCAGCTGGTGCAACACATGGCTTGTTCAGCTGGGGCAACACATGGCTTGCTCAGCTGGTGCAACACATGGCTTGCTCAGCTGGTGCAACACATGGCTTGCTCAGCTGGTGCACCACATGGCTTGCTCAGCTGGGGCAACACATGGCTTGCTCAGCTGGTGCAACACATGTCTTGCTCAGCTGGTGCAACACATGGCATGTTCAGCTGGTGCAACACATGGCTTGCTCAGCTGGTGCACCACATGGCTTGCTCAGCTGGGGCAACACATGGCTTGCTCAGCTGGTGCAACACATGGCTTGCTCAGCTGGTGCAACACATGGCTTGCTCTGATGGGGCAACACATGGCTTGTTCAGCTGGGGCAGCACATGGCTTGCTCAGCTGGGGCAACACATGGCTTGCTCAGCTGGTGCAACACATGGCTTGCTCAGCTGGTGCAACACATGGCTTGCTCAGCTGGTGCACCACATGGCTTGCTCAGCTGGGGCAACACATGGCTTGCTCAGCTGGTGCAACACATGGCTTGCTCAGCTGGTGCAACACATGGCTTGCTCAGCTGGTGCACCATATGGCTTGCTCAGCTGGGGCAACACATGGCTTGCTCAGCTGGTGCAACACATGGCTTGCTCAGCTGGGGCAACACATGGCTTGCTCAGCTGGTGCAACACATGGCTTGCTCAGCTGGGGCAACACATGGCTTGCTCAGATGGGGCAACACATGGCTTGTTCAGCTGGGGTAACACATGGCTTGCTCAGCTGGTGCAACACATGGCTTGTTCAGCTGGTGCAACACATGGCTTGTTCAGCTGGTGCAACACATGGCTTGTTCAGCTGGGGCAACACATTGCTTGCTCAGCTGGTGCAACACATGGCTTGCTCAGCTGGGGCAACACATGGCTTGTTCAGCTGGGGCAACACATGGCCTGCTCAGCTGGTGCAACACATGGCTTGTTCAGCTGGTGCAACACATGGCTTGTTCAGCTGGTGCAACACATTACTGGCTCAGTTGGAGTATAAAAATTCTATCTGTAATAACTTACCTCACGCTCACAAGTACGCAGGTTGGTGAGCGGGCTCATAGTATCGGGCGGGTGTGTATTGCGCCCGTCTCGGTACAATACTAGCGTGCAGTTACACCCGGACATATTTATGGGAAAATGGATTATCGTGGTATCAAGTGTAGTGCGTATTTGTCCGAAATATAACTGTAAGATATGGCAAGATGTAATCCCCAAAAACTTCAAGTTGCGTTGGAGAGATCGTATAGTCTTCTCCATGAAGTCGTTCGAGATATCAGCATAGATCGTTATGTTGTACTATTAATATTTTATGAGAAAAAGCTGCTGCTTCAGTGCTTTGAAATTAAAAGTAGGTCGTGTGTATATGCAGTGGCCTGATTCATTTCAGGTTAATCAAAGCAAGCTTTACAGTAAATGCTTCACAAACTTTTGAACTTGCGTCACGGTAGCATTCTGAACCACTGTGTTATACATCCCTGGCCTCAATTCTGAGCCATTGTGTTATGACCCTTGCGCAAACCAAAGAACCGCTTACAGAAGGCGCGATAGATGCTAAAGTGATGCAGATTATAAAATAAGATTTAATAATAATTAAAAAGAACTCCAGAGTTTTATGCAAGAAAAATAAGGATTATTTCTGGAAGGAAAGTATAGAATTATTTACGCGACAGTCACAAAATTCAAGAACAAACACTATCATGAGATCAGCACTTACGCATTTCCTTGTAACGCAACACGTTTGAAGACCGCGTTCGAAAAGACAGTCACACGCGCGTGAGCTGCTCTGTGATGTCGCACGCGTATCGAGTGTCTCTGCGCGCGTGTGCATGGGTCCTGTGGCAACGCATGGGACGCATGCGACACGTGGGACACATGGAAGTGGCAACACGTGGGACACATGGAAGTGGCAACACATGGGACACATGGAAGTGGCAACACGTGGGACACATGGAAGTGGCAACACATGGGACACCTGGAAGTGGCAACACGTGGGGCACATGGAAGTGGCAACACGTGGGACACATGGAAGTGGCAACACGTGGGACACATGGGACACATGGAAAGACGTACAGTAACTGTTACACGCCCTTTGGTGTCAAGCTGCGATGTCCTTAGTGCGGGTCATCCCTGTTGACGTGCGCTGAATAGCTCACTTGTCACTGCTGAATATTTCAACTAAGTGTCTCGTGATGTTTCCTGGGTGTTTCAGTTATCTCAAATGAATGTAATAATTATCCCAACTGAATGTTTCAATTATCTCAACTAAGTGTTTCAATTATCTCTACTGAGTGTTTCAATTGATTATCTCTACTGCGAGTTTCAATTGATTATCTCTACTGAGTGTTTCAATTGATTATCTCTACTGAGTGTTTCAATTGATTATCTCTACTGAGTGTTTCAATTATCTCTCCTGAATATCTCAATTATATCTAAGGAATATCTCTCTACTGAATATCTTCATCTCAACTGAATGGCTCAATGCTGCGTTACAGAAGTGACGCAGTCAAACTTTGGGGATGTGCCGCAAACGGACAATTTGTATTGACCAATAACATAGAGAGCTTTGGGGCTTGAATAACTGTTGTGTTGTTGAAGAAAAGCTCTTAAACGGTCTACAATTTTCTGTGCTCAAAGGCCTGAGAGAAGTGTCTTGCGTTACCAAACCCGACCTTATATAACCCGAGCGAAGTCCTCAACAAATAGCGTAGAAAATAAACATAGTGGCCCAGTCTGTAAGGGGTGTGAGTGTAGGTTGCTTTCTCAACACATTGATTGTGCAAGGTAAAATTGAAGTTCAATATTTAACTCAAACATAGAGTCAATCAGAGTAAGCAATGTTAAAAATAGCAAATATTAACTAGAACGTGCTTTCATTTAGCTCTGATTGAGTTTATATGAAAATTGAGTTTGTGACTAGTGGTCGGTCAGCAGCATTATGAAAATTCCATCTTCGCACACCGGCGGCTCACGTCTCGATTACAGTCTTAAGATCATCCCACTTTTTCAACTTTTTTCGTCCGATTCGTTTGAAAATTGGCCAGTATATGTCTTTTGTGAAAGTAAACCTTTTTTACTCATGTCATTTTTTCGATTTAGTCCTTATTTTTTTTTGACGAAAAATGTGTTTTTTGGTATATTTTTATTGATGTTTCAGATTGGAACTCCTCCTTCAGTTTTGATGCTAGAACAAAAACAAAGACAGTTTTAGAACCCTTGGAACATTTCTAACAAACTCAAGATGGCTTTGTTTCAAATTCAAATTTTTTCTATTTTTTCAAAATTTTTTGTTAGAAATGTTTCAAGGATTCTAAAACTGTCTTTGGATTTGTTCTAGCATCAAAACTCGAGGACTAGTTCCATTTTGAATGTTGAAAATTAGAAGTGTTGGGTATAAGCAAAAAACGAAATTTTTTGTTGAAGTGTAATATAATGAACAATTGATGTAATTGAATGCAGTTTTAATTTTTATTTCGATATTTTTCATACATAACTTCATATTCAAACTGTGAATTGTGATTTCAAAAAAAAAATTCTTTTTTGTCAACAAAATGATTTTTTTTCAGTCTGATTCTTATGAAATTTGACTATGATATGTAACCTTTGAAAAGAAACACAATTGATTCCATTCATTTTTTTTTTATTCAGGCCTTAGATTTTGCAAAAATTTGACATATTGATTTCTAGGTATTGATATTTCACTGATATTGATATTTCAAAATGGGACTTCTCCTTCAGTTTTGATGCTAGAGCAAAAACAAAGACAGTTTTAGAATCCTTGAAACATTTCTAACAAACTCACGTTGGGCTTTTTTCCATTTCTCATTTGGTCTCTTTTTATATGGGGTCAAAATCGGGAAAAAATGAGAGATTTTGGTCCCCTCACCCCCCCCCCCTCCGGGGGGGGGGGGGAATGATTGTCCGTAGCGCCATAAAATTTTAGGACCGAATAGTCCACCAACTAAGGGTCCTTTTCCAGCAAAAACATGAGAAATGACCCCCGGACCGACAGGGGCTTGGCAGGGGCATGGGATGATCTCCTTAAACGACACTACGTATGTATGTCAAATGAGTAACCAAGAAAAATCTTTCACAACGCAAACAAATCTCACTTTGAACACAGTTAGAGTGAATCATCTCCGGTCCTCTTTCCTCATGACGAAAACAGACGAGCGACACAAAAACGTACAGTGAGAGTGCAACTGAGAATTCCGTAGGGATGACAGCGCGAATGACACGAGACTTCGACCTGCGTCTGCTGATACTGGACACACGCTGCACACATGCCCGCTGTGTAGGGTGCTGGGGGTGTCTGGAGCTAGGACCTGCTGGGGCTACTACAATGTGCTGTGGGGTGTGCTGTGGGCGTCTGGAGCTGGGACCTGTTGGGGCTACTACAGTGTGCTGTGAGAGTGCTGAGGGTACAACACTGTGCTGTGGGGTGTGATGTGATATGCCCTCCACGGAATGAAACAAAGAATACCTTCAGATGCGCAAAACTATTCATTTTTCGAGGTTCAAGACACCCGTAAATGCTGCAACCTTGCACTCATTACATTTTCGTAACTTGCTTCATTGATGCTAGCGTAGCAGCCAAGACCTCAGCCATAAAATATCACAACCTACGTTACGATATGATCCCTGTCTAGTTTCTTTCCCTTCAAAGACTATTCCTGGACTCATGCATTCTTCTTTTGTGTATAAGAATAGTTGTGCGCAGTGTGCATCGGCGGACGTTGGAATGACGTCACGCAATGTTAACGCAATAGTGGCTAAGCACCGAGGAAGCAGTTCTCGTGCCAGCAACCTACTGGCTTATCCTCCTCATTCTACAATACGCAGCTATGCCAAGCAGTGCAATGCCATTATCTCTGGTGATAGTTTTAGGGCGATCGACAGTTCGTTCAGTGACTGTGACCTTAGGATTTTGGAATCGAAACTAATTTTTAGGAAAAACCAATTTTAAATAACCCTCTTTGTTCTCCTTATTTTCTTCAAATAGTAAATGCACAGTTGTGTTTTCGGCTTTCATCGGTTTCATTTTGATGCGTAAAAAAACAAGAAATTGTTATCGTTTGTGATTTCAGTCTATATTTGACTTATTCATACTTTGTGTTTTGCAGAACTGAAATTGAAACTGATGTCCACACAGGTTTTGTCTTTTCTTTTCGGGTAAAATATTTAATTTAATGACAAGTTTTTCTCAACTAAATTACTAGTAAATTTGCGATTGAGACTTTCTGTTCAGTTCACAACCACATTACAGCGAAAATTGTGACAGCCTTCAAATAAGTTGTAGTTGCATAAGAATGTCTGAATTTCCAACACACAATATAAAATATTTCCAATTGGGCGATTCTTCGAGAATCTTAACCGTATAATAAAAAGAAAAACCAGAGTAAAAATGAACATTACATTTAATGCAAATGTATCGGAATTAAAATTCCAGCACCGATTAAAATTTCAGCACTAATGATGGAATTTTAATTCCGAAACGTTTGCATTAAATGTAATTTTCTTTTATACTCTGGTTCTTCTTCTTATTCTACAATATAATATGCTCCAAAAATGTTCTCCATGGATTACTCATGTATTTTTTGTTTGTTTTGCAGGTACAAAATTTTTTTCCCCATTCAATTATCTTAATTTTTTTTATTTAACTTCTTAGACTTGCCTTTATGTCAACATCAACAAACAGGTGCTTACAATCACGTAGCTAATAGGATCCAACAGGAGCCAGCGATCACGGAGCTAACAAGGCTAACAGGAACCAACAATTCTGGCTGTAACAGCTCGAAGTAAACACGAGCTAACAGGAAACAGTAAACGGGCGCTAACAATCACGGAGCTAGCAGGAAGCGGCTAACAAATGACGGCATTATCTTCATTCGAGAACGTTTTAGCGTTGAGCAGAAACGCAAGTTTCACAGCCGCAGCGCGCCTCACGCAACAGGACCCAACAATCACTTGCCAATGGCGGCAGCCGCACGCCACGCGCCGCTACGCCGCTTGACGGCGCCAAAGCAATGCAAACAATAGCGAGGGACCGCGCGAGGGCAACACCGAGGGAACAAACGAGGGCAGTGTCATCTTACAGAATGAACTGGTTACCCTCGAGGGCGTGATAGGTGTGTTGCGGTGCTGTAGAAAAAACTGGCTCAGCGTGAGAGAGCCAAGTCATGCTGGTCGATCTGCGCCGATTTGTTGCTCAATAAACAGCGTGCGCAGCAAGTGCACTTGACTGCTCTTGTTAGTAAACTTAATTTTCTTTTTTGGATGTTTATTGCAAGGGGATGTAACACTATGTTCATATATTAAATACGTTATTGTACTTGACTGTTCTCGTTAGTTACTTTATTGACCTCTTTTTCTTGTTTATTGGGAGAGGAGGTAATGCCATTTCCATACAGCAAAGAGGTGACTGCGCTTAGCTGCCCTTGTTTGTTACTTCAGTTATTCTTCATACGTGGTTTTTGAGAGTGAAAATTTCAAGATTGTCTCGGGAACTGGTTTAATTTTTCGATTCAATTTGAATTTGATTTGGGGTGATCATAATACGGTCGTCACAACCTCCCGGTTGCAGAATAGATGCATTTACGAAACTTTTCAACAGACGTTTATTGCAGTTGTTCTGGAGTTTAAATTTCATACAATTTACGTTCACGTAACGGTGCAGCTGGTGGCGTAAATTCTGCTAAGTAACTTACGCTGTCTAAACAATGACGTAAATTTTCGGAAATCGGGTCTCTGTGACATTAAACATTCGCTTCAACTGCAATAATGCGAGAAAAAAATGTGAATAAACTCATGATTACTATATCCACGCGCTTTGAAAATCACTAAAATTCACACATCACTAAAAAATTAACGGGAACAAATGTATGGATAAAGACAATTGACAGTGATGAAGACAAAAAATTGACCGTTAGAGACGCAAACAATAACAATTGAAAGAGGTAAAAAAACTGACGGTGACCAAAACATAGACAAAAAGCAGAGGGCAAAAAAGTCTTAGGCCAAGTCAATAAATAGTATCAAAGACGAGGGACAAATTTACATACAAGCACTGCACACCTCAGTGTAATGTACATACATGCCCACTATCACAAGAGAACATTTTAGTAAAGTCCTTACACTGCTTTCCATGGGCCCATTTTTAGTCTCCATCTCAACAGTTCCGATGTATCTCTCAATATGATAGTAATGATACACGGCCAATATTATCGTAATGATGACTGGCCAATATGATGGTAATGATACATGGCCAATATAATGGTAATGATACATGGCCAATATAATGGTAATGATACATGGCCAATGCAATGGTAATCATACATGGTATATTGGTTACATGCTTTTTGCCTGCTCGCTCACTAGCTCGATTTCTTAGTGCACACTTAAGTTGCACCTTGCAAAGCAGAAACCTAAACTGTGCACAACTGCTCTAAAATAAGGTTTTTGACTATCATGTTATCGATATTGATATTGATATTATTGATATAGACATTTTCATTTGCTATTAATGAAATTGAAGTTATGTACATTTATATTATTGATATTGATATTATTGAAAATATTACATTATTTTTCAATAAAAATGGCAATAAATTTTTTCCAATCAATACCAAACCAAAAAATCCCTCAGCAGGCGGCAACATTGCACGAGTTACCTGATCCACGGACCGAAGCGCTCAAATTCAACGCCATGTCTTCCAAGCCAAGCGATTTTCAAAGCTAAATTTTAATTAAAATACGGTCAAACTTGGACCAATTTGTCTAAAATAAAGATCAGCCAAGCAGCCCTGGTACACGCCTAGCAGCCCTGGTACGCGCCTAGCAGCCCTGGTACACGCCTAACAGCCCTAGCAGACGCCTAGCAGCCCTGGCACACGCCTAGCAGCCCCCTGGTACACGCTTAGCCGCCCTGGTACACGCCTAGCAGCCCTGGTACGCGCCTAGCAGCCCTGGTACATGCCTAGCAGCCCTGGTACACACCCTAACACGCCGGTACACGCCCTACACCCGGCTGTACAACAAGACACACACGCGCGGCGTGTAGCGTGTGTTGTGCCACAATAAGGCAGTGTTTTGCCTCACAATAAAGCGGAAAGAGACTCCAGCAGATTTCCGATACCAAAATTCCCTTGTGGGAAAACAGCAAGTCTTCCCACAGCCTCCCTCTGCCGCTCCCACAGTCAGGTTGCCTAAATGAACGCTCCATAGGTATGTGATGTGTGTAAAATTGGTGTAATATGAAGAGAAGAATCAGTGTAGAAGGAAGGAAACGTTCTTTTAATTGCAAACGTTTTAGGGTCTCTAATTCCATCTTCAGTGCTGTAATTAGTGTGCGTTTTGTCTGCTCAACTCGTTTAACTGGAAAGGTTTTAGATTGTTTGGTTTTCATTATGTCAATATAATTATGGATAATAATTAAAGAATTCTACGAGTTATTTAACACGTTCCCTGCGTATTGGGACGTCTGTGGACTTAAAGGTAAATTGCTCATTTGTGTGCTGGAATAAATGAACATTTCATGGGGATTGCGAATTTTTTTAAAAGTGACTTTTCATTCGAGATAAAATGATATAGTGCAATTGTATTTTTCATTTTTCTTATGAAGGACACAAATGTTTTCCAGCAGTTTAGTTGATATCCCAATTTGGCTACTTACAACCTAACCTAACCAACCTTCAACAACCGCGCAAACGTGGTGAACGTGTTAGAAGTACATCTGAAACGTAGTTATCACTGTGTTTAACACAACGGGTCATTTTAAAATGCATCAAACTTTTCAATTCTTTAATGTTTTTCAAATGTAAAGTCTAAGCATAGCATAACATTAAGATAACATAACCTACAAATGTCTTTTTTTTACCAGTTAACATAATTTCATAATTCTCGGGGAGGATAAAAACGTATTAGAGTATTAAATTCGATTTCACATATTTGCTACTTACAACCAACCGTTTACGACCGCGGAAACGCAGTGAACGTGTTAAAGCAACCATTTGACGACGCTGCGACGCATGGTACTATAACACTTACCTCACAACGTCGCCAGACAATATAATCACAAATGACACCGAAATTCACAAGCTCTGCACCATTACAACCTACAAGCAGCACTTGGAGAGCTCGGTCTGCACTCAGGCGTCCTCCCCTCTATAGGTTCGCCTGCACGTGTCCTGTGAAGAGACCCACCGGTGGTCACTGAGGGGATTTTCATAATGCTTCTGACCGGCTTGCAGTCACTAACTTAATTTCTATAAATATTTAATGAAAGTAGAATAAAAGCACGATCCAGTTCATGTTCGTTTTTTCGAAATTACTTACTACAATTAATGAGTTTAAGTTTGAATTAAATACTGAACTTCGGTTTACCCATCGCAGTTAACGTGTTAAATGCCACTTTTTAGCGATGTTTTTTTTACTATACAGCCTCACGCAGAGAAGTGGATCCCTCCACTTCTGGTTACGTATATTCTTCTGAATGGCTTCACGCTGCCAGCTGTGACGTAGACTTGCGCCGCTAGCTGTGACGTAGACTTGCGCCGCTACCAGGGACGTGAACTTACGCCACCAGCTGTATAACGTGGACTTACGCCGCCAGCTGTGACGTGAATCTACGCCGCTGCGACGTAACAACGAAGTAAACTTCTAAAAATCTTGTCCTTGCTCCAATGGCTCCGAACTAACAGGCTGCTCTGTCACGCGTGATATAGGCAAACTCACACAAGTAATGCACTTGACATTTACCGTTACCAACGACACTATTTAAACGTATGAAACAGAGTAAGGATCTTTTTCAGATAAGCTCCGCCATTGATGCAACACATAGGTTCATCCACTTGTAGCTTTCGAAATCATGCACCTATCGACTTCAAATTACTCTCAAACGAAAGATTAAAACATTCTTTCGTTTGAGATTAATTTGAAGTCGGTTGGTGAATTATTTCGAAAGTTACATTCTTTCGTTTGGGATTAATTTGGAGTCGATAGGTGCATTATTTCGAAAGTTACAAGTGGGTGAACTTATGTGTTGCATCAGTGGCGGGGCTTATCTGGAAAAGATCCCAGAGTAATTCGTTATTTAACTGCAATGGTGCGTCAGTGCTGTATTACCTTGCTCGGATGCAGGTGTGGGATTTCTTACAAAATTGTCATCTATCGCTACACACTCGACGGTAATAGGCCCATAATTATGTGAGACGTGCAGCAGGTGCGAAAAAATTATTTGAAGTTTAATATTGAGCTCCTATCGCTTTCCAATGACTGCCGTCAAATCTAAACACATTGACTAAGTATTGGTGCATATGTGTACCACTAGGTAGAAAAACTGGCTTAATTGCTTTAATACATTTTTTACCTTTCTAAAAAGTGTAAAGAATACATTTGAACCATGATATATTTCCTTTTACTCTAAAATTTGTATCGTAAAAAGCAGCAAAATAGCTGAAATGTAATTCATATATCCCGGTACGTAAATGAGCAATTTGCTTAGCGGTACACATATGTACTAAAACGTCGTCAACGAAAGATATTGACGTACCAATGCAAACAATTCGATGCTTTCTGCCGCGCATTTAAACGGGTGATGAAAATTTATCGAGCTGCGAACGGTGTAGACGACGAAATTAAGCGATGCATGCGTGAACAGTGGAACTTGAGGGAGTACTAGAAAGGGAAATGAAAAAAGTTACCTGCATGATCATAAATAACATCAAATGATGAATGAATTTTAGTTTCAAAAATGCAATTGTGTTTGTATTTGAAAACCATCTCTCCTTTATTTACGAATGTGTTGTACGAGGGAGCAATTTTCTGCAGGTGTACTGTACTTGATTTTCTGCATGTGTACTGTACTTGATTTTCTGCAGGTGTACTGTACGTTACGTTGTTGGAGCGTCCTGCGTGCAGCACGGGCACCAGTAACGCACCAGTACGTGCACCACGCAGCAACGTACCTGTAGGTGCTCTTCACTCCCCACACACGGGCCCGTCGCTCCTCACACACACGGGCTCGTCACTCCCCACACACACGGGCCCGTCACTCCCCACACACACGGGCCCGTCACTCCCCACACACACGGCCCGTCACTCCCCACACACACACGCCCCGTCACTCCCCACACACACGGGCCCGTAACTCCCCACACACACGGGCCCGCCACTCCCCACACACACGGGCCCGTCACTCCCCACACGCACGGCCCGTCACTCCCCACACACACGCCCCGTCACTCCCCACACACACACGGCCCATCACTCCACACTCACACGGCCCGTCACTCCCCACACACACGGCCCGTCACTCCCCATACACACGGCCCGTCACTCCCCACTCACACGGCCCGTCACTCCCCACACACACGACCTGTCACTCCACACTCACACGGCCCGTCACTCCCCACACACACGGCCCGTCACTCCCCACACACATGCCCCGTCACTCCCCACTCACACGGCCCGTCACTCCCCACACACACGACCCGTCACTCCCCACTCACACGGCCCGTCACTCCCCACACACACGACCCGTCACTCCCCACTCACACGGCCCGTCACTCCCCACACACACGACCCGTCACTCCCCACTCACACGGCCCGTCACTCCCCACAAACACGACCCGTCACCCCCCACTCACACGGCCCGTCACTCCCCACACACACGGCCCGTCACGCGAGCAAGACGGGCAGCAGCAGCGCAAGATCAATAATTAGCGAACGGCGGATAATTAAGCGCATTAGCGGCCTGCTTCCTTATCAATCGAGGGATGAGCCGCCGGTGGGCACTGGGGCGGTGGTGCGTTCCTTGTCATCTGCATGCTGTGGCTACCGGCAACTTGTGGCTACCGGCAACTTGTGGCTCCCGACAACTTGTGGCTACCGGGAACTTATGGCTACCGGCAACTTATGGCTACCGGCAACTTGTGGCTACCGGCAACTTGTGGCTACCGGCAACTTATGGCCACCGGCAACTTATGGCTACCGGCAACTTATGGCTACCGGCAACTTATGGCTAACGGCAACGCAAAGGTTCTCGGTAATGTAACGATATACGAAATAGTTCTGTATAATCCGTGCACCAAATACAACGGGAGAAAATGAGCGCACAACTGCGATGAGGCTGAAGCGTCGCGTGTAAGGGATAAGGTAGGGTAAGCGTTTTAGGAATGAGAATGGAGATCTAAGACGACCCACTATCAGATGTGTGGGGTCGATTGAAATATTTAAGCATAAAGAAGTAGGATAAGAGGTTATGTTATCGAACTACATACGAGGAAGCAAGAGAAATGTAAGGGGTAATAAAGGGGTTTAGGCACACGCGGAAGAGTGCAGGGCCTGCGCGAGGGTTCTCGCCGATACATGGGACACGTAGCTTAAGGAGGCGACGCGCACAGACGAACCAATCACCGACGCAGAATTTCGCGTTGTGACCTATCAGCGTACGATACATCAAGACAACGAAGAAATTTGACGAAGCATCTAGAACAGCGGTTCTTAACCTGAGGGAAATTCCCCACTGGTGTGGAATTGCCAAGTGGGTATTTTGTGTATTTGTTTCCACCCTTGAAAAATCAATAGTATTTCAAAATCTAATAAATTACATCCAAATATTGACTAACTTTACAAATCACAACCGTTTAGACTGTTTCAATAACATAAACAACCATAATGAGGTGTTGTACGTCATGTTTGTATATAAGTGACAACGCTGCAGGGTTAAAAGAATGTCACAGATAAGTAAAAGGAAGACGCTGTGGTGGGGAATTCTCCATTTCTCACCAATGCTGTGGGGGGGCATGGAGAGTTGGCTCATTATAAGGTGGGGAATTGGAGAAAAAATCTTAAGAACTACTGTTCAAGAACAAAGCAAGCGGAGAGAATTAAAGCTGAGCTCAAGAACAGAACGGGGTCTTTTTGCTGGCGAAAGAATCGAGAGGCACAAGTGAATTGCGTGGGTGAGGCACCTGGCGGCACGCTGGGTGCCGCTGTGTCGCACGCCGAACACAGCGTAATACGAGCATCGAATAAGTGTGGGCACGGGGCGACGCACCAAGATTCTAAACGTCATCACATCAGAATTGTGCGTGCGTACCAACGGCATCAGGAACCAGAAACATGTCACCAAGCGCACCAATAGCGCACCGATGACCGCCCAAAGTAAAGCAATGTAAGAAGCAGAAGGACAAGAAGTACAGCATGGAAACAATTTGGCACCCGTGAGTTTGATCTGCATGAATCTTCAAGTTCTCACGAATTTTCAGCACGCCGATGTAAATCACGCGATCGCGATGACTGCAGCAATACGCGAACGAGCAGCACCCTTCAGCGCGGAGACAAAACACTCGAAGACGAGTCGTCAAAGCTCGGAAACGGAGCAGTGAAAGCAGCAACGGGCAGCGTTTCACATAGACCGGCAGACATCGACACCGGGCCAGCACCAGCAACTCGTCGCCGAAGAAATGTACAAGATAGTCGCAGCAATCCCTGGACTGGCACTGTGAAGAGAGTGTATTATGTAGGTGGTTCTGTGCAAATTTGTAATGGGTGGAAAACAGGTATTTCAACAAGTGTACAAGGAAAATTACAATATAATGGACAGTGTTCAATATGCGTTGTGTCTAGTACTCGCTGTACAAAATTCTACATGTCGATGTAAATTTATATTCAAAATGTAAAATTTGGATGCCTGCGGCTGATACGTGCTAGCACATTTTTGATCGGAACTTCATTCAAGACGTGACCGCAGCTGACCTCGGGACGGAACAAGTTTGAGCGTCAGATTCTTCACCAACCCGCCACTGTTCACTTCATATAATCTTCAGTGTCGTGTAATGCATTTAGGTAACGTAACGTTTACGGTTACACTTCAGCCCAGGTTCGCGTGTTGTACTTCTGTATTGTTGTACTGTTTTGCGCGCTTGAACCTCGTCACCGCCTCTGTAGGCTACCTTTCCGGAGGGACCCGTGGACGTGTGGGAGCTTCTCGGACCGCCGCATTGATGGCCCAGACTGGGTAACCGTGGAGTGTGCCAGGAACACTCTTACGGCGTATCAATTGTGAACTATAACGTTCTGGTCCTCTGAGCAAGAACCTGATAAATTTTCACTTTAATGCTGTGTTTTTTATTGATCAAGGTGTAATTAGTCACATTTAAAATTGAAACATTCCAGCTGCTATTGCCACCACTGTAATTTAAACCAATTTTTATACATCGGCATAAAAGTATGCGCTGGATGAGAGATGCCTGGAGGGAGGAGGCGGAGTGGTCTCTAGTTTGAAATAAACTCTCCTTAGAGCCCTTGACTTTTCTTCAATCTTCCATTATTCTGCGCACTCGCTGCAATAACTGCGTTGTCTCTTTATGTGAGTGATGATAGCATCGGGTACGATTTCTAAGTTTTGTTTAACGCACTATGTTTTTCGAAATTCCTTTGTGATGAGTTAAGGGCAGTGTTTTATAGCGTTTACCCTCACATCGAGCATTACTTTAGCCTGATGTACAATGATGCTCATTTGATTTATTGCATTGTGTGTTCCCCTTTTCTTGTCTCGTGTTAGAATATCTTCAATATTCTTTGATTTCATTATTCTATAACTCACGTGTTCATTCGTAAACTTAAATAAATTGAATACAAAATGAGCTACTTGTAGTTGTCATTATCCCGTGTTGATCAGATGTGTACTGTGGTAGCGAGTATAGAACAGAAACTCACTTTCCTACTTTCCTCTGTTGCCTATATTCTGCTCCTATGTATTTTAGATCTGCTTTTCCTTTGCCCATCTTTCTAAGCCGAGGTTTAAAGCCCTCATACGACGACATTGTAGCTAACGTCTCGTGACAGCAAATAAAGGCTCCTGGCAAAAAAGCCACTTGACGGCAAAATATACGGAAGCAAAAAAAATATTTTTGAAAAACGTTTGAAAAGGAATTCAGAAGTGTTTCCTACAACGCACGAAGTTTTTATTATTTTCGTTGAAATGTATCGCGTGTAAACTACGTATGTTGATGATTAAATGTTCAGTCTGTGAGGAAATACGCGAGTCCCCCCATGTTCTCTCAGCCAACGTTTACTTTTGCAGACAAACCTCGCATGCTTCAAAAGAATAGCAGCAAATTTTTTTTTTAATTTTTCGTTCTCGAGCAGAAATGTTCAACGTTGCCACGTCTTAAAAAAAATATTTCTTTTGCTCCTACGATGGAATTTCATAGAGCATCTGACGCCGTAATGCAATCATTGCATTGACAGGAGATAAAATAAAGCGTTCGTAACAGTTGATTACCGTTCTGAGTGAATTTATCCTTTTAATAGTTAGTCACCGTTCTGATTGAATTTATCCTTTTAATAATTTATCACCATTCTGGAAGAATTTATCATTTTAATAGTTAGTCGCCGTTCTGATTGAATTTATAGTTTTAATAGTTAACCACTGTTTTGGATTAATTTATCCTTTTAATAGTTAATCACCGTTCTGAACTAATTTATCCTTTTAACCGGTAATCGAAGTTCTGAGTAAATTTATCTTTCTCATCTGATCGTACAGTAACAGAGCATCGATCCAATTGCAAACGTCAGCTTTTCGCGGCTTTGTTCTGCCAGCGTTCAAGTATACAACTATGCACGCGCGCAACCTGCCTTTCTCGAAGCTCCACGAGTACTTTAGCATGCTAAATGTGATGGGTTGAACTGAAATTTAATAATCAATTCGAATATATAGTCAATTGTAGTGAGTAATTTTGAAAATAGTTAACATTAACGGGATCGCGCCTGCCTTTAATTTTCATTAAGTATTTTAAAAAATTGAGCTAGTGACTGCAGGTCGGTCAGCAGCGTTATGGGAATCTCCTCAATGACCACCGGTGGGTCCCTTCGTAGGAAAGGTTTTAAACTTAAAGAATATTCTGAGGCATTTTGAATAGCAATGGCCTGAAAGAGTAAAATTCTTACTGAACGCTGAACAACTTACGTAATTTAACTACAGTTTGGATGCACCTGTACAGTGATGCACAGACTCACGCACGAATGTCACGTCTCGTTCACACAACCACGCACCATTGCCAGACTCACACTCACGCCCGACTGTCACGTTCACGCAACCACGCGCCATTGCCAAATTCACACTCATGCACGACTGTCACGTTCACGTAACCACGCGCCATTGACAAACTCACACTCACGCACGACTGTCACGTTCACGCAACCACGCGCCATTGCCAAACTCACACTCACGCATGACTGTCACGTTCACGCAACCACGCGCCATTGCCCAACTCACACTCATGCACGACTGTCACGTTCACGCAACCACGCACGACAGTCACGCTCCCTCCCCCACTCTACGGGAGCACAGATCCACCCGCGTCCCGTCACCGCCCCAGCCGCCCCTGCAGGAGTACAGGCACGGTCCCGCTCGGCACTTTCGGCTGCCCACGCGGGCCACGTGCCTTGGGACCACGTCACGTGGCCTCCTCGTCGGCGCGTGGTTTTCTCGCGAGCATCTCCTTCCCGTCCTGACGACCGTTTAGCGAGCACGCAGCTGTTATCGAACCGTCAAGTCAATGGCACAGAGCCACCAATTCAATCAATGGCGGAGACCCATCAAGTCAATGGCATCAAGTCAATGGCAGAGATTCATCAAAGCAATGGCATCAAGTCGATGTCATCAAGTCAACGGCAGAGATCAAGTCAATGGCATCGAGTGCAGAGATCGATCGAATGGCAGAGATCGAGTCAACGGGTCGATGCTGAACCAAAGCAACAAACTCAAGAGGCGCGAGTTCTTCACTCCAGGTAAAGGAGCCATGACTGCTGCACGTTGTTGAGAGAAGATAGAGAGAGCATCCTTGCCTTGTTGTCGAAATCACTGATTAAGAGCCTAGGTCACGTGCAACGAATCAACGTATTAGGAATACTTCATTTTCTGCTCTGGGGTTCTGTCTCGATAACTTTCCACAAACCCCTACAATTTTAAACCTCCCCTCAACCCCAATTTAACTTCCCAAGCCCCAAATTTTCGACTCTACCTCCCAAACCCCCCAACCCTCCCCTCCCCCTACACACCGTTCATGAAGCTCTCATCCGCAATTTGCGCGTGCCACGTGCCGCTACAGACACGCGGAAGCCTCTGCTCCGGAGCACGTGCAGTCCGCACGCTCTCGGTCTGATCCGGAAAATGAAGCACGTGTTCCGGATTTTGTAGAGCCTGTCGCATCTCTCTCATGAGCTATAATTTCAATGATTATTTTCTTAAGGCTGCCACCATTGTGTCGTAATTCTGGGTCTTTTTGTCGTTCCGAACGCGGCCACCTCTCCTGAGCCCGCAGGGCGCACACACCTCCGAGCACTCCACACATAGACACGTTATACTCAATATTCCTGAGTGTTATTTCAAAAACTAGTGTGCACGGCCCGTTAAAAATGATGAAATTTGATATTTTGCTAAGATAAATCTTGAGATGTGGATGACAAACAAATATTCCCATCCTAACAGTCCCCGCCATTAAAATATTCTTGTACTTGTGCACTGGTGAAACTCGTGTCACAGATACCGTCATTAAGCATCCTTCAAATTGAATCAAAGAAGCCCTTTCTTAATAAGCAGACACCAAAGAAATATATAACTTTATAAATATATAAACACCGAAAGGGTATTATCAGGTGAAATAGACGCAACTTACATCACTGATCATGGCTGTGGAGACACGGCATTTTCCACTTGTGAGTTCGAAAGCTTGGCCTAATATATATTTTAACCTGGAAGAGTTATTTAAAAACCTAACTGCAAAAAAAAGGCTCTATTACAAACAAACTTTATGACGTCACCAAAACGCTATGTCGTTAAGCCAATAGTGGAGCCAAATTTAGGGGTAGCAGTGCTACCAGATGCAATATGAGCTCTGCTATTAGATCGTTGTCGTGACATCAGCAAAACCACACCGTCAACGATAGAAAGACTATATAGTTTGAACCTACATTTTTTCCTTGTTGTGCGTTAAATTTTCGTGATGACCACAAAAAAGGTTTGTGTAATTCTGACCGCCTACGTAATAACCGGTGTAATGACCGACTACCCAGACAAATCTCTGTAGAAACCTATGGAATTTTGACCCGGTAGTCGGTGTCATTGGTACCGACTACATCACGGCGGGATTCCGTTCCAATAATTTTTGTTCAATTCTTTAATTAATTATTCAATTCTTTAATTTGTAATTTAATCATTTAATTCTTTCTGAATATTTAAACAAAAAAATTATGACAAATAAAGGATTCGCTAACTGTGATTGTGAAGCAATCGAATATGTAGAATTTATTGCACATCAATCATGGTTTTTCACTGAATGATAAGAAAATTTATAAACGGTATTTCATTCAAATATTTGTATCTTCTCATTTCTTTTTAGATTGCGGAAGAACAATCTCGGGAAAATTGTCATCACATTTTGAAAAGTTTTATAAAAAACGCTCAGGCAAACATGTAGACTACTCGGTGGAGAATGAGAAGCGCCCTAATTTACCTCTGATATCAAGTCTGATTTTCTCAGAGCTCTGTTCCCACATTGTTATCTGCTCGCACTATCGGAACTCGTACCGAGAAATTTGTCTTTAACTTGAGAACTACGAGAACTACTCGTAAATTACTAAAGGTAACATTTAATGAGCACTATGCCGTGACCATTTCAAATGTAATCACGAAGTATAAATTTCAGGAAATCCTGTCTATGGCAGAGACAAACTATATCAAAATTGGTTCATGAACGTATAAGGGTGCTTGAGGGTTATCTGTCACCACTTTTAATTCATGGTTTCCTTTTGATGTTAAGGTTAGGTTAAGTTAGGTTGGCTTGATTAAATTATTATTAATTTTTATTATTTTTAATATTTGTTTTGTTTCAGCCAAAATGAATCTCTGGGACATAACATTTAAGAAGCAAAAGCTGCATTTTTCACCCTTTAGTAAACCCAAAAAGTTATGACAGGTAACCCATAAGTACCGTAATAATTATAAATCAACAAGGATTCCTTCTCACATGAAAAATTCATCCATTCTGTCCAGAACATCAATTCAATATTCATAAAACAATTTCATTTTTCACTTTTTCCCCTAAAAACACTTTTTCCCCTAAAGAAGTGGTGACAGATAACCCACAAGTATCACAGAGTTGGGGCCTGATTACCCAACAAGTGCTTAGTATTACAACCGCAGTGGCGCCATAAATTCTGCTGTTGACTTCGCTACGTTCCGTAGTGTTATTTGTGGGTGAAATTTTCAAGTTTGAAATTTTTCCTTGCAAAATACGAGCATTCAGCTTCTGGTAAACCATAATTACACCAACCCCTTCTGGTGGCCATCATGACAGTTTAGCCCACAATTAATTTAATTGAAATTTTTTTCCAGCATTCTAACCCCAAAGAAAAAAGTGCCAGTACATTTGAGGACCTACTGGAAGGTTTCTTGTTCAGTACAATAAAAAATCATAGGCTGCTATATTTAGTGTTTCTCCTATTTCAGCGCACTCATACATCTGCGTGCGAATGAATAACCTCATTCAAATGGTGTGTAGAAAAGTCGTCAGAGCACGAAGGCAATTGCCATGCTCACGCACCACATAAGCAACCTACACATTCGTACCGGTACGTGAGGGACGGAAGCCAAGCAGTGGAAGTAAGAGTACACACTCCGCCACCGCCAGCGTACTCAAGTAAGACTGCGATGAATTAAAATTTGCCTGGTCGCCATGCAGGAGCGACGAACACATCCAGTGACTTATGTGTTCCATGTTAGTTTCGGGCATCATATGCTATGTACTTACTTTAAATTCAAATTTTGTTAAATCTTAATCAAATATGATTTTAATGCTTAGCGCATCCTTCGTTTTGAATTCCCAATGATCATTCGCTTGAAAAAAAGTAACTTCCCTTAGAGACACAAACACCACCGGATTAACACAGCTTAAGTGAAGCGTTTTCGCTCACTTCATCAGAAATTCTCTATGATCTCTGAGGCAGTTGTGAACATATGATGAGATATAATGCAGATGTCATGCAACTTTATACCTCATCATATATCCACACGGATGTGATTTGAAAGTCTTTCTAATTTAATCATTACAGGATACACAAAGATTACTGACAAGTTCTTTAGTTTTTTTGCCGTTACTGAATACTGTAAAAAGTATTCATTACATTTTCGTTAGAATAATTTGGCCTAAAATTCGCTTGGCACACCAAAGAGCAGCGTTGAAAGTTGAATGAAGTGTTGCCATGAGGCAACTTAAATATAAGAAGCAGCCACAATTCAGCCAGAGATGCTAGCGGGACCAAGGGTTCAACTCCCATGGAATGAAATGAGTGCAACCATGGAGCATTAATCAAAAATTTTCACACAATACAACTGAGAGCAAACAAGCCCAAGGCAGTAGTTCTAATGTGGACACCTTGGTTCTACTAGCGACAAATAGGCAATTTGATGCTCTCTACAGAGGAGGTAAGCTTCCAACAATTGCACAGAGAATTGATAAGAGTCTCAAACAGATGAGTCTCGCTTCTACCGAGACTTATTTGCAGAGAGATAGCGCCGCACATGAACTACTTGATAGGGGCTGCAAGCCACTGGTTCTCACCGCCACTTCAGTTGCGGGTGTCATACAGTGTACAGGATACTCTGGGGTGCAGGGTGTGTAGAGGCTACTTGATGTCAGTGTACAGAATACATCATGTTAGTATTGCGCTGCATAAATCTTTGAAGTATACGATACAAGCCAGCTAAGAGCGAAAGAGTGGACTGTCATGCAAAGTAAAAGACTTGTGCAGCCAAAAATTGCTTCGTGCAAAAATTACAATGCACACTTGCGTTCAAAATTTGATAATTATTGAATGTGAAAGTTATCGTCACTGAATGAATTTATCGATCAGTGTACGTACTTTAATAAGCGAGTTATAAGCCTTAGTTGTTAATGAAGACAGGGTTATTTGATTAGGTGCATATGGGGTTCAATACTAGCAAAACTAATTTTCAAAATGAATCAAAATATTGTCGGAATCACTTTCCTAATTAGGTAATTGAGAAATGATCAATTTCCCATAGTTTCTGAAGGGATTTACAATTACTTTTCATTTAAAATAAAATAAGGGATTGCAGTTAATCCATTATTGATCTATATCACGGGGGTGCGATAAAGTATAAGATTACCCAAAACCTGAGGCTTAGAACAATGCGTCTGTTCGACGACCTTATGACTGGCCTCGAAGTAGTCACCCTCGAACTTCTCGTATGCTCAAGAATATCAAAGCCATCAAACCTAAAACCAGATGACTCCCGAATTGTCAATGTAGATATTTTCGGAGAAATTGTTAGAAGAGAAAATAATCCTTACGAACATTGTCAGAGAAATGTGAAATGATTACAAGTGAAAAAAATCCTTAGGAACATTGTCAGAGAAATGTGAAATGATAACAAGTGAAAAAAATCCTTAGGAACGTTGTCAGAGAAATGGGAAGTGGTTACCAGTGAAAAAAATCCTTCGGAACACTGCCAAAAAAGGGTTTAAACTTGACACCATCCAAGCTCGCCGACGCATCAATTTTCTACTTGCTTTCATAGGAAAAATAACTGAGAGAGGAGAAAAAAATTCTAACCCTGTTTAAGAGGGAGCAACCACTGCGATATTGTGTTTTTACGTGAGACGCACTTCACTGTTGAGGCCAAGTTCAACAGCGAGACTGGCTTATGGCTGAGGAAGTTCCTCGCAGACATAGAAAATTCCCATATGACAGTTTTCACTTTTCATACATCAATACTCGCTTCGATCAAACCTATGGTGTGAGTTGTTAATTCTAAAACATGGCAATTTTATTTTATGTTTGCTCAATAACATGAGAAAAGAATTGAAGATTCGGGCTCCAAACCAATTTTATTTCCCGAAGTCGAGGAAAGTAAAACGTGTTTCAAATACGGGCTGTTCGCTTTCCAACAGGACAGCGCTCCGTCTCACGCACTCAACAAGACACAACAGAAATTTCAGGAGAATATTTCAAGGCTTTTAAAGGATGGTAATGTGTTCATAGAGATTGACGTGTATCCAATGTTTCCGAATGAGTTTGTAGTGTTCTCCCCCAGGCTGCAACACGCTTCGGGCAGACTTTGAGCTATCTTTTTCGTGATAGGATAGCCCGAAGCGAGTGCCCGAGGTACAACCGTATTCGGCAGGATATGGACAACACGGGGGTAACACGGTAATTATATTGGTGACTGTTAGGTACACGGAACACGGACCATTACACAGGGCCCTCGGTGACTACTATGAGCACTGTTCGCCGCTCGCAAACCACGCAATGACTGGAACACAGCACCAATACGTGATGGTTGAAATACAATACTATTCGAGAAGTACGTACTGATTGAAACACAATCCTATGTGAGAATAGTACAAATATGTGGTGATTGAAGTACAATCCTATTCGAAAATGACATAAATTGAAACACAATCCTATGCGAGAATAGCACAAATACGTGACGATTGAAGCACAATCCTATTCGGGAATGACGTAATGATTGAAACACAATCCTATGCGAGAATAGCACAAATACGTGATGATTGAAGCACAATCCTATTCGGGAATGACGTAATGGTTGAAACACAATCCTATGCGAGAATAGTACTAATACGAGATGATTGAAATACAATCCTATTCGAAAATGACATAAATTACGTAATGATTGAAACACAATCCTATGCGAGAATAGCACAAATACGTGATGATTGAAGCACAATCCTATTCGGGAATGACGTAATGGTTGAAACACAATCCTATGCGAGAATAGTACTAATACGTGATGATTGAAATACAATCCTATTCGAAAATGACATAAATTACGTAATGATTGAAACACAATCCTATGCGAGAATAGCCCTAATACGTGATGATTGAAATACAATACTATGCGAGAATTACGTAATGAATGAAACAAGCACCAATAGCGGGTAACGTCCGCGAGGACGCTACTTACGAACGCAGCGGCGAGACGTGATGATTGGTGCTACGTCGTGCGACTGTTACGAACAGGTCAGCTGGTGCTAGCGGGGCGCCGAGACGAGGCTAGTCAGCTGGGTCGGGCCCAACCGCCACGCGGTTCACCGTTGTAGATGGTAAGTAGCTGCGACGAGGCTAGCCGGCCGGAGCGGGCGAGAGATGTCGTAGAGCGGCTTGACCGACGACGCCGGCGCGGGGCGTTGCAACGTGACTTTTTTTTTAGGCTTTGAAACACCTTGAAGCGTCAAGACGCTACTAAGTTTAAGACCTTGCAACACCTTGGGGCGTCGATAGGCAGGGCCGGTCTCCGGAGCTTGGTGCAGGTACGCGAGAGACAAAGTCGATCTCGGAAGCTAGATGCAGGAACACGAGGCTGGTGCTGGAGATGTGACTTGAACGAGGACGAGGGCTTGAGTGAGAGCGAGCCTTGTTGGGGTCGCCTTATGTAGGCCTCGAGTGCAAGCCTTGAGTCCGGTTGTGAGTCCTGATTGGTCGCGAGTTTGTGGGCCTGTGGTGCTGGAGGCCGGAAGCCGTTGTAGCTTACGGGCACCTTTTCTCATAGTCGCGAGGCGGCTTCTCTCAGGTCCCGTGTTTGGTTGACTAGGCGCTTCGGGTCCGGAGGTGCTCTGGAACGGATGCGGTTGTAGTCTGGAGGCAGCTTTTCTCAGGTCTTGTGGAGGTCCGCGGCTTGCCGCTGGGATCACCACAAGTTTTTCTGCTTGGTGCTCACTGGAACTTGTACGTTCACAAATTAGATAATATGTTAGTTTAAGAGGCGTCCTAACCTTTAAAAAAAGCGTTTGAAAGGAAGGAGGAACACACCATTTAGTTTGGAGATAGGGAACGCAGAATCTGTGCAGAAAGAGCATAGAAACAGTAACTTGAAAAATTGTGAAAGAAGTTCATGAAGCAAGATAAAAGTTGAAAAAGAAAGTAGTAGGTGCTGAAAAACAGGATAGCAGTGAACCGAAAAAGGTGATGCTTAACATGATTTATTTTTATTTCAACAAAAAGAAGGCTTACCTAAGTCTCAGCTTGTGCCCTCACACATTCTTCCCCTGGGAGCACTAATTCCCATAGATACAACAGTTGTATCCCCCTTAGGGGTTGAAGTTTACAAGTGTTCGTTCCTTTGAAAAGCAAGGGCGAAAACTCAGAAAATGCTGCGGTGTAAGTTACTGAGAATCAGATGCAGACTTTAGCTCATCATATTGCTTGAAGAATTCATTATAATAGCATGTATATGACCATACAATAGATTGAGGTTTTGTTTTAATGCTGAAACTCTTAGTCCATTTCTCAACGAAATTAAGGAAAAATCTAAAAAACTTCGTTCGTGCTGTGTAGTGTGTTCATTTGATTCCGTCATTTACCGATCGGTTCTATATTTTAAGCCAAGAGTTTTCAGGTGAAATTCGATTCGGGTTAGCTTTTCGGAGGGTACCATAATATTCAAGTAGAGGCCACTCTCATTTGAGTAACAATGATAATTTCAAGAGCCATGAAGACGGCTTCTTCCCTTCCTGCAACGGCCTGGGTACAGCCGGTGATGGCGGTCGTGGTCGTGATGTTCGCAGTGACGGTCATGGTGAGTCGGGTTTATGCCCAGCCGTATTAATAAAAGTGATAACATTATGAAAAATAACAACAATAAATTTAGGATTATGTTTCAACCAGAAAGGGCGTCGGAAATAAAGCTGACGCATAATTCTCAGCTTATCAATATATTTTTCCATACGTGCACTCTGAGATGAGTTAGGTATGTGTAAGATATGTGTGCAGCAATGGGGACAGTCTGCAAACGTAGAAGGTACTTAATATCTCAACGAATACATTAATGTAAGCATGCATTGACTTCATAGGAACGCATGTTGTATTACCGGGCGTAAGTCAACCATGACCTACAAGTTGGGCTGACCTATACAGAATTACCAATCTTAACCGTAATTTAGGAATCACATTGCCTGACTGAATATCTTGGCTCTCCAAATTTTTATATTCAATATCTTTTTTTTTGGAAATAGAGCTGCTACATAATTCTCAGCTCATCACTATATTTTGCTACATATGCACTAATCGGAGATGAGTTAGATATGCATTAGATATGTGTGGGCAGTAATGGGTGCTATCTGCATGTATAAAAGATGCAAAATATCTCGATGAATGCTACGGAACTCAGGGTATTCAAGGGGGTCATCCGGATTTTGTAACTTTTTTCGTCCGATTCGTTTGAAATTTGGACAGTGTATATATTTTTTGAACGTAAACTTTTTTAACCCATCTAACTTTTCCGATTTAGGCCTTATTTTTTACGGAAAATTAGTTTTTTTGTTACATTTTTATGGATATTTCAAAAGAGGACTCGTCATTGAGTTTTGATGCTAGAACAAAACTAAACACAGTTTTAAAATCCTTGAAGCATTGGAGTTTGATATTGAATAAAGTTGGAACATTTGAAAAAAGAATTTTTGTGAGATTTTTACATCAGTGATACAATATTTTTAGTTTTGAGCTACATAATTTTTTCCCCCCAAATTTGAAAATTTTCTTCAATACGTTTGTGAAAAATGTTTCAAGGATTTTAAAACTGTCTTTGGTTTGTTCTAGCATTAAAACTTAATGACGAGTCCTCTTTTGAATGTTGAAAGTTATATGTTTCGCGTATAAGCCATAAACACAATTTTTTGTTGAAGTTTAATATAATGGACAATTTATGTAATTGAATGCTGTTTTCATTTTTATTTCGATAATTTACATGCATAACTTCATATTCGCACTGTGAACTGTGATTTGCAAAAAAAAAATGTTGTTTTATAATAAATTACGAAATTTTTTATTTTCAGTATCATTCTTATGAAATTTGACAATAATGTGTAACCTTTGAAGAGAAACACAATTTTTTCCACTGAGTTTTTTGATTCAGGCCTTGGTTTTTGAAAAAATTGGACATATTGGTTTTTTAGTACACCTGTATTGATATTCAAAACGAGGACTAGTCATTGAGTTTTTATGTTAGAACAAAACCAAAAACAGTTTTAGAATCCTTGGAACATTTCTAAAAAAAGTACGGTTTCAAATTATTCATTTCCCACTTTGTTTTTTTATATGTTGTCGAAATGGGTTAGAAAATTCAAGATTTTTGTCCCCTAGCCATCCTGGGGGATGGGATCTAGTGTCGGTAGCGCCATGAAATTTTAGGACCAAATAGTCCACCACCTAAGGGTCCTTTTCCAACAAAAACATGAAAAATGCTCATCGGAGCGACAGGGGCCTCGGATGACCTCCTTAATGCCCACTGTTATGCATGCAAGTTAGGTTACAAATATTTTCAATGAATGTGAGTTCTTTTTCGTAGAATTATAGCCAGGGTTGCGGAGTCGGAGTAGGAGTCGGGAGTCGGAGTCGCCGGAGTCGCATGTTTTAGGGTGGAGTCGGAGTCGGAGTCGGAGTCGCTACTCTGAAGTGTGATGGAGTCGGAGTCGGAGTCGGAGTCGCTTTCCGAATGTGGTGGAGTCGGAGTCGTTCATTCGGATGTGGTGGAGTCGTGGTTGGAGTCACTATTCCTTGGTGTCTTTAATTCTAATTTTTGCTAAAAATTATTTATAATTGTTTAAAACCGGAAGTAAACAAAACAGAGTTAGAATACTTTGATGAAAAATCTAAAAAATACGCAAAGTTTTTGTTGATTATTTTGTTTCAAGTTTGAAACAGCGTATTTATACCTACCACCTAATACCGTAATGTTATCTATTCGTTGTGGGTTTGCATACTTATATATGTATGTATGAAACATACGAGAAAGAAAAATAATTGTACGGGAGTAATAATGCATATTTTGCAGTTAAAAAGCAAGAATTAGTAATTGAAAGCATTGAAAATTCGTTCTATATATTTCTGTTTCGTTCATTTCCCCTTTAATTAACACATAAGAACTGGATAATAGTAGTAAATGTGTTGCAAGTTACTTGAAGAACATTTCAGCTGATGCAAAACATTGTACTCACATAAGGAGTCGTGACTCTGTACGCTCTTAATGATGCATTGATTGATAATGACTAGTCTTTGCAGAAATTAAAGTTATGTTGTGATCATAAATATTTCTAGTCTGTAGGTTATGATTCATTGCTAATGAGTGGTCTTTGCCAAAACCTGAAGCTATGGTCTGGTGCATAAAGACTTCTAGTTCTCAGGTTATGTTATCAAAATTGATATGGTTTCCTTGTCTTTAGGTCAAGTTAACATGTATTAATAATAAAAATTTCTGCTCATTTCTAAAGTTATTCCTTGAATGTTGTTTGGTTCTTTCAGAGTTTTATTGTATTTCACTATATCATCATCATCTTCAATTTTTATCTTCGTATCACTCCCCAGTTCCTAAGTAAGCATACGCTGAAATGGAGAATTTTATAATTATGTTGATACAATTTAAAAAAATGAAATAGTATCCGTTTTGTAGCATTGTATAATTAATTACTTCTTCTTAAGGAAGATTGGGAAATGTTGTAAGGTAATCAACATCGGCATTGAGACACTTGAAAAAAATTAAAATACAATATAAACGAGCTGCAATGAAAATAATTACACACACAAGCAAAAACTTTACTTATAGTGACATACATATTGTAACTGAAAACAATGCACTATCTCAGCTGCAATGGTTGTTGCATTTATGCGATAGTAAAAATTCTCTTGCTGGAAACGTTTCAAATTGCTCCAAAAAATACGAAAGGAGAAGTACATGGGCGTTTATTAAAATAAGAAAGTGTCAAATACAAAGTAAAAAGTTAGACACAAATAAGAGATACTATCATATTACACGCAAAGAAGCTAAAAGTGACTTTTATTCGTAAACAAAACGTTCCGAAATTGTCAGGCCCCTGCGACGAAAGCAGAACAACTTTTGCCTATAGCCGAAATTGCTCATTTTGCCTATTATAGCCGAAATGAGCAATAATATGACACCTTTTCTGCACTGTTACCCTGCATAGTGTAGATACAGAGAAGAAAAGGCAGTGTGCAAATCTGGCCTACCTTATCTACACGTATATCATAATTTTGGGGATTTGAAGTATAATCATTGAATTAACTATTATAATTTCACTGAATTAGTGCATACTTAGTAATAAAAAAACTGTTGATACATATCTATGCTTCTCAGTGTAGACAGTGCCTACATTAACTACTTAGAAAACACTTGTCAGTAATATACAGGGTGTTTCAGATTCGGAATGAGGCAAAAAATTGCACACCAAGTAGAAGATGTCCAAATAAAAACTTTTCATCTATGAAATTTTCCGAAGAAAGAGACATTGAGATACTAGCCGTTTATTGTTTTAAAGGATGAAATTTAATGACTAAATTACTCGCAATATTTTGAATTTACGTTGATAGGGCGAAATGTTCTAGTTGCATGACATCCTAGATCTGACATGACTCCACTCCACTTCATTTTTTGGTGACACATGAAAAGCCTTGTTTATGCTACACCCATTGAGTCTGAGGAAGATCTTGTGGCCAGAATTGCAGTGGCCGCTGGTGAAATACCTTAATGCCAGACGTGTTTCCTAATATCCGGCAGTCGTTAAGGCTAACATTCGAAAAGTGCATTGATGTAGGTGGAACACATTTTGAATAATTTTTGTAAAGTAAATTCAAAATAAATATTGCGAGTAATTGTGCCATTAAATTTCATCCTTTAAAACAATAAACAGCTAATACCTCCCAACCCCGATTTTTCGGGAAAATTTCATAGAACAAAAAGTGTTTATTTGGCCATTTTCTACTTGATGTGCAATTTTTTGCCTCGTGTTCTGAAACAATCAGTATATACAATTGTGTACACGACCCGTCAGAAATGACGAGATTCAATAACGTCTTTATACAAACCTAGCAGATGTGGATCATAAAGAAATGTTTCCATCCCAATAGTACCCGCGATTAAAATATTCTTGTACTTGTGCACTGGTGAAACTCGTATCACAGATACGGTCATTGAGCATCTTTAAGACAGACCAACCAACAAAGACGGACAGCCAATTTTATTTGTTCAATGAAATTTCCTGTTGAATATCTTCCGTAAATCTGATGGCGACTTTGTGGAAGAAAAAGTTTTCTTCAGTTGGCCTCTCTTAGTTCACAGACAAGAATTTGGAACTGTTGAAATTAGTTCTTTCTGTTATTTGTTTTTTGTTTTGCAGCTTCATTTTTTCTTTTCGTTTTTTTGTGTTTAAATTTAACTTTCTATAATGAAGCATGTTTGAGCTTCGAGTAGACCTGCATTAACCTTAAATCGCTTAAATTAACATTACTCGTGACGCTTTAGCGTTCACTCATTAAATTATCTTTGAGCTTGCTCTGCTTGGGCAGCATGTCGTCCTTTTAATAAAAGTGGGTCTGGTACCTCCAACTTATTTCTCTTGCGTACAAAGCAGTCTCTTTCTGCGACCTGAACTCCTCGACCAGGCTCTTGCAGCCTCTTGAATAAGCACTTATTATTCAAGGTAATTGATTGTCAATTAATTGTTAAAATCTTAGTGCTATATGCAAGCTTGCAATAAGATACGATATTCAGCTAGTCGGCGACCAGACATCTTAAAACGCTCTATCTCTCTACTCAGAACGCCTCTAAAACTTCCTACCGGAGTACCGTGCTGATGACAGGCCACGTCCATTGGTTGTCTTCTATTTTTAGGGAGTTTCGTTTTTAACAACTAACACTGCGTTAAAAAAGATCTTCAGTCCCCATTTTAAAGGAATTTAATAATAAAAATACTACAGAGGACGCTGCTGTGCGTACTGTTGGAATCCTCAAGATACGCCTAACTTGGGTACGGTTTTTTTTTGCTCATCTCGGGAAACGACTTGCAGTTGTTCCCTTGAAGTTCTTCTGTATTTGAGGCAAATGTTCGAACAGTTGCCCTTTAGTTTTAAATCCTATAACTCCATTGTAATAACATAGAGATTACGCTCACGAAAACCTAAATCTATTTATTTATTTGTTTAAAGAAGACACTTGACCTTTTATTGGGGAAAACCCAAAAATAATAATAATAAAAACCTTTTATTGTATAAGAACAATCAACACTATACTGGGTGTCCCACAAAAATGTCTCGGACTTTTTAATTCATTATATCTCCGCTTTGAATTAACATATTTTAATTGTCTTTTATTAACAATGTAGTAAATTTTGTTTCCTTTTCAAATAATTAAAGTATTTGAAAATCAGTTGAATAACCACTTTACGATGATCGATTTACTGAAAGGGGTAGAAAAATTGTTCAAAGGGAAAGTTTCAAAAACAACACTGGTGTTCTTCTTCATTTCTCAATACCTACTGTTAAGAATAATTTCATAACGATGTATCCTACATACCACCAAGTATTCAAGTACATCTGAGAGGTTTCAAGTTTCAAGAGTTTTCAATAATAGGGTTTCAAGAACTGAAAGAAAACGATGGAATAATGGGTAAAACTCTTCGTTCAATGGTGGCTAGAAGTAATACTTGCCTTGAGAGAAATGGAGGGTATGTCGAAGGATACTAAATTACTTTATTTATTTAAACGTCATTCAAGGTTATGATTTGTTTCTCTTTAAAATTTTTTGTTTGTTCAGTTTTATGGAAAGTATAAAATATGGAAGATTATCAATTTTGTTTTAAAAACTTTTCCTATGAACAATTAGTTTTTCTATTCCTTTCTATTCTATTCAACCGATTTTCAAAAACTTAAATTATTCGAAATGGAAACAAAATTTACTACATTGTGAAAAAAGGCAATTCAAATATGTTAATTTGAAGCGGATATATAATTAATTAAAAATCGGCGACATTTTTGTGGGACTTCCGGTATAATAAAAGCCGGGTGCCCGTCAATTTATAAATAAGTATATGTTCTCGTGCGTAATTTCCCCTACGTTAAAACAATGGGAATCTGCTTGCTTGGACAGTTTCATAAATACCATTGAAATAATATGAGAAACCTGATATCGGCTCACTTTTATTTATAACTAAAAAACATTGCATGAAAATCGAATCTATTGTCAAGAAAATGCGGCTTATCTCAGTAAAAAGGTATGGCAAATATTTTAAAAACTTTTTTTGCGAACAATAATTTAATTTATAATGCACAGTTGTTGCTTGCTTGGTTGGTGTGTGCGTCTGTGACGTTCTTAAAGATGCTTAATGACCGTATCTGTGATACGAGTTTTACCAGTGCACAAGTACGAGAATACTGTACTTTAATCGCGGATACTATTAGGATGGATATATTTGTTTGCCATCTTTATCTTGAGATTTTTTTAAAACGAGACCACTGAATCCCGTCATTTTTAACCAATCATGTACACTAGTATCTTGGTTATTAACATCCAGTAGTCAATTTAAAAGTCGTTCGTTAATAAAGAATATAATAAACATATACACAGGTTTCAACACCTGCAACCGTTTACTACTAAGAATGACCGTCGTGTGTTTATTTATACGTTTTGGGTCACGCTGTTATGAATAATTGACAGGAAGAAATTAGCACTGGCTGTCTTGGTTTCAGTTCACGGTCAATTAATACACTCATTTTCGTTGTGCAAGTGCTCTATAATAAGTCACTTTCAAAACAATTAGAGCGATCCAGAGCCTTACATACTCGAGTTTGTATCGTGAATACAGAGTTCGATGGGGTATTGTATCTTACAATGTACCGTATTGCATATTACAATATGCTGTATTTTATATTACAATATACTGTATTACAATGTACTGTATTGCATATTACAATATACATACACAAGCTCGCAGTTGCTTTCAGTAATGCTGGATTTCTGTATCTTGGATACGACACGAATGGCTATAGCTACTTCTCTTGCGGCTCAAAAATACTGTGTTCGGAGTGTTTATTACTCTAATAAGAAAATTAAGTTACCTTCGTAATAAGCTGAAAGCATGAAAACTCCACTCAAACGAAAATTTGTTAAAGAAAGGTATTGAATCCCGTCATTTTTGACGGTCCGTGTACACTACACCTTTTTAGCTTCAAATTAAAATATGTGAAGTTCAATTTAAAATTTGTAAAGTTCAATTTAAAATATGTAAAATTCAATTTAAAATTTTTACAGTTCAATTTAAAATATGTAAAGTTCCAATTAAAATATGTAAAGTTCAAATTAAAATTTGTGAAGTTCAATTTAAAAATTATAAAATTCAAAATTAAAATAGATAAATTTCAAATTAAAATTAGTAAAATTCAAATCAAAACACTTCCAATAATTAGAAATTGTTAAGCTCTCTAACCTCTAAAGTTCTCTAATTTGAAGTAATTATCGCTGTATTTAGCCTTATTATGGTCCCCATAACTTTCACTGTTATAAATTACCTATACTATTGTAGCATGGATACTATACATTTCCTTATAAAACACTGATATTTCACCTTTCATTCACTTTGTTATTGACCCCTTCAAGATGAACAACTTTGCGGACAACTCGGATTTCTCAGAAGACAGCGAAATGTCTCTTGGGTTTCCATTTCGCTGTCTTCTGAGAAATCCGAGTTGTCCGCAAAGTTGTTCATCTTGAAGGGGTCAATAACAAAGTGAATGAAAGGTGAAATATCAGTGTTTTATAAGGAAATGTATAGTATCCATGCTACAATAGTATAGGTAATTTATAACAGTGAAAGTTATGGGGACCATAATAAGGCTAAATACAGCGATTAATACTTCAAATTAGAGAACTTTAGAGGTTAGAGAGCTTAACAATTTCTAATTATTGGAAGTGTTTTGATTTGAATTTTACTAATTTTAATTTGAAATTTATCTATTTTAATTTTGAATTTTATAATTTTTAAATTGAACTTCACAAATTTTAATTTGAACTTTACATATTTTAATTGGAACTTTACATATTTTAAATTGAACTGTAGAAATTTTAAATTGAATTTTACATATTTTAAATTGAACTTTACAAATTTTAAATTGAACTTCACATATTTTAATTTGAAGCTAAAAAGGTGTAGTTAAGAAATAAAATATTCATCTTATAAATTATGAATAGGTGGAGTCGGAGTCACAAAATTGTGTATAGGCGAAGTCGGTGTTGGAGTCGCCAAATTCTGAAAAGGTGGAGTCGGAGTCGGATTCGGAGTCGCCAAATTCTGAAAAGGTGGAGTCGGAGTCGGAGTCAGAGTCGCCAAATACTGGAAAGGTGGAGTCGGAGTCGGAGTCGCCAAATTCTGGAAAGGTGGAGTCGGAGTCGCAAATTTATTCCTCCGACTCCGCAACCCTGATTATAGCCATGCTCCTTAATAATTTTCCAGAGTTTCATCGTTCATAAAATAGCCATCATTTGAAACCTTTAATATTTTATGTGATCTAGTGTTGAATAATACCTTGTATTGTATTTTACGTCAACAGGTAGGCTACCACCCTCAGTTTATCAAACCTAAACTGGTAGACTACCCCCCTTAATTTATCAACCGTCAGCAGGTAGGCAACCACCCTCAATTTATCAAACCACAATTAATTCATGAAACCCAAACAGGTAGGCTACTACCCTTACTTTATCAAACGTCAGCAGGTTGCTACCACCCTCAGTTTATCAAACGTCAGCAAGTAGCCTACTTATAAATGAAATAACCCCTAAACAATTTGCATTATGAGGACGCGGTGGCGAGCGAAGTGTGCGGCCCCTTTTGCCAGACAGACGCAGCAGGCTACCCCACTGTCATCTATACCGGCAACCCCTCCAACTGCACGCAGTACTACGCCTGCCGCTATGTCAACTCGCAAAGTGCGTATAAAACTTTCGGGCGTGTTTGTTCTTTATTAAGTTAAAATAATGCGACAAACTCACTTGTTTCTTTCATTGTTCTTTTTTATGTGTTCGTCTTTGAGAGCTATTTCGGAGGTACTATCAACTTTACGCCAGTGTTATGATTATTACTTTATTAGTAGGCTTAAGACTCCCTAACTACAGCAAAGGTAACCTCAAGATATCAAAGAGCAGTGATCATTTAGTATGGACTGTTGAAAACGGGGAATTTATATAGAAATCCACATAGGATACCATGGAAACAGTAAGTTAAGAAGGTAGAGAAAGAAAAGTTGAAGTAATAACGAAGATATGGTATGAAAACTGAAGAAAGCAAAGTAAGCACGAAAGGCAAAAGTCCTTAAGGCCTATCTACAGCTGAGGTAACCGAACAGTATCCCCCCTGGGGGCTCCAGGCCGCATAGTACACCATAGACAAACGTTCCAAACCAACACCCGTTGTCTAGCTTATGCGGGCTGAAGGGCTCTACTCGTGCGAGGCTTTGTTGATCTTTTAGTTCCCGAGTTACTAACCAGGTAAAAAATTCGCAAAGTGGTCTAAATACGATTTCTTGTGCTTTGAACTTTAGGCATAACTTTTTTTCGTACGGAAAACAGTTTTTTGGAAGCGATGACAATGAAAATGTGTTTTTGGCACTAAAACAATGAAAACAGCCGTTTTCGGTGCGGAAAACAAACACCCGATTAATGAGTCTCCTTCTAGATATTTTTGTTTCCAGCCTAGACCCTCTGGAAACTGGTAAATCTGAAGGAAATGTCAGTTATCGATTTTGTAAATTTCGATGCCTTAGCATAGTTAATTAGATCGAAATAAACAAGTTTTCTTCTATGCACTTTCCGTCTCAAATGAGTGTTTTATTAGTTATAGCCGTAAATGACTTACCGCAACTCCAGTGTTTGAAGCGGCAAGTAATTCAAAGAGCACGTCGGACAGCAACACTGCAATGCGTACTCGCTTCCAGCGCGATCGTCATCAAAGACGAAACCAAACCTACCGCTATACCTCGTTAAATACTCATTTGACGAAAAAAGTGTATGGAAGAAAAGTTGTTTATTTCGATGTTATTACCATGATTCAAACAACAAAAATTCGAAAATCAATGAGTAGCTGTTTATTTGAGCGCATTTGTCATCAAAGACGAAACTAAACTTACCGCTATAAATCGTGAAATGCTCATTTGAGACGGAAAGTGCATAGAAGAAAACTTGTTTATTTTGATTCAATTAATTAGGTTCAGGCACCAAAATTTGTAAAATCGATAACTGATATATCCTTCAGATTTACCGAAACTCTACCCCACCTTACAATACATCAAAGCACACCCAACCAAATTCCGGTGCCAGTGGGGTCGTATTTTGCCAGTGGCTCAAAATGTTTCCCACCCATTTTCCGCTCAGCGGTGCCAGTGGGGCCGTACTCGTGCCCGCCGTTCGAGTACTTCGACGATGAAAAAAGGGAGTGCCTCCCCATCGCAGCGGCGCCCCTGGGCTACTGCACCTCCCCCTGCAGCCCCTGCAACACGGTGTGCGACATGCCAGGTCAGTGAAACTTCAAAACTGAATAAAATGCTAACCATTTTATCAAAAACTATCAACACAAAAATGCTAACAAAATTGACCATTTGTTTTAAAAAGTCGAAAACGTTTTGGACGCCAGCTCCGTATCATTAGTTCTGTAAAGTACAAAGTAGTGTGATTAATAAATGAAATAGATTGATTTTTGGAAAATCTCACTTTTAGGATAAACAGGAAAAACAACGTTGGCTAAGAATATCATGACAAAAAAACAAACGCTTCGGATTATAAAAAATCTATCATCAGAATTCCGTAATACAATAAATCGTAGTATTAAAAAATTTTAACTATAAATCTTCGGACTAAATCGGATGTAAGACAATGAAATTTAAAAGACCTGATAAAACAAAAACTATGCAAAATGTCAACAAACAATGGAAAGTTTCACCGCCGTATCACATTCATTTATTGAAGGACGTTTTTTTTAATGTATATCGATTCTAAAATGCGGAGATCGGACAAATTTGATGTCGAGTCCAAAATTTTAATATTTGTATTTTTAAAAATATGGTTTTTCTTCAAACAGTGCTCTCTTATAGATGAGTTGGATGGTTAGGTCAGGTTACAGCCGGTGCGAAAACGTTTATTTTTTATCGTGATATTCTCAGCCACGTTGGTTTTCATTTTTATCCTAAAAGTGTGATTAATTTAACGCGAGCATAAAAGTACGAAAAATTAGTCATTTTATTGAAAACAGCCAAAAATTCAAAAATATTTCGGAGACCAGCTCCATATCACTAGTTCTATAAACTACAAAGTAGTGTGATTATGATCGATCATCATCATACTTCCGGAGACATCAGTTTTCTCAAATTCAAAATAGTACGATCACTTCAAGGAGGCGGGCACGATCGATTGAACCAAACCAAGCCAACCCCATTAACACAGGCCAGGTGCTGCCGGACCCCCAGAACTGCACGAAGTTCTACGTCTGCCTCAACACCGGGGAGCTGACCAGCCTGGAATGCGACCCTGGGCTGCAGTTTGACTACGCCTTCCTCCAGTGCATGCCCGACACGGGCGACGACCTGCGCTGCTTTACGTTCTGTGACGAGAACGAAGTTTACTGCTCTGGAGTGGGGGAGGTGCACCCAGACCCTCTCGACTGCACAGCCTACTACCTCTGTGAGCCGCCCTACAAGGTGCACAAACTCTGCCCTGATCAACAGGTCTTTGATCCCGACGCCGGAGAGTGTTCCGCCACCGCCCCGTGTGAAAATTCCTCTCATGCGTATTGAGGACGAGGGAATACCTGAATGTTCCGCCGTGTGTGAAAATTCTTGTTTGGCGTACTGAGGGCGAGGGAACACTCTAGTGTTCCGCCGTGTGTGAAGATTCTTGTTTGGCGTACTGAGGGCGAGGGAACACTCTAGTATTCCGCCGTGTGTGAAAATTCTTGTTTGGCGTACTGAGGGCGAGAAACACTCTAGTGTTCCGCCGTGTGTGAAGATTCTTGTTTGGCGTACTGAGGGCGAGGGAACACTCTAGTGTTCCGCCGTGTGTGAAGATTCTTGTTTGGCGTACTGAGGGCGAGGGAACACTCTAGTGTTCCGCCGTGTGTAAAAATTCTTGTTTGGCTTACTGAGGGCGAGGGAACACTCTAGTGTTCCGCCGTGTGTGAAGATTCTTGTTTGGCGTACTGAGGGCGAGGGAACACTCTAGTGTTCCGCCGTGTGTAAAAATTCTTGTTTGGCGTACTGAGGGCGAGAAACACTCTAGTGTTCCGCCGTGTGTGAAGATTCTTGTTTGGCGTACTGAGGGCGAGGGAACACTCTAGTGTTCCGCCGTGTGTAAAAATTCTTGTTTGGCTTACTGAGGGCGAGGGAACACTCTAGTGTTCCGCCGTGTGTGAAGATTCTTGTTTGGCGTACTGAGGGCGAGGGAACACTCTAGTGTTCCGCCGTGTGTGAAAATTCTTGTTTGGCTTACTGAGGGCGAGGGAACACTCTAGTGTTCCGCTCTGAGTGAAGATTCTTGTTTTGTTCTGAGTGAAGACTCTTACTGAGGGCGAGGGAACGAACATTCTAGGAGAACTGGAGACGATGTGAGTGAATTGCGTAAGAACTTCGTGAGGGACTAAAAATAATCGTATAGAATGGAATTAATAACGTGTAGTAGCGAGTACAATTCGTAGGAGCTTGCTTTAGAGCTTCATTAGTTTTAAACCTGTCATGAAAGGTCATGAAGAAACTTGAGATTAGGAAAAAAGTAGTTAGGGTATGCTATGGGTTGGTTTATTGCAATACTTCCACAGAGTCTAAAAACAATAATGAACTTTATAGATAAAGAAGAGGAGGCGCTCGTGCAAGCCATCACTATGCGGTCTTAGAAAATCTATACTATAATAAGAGCCCCGTCCGTCTGTCTGTCGGTCTATTTGTCCGAAGCACGCCAAAAGTGTATGATGAGCGTATCTGTGATACAAGCTCGGCCTCATCAACTCTTGATTGAAATTTTTTATTTCTTAAGGCCTTTTTTTCAAATCACCTTCTTTCTCATTTCAAATAAAGGGGGGGTAAACCAGTATAAATAAAAGAAAAGGATCAAAAATATACCACAAGTTACGCGTTATTATAACAAGTTTACGCCTCACACGTCGGCCAACAAGAAGCTACATTTGCTTCTCTATCAAGAGCTCTGCAATGAATAAATTATAATACCTGCCATGCATTTTATTGCCACGAAATCGACACTGGGCTCTTTCCCTGGGATTCTTCCCAACTTAATTCGGAGCTCGGGAAAGTAAAAGAGTTTACGCGTAAAATATCTTATATGTATGTTGCGAGCAGTTCAGAGTATATCACGAAGTAACTGGTCTCTATGATACAAAATAACTGACCCATATGCCAGCAAAAGACTTAAGAGTGTATAAGCTGCGAAATAACTGGCATCTATTCTATACCATCAAAAAACTAGGGTTTGTGCTGCAAACTTACTGGTATCTATGCCACGAAATAACAGCTGACAATGCTGCGAAATAACTGGTATCTATGCCACGAAATAACAGCTGTCAATGCGGCGAAATAACTGGCACCTGTGTTATGCAAAAACTGACATCTGTGTAAAGTGCTATTATAATTGTCTATTCTGCGAATGGAATACTAACATATCCATTCATGCGTCTTTTGTCTCTTTCGGACCATGAATTAGCATTCATGACCAAACTCTGAACTCAACATAGGGTTTTTGTACTCGTCATAGTGTACATGACCAGTGTACTCGTCGGACCAGTGTACACGTAGGACCAGTGTACTCGTCGGACCAGTGTACACGTAGGACCAGTGTACACGTCAGACCAGTGTACACGTCGGACCAGGGCTGACGAAGGAGCACCAGTCGATGTAATCTGCTTGAAAGCCTCCAACGATCGCCCCTCAGCCCAGCACTGCCGCCACACACGCCACCGGCGTGCTGTTGCGTCATGCTGCCGTGCTGCGTCGTGCTCTGAACTACATAACTGCGTGCTGAACTGTGCTGGATGATGATGGCAATCCGTGCCGAACACAAATCAGAGCTGAATGACGACCACAAAACGGTGTGTTGTGTAGGAAAGAACGGAGTATTCAGCATGAAGTTGTGTAGGTGTTACTTCGCGTTCTTTATCGCTAGCACGATAGCCTCACGTCAGAAGCTGTTACTAGCGCGATAGCCTCGCGTCAGAGGCTGTTACTAGCACGATAGCCTCACGTCAGAAGCTGTTACTAGCGCGATAGCCTCACGTCAGAGGCTGTTACTAGCACGATAGCCTCACGTCAGAGGCTGTTACTAGCGCGATAGCCTCACGTCAGAGGCTATTACTAGCACGATAGCCTCACGTCAGAGGCTGTTACTAGCACGATAGCCTCACGTCAAAGGCTGTTACTAGCACGATAGCCTCACGTCAGAGGCTGTTACTAGCACGATATCCTCACGTCAGAGGCTGTTACAAGCGCGATAGCCTCACGTCAGAGGCTATTACTAGCACGATAGCCTCACGTCAGAGGCTGTTACTAGCACGATAGCCTCACGTCAGAGGCTGTTACTAGCACGATATCCTCACGTCAGAGGCTGTTACTAGCACGATAGCCTCACGTCAGAGGCTGTTACTAGCACGATAGCCTCACGTCAGAGGCTGTTACTAACACGATAGCCTCACGTCAGAGGCTGTTACTAGCACGATATCCTCACGTCAGAGGCTGTTACTAGCACGATAGCCTCACGTCAGAGGCTGTTACTAGCACGATAGCCTCACGTCAGAGGCTGTTACTAACACGATAGCCTCACGTCAGAGGCTGTTACTAGCACGATATCCTCACGTCAGAGGCTGTTACTAGCACGATAGCCTCACGTCAGATGCTGTTACTAGCACGATAGCCTCACGTCAGAGGCTGTTACTAGCACGATAGCCTCACGTCAGAGGGTGTTACTAACATGATAGCCTCACGTCAGAGGCTGTTACTAGCACGATAGCCTCACGTCAGAGGCTGTTACTAGCACGATAGCCTCACGTCAGAGGCTGTTCCTAGCACGATAGCCTCACGTCAGAGGCTGTTACTAGCACGATAGCCTCACGTCAGAGGCTGTTACTAACACGATAGCCTCACGTCAGAGGCTGTTACTAGCACGATATCCTCACGTCAGAGGCTGTTACTAGCACGATAGCCTCACGTCAGAGGCTGTTACTAGCACGATAGCCTCACGTCAGAGGCTGTTACTAGCACGATAGTCTCACGTCAGAGGGTGTTACTAACATGATAGCCTCACGTCAGAGGCTGTTACTAGCACGATATCCTCACGTCAGAGGCTGTTACTAGCACGATAGCCTCACGTCAGAGGCTGTTACTAACACGATAGCCTCACGTCAGAGGCTGTTACTAACACGATAGCCTCACGTCAGAGGCTGTTACTAACATGATGGCCTCACGTCAGAGGCTGTTACTAACACGATGGCCTCACGTCAGAGGCTGTTACTAACAAGATAGCCTCACGTCAGAGGCTGTTACTAACACGATAGCCTCACGTCAGAGGCTGTTACTAACATGATAGCCTCACGTCAGAGGCTGTTATTAACACGATAGCCTCACGTCAGAGGCTGTTACTAACATGATAGCCTCACGTCAGAGGCTGTTACTAACACGATAGCCTCACGTCAGAGGCTGTTACTAACACGATAGCCTCACGTCAGAGGCTGTTACTAACAAGATAGCCTCACGTCAGAGGCTGTTACTAACACGATAGCCTCACGTCAGAGGCTGTTACTAACACGATAGCCTCACGTCAGAGGCTGTTACTAACATGATAGCCTCACGTCAGAGGCTGTTACTAACATGATAGCCTCACGTCAGAGGCTGTTACTAACAAGATAGCCTCACGTCAGAGGCTGTTACTAACACGATAGCCTCACGTCAGAGGCTGTTACTAACAAGATAGCCTCACGTCAGAGGCTGTTACTAACAAGATAGCCTCACGTCAGAGGCTGTTACTAACACGATATCCTCACGTCAGAGGCTGTTACTAACAAGATAGCCTCACGTCAGAGGCTGTTACTAACAAGATAGCCTCACGTCAGAGGCTGTTACTAACACGATAGCCTCACGTCAGAGGCTGTTACTAACACGATAGCCTCACGTCAGAGGCTGTTACTAACACGATAGCCTCACGTCAGAGGCTGTTACTAACAAGATAGCCTCACGTCAGAGGCTGTTACTAACACGATAGCCTCACGTCAGAGGCTGTTACTAACACGATAGCCTCACGTCAGAGGCTGTTACTAACATGATAGCCTCACGTCAGAGGCTGTTACTAACACGATAGCCTCACGTCAGAGGCTGTTACTAACAAGATAGCCTCACGTCAGAGGCTGTTACTAACACGATAGCCTCACGTCAGAGGCTGTTACTAACACGATAGCCTCACGTCAGAGGCTGTTACTAACATGATAGCCTCACGTCAGAGGCTGTTACTAACAAGATAGCCTCACGTCAGAGGCTGTTACTAACACGATAGCCTCACGTCAGAGGCTGTTACTAACATGATAGCCTCACGTCAGAGGCTGTTACTAACACGATAGCCTCACGTCAGAGGCTGTTACTAACAAGATAGCCTCACGTCAGAAACTGTTACTAACACGATAGCCTCACGTCAGAGGCTGTTACTAACACGATAGCCTCACGTCAGAGGCTGTTACTAACACGATAGCCTCACGTCAGAGGCTGTTACTAACAAGATAGCCTCACGTCAGAGGCTGTTACTAACAAGATAGCCTCACGTCAGAGGCTGTTACTAACAAGATAGCCTCACGTCAGAGGCTGTTACTAACAAGATAGCCTCACGTCAGAGGCTGTTACTAACAAGATAGCCTCACGTCAGAGGCTGTTACTAACAAGATAGCCTCACGTCAGAGGCTGTTATTAACAAGATAGCCTCACGCTAGACACCAATAATCTGTGGGAGTCTGTTCGATATTTACGTTGGTGGAATTTTGTAAAAGTAGTAGTGTGTGCTCTGTATCGTAATGTCAGTATACTTGTTTCGTCTTAATTAGTATACTTGCTTCATTAAAAGATTCCTATACTGATGAGGACAATAACGATGCTCAAGAGCTCGTATCAACAGGGCAGCGATCCATACAGAGCTCTGTATTTCTGAAATAAACGGAATAACGAAATTGAAGAGTCCGTACCAACAAGGAAACGATAAATAGAGTTTCAGATCACTGAAAGAAGCAGAATAGCGTTACGTTAGAGTCCGTATTATCAAGAAAACTGTAAATGGATTTTCAAGTAACTAAAATAAGCTCGATATCGATACGGAACTGTCAGTATCAACAGGACTACGATCCATGGAGCTCCGTATCACTGATACAGCCAAGTGATAAACGGTGTGATGAATGAGCGTCAATTTCACATTGAACATACAATACCAGACTCACAGTCAGCGCGCTTACACCATTCAGGGTTAGGCGTAAATTACCTGAATCAGATCATGCAATGCTGTACTGTATTTTTGTCAACGTGTGGTGAATTTTGCATGATATAAAATATGGCGATAATCTACAAGTTGATGAGAGCGTGAACTATATGCAGCGGAGATGTAAAAGGCAGAGTGTCGAGTGTGAGATTAGATTAAATTGGATAAGTTAGTTTAAGCATCCCTAATCACAATAAACGCATCGTAAAAGTGGAAGAAGGAAGACACCATTTACATAGTATGGAGTCAAGGGAATCTATGCATAAGGTGTGCTTCCACGTCAGATTTCCGTTGCAAAGAAACAGTAAGTTAGTAGAGGAGTTCATGAAAGAAGATAAAAGCTGAAGAAGAAAGATGCTGAGAAACATGGCAGCACTGAACTGAAAACGATGGTCTGTTAAAAGATGGCCTTCCTAACTCGCAGCACGGGACCTCACATTGCCCCCTGGGAGTGCTATTTCCCATGGATACAACAGTTGTATCCCAGTGAGAGTGATGTATAAATGCTAGATGCAATGATCAGCACTGCGGTAACACATCTGTTGTTGGTGTGTGGTGTTAGCGCTGCCTCTTCTAACTACAGCACATATTCCGATAACACCTGACTTGGTGTAACTACACACACTCGTACACTACACCAGCTGATGTGTAACTGCAACATACCAGGCCCCTAGAATCACACGGTAACAAATGCAGTTTTTTAACATCTTGACTGCGACGTGGGCCACCGGTGGTCACTGTGGGAGTTTTGACTATGCTGCTAACCGACCAGTAGTCACAAACTCAAATTTTTGTAAATACTCAATCAAACCTTAATGAAGGCACGATCCAGTTAATGTTTGCTATTTTCAACCTTGCTGTGTATAATTGACTTTGAATTTTAGTTGCATATTAAACCTCAGTTATACCCGCAGTAGTCAAAGAGTTACAAACGTCAAAAAACGACTCCTAAGTTTGGCTATACTTCGAGAACCGTGTATCTGAGCAACAACGGAGGTATTAGACCACTCTGCAACTACCTCTCTGCATGTACCTGCGAAGTTTTCAAAGGCGCTAGAGAAATTGCCACAATGTAAAATAAACTTCTACTGCATTTGGTATCGTGGTAGCAAGTAAATTGCGGTGAGGACAATTTTTATTTCATTTCACTATCCGAGAATATTTTCCCCCCTCTGTGAATGAATAGTGCTTGAATAGTACTTCAATTCCTTAACAGTATTTTGAAAAAAATTTTATCCAAGAAGTTGAACTACTATCGTACAACTACACTTTCCACACATCTCGGGGAGGATATATATATGTGCTCGAGCAGTAAAGTGTTTTTTTTTATTTCTGCTACGCACAACCTCACCTAACCAACCGTAGCAACCTCGTAAATGCAGTCAACGTTAATGGCACCTGTCAACTCCTGTCAACTCCTGCACCTGTCACCTCCTATGACACTTGCACCTGTCAGCTCCTGTCAACTCCTGCCCCTGTCAACTCCTGCACCTGTCACCTCCTATGACACCTGCACCTGTCAGCTCCTGTCAACTCCTGCACCCGTCAACTCCTATGACACCTGCACCTGTCAGTTCCTGGCAACTCCTGCACCTGTCAGCTCCTGTCAACTCCTGCACCTGTCACCTCCTATGACACCTGCACCTGTCACCTCCTGTCAACTCCTGCACCTGTCACCTTCTATGACACCTGCACCTGTCACCTCCTGTCAACTCCAGCACCTGTCACCTCCAGTCAACTCCTGCACCTGTCAGCTTCTATCAACTCCTGCACCTGTCAGCTCCTGTCAACTCCTGCACCTGTCACCTCCTGTCAACTCCAGCACCTGTCACCTCCAGTCAACTCCTGCACCTGTCAGCTTCTATCAACTCCTGCACCTGTCACCTCCTGTCAACTCCAGCACCTGTCACCTCCAGTCAACACCTGCACCTGTCAGCTTCTATCAACTCCTGCACCTGTCAGCTCCTGTCAACTCCTGCACCTGTCAGCTTCTATCAATTCCTGCACCTGTCAGCTCCTGTCAACTCCTGCACCTGTCAGCTCCTGTCAACTCCTGCACCTGTCACCTCCTATGACACCTGCACCTGTCACCTCCTGTCAACTCCAGCACCTGTCACCTCCAGTCAACACCTGCACCTGTCAGCTTCTATCAACTCCTGCACCTGTCAGCTCCTGTCAACTCCTGCACCTGTCAGCTCCTGTCAACTCCTGCACCTGTCACCTCCTACGACACCTGCACCTAATGGCACCCGTCAGCTCTTATATCCAATGTGATGTGTTAGAGTAAATTAAATTAGACTATGAATTAGTTTCAAGCCTCTCCATCCACAACAAAAGTATTCCCGAGAGAGAGGAAGAAGGCACAGTTTAGAATGGAGTCCAGGGAATGGGGAACCTACGCACTGTGTCTCCACACCCTGCCCTCAGGAACAGCAGGAGTGTAAAATTCATGAAACGAGATAAAAGTTGAAAAAAGAGGTAATAAAACATCGAGCAATTCGTGCTGAAAAAAAAGCAGAGAGCCGAAAAAAATTATCTGTAACAAAACAAGGAATCTATTCTATTTTAAAAGAAAGGAAAGCTTATCTTCAGCATGAGACCTTGCATCTTCCCCCTGTGAGCGCTAATTCCTATTAAGTTGATAGGATGTCCCCTATAATCGTCTTCAACTGACACACACACACACACACACACACACACACACGCACACGCACATACATACATACACACGCACATACATACATACATACATACATACATTACATCCACACATACATACATACTCACATACATTACATACACACATTTACAGTACTGCTGATCAACAAGATGATACAAAAGGTGTTTTTTTTTTCTAAAAGTATCGGGAAAAAGTACGAAGCGGAAGTTGATACCTGCATCGTCATGTGATGCATTATGTACAGTTAGGTTAATTTCTCGGGATGCTGTTATTAAAGTAGTACATGTTCATACGAACAAGATAGCATTTATACATTTTTCTTCATTACGATAAGAATAGTGACCAGAAACGTGAGCTATCGAGACAGCTTCGATGGAAAGCCGACAGAAACAAATTTGCGGACCAGCAAAAACATCATCAGGCGCCCTATGGAACACATTACTTTGCAATTTTATCTCTGTTGAAAATATGGCATTTTAAATTTGTTGTTACTTCGCAGAGCCTACGGATGCGATAAAATGTTAACACAACTCAGCCGACAACATTACGGCTTGCCAGTCAACATAAATTTACCAGTAAAATTATGTTTTTCTGTCAACGCAACTCTGACAGCGACATCACGTTTTGCCAGTCAACATTACTCAGCTGGCAACATTACAATTTCCCAGTGAACATGCCAGCGACGTTACAATTTCCCAGTCAAGAAGACTTTGCCGCAACCAGCGCCAGACAATTAAAAGACGGGTTATTTTGAGCGCCAGAAACCAGACAACTTAGCGGCCTGAATATGAGCTGAGGGCCGCAGGTTTCTTTACCGAGTGTGGCTTTATTTGGCTTGCATTGTGGCACTTTAATCATTTCATCTCCCGCCCGCCGCCTGAAGCCACAACACGCCGCCCTGCTGCTTGATTACTTGCACGGGAGGAAATGGAGGCAGGCATGCCAGCGAGCGTAGGGGGAACTGGAGGCAGGCATGCCAGCGAGCGTAGGGGGAACTGGAGGCAGACATGCCAGTGAGCGTAGGGGGAACTGGAGGCAGACACACAAGCGAGCATAGGGAGAACTGGAGGCATGCACGCCAGGGAGCGTAGGGGGAACTGGAAGCAGGCACGCCAGTGAGCGTAGGGGGAACTGGAGGCAGGCACGCCAGCGAGCGTAGGGGGAACTGGAGGCAGGCATGCCAGCGTGCGTAGGGGGAATTGGAGGCGCAAATGCAAAACAGTTTTTTAGTGTTCCACAAAATTTCCAGTTTAGCTGATTTCTTGTCTACATAGTGTACAGCAGAGTTTGAAGACAAACAGCAAAGTCTAATTAAAATAATTAAGGTTCTCTTACATGTGCTCTAACATCGATTTATATTACACAAACAAGAAACAACAATGCATTGGACTAAGAAATATAAGGAGATAAATGATCAGAAATTGAAATAAAAAATATAAGACACAGCCGCATAGGTATGTAGGCTGCAGCACCAAGCAGACTATGAGACATGAAGAATTTAATATTCAAGTTACTGGACCTTAAAGTCGAACACAAATAGGAAGTTTTCTTTCAATTGGACAACCAACGAAGCAACAAAACTTGAAGTATAATACTTGGAACAATCACGAATAGTTGGCTGTCGGTATATCAGTTTTGTTTCTAGGATATCTTTCTTATCGCTTGACAAGATGTTCAAAAATAGAACTAAATCCACAGTAGATTTCGGCCGCCAAAGCTTCAGTCAGATCATTTGACGCTTCCTCCGTCTCACAGATGTGAATTTGATGTTTAGCGACACCAATGTAGTGTTTATGAGAAAAAATATTAAGTATCAAAAGTTCCAAAATACCTTTGCCATGAGCAAAAATGTATAATAATTTTGGCTCATAGCAAAAACTTTTGCTATGAGCACAAGGTCCAACATTGCCCTAAAGAAAGTTGAAAATGAACCATTGTCAGAATATGGGGCAAAATATTGAGTATAGCCCCAAAAAAGACGTCAAATACTAAATAGTGCTGTATAAATACTGCACAAAATGCTCGCTGTCAGATATGAGCTTTTTGCCGCACTTCTCAAAAAGTGACGTTGTAGAAACAGCTCTGTTAGAATGCTTTGTGACACCTTCACTAAGTTAGCGCGGTCTCTACGGTTGGTTAAGTTAGGTACTAAGTAGCAGATCTGAAAAACAGACTCTAACACTTCTATTTTTTTCCCAGAAGTGTGAAAAATATTGAATTGAAGTACTCTTCATTCATACAGGGACGTGTGTGAACAATTTACCTAGTGGTACAATTATGTACCACTACAAAGTCAAAACGTTACGGCTAGCTCATCTTTTATGAACAATATCATTTTGAGACCCAAAAGTGTGTCCTTGATTTCACCTGGACGAACTTTGCTCCAATTTGAGGGCTTACTAGCACTTTTCGATGAGGGCAACACTGGCTGAAGTGGCGCCGAATATAAGACGCCTTACGCGGTGTGGTCGGCACTTCGCTGAACAAACTTCGGTGCTACTATAGCGTGAGGTCTACCGCCATATATCGCCTACCCGTGCTACTATAGCGTGAGGTCTACCGCCATATATCGCCTACCCGTGCTACTATAGCGTGAGGTCTACCGCCATATATCGCCTACCCGTGCTACTATAGCGTGAGGTCTACCGCCATATATCGCCTACCCGTGCTACTATAGCGTGCTGTCTACCGCCATATATCGCCTACCCGTGCTACTATAGCGTGCTGTCTACCGCCATATATCGCCTACCCGTGCTACTATAGCGTGAGGTCTACCGCCATATATCGCCTACCCGTGCTACTATAGCGTGCTGTCTACCGCCATATATCGCCTACCCGTGCTACTATAGCGTGCTGTCTACCGCCAAATATCGCCTACCCGTGCTACTATAGCGTGCTGTCTACCGCCAAATATCGCCTACCCGTGCTACTATAGCGTGCTGTCTACCGCCATATATCGCCTACCCGTGCTACTATAGCGTGAGGTCTACCGCCAAATATCGCCTACCCGTGCTACTATAGCGTGCTGTCTACCGCCATATATCGCCTACCCGTGCTACTATAGCGTGCTGTCTACCGCCATATATCACCTACCCGTGCTACTATAGCGTGCTGTCTACCGCCATATATCGCCTACCCGTGCTACTATAGCGTGAGGTCTACCGCCATATATCGCCTACCCGTGCTACTATAGCGTGCTGTCTACCGCCATATATCACCTACCCGTGCTACTATAGCGTGAGGTCTACCGCCATATATCGCCTACCCGTGCTACTATAGCGTGCTGTCTACCGCCATATATCACCTACCCGTGCTACTATAGCGTGAGGTCTACCGCCATATATCGCCTACCCGTGCTACTAAAGCGTGCTGTCTACCGCCATATATCGCCTACCCGTGCTACTATAGCGTGCTGTCTACCGCCATATATCGCCTACCCGTGCTACTATAGCGTGAGGTCTACCGCCATATATCGCCTACCCGTGCTACTATAGCGTGAGGTCTACCGCCATATATCACCTACCCGTGCTACTATAGCGTGAGGTCTACCGCCATATATCGCCTACCCGTGCTACTATAGCGTGAGGTCTACCGCCATATATCGCCTACCCGTGCTACTACACGTGCTACTATAGCGTGAGGTCTACCGCCATATATCGCCTACCCGTGCTACTATAGCGTGCTGTCTACCGCCATATATCGCCTACCCGTGCTACTATAGCGTACCGCCATATATCGCCAACCCGTGATACTATAGCGTGAGGTCTACCGCCATATATCGCCTACCCGTGCTACTATAGCGTGAGGTCTACCGCCATATATCGCCTACCCGTGCTACTATAGCGTGCTGTCTACCGCCATATATCGCCTACCCGTGCTACTATAGCGTGCTGTCTACCGCCATATATCGCCTACCCGCGCTCCTATAGCGTGAGGTCTACCGCCATATATCGCCTACCCGTGCTACTATAGCATGAGGTCCGCCATATATCGCCTACCCGTGCTACTATAGCGTGCTGTCTACCGCCATATATCGCCTACCCGTGCTACTATAGCGTGCTGTCTACTGCCATATATCGCCTACCCGTGCTACTATAGCGTGAGGTCTACCGCCATATATCGCCTACCCGTGCTACTATAGCGTGAGGTCCGCCATATATCACCTACCCGTGCTACTATAGCGTGCTGTCTACCGCCATATATCGCCTACCCGTGCTACTATAGCGTGCTGTCTACCGCCATATATCACCTACCCGTGCTACTATAGCGTGAGGTCCGCCATATATCGCCTACCCGTGCTACTATAGCGTGAGGTCTACCGCCATATATCGCCTACCCGTGCTACTATAGCGTGAGGTCTACCGCCATATATCGCCTACCCGTGCTACTATAGCGTGCTGTCTACCGCCATATATCGCCTACCCGTGCTACTATAGCGTGAGGTCTACCGCCATATATCGCCTACCCGTGCTACTATAGCGTGCTGTCTACCGCCATATATCGCCTACCCGTGCTACTACACGTGCTGTCTACCGCCATATATCGCCTACCCGCGCTCCTATAGCGTGAGGTCTACCGCCATATATCGCCTACCCGCGCTCCTATAGCGTGAGGTCTACCGCCATATATCGCCTACCCGTGCTACTATAGCATGAGGTCCGCCATATATCGCCTACCCGTGCTACTATAGCGTGCTGTCTACCGCCATATATCGCCTACCCGTGCTACTATAGCGTGCTGTCTACCGCCATATATCGCCTACCCGTGCTACTATAGCGTGAGGTCTACCGCCATATATCGCCTACCCGTGCTACTATAGCGTGAGGTCTACCGCCATATATCACCTACCCGTGCTACTATAGCGTGAGGTCTACCGCCATATATCGCCTACCCGTGCTACTATAGCGTGAGGTCTACCGCCATATATCGCCTACCCGTGCTACTACACGTGCTACTATAGCGTGAGGTCTACCGCCATATATCGCCTACCCGTGCTACTATAGCGTGAGGTCTGCAGCCATATATCGCCTTCCCAGGTGCAGTTTGAGTTGTACAAATTATTTATCGCTAAATTAAATGTACGAAAATAATTAATATCCATCAGTAACCTAACCTCACGCTATAGTAATAGCTAGAGGTAGATCTCATGCTATATATAGTAGGTAGACTTCACGCTATAGTACTAGCTAGAAATAGATCTCGTGCTATAGTGCGGTAGACCTTACGCTATAGTACTAGCTAGATGTAGATCTCATGCTATATATAGTAGGTAGACTTCACGCTATAGTACTAGCTAGAGGTAGATCTCATGCTATAGTGCGGCAGACTTCACGCTATAGTACTAGCTAGAGGTAGATCTCATGCTATAGTGCGGCAGACCTCACGCTATAGTACTAGCTAGAAGTAGATCTCATACTATAGTGCAGTAGACCTCACGCTACAGCAGCATCAACTTCAACACAAGACTGGCAACAACAGAAATAAACAGTTCACTCGACAACGGAGCGGTCACCACGCGAGGCAATGCTGCTCTAAATCACGACGCTGCCGACGCGGTTGGTGCCCTGTTGTTTGGTTCACAGGCTGTTCCCATCAGTCTTACAAACATAAACTGTGGCATCAAATTCTATTTTATTCCATCAGACATTCTTCTAAAATTTAATTTCTTTTTTAAGTGTTCTTTTGCAAATTTTAAACGACCTCCGACTCGCTGTTTCCTTGACAAGAGACGTTTATTGGGTCTTTAACTCCGGCTGTTTTCCCTGCATAGTTCTCTCATGATAATTTTATCACTTAATATTTTACACCTTAAATTTAAGTTGAATATTGGACTTCAGTTCAACCCATCGCAGTCAGCGGGTTAAACTTTTCTTGGCATGTTTTGACGGGCAAAAACTTTGATCTGCCGCCGTGCCGATGACTTTGGCCGGTCGTGGTGGCGCCTCATCCTCTAACGTCGACCCCGACGGGTTGAAAGTTCAATACACAATTCAAATTTAAAGTCAATTGTAGTAAGTTATTTGGAAAATAGCAAACATTAACTGGATCGTGCCTTCATTTAGCTTATATCAAGTAACGAATGCACACGGCCCGTCAAAAAAATGACAGGATTAGATACAGGACCAACTGAGCTTCAACATGGCTTTCCCATGAGTTCCCATACTATTCTATGGCTTTCCAATACTTTCCTAAGTCTCAACCGCTGGTATTCTACACAACCTAATCTAACCTACCAATACACGTGATGTTCATTCCGACTCCCAATCTGCTGGGTTAAGGCACCGAAAATTGTGGAGTTGGTGAAGCTTGTATCACAGATACGCTCATCTCACACTGCAGGCTGGTGGGTGTGACACACGGACGGACGGACGGACGCGGCTCCTATTATAGTATAGATTATAAAAATTGAGAAAGCGACAGCAGGTCGGTGAGCAGCATAATGGAAATCCCCTCTATGACTGCACAGGAAACTTGATAAATACAGGAAACGTGATAAATTTACATTTATAATAGAAACTGAGCGCACGGTATATTTATTTAAAGAAATTGTTTTGTGAAATTTCTTGTGCATAAAATTGAATTATTTGCGTATTCGGACGTTCTGAGACCTCTTTTACCGTCAAGGAGGCATGCACTAACTTAAAATCTCGTCTGTTGCACCTTTGGCACTGATGGCTCAACTCAAACTAACCGTGCAATTCTACCTGACTTCTGAAATGCTTGTTCTACAAACTTGTAGAATGTTAAAGGGGTTTTGTCACTCAATAGTTTTTAAAAGTACAATAATTATTACTTCTAAACATATCACTGAAATAGATGAACACTATTGTCAGGTTCCTGCTTTACGTGTTAGTGTTGTACGTGAATTTTAATAATTGAAAACCTTAATATTTTCATTTCACGTCTTCAGTTTAGCTTCTAAGAAGTATAATCTGTCAGAGTTTTGTCTACGTGGAAAAACTAACAACATAATAAACATATAATCTCGTGTGAGCAAATACTTTTGTCCCTCTTTCAGTATAAAATTAATTACAAATATGTTCAGTCTCATGTATAATCATACAGATGTGTAAATTACTCCTTAAACAATTCAACACCCGCATGATCTATCATCTGTATAACCCATCAGCTGAATAACTTATCACCTGTTATAACCCATCACCTGTATAATACATCTACTATGTTACTCATCACTTGTATATTACATCACATGTATCACCCATCACCTGTGTAACCCATCAGCTGAATATCACCAGTTTTACCCATCACCTTTAAAATACATATCCCCTGTTTAATCCATCGTGTTTATAACACATCACTCGTATAATCCATCACCTTCATTACCATGACTCAACAATGCGACAGTTTAACCTTCACTACCAGCACCTTATTTCACCACAAACACCTTCAGCACCACCGGCATGAGAGCAGCCATCACACCATGGTCATCACAAGCATCACTGTGATCACCACCAATACCGTAATCACCATTACTTCAACCACCTGACTCCCGTCAATCTCGGCTGAGTTGCATGATCACCATCGTCATTACCTTAGCCAGCACTGCCGTCACCACCACACCCAGCACCACCATCACTCTCACCGCCGCCGCTGTCATCACCCTCATCACCCTGAAACCATCATTTTTTGCCTTGGGGCGTCCATTGGAGGCTTTTAGGAGATTGCTGGCGGAGGGGGGCGGGGGTGGGGGGGTGTGAGGGGTGAGGGGAGTAAAGGGGAAAGGAGGGACGGTAAAGAGGGGAAAGAAGGGATGGCAAAGAAAGGAAAGAAGGGATGGTGAAGAGAGGGAAGGAGGGACGGTAAAGAGGGGAAAGGAGGGACGATAAAGAGGGGAGAGAGGGAAGAGAAGGTGAAGAGGGGAGAAAAGACGAGGGGTAAAGAGAGGGAAAGAAAGTAGTGAAGTGGGGATAAAAAAAGGGTAAAGAGGACAGAAAATGAGAGGTAGTAAAGAGGAGAGAGAGAGAGAGGAAGAGAAGGTAACGAGGGAAGAGAGGGTAAAGGAGGGAGAGGAGGAGAGTTGGTAAAGAGAAGAGGTAAAGAAGCGGGAGAGATTGGAGACAAATAGAGGAGAGAGAGGGAGGTGGTAAAGAGGAAAGAGAGGGAGAGGTGATATAGTAGAGAGGAAGGGGGCTTTAAAAGGGAGAAAAGTGAGGGGAAAACAAAAAGCAGCGAGACAAACAAAAGAATATGAGTGATGAGCAAACTGCAGGCATAGAAATCAGTAAAGCGTGGATATTTCAAACTCAAAGGTGGTGATAAACCTGCTCAGCTAGCGGAGATGCCTCACTGACCAGCGGCTGAAATTTACATCATCAACTGAGCTGGGTTGCCTCACTAACTGACTTACCCTCATCACGCTTGAACCCTCAGCAAATGTGAAGGCTTAAAAGAAATGAGCATTAGTTTCAGAACGATGCAGGTGATGAGGGTGATAGCGCTGAGGGTGATGGTGGAGCTCAACACAATGCCGGTGTTGTAGCAGAGCAGTTCTCACCGATGGCGGCACGGGTGAGAGTAACACTAAATCCTCCCAACAACAAATGAACATCAACACATTCAGCTCGGGATGACCCGCCCGTGGATCGTGCTTACAATTTTCCAGCTGCAAAACGAACCATCTTTGATGAAAAACGATAATGAACAAATTGCGAAAAAGCTAAAAGAAACTAATATCACTATACCTGCTTCGAAAAATAGCCTAACCATTAAAAAATAAAAAATAAATTTTAAACATTCGAAGCCATACACGCACACATGCACCTAAATTCTTGCAAACAAGCAAATTTGAAATATTTCGAAACTTTTTTTTAATCTGTTTAAATTAATGATATTTATTTTACCCAGTTTATGTGTGCTATTTAAAAAATATTTGATAGTTTGACTTTAATATGAGTTGGAAATTGAAATTTAGTTTAAAACATCGCAGTCAATGTGTCAAACAATTTAACATTTCATTTACCACAAGCGGTACGGCCGTAGATTGTTCCTAAGTCTGGAACAACGGACACATTTGAGCACAGCTACTTACGTCTCTATTGAAGACTGACCGTTTGTGATGCAAACTTCGCATAACCCGTTAAGGCTATAGTCACATTCACAGCTTGACGCAGAGCTTATCAGCGTTATGCACTCTAGATTAGATTTGGTAACTTAGTTTAGGCCTCCCTAACGACGATGAAAGTGTTCCAAAAAGAGGAAGGATGAAGGCATCGTTTAGTATGGACTTACGGGAATGGGGAATTAACGCACAAGGTGTGTTTCCACACAAAGTAAAATTATCTCCCCTATTCTCATAGAAACAGTATGGATATCAGTTTATAAAACAAGATGAAAGTTGAAGAAGCAGTAAGTAGTAGATCCTGAAAAACCGACACCAGCGAACCGAATAAAATGGTACTTTAGAAAAGGAAAAAAACTTATTCTACGTCAATGAAAGGACGATCTCCCTAAGCTTCAGTACGGGACCTCACATTTCCCCCGCGGGAGCTCTAATGCCCATAGATACAAAACTGCGCACTCACAAAAAGTTCCAGGGACTTGAGGATACGAAATAAGTTTTTTGGTGGGAAAGTTCATCAATTGAACCTTAAAATGTTCTTTGGACCATTCGTATGAATTATTTCAATGTCGTTTAAGAAAAGTACAGTTCCGCTTTATGTATTCAACTGATAAAATAAACAAAAAATAAATAACCAAGTCTAATTCTATTGATGATAGGATTACGACAAGATAAACTGATAACATGCTATCTCATAGAAAAATATTACCCTTTCAAAGTACTACAATGAGAACATCAACAACACCCAACTGAGATGCAAAGATATTTTCTGACCGCAGAATTCTTAATGAATTTCCTTCCAAACACACCTGGGCGTTTGGGCTGGGATCGCGACTTAGGTAGGGAGTAATCGATATTTGCTTTAGCCTTATTGCCTCACACAGCTGGTGGCAGCGCTACCAAATGCAATACTCACGCAGTATCTCAAACTTTTTCTTGACCCACGGAAAGATCAGCACAATGTCTATTATGGTTTTCTGGAATTCAGTGCACTAAGGGACTGCAAGGTCGATACAGAGCAGTAGATTGTGTAAATAGTTATGGTTGCGGAGAAGATCGATCGCTGTCACTTGAAATTTAGTGCCGTGAAAACCATAAGCGCGTTATTGCAGCACATACACTGAGAGAAAACGCGATTTGTATATAGTGGACAGTGCTCTATAACTAATCATTCCAATTCGGTGCTGCTCTCTGGAGTCAAATGGCGGAATCGCTGCAGTGGCGCGTTCAGGCACGGTGAAGAAAACTGCCTTAAAGGCGGACACAACGTCTGTATTACTGCATGAAAGTTACTACACCGGAGTAGCATTGTACGATATTTTAAAAGGTGGTAAGAGCTGCGAGATGGACCGATAGAACAACTAACAACTCACCTCGAGCTCGTACTCGTTTTAGCTTACGATGTACTTCAGGTCTGTAAAGTAATTGGTAGGCTGATACGTGGAAAGAATGGGCTGTTCAAGAACGTTCAAATAATTGCAAACTTTCATTAATTTTTACATTTGATTAAAAAAACTTTTACGAGAACCGACTAAAACTTAGGAGACCTGAAATTACCCTTTCAATACGATGAGAAATGCGTCATTTTCAAGACTTCCCATAACATTTACAGATATCAAAAACTTTAGAGACGCGTCAAAGTTCTACATGTTCCAATTTCATGAAATAAATCCCGAAAATGCTGCACGAGATAAATAAACCCCGTTTTTGTAGCTCGAAAACGTTGCACGGGAGTGTCGTACTGAAAGACGCGATAAAATCTTATGGAGAAATGTTTGAAGTGATGAAGACTGGAGGGAGGCTCCGTGTATCGTCGCCCCAAGGCGCTCACCTGCGCAGATCTGCGGTGCGCCTGCGCAGAGCTGCGCCGAGTCTGCGTAGACACGGCCGCTGAAGCTCACTGCTGCAATGAAGGTGATGAACATCCAGTAATGGTGAGTGTTACTCGCGCCAGAGAGTGTTGGCAGACATGTGTGCTGAGACTAAAATTTTTTATTGAAGTCGCATAGAATTTTTCCAGTGGCATGATGACACAGTCTCTGTAGAAGTCAATTTATTTTTGATGCGGGTGGTCCTTAGCGCAATTCACTGGTATTTTCCCTGTGAATTCAACCCGGGTGATAAATGGCGCAAATCACACGTATACTTCCTGTAATTTCAACCCGGGTGTAACATAGCGTAAATCATTGGCATATTACCTGTGATTTCAACCCGGGTAGTACATGGCGTAAATCATTGGCATATTACCTGTGATTTCAACCATGGTAACACATAGCGTAAATCATTGGCATATTACCTGTGATTTCAACCCGGGTAGTACATAGCGTAAATCATTGGCATATTACCTGTGATTTCAACCCGGGTAACACATAGCGTAAATCATTGGCATATTACCTGTGATTTCAACCCGGGTAACACATAGCGTAAATCATTGGCATGTTACCTGTGATTTCAACCCGGGTAACACATAGCGTAAATCATTGGCATGTTACCTGTGATTTCAACCCGGGTAACACATAGCGTAAATCATTGGCATATTACCTGTGATTTCAACCCGGGTAACACATAGCGTAAATCATTGGCATATTACCTGTGATTTCAACCCGGGTAATACACAGCGTAAATCATTGGCATATTACCTGTGATTTCAACCCGGGTAACACATAGCGTAAATCATTGGCATATTACCTGTGATTTCAACCCGGGTAACACATAGCGTAAATCATTGGCATATTACCTGTGATTTCAACCCGGGTAACACATAGCGTAAATCATTGGCATGTTACCTGTGATTTCAACCCGGGTAACACATAGCGTAAATCATTGGCATATTACCTGTGATTTCAACCCGGGTAACACATAGCGTAAATCATTGGCATATTACCTGTGATTTCAACCCGGGTAACACATAGCGTAAATCATTGGCATATCACCTGTGATTTCAACCCGGGTAACACATAGCGTAAATCATTGGCATGTTACCTGTGATTTCAACCCGGGTAACACATAGCGTAAATCATTGGCATGTTACCTGTGATTTCAACCCGGGTAACACATAGCGTAAATCATTGGCATATTACCTGTGATTTCAACCCGGGTGAATGTTTGCGCAATTCACAGGTGATTTTCCTGTGATTTCAACTCGAAAGAAACATAGTGCAATCTCCAAGTATTCGGTATTTCCTGTGAGCCAAAAATTTATAGTTTGTGGAGCTAAGAACGAAACTTTGAGATATATAAAGGATACTGAGCACCTTAATAGTAACATAGTGACCGCATAGTGCTCTCCGTGGTACAGTGGTTAAGGGATCAGGCTCGTATGTTGAAGTCGCGGGTTCGTATCCCGGCGCTGGCGCGGAGATTTTCCCCGTTGGGTATAAGGGAAAGCTCAAGCACAATACCCCACTCAACCCAGGTGTCGGAAATGGGTACCGGCTTTACGGGGGAACCGTCATGGTGTCCTATATATAGGGTTAGTTATAAGACATTTGAAAAACCAATGCTTAGATCATATGTATCAGGCTTGATTGGAAATAAAGCATCCCAAAGATGCCGATGTTAACCAACGTGCGCCACCGGTGGCCATGAAGGGGATTTTCATAATGCTGCTGACCGACCAGCAGTCACAAACTCATTTCTCATTAGTACTTAATGAAAACTAAATGCGGGCATAATTCAGTTAATGTTTGCTATTTTCTAAATGGCTTACTATAATTGACGTGAAATTTGAGTTGAATATTGAGTTAGCTTTTACATGAAAGTTAGGTTAGGTGTTACTACGGCTCAGCACTCAGGAGATAACACTCGAGTTATACCAACTGAACTCAAGCATGAAGACACTCCTCATCTGACAATCATGCGAGGTTTGCTGAGTGCCGAGTGGGGTCATATTCAATGTAAGAAACACGAATTTCATTATTTTCACCAGAAAAAAGAAAACTTTATTAATATACAGGGCGTTTCAGAACAAGAGGTACTAAATTGCACACCAAGTAGAAAATGGCAAAGTAAACAATTTTTCTTCCATAAATTTTCCGATTAAAATTTTGGGTTTTTGAGGTATTAGCTGTTTGTTGTTTAAAGGGATGCAATTTAATAACAGAGTTACTCGCAATATTTATTTTGAATTTAACCTTACAAAAATTGTTATAAATACGTTCCACATTTCAAATCACATCAATGCACTTTTCAAATCTTAGCCTTAACGACTGCCGGATATTAGGAAACACGTCTGGCATTTCAGGACTCTCGCCAGCAGCCACTGCCATTCAGGCGACGAGATCTTCCTCAGATTCAATGGGTACATAAACAAGGCTCTCTAAACCTTTTTCCTAAATATCATTAAAATTAAATTTTCTTATAGTAAACTCTCATACAATTGAAGTGTTTGTAAAGTAAATTCAAAATAAATATTGCGAGTAATTGTGTGATTAAATTTCATACTTTAAAGATTAGATTAAATTATTGGTTAGTTTACGCCTTCCTATCCTCAACAAATAAGATCCAAAGAGAGGAGGGAAGAAGGCACCATTTAGTATGAAGTTAAGGGAATGCGGAATCTATGCAGAAAGGGCATAGAAACAGGAAGATGCGAAAGAAGTTCATGAAACAAGAAAAAGTTGAAGAAGAAAGTAGTAGGTGCAACAGGACAGCAGTGAACCGAAAAAAGATGGTCTGTAACAAAACAAAAACTGTTATTTTAACGAAAAGAAACCCTACCTAACCTTTAGCTTAGGCCCTCAATTGTCCCTCTGGGAGCGCTAATTCCCATAGATACAATAGTTGTATCTCCCTGAGGGGTTCATCCTTTAAAACACTAAAGAGCTAATATCCCAAAATTCCGATTTTGTTCCCGAAAAATTCATAGAAGATAAAGTGTTTAATGGGCCATTTTCTACTTGGTGTGTAATTTTTTTCATCTTGTTCTGAAAATCCTTGTATATCGTGAAATGCAGTCAGTAACAATGGGTTGGCATGAGCCGTTTCCGAAGATGATATAATTAGTTTAAGCCTTCTTCACAAAAAACAAGGGGTTTCCAAGAGAAAATAAATTGAGGCACCGTTTTGTATCGCATTAAAGAGGTGGGGAATTTTTTGCACAAGGAGTTTCCCCACACCCTGTGGTGCATATATTAACAGCATGACTAAAAAAGTTTATGCAACAGGAAAGTTGAAGGAAAAAGTAATAGGTGCTAAAGAACAAGAGTGAAAAACCTATACTATTTTAACAAAAAGAAGACGTACCTAACTCTCAGTTCGGACCCTTACGTTTTCACACCAGGAGCGCTTATTCCGCAGATACAATAGTTGTATCCCCTGACGGGAGGAGTTTGTGAAACGTGATAGAAGTTGAGCAAGAAAGTAACAGGTGCTGAAAATAGCAGAAAAACGAGAAAAAGATAGTCTATAACAAAAAAAATCCTGTTCCATCAGAAAGAACACCTAGACCTGATTTTCATCTCGGGAAAGTGTGTGGTCGGTAACAAAATAAAATCTTTAATTCACCAAGAAAAGAAGGCTTAACTAACCTTCAGTTCGGAACAGCTGCGTTACGGACGTTTCGGAAAGAATTATAGTCATCGTTTTCTACGTCGCGCCTCTAGAGGGAAAGTAGTTGCAAATCTCAATGAATGTGATAAAAAGTACATGAGATCTGTGCCTCATCGTTAACATAATTAGATAACCGTAGTACAAATATTTTTAAGTATTGGTAAATGTGTGTGGAAACCGGGAAATATCGTTAACGTATGAAAATCTGTGGTAAAATGTAGCATTAACGAAAGAGAAACTGTAGGAATAATTAGTATAAATTAAACTAAAAGTTTTAAAAAAAGTTCGTCGCAAACCACACCGCATGGAAATAAGTTTTAATAATATTTATAGAAGTAACCAGTGATAAAAAATCAATTTATAAGCAATTTGAAGTGCGTTGATTTCTTGCGAATCGAGTAAAGGATTCAGAAAATGGAGCTGCAAATGGCAGAAAAGAGCAAAGAATTACACTATAGAGCGTAAATTTATAGAATAGAACAATGGATTCAGAAACTGGTGCGGTTAATGGCAGGAAAAAACGAAGGATTCAGAATTTTTTAAAGAGTGGTAGAAAGATGCAAAACTTTCTTCCTACTTCCAATGCTAATTATTAACCGCAGCACAATAAGGAAGGCAACAATGATTTTAACCCCTGAATGCTATTTCATGAGAGGGTCAACTCAATGAAACGTACAAAAAATCTGAACAATTCGACCATTTAATCACCTACAACCTGCGCAATTGAAGTAAGGAAGAGAGTCACACTGAAAGTAAACCAAAGTATTTTCAAGAATTTAAAGAAAAAACTAAATGTGCATCATTCAGAAAATTTTCATTATTGAAATTTAAATTTTTATTAAAAAACTTCTTAGTCACTACACTGATGCTCAGAGAAGCTCAAGACTTCTTAGTCAGCACACGATTGATATCGTACATAGAAGTAAGGCTTTTAAAAGTCGTACTTTAAAATAATAGGTACAATAAAAGTACTTTTATTATACATAAAAGTATAATAAATGTAGAAAATTATTAAAAATTGAAATGTATTTTTATAATAACTATGATAAGAGTATGAAACAGCGGAATAAGCTGGAATAGCGTGGCATGCGAGAAGTTCTGCTTCAGGAACAGGAAAAGCTCGGGAGGTACAGCCTACGTCTTCTAGAACGTCAAGTGCTCGCTGGTGTTCGGCAATGACTAAAAAGAGCGGATTGCATGGACAATTTTTCATAAAGCTAAAATATATATTCAACTGTATTTTATTTTTTATTTTTTTCAAGCTCACTGCGAAAAGAACATTCAAAGAAAGTAAAAAATGATCATTTATTGCGGTTGAACATTTTGAATCCAAGGACATTTAAGGAAAAAGTTAACCAACAGAAGGACAAGTACAAAACTTTTAACTCACAAAATCCCTTTATGTGCATTAAACCTTCCAACGGCGCACCTGCACAGTGATATAATTAATCCTGCGCGGGGATACGCGAATTTTCGATACGTCGGGAGGGTCATGATGACTTTTGGTGAGGTAATCAATGAGGAGTAATATTGGGACCGCAGTAATCCCTAGAAGAAGTCCCAAAGGAACCCCTCGATCCCGCAGGTGGTCGCATTACAATAGGACGGTGAACACGGCCCTTATAATCGGCCGTAATTCTGCTCTGAACTCGATATGTGGCAGCGCTGTAACCTGCCTAAACGCCGCACACGCCCTCCTCTGTGCTGCTCCCTCCATCTCTGGACTTGGTCAATCCCCTCTCTTTGGGGTTCAGTGGACTAGATCAATCTCCTCTCTTTGGGGTTCAGTGGACTTGATCAATCTCCTCTCTTTGGGGTTCAGTGGACTTGATCAATCTCCTCTTTTTGGGGCTCAGTGGATTTGATCAATCTCCTCTCTTTGGGGTTCAGTGGACTTGATCAATCTCCTCTCTTTTGGGTTCAGTGGGCTTGACCAATCTCCTCTCCTTGGGGTTCAGTGGACTTGATCAATCTCCTCTCTTTGGGGTTCAGTGGACTTGATCGATCTCTTCTCTTTGGGGTTCAGTGGACTTGATCAATCTCCTCTCTTTTGGGTTGAGTGTTCTTGATCAATCTCCTCTCTTTGGGGTTCAGTGGACTTGATCGATCTCTTCTCTTTGGGGTTCAGTGGACTTGATCAATCTCCTCTCTTTGGGGTTCAGTGTTCTTGATCAATCTACTTTCTTTGGGGTTCAGTGTACTTGATCAATCTCCACTCTTTGGGGTTCAGTGGACTTGATCAATCTCCTCTCTTTGGGGTTCAGTTTTCTTGATCAATCTCCTCTCTTTGGGGTTCAGTGTACTTGATCAATCTCCTCTCTTTGGGGTTCAGTGTACTTGATCAACCTCTTTTGTTTGGGGTTCAGTGTTCTTGATCAATCTCTTCTCTTTGGGGTTCAGTGTACTTGATCAATCTCCACTCTTTGGGGTTCAGTGGACTTGATCAATCTCCTCTCTTTGGGGTTCAGTGGACTTGATCAATCTCCTCTCTTTGGGGTTCAGTTTTCTTGATCAATCTCCACTCTTTGGGGTTCAGTGGACTTGATCAATCTCTTCTCTTTGTGGTTTAGTGGACTTGGTCAATCTCCTCTCTTTGGGGTTCAGTGGACTTGATCAATCTCCTCTCTTTGGGGTTCAGTTTTCTTGATCAATCTCCACTCTTTGGGGTTCAGTGGACTTGATCAATCTCTTCTCTTTGTGGTTTAGTGGACTTGATCAATCTCCTCTCTTTGGGGTTCAATGTACTTGATCAATCTCCTCTCTTTGGGGTTCAGTGTACTTGATCAATCTTCTCTCTTTGGGGTTCAGTGTACTTGATCAATCTCCTCTCTTTATGGTTCAGTGTTCTTGATCAATCTCCTCTCTTTGGGGTTCAGTGTTCTTGATCAATCTCCTCTCTTTGGGGTTCAGTGTTCTTGATCAATCTCTTCTCTTTGTGGTTTAGTGGACTTGATCAATCTCCTCTCTTTGGGGTTCAGTGTTCTTGATCAATCTCTTCTCTTTGGGGTTCAGTGTTCTTGATTAATCTCCTTTCTTTGGGGTTCAGTGTTCTTGATCAACCTCCACTCTTTGGGGTTCAGTGGACTTGATCAATCTCCTCTCTTTGGGGTTCAGTGTTCTTGATCAATCTCCTCTATTTGTGGTTTAGTGGACTTGATCAATCTCCTTTCTTTGGGGTTCAGTGTTCTTGATCAACCTCCACTCTTTGGGGTTCAGTGGACTTGATCAATCTCCTCTCTTTAGGGTTCTGTGGACTTGATCAATCTCCTCTCTTTGGGTTTCAGTGGACTTGATCAATCTCCTCTCTTTGGGGTTCAGTTTTCTTGATCAATCTCCACTCCTTGGGGTTCAGTGGACTTGATCAATCTCTTCTCTTTGTGGTTTAGTGGACTTGATCAATCTCCTCTCTTTGAGGTTCAGTGTACTTGATCAATCTCCTCTCTTTGGGGTTCAATGTACTTGATCAATCTCCTCTCTTTGGGGTTCAGTGTACTTGATCAATCTTCTCTCTTTGGGGTTCAGTGTACTTGATCAATCTCCTCTCTTTGTGGTTCAGTGTTCTTGATCAATCTCTTCTCTTTGGGGTTCAGTGTTCTTGATCAATCTCCTCTCTTTGGGGTTCAGTGTTCTTGATCAATCTCTTCTCTTTGTGGTTTAGTGGACTTGATCAATCTCTTCTCTTTGGGGTTCAGTGTTCTTGATCAATCTCTTCTCTTTGGGGTTCAGTGTTCTTGATTAATCTCCTTTCTTTGGGGTTCAGTGTTCTTGATCAACCTCCACTCTTTGGGGTTCAGTGGACTTGATCAATCTCCTCTCTTTGGGGTTCAGTGTTCTTGATCAATCTCCTCTATTTGTGGTTTAGTGGACTTGATCAATCTCCTTTCTTTGGGGTTCAGTGTTCTTGATCAACCTCCACTCTTTGGGGTTCAGTGGACTTGATCAATCTCCTCTCTTAATGTTCTGTGGACTTGATCAATCTCCTCTCTTTGGGGTTCAGTGGACTTGATCAATCTCCTCTCTTTGGGGTTCAGTTTTCTTGATCAATCTCCACTCTTTGGGGTTCAGTGGACTTGATCAATCTCTTCTCTTTGTGGTTTAGTGGACTTGATCAATCTCCTCTCTTTGAGGTTCAGTGTACTTGATCAATCTCCTCTCTTTGGGGTTCAGTGTACTTGATCAATCTTCTCTCTTTAGGGTTCAGTGTACTTGATCAATCTCCTCTCTTTGTGGTTCAGTGTTCTTGATCAATCTCCTCTCTTTGCGGTTCAGGGTTCTTGATCAATCTCCTCTCTTTGGGGTTCAGTGTTTTTTGATCAATCTCCACTCTTTGGAATTCAGTGGACTTGATCAATCTCCTCTCTTTGGGGTTCAGTGTTCTTGATCAATCTCTTCTCTTTGGGGTTCAGTGTTCTTGATTAATCTCCTTTCTTTGGGGCTCAGTGTTCTTGATCAACCTCCACTCTTTGGGGTTCAGTGGACTTGATCAATCTCCTCTCTTTGGGGTTCAGTGTTCTTGATCAATCTCCTCTATTTGTGGTTTAGTGGACTTGATCAATCTCCTTTCTTTGGGGTTCAGTGTTCTTGATCAACCTCCACTCTTTGGGGTTCAGGGGACTTGATCAATCTCCTCTCTTTGGGGTTCAGTGGACTTGATCAATCTCCTCTCTTTGGGGTTCAGTGTTCTTGATCAATCTCCTCTATTTGTGGTTTAGTGGACTTGATCAATCTCCTCTCTTTGGGGTTCAGTGTACTTGATCAATCTCCTTTCTTTGGGGTTCAGTGTACTTGATCAATCTTCTCTCTTTGGGGTTCAGTGTACTTGATCAATCTCCTTTCTTTGGGGTTTAGTGTTCTTGATCAACCTCCACTCTTTGGGGTTCAGTGGACTTGATCAATCTCCTCTCTTTGGGGTTCAGTGTTCTTGATCAATCTCCTCTCTTTGGGGTTCAGTGTTCTTGATAAATCTCCTCTATTAGTGGTTTAGTGGACTTGATCAATCTCCTCTCTTTGGGGTTCAGTGTACTTGATCAATCTCCTTTCTTTGGGGTTCAGTGTACTTGATCAATCTTCTCTCTTTGGGGTTCAGTGTACTTGATCAATCTCCTTTCTTTGGGGTTTAGTGTTCACACTCGCTCCATGATTTGCAAACGCGCATTTCCCGAAATTTTGTGATAACTTCACTCAGCATCCGTGATCTGAGGAGTGGTAGAGGTGGAGTGGTAGAGGTGGAGTGGTAGAGGTGGAGTGGTAGAGGTGGAGTGGTAGAGGTGGAGTGGTAGAGGTGGAGTGGTAGATGTGGAGTGGTAGATGTGGAGTGGTAGATGTGGAGTGGTAGAGGTCGAGTGGTAGAGGTGGAGTGGTAGAGGTGGTGTGGTAGATGTGGAGTGGTAGATGTGGAGTGGTAGATGTGGAGTGGTAGATGTGGAGTGGTAGATGTGGAGTGGTAGATGTGGAGTGGTAGATGTGGAGTGGTAGAGGTCGAGTGGTAGAGGTGGAGTGGTAGAGGTGGAGTGGCAGAGGTGGAGTGGCAGAGGTGGAGTGGTAGAGGTGGAGTGGTAGAGGTGGAGTGGCAGAGGTGGAGTGGTAGAGGAGGAGTGATAGAGGTGGAGTGGTAGAGGTGGAGTGGTAGATGTGGAGTGGTAGATGTGGAGTGGTAGATGTGGAGTGGTAGAGGTCGAGTGGTAGAGGTGGAGTGGTAGAGGTGGAGTGGCAGAGGTGGAGTGGCAGAGGTGGAGTGGTAGAGGTGGAGTGGTAGAGGTGGAGTGGCAGAGGTGGAGTGGTAGAGGAGGAGTGGTAGAGGTGGAGTGGCAGAGGTGGAGTGGTAGAGGAGGAGTGGTAGAGGTGGAGTGGTAGAGGTGGAGTGGTAGATGTGGAGTGGTAGATGTGGAGTGGTAGATGTGGAGTGGTAGAGGTCGAGTGGTAGAGGTGGAGTGGTAGAGGTGGAGTGGCAGAGGTGGAGTGGCAGAGGTGGAGTGGTAGAGGTGGAGTGGTAGAGGTGGAGTGGCAGAGGTGGAGTGGTAGAGGAGGAGTGGTAGAGGTGGAGTGGCAGAGGTGGAGTGGTAGAGGTGGAGTGTCAGAGGTGGAGTGGCAGAGGTGGAGTGGTAGAGGTGGAGTGGTAGAGGTGGAGTGGCAGAGGTGGAGTGGTAGAGGAGGAGTGGTAGAGGTGGAGTGGCAGAGGTGGAGTGGTAGAGGTGGAGTGTCAGAGGTGGAGTGGTAGAGGTGGAGTGGCGGTGGTGAAGTGGCTGCATTCATGTTTAATCTGTGGCAGCTTGTTAATGAATGGAATGGTTGTTGTTGTTGAGTGGCAGCATGGGTTGAGTGGCAGAGAGCGGCCGTGGTTGAATAACGGCTGTACAGAAGTGAGTACAGAAGTGAATACAGAAGTGAGTAGTCAAGTGAGTACGAAAGTAGGCTCGAAAGTGGCCTCGGCTGCAATTGAGTAGCAGAATGAGTAACAGAAGTGTGCAGCAGAGAAGTGAGTGGCAGAGAGGGGTGCAGGAGTGGCCCCACAGGACAGAGGAGGGGCGGCCCCTCACCTAACTCAATAACGCGCGTGCTAACTCAATGCGCCGCTCAAATAACGACAAAATAACCGACAAATAACTCAATTAGCATCCGTGTGGTGGCGCTGGGTGGCCGCTGTCTCCTCGCGTCATGTGGGCTGTGTGTGCTGTGTGCTGTGTTGTGTACAGTGTGTTGTGTACTCTGTGATGCTCTGCTAGTGCAGTGCACACTGCAGTATGCACTGCACCGGTACCTGCACACAATACGCACGGTACATCGTCACACAACATAAATACATGTAGAGTACACACTACCTACACTGCATCGTATTTCGTGCTACAAGCTCAGCCCTGTTGGTGCTAAGTTCACAAACATCAACATCTAAGATTTAGACTTGCTTGTCTTTAATTTTCATGAATATTATAATGTTGCCGATAGTTGACTCGAATGTGCAGGGAGGTTTCGAAGATGCTGCTGCAAACTCCCGTTACGCTGTAAGTTAACCCGAGGAAGAACGGTATTATTTCAAACAAACTTAGACGTGGGGACAAACTTACACCCCAAACTTTTCATTAAAGTAACAAAGCACATAATGGTTAACCAGTTGCAATTATATGGGAAAAGTCACCAAGCCAAGTTAAAATATGCGGATAAAATCTGCAGTATTTGAGTTTAAAATTCAGTTGGGTCATTTAGACCCCATCGTGCATCACAGGGTTAACGCAGAATTTATCTTTTCGGGCCCTAGAAACGACGGAAACTATCACTCGCAGTCAAAATGAGCCTCAGAAAGCCAAAAATTCGTCAACCTGTAGAAATTAAGTAAATGAACTCCTAAGACTACCAAAGGGAAGGTGTGTGATGTTCAATAAAACTCTATGAAAGTTTAGACAGCGAACTGTGAAGACAGGAACTAGTTGCATTCGTTTATTTCAAACGTTTCAACCCAATGAACATACCGTCAATTTGATAACCATCATAAAAAATGGAATAAAAACATCTTATTCATAACCATAACCTCATAATTTGTGCCATTTCTTAAAATTCCTACCTTACCACTAGGTTTTTCAGAATATCTAGAGTATTTCGAAAGTTCTTTTCTCAACCCAATGTTCAGACACAGTTATTCCTAAATGTTCTTATTTCGACTGTTTCTTTGAGCAATGTTACTGATTTTCGACTTGGTTAAGTCTAAACATTTCGATATCGACCGTTTCTTTCTTCAATATAATTGTATTTCGACTGGTTGATTCCAAAATATTTCAGTATTTCGAGCGAGCTTCCAAACGTAACCCTCAGTTCGTCGCGGCCCTTTCTCCGAACTTCTGGCCCGTCGAGACCTGGCTCGTCAAGACCTGGCTCGTCACGACCAGACCCGTCGAGACCTGGCTCGTAAAGACCTGGCTCGTCACGACCAGACCCGTCGAGACCTGACCCGTTGAGACCTGACCCGTCGAGGCCTGACCCGTCGAGACCTGGCTCGTCAAGACCTGACCCGTCGAAGACCTGACCCGTCGAGACCTGACCCATCGAGACCTGGCTCGTCGAGATCTTCCCCGTCGAGACCGGGTCCGTCGAGACCTGGCTCGTCGAGACCTTGCACGTCGAGACCTGGCCCGTCGAGATCTTCCTCGTCGAGACCGGGTCCGTCGAGACCTGGCTCGTCGAGACCTTGCCCGTCGAGACCTGGCCCGTCGAGATCTTACTCGTCGAGACCGGGCTCGTCGAGACCTGGCCCGTCGAGACCTGGCCCGTCGAGATCTTACCCATCGAGACCTTGCTCGTCGAGACCTGACCCGTCGAGACCTGGCTCGTCGAGATCTTACCCGTCGAGACCTGGCTCGTCGAGACCTGGTCCATCGAGAACTGACCCGTCAAGATCTTACCAGACGAGACCTGGCCCGTCGAGACCAGACCCGTCAAGATCTTACCCGTCGAGACCTGGGGCGTCGAGACCTTACCCGTCGAGACCTGGGGCGTCGAGATCTTACCCGTCGAGACCTGGCCCGTCGAGACCCGGCCCGTTTAGCAGCACCATATGCTCAGCAGCAGCGCCCTCTAACGGCGCCCTCGAGACCCACCACTTAGTGCGGACATGAGGGTGGGAGCCCCTCCCCTGCCCCCACTGCTCCCATCGGGGTACGCTAGGGAGAGTCAGTGGATTCACCCGTAAACGCAATCAGTGGATTCGCCGGTAAACGCAATCAGTGGATTCGCCCGTAAACGCAATCAGTGGATTCACCCGTAAACGCAATCAGTGGATTCGCCCGTAAACGCAATAAGTGGATTCGCCCGTAAACGCAATCAGTGGATTCGCCCGTAAACGCAATCAGTGGATTCGCCCGTAAACGCAATCAATGGATTCACCCGTAAACGCAATCAGTGGATTCACCCGTAAACGCAATCAGTGGATTCGCCCGTAAGCGCAATCAGTGGATTCGCCCGTGAACGCAATCAGTGGATTCGCCCGTGAACGCAATCAGTGGATTCGCCCGTGAACGCAATCAGTGGATTCGCCCGTGAACGCAATCAGTGGATTCGCCCGTGAATGCAATCAGTGGATTCGCCCGTGAACGCAATCAGTGGATTCACCCGTAAACGCAATCAGTGGATTCGCCCGTAAACGCAATCAGTGGATTCGCCCGTGAACGCAATCAGTGGATTCGCCCGTGAACGCAATCAGTGGATTCGCCCGTGAACGCAATCAGTGGATTCACCCGTGAAAGCAATCAGTGGATTCGCCCGTAAACGCAATCAGTGGATTCACCCGTGAACGCAATCAGTGGATTCACCCGTGAACGCAATCAGTGGATTCACCCGTGAACGCAATCAGTGGATTCGCCTGTGAAAGCAATCAATGGATTCGCCCGTGAACGCAATCATTGGATTCACCCGTGAACGCAATCAGTGGATTCACCCGTGAACGCAATCAGTGGATTCGCCTGTGAAAGCAATCAGTGGATTCGCCCGTGAACGCAATCAGTGGATTCACCCGTGAACGCAATCAGTGGATTCACAAGTGAACGCAATCAGTGGATTCGCCTGTGAAAGCAATCAGTGGATTCACCCGTAAACGCAATCAGTGGATTCACCCGTAAACGCCATCAGTGGATTCACTCGTCAGCGTAGATTGCTGTACCCCGCGCAGCCAAAGTTCCTGTGTCACATTCACGTCTGGATGCAATGAAAATCCCGGGAGTCTGGCAGTGAAATGAAGCGTGAGTTATGGAGGTGTCCTGCAGGCCTGATGGCTGCACGACAAACTTTTGGTGTCATTTCTGATTACGGTGAACAATTTTACATCATTTCTAATTACGGCAAACTTTTGGTGTCATTTCTGATTACGGTAAACAATTTTACATCATTTATGCTTACGGCAAACTTTTGGTGTCATTTCTGATTACGGTGAACAATTTTACATTATTTCTAATTACGGCAAACTTTTGGTGTCATTTCTGATTACGGTAAACAATTTTACATCATTTCTAATTACGGCAAACTTTTGGTGTCATTTCTGATTACGGTAAACAATTTTACATTATTTCTAATTACGGCAAACAATTGGCATCATTTCTAATTACGGCAAACAATTGGCATCACTTCTAATTACGGCAAACAATTGGCATCATTTCTAATTACGGCACACAATTGGCATCACTTCTAATTACGGCAAACAATTGGCATCACTTCTAGTTACGGCACACAATTGGCATCACTTCTAATTACGGCAAACAATTGGCATCACTTCTAATTACGGCAAACAATTGGCATCACTTCTAATTACGGCAAACAATTGGCATCATTTCTAATTACGGCAAACAATTGGCATCACTTCTAATTACGGCAAACAATTGGCATCATTTCTAATTACGGCACACAATTGGCATCATTTCTAATTACGGCAAACAATTGGCATCATTTCTAATTACGGCAAACAATTGGCATCATTTCTAATTACGGCAAACAATTGGCATCATTTCTAATTACGGCACACAATTGGCATCATTTCTAATTACGGCAAACAATTGGCATCACTTCTAATTACGGCAAACAATTGGCATCATTTCTAATTACGGCACACAATTGGCATCATTTCTAATTACGGCAAACAATTGGCATCATTTCTAATTACGGCAAACAATTGGCATCATTTCTAATTACGGCAAACAATTGGCATCATTTCTAATTACGGCACACAATTGGCATCATTTCTAATTACGGCAAACAATTGGCATCACTTCTAATTACGGCACACAATTGGCATCACTTCTAATTACGGCAAACAATTGGCATCATTTCTAATTACGGCAAACAATTGGCATCACTTCTAATTACGGCAAACAATTGGCATCACTTCTAATTACGGCAAACAATTGGCATCACTTCTAATTACGGCAAACAATTGGCATCACTTCTAATTACGGCAAACAATTGGCATCATTTCTAATTACGGCAAATAATTGGCATCACTTCTAATTACGGCAAACAATTGGCATCACTTCTAATTACGGCAAACAATTGGCATCATTTCTAATTACGGCAAACAATTGGCATCACTTCTAATTACGGCAAACAATTGGCATCACTTCTAATTACGGCAAACAATTGGCATCATTTCTAATTACGGCAAACAATTGGCATCATTTCTAATTACGGCAAACAATTGGCATCATTTCTAATTACGGCACACAATTGGCATCATTTCTAATTACGGCAAACAATTGGCATCACTTCTAATTACGGCAAACAATTGGCATCACTTCTAATTACGGCAAACAATTGGCATCATTTCTAATTACGGCAAACAATTGGCATCATTTCTAATTACGGCAAACAATTGGCATCATTTCTAATTACGGCAAACAATTGGCATCACTTCTAATTACGGCAAACAATTGGCATCACTTCTAATTACGGCAAACAATTGGCATCACTTCTAATTACGGCAAACAATTGGCATCATTTCTAATTACGGCAAACAATTGGCATCACTTCTAATTACGGCAAACAATTGGCATCATTTCTAATTACGGCAAACAATTGGCATCACTTCTAATTACGGCAAACAATTGGCATCACTTCTAATTACGGCAAACAATTGGCATCATTTCTAATTACGGCAAACAATTGGCATCATTTCTAATTACGGCAAACAATTGGCATCATTTCTAATTACGGCAAACAATTGGCATCACTTCTAATTACGGCAAACAATTGGCATCACTTCTAATTACGGCAAACAATTGGCATCACTTCTAATTACGGCAAACAATTGGCATCATTTCTAATTACGGCAAACAATTGGCATCACTTCTAATTACGGCAAACAATTGGCATCACTTCTAATTACGGCAAACAATTGGCATCACTTCTAATTACGGCAAACAATTGGCATCATTTCTAATTACGGCAAACAATTGGCATCACTTCTAATTACGGCAAACAATTGCATCACTTCTAATTACGGCAAACAATTGGCATCATTCCTAATTACGGCAAACAATTGGCATCATTTCTAATTACGGCAAACAATTGGCATCATTTCTAATTACGGCAAACAATTGGCATCATTTCTAATTACGGCAAACAATTGGCATCATTTCTAATTACGGCAAACAATTGGCATCATTTCTAATTACGGCAAACAATTGGCATCACTTCTCATTACGGCAAACAATTGGCATCACTTCTCATTACGGCAAACAATTGGCATCACTTCTCATTACGGCAAACAATTGGCATCATTTCTAATTACGGCTATCCTTTGATATCATTTCTAATTACGGCTATCCTTTGATATCATTTCTAACAAGCAGTATGTCGAATACTTGGTATCATCACATCTAATGAGCAGTACGGAAACTAACTATCCTATAATGTACATTTTTCCTGATATTAGATAAAGTAAACTTTTAGATTTTCAAAATCTGCTCTAACTTACACATCTTGAAGCTGTAACGCAAGAAGCGACAATTGCGCAAACATCGCTCGAATGAACAAAATACGCGTTGTATCGAGGTCACATTTCAGGCTACCGAGTTATCAACAACTTGCGGGCGGGAAGAAATCGTTGCACCGAATGAAAGTTTTACAATAAAAGTAACATATATTACTGAGTGCCTAAAAGTTCACCACATTGAGGTCAGGTCCGAGTTAACACTAAATGAAGCCTAACTCAAACTTTCACAGATAAGATGCTAATTTTCTCTCACGAGTTAGGTTATCTCCTGCTCATATGCTTACTATCCCCTACTTAAGCTTCAGATATTTGTATCCAAAATGCTAATTACTTATATCTAAATGACAATTATCTCCTTCTAATGTGCTAATTATTTTCTACAATATGTTAATTATCTCCTTCCAAAACTGCTAATTACCTCTCTCCGAAATATTAATTATCTTCTTCAAAATGGTAATTACCTCCAAAATTCTAAACATCTCACGACACCTAAACTTATATTTTCTTCACACGCATGCCCGTGTGCGATCAAATATGACTGGATGCAAAGAGATACGCAAACTTACAGTCCCATCCAGTATACGCAACAAGAAGTTTGCTAAAAAACTAAATCACAACCTTCATTAATCTCTAATCACTAAAGAGCAAGCTTTTATCAAGGAGACAAATATCCGCTTCCGAACCTCGACTGGTGGAAAAAAAACCCTCACATTCGCAAGAAAAATAACTCAAAAACGAACTTCGAAATGCGTGTGAATTGTCGTAATTCAATTGTAAATTAAAATATTCATTCTGGATGCATTTCTATCATCTTCGCTCACGATGTGGGAACATTTATAATTCAGAAAATGATCAATGAACATTGCTAACTAAATTTAACAAAATGCATATTCTACAATGAATGTTACTACCTAATTCTTCAAACGAAACTTCATCGTGGAGTTATGAAGATTTCAAATCTTCTATTGCTGAATATTGTTATTCATCCCACCCGTCACTCTCAATCCTCTAACAAAGTAAGATATATTGGAAGTTAGTGCGAGCTCTTTGAACATTACAAAGGTGTTCCCGGGAAGAAACGAGAAAGAGTTCATTAAGTATGGAATTAAAGGAACGAGGAATCAATGCACAAGGTTTGTCTCCACACCCTGCGCAAAGGAACAGCAAGATTAGAAGAAGTTTATGAAACAAGATGTAAGACAAAATAAAAAGTAATTGAAAAAAGACAGCAATGAACGGCAGAAAAGAAATCAAAAGCTTATTCTACTTGAACTAAAGAAAAACCTCCCTGACCTTCAGATCTGGACCTTACTTTTTCTCCCGGGAGGGCTGCTTCCTTTAGATACAATAGTTGTGTGCCATTGAGGGGCAGTCTGGCAAGAAATATTGTGATTTAAAGGAACATTATATTCCTCTTCTGGCAATACAAGAGAGAAAAGAAAGTTGAAGTTACGAATGCAAGTGGACAAGCCAGTTCAGGTACAGGACGTCCGCTAAAAAAAGTAGCCGATTTAAAACGCTGTAGTTAGTGAGAAGTTTGTAAGTGAGTTTTAATCAGTATTAGTAGGCTCAAATAGGTTGTTTTAAAAAGAGCAGGTTTTAAATTTTTATTTTATTTCAATAATTTTGTCTATTTGGCATATCTTTTAAATGAAAGTGAAATTCATCGCTCAAAATTATACTACACAACAATATTTGAAAAGAACTGCTCATTTTTTTTATTTTGTGATAAAATAATAACCTCCAATCTTTTTCCTGACGGTGGAATTTCTTGATGATATTGCATTTCGTATGATTTTCAATAATTTTTTTTTTGAGGATAAAATGAGCAGTAGTTTTCTCTATCTGTGTCTCAGCAGACAATTTTCTGACTGACTTCGTTTCATCCTCGTTAATTAAAATCCTCACCATGTTAATCCTCGTTTCTGTCCCTCTGGTATGCCAAATAAACAAAATTATCAAAATAAAATAATATTTAAATCCTGTTCTTTTCAATGCAACCTATTTCAGTCTTCTAGCGCTAATATTTTACAAACTAGAGCATTTTTAAAGCGTCTACTTTTTTTAGCGGCCACCTTGTATAATTATGAAACGAATGTTCATGTACTATTGACATAGTTGTACATACATATATGGCTTAGACAGGAATGTCTATAAATGTATACATATTACATATATATAATTCAAAATTAATTGAATGCACAGTTTTTGTATACATGTTCCTGATAGAGTACTACGTTAAAGTGTTCGTTCTACACGCGTAATGTTCCGTTTGTGTGAGAATCGGTCATGTTCCTGCTTCATGCATCCCACCCGTAGTTTCTTGTTTGATGATTCTAACTTGAGTCTAATGCGTAACTTGGTCAAGAGAATTAGGCTAAAGTCCAGGGTTGTGTAGTCGGAGGAATAAATTTGCGACTCCGACTCCACCTATTCAGAATTTGGCGACTCCGACTCCACCTTTCCAAAATTTTCCGACTCCGACTCCACCTTTCCAGAATTTTGCGACTTCTACAACGAGCCACTGATTACAATTTTGTGACTCCAACTCCACCTTTTACAATTTATAAGAAGCATATTTTATTTCTTAATAGTTGCAGGTGTTGCAACTTGCACTTAAGTTTATTAAATTCTTTATTTACGAACGGTTTTTAAATTGGCAACAGGATTATAAAAACAAAGTTTTACTTATATATCTACTATAGTGGGCATGATCCGTCTAAAATGACGGAATTCGATAGTTTCGTTAAAAAAGTCTCAAGATATCGATTACAAACCAATGTATCCATCCTAAGAGGACCCGCGATTAAAATGTTCTTGTACTTGCACACTGTGAAACTTGTATCACAGATACGGTCATTAAGCATCCTTTAGAACGTTACAGACACACGCACCTAACAAACAAGCAGCAACTGTGTATTATAATTTAAATTATTATTGTTAGCAAAAAAGTTTTTAAAATTCTCCATACCTTTTCGCCACGACTAGCTGCATTTTCTTAGCAATATAAATTCAATTTTTACGCAATTATTTCTACTTATGAACAAAAGCGAGAAGATGCTAGGTTTTTATATTATTGGAACTAGTGCACACGTGCTGGTCGGCATTAATCTGAAGAATTTCATCCCTTCTTTCTTGAGTTGAATTCTCTCGTGCCACTCGATGTTGTCCAGCGCTATGCCGAAGAATTTCCTCGCTTCTTTCATGTGTTAAGTTCTCTCTAGCTAAATTTCCTAACGCCGGTCAAAGGTCAATTTAACTCTAGCTTCTCGTTGGCGGGCAGCATTGCTTCGTCTTGCCATTTCGTGCGTTGTTCATCCGAACGTCTTCGGCGTTTTTCTTGCTGTCGAAGTCTTGCTACTTTTTTGCGGTTGGACACATTTCTATCTTTGGTGGCTTCTTTTGCCGGAATTTTATTCTGAAATGTAGTCTATTATCTCATGAAAGCTTTTTAAGAAAATCACAATTTCGAAAACAATAACTCAAGTTCCAAAATCTTGGGACTTATACCCAGTGGTAGCCAGGTTACTGGTCAAACGAGTTTAAAACATTTCTTTTCGCATTATCAATTAAAAACATCAAAGCAACATGATGAATTTCAACAGAGAAAGCTTCTTAGAAAATTTCTATTTGTAAAAATAAGCCGATTGCGTATTCTGGATACCATAATCAAGAGGGGGCACACGGACGGACGGAGGGACGGACGGACGCGGCTCCTTTTATAATAGTGATGATAATTATGATATCATCTAAGCAAGCTGATTCCCATTGTATTCACATAGGGGACATTACGCTCAAAAACATTTATTTATTAATAAATTCATGGAGACACGCGTTTTATTACATATGTATAGGGTGTTTTTTTTTGTGCGGGCAAATATCAACCATAAATTGAAAAACTCAAAATTGATCGATTTTCACGAATGATATAATGTCAAAAACTCCTTAGTTTTTGAGTTAAAAGGACTTGAAGAAACTTTGAAAACTAAATTAGGATACTTCAAAAAAATCCAACTCAAGGTCAATTTATTCCAAGTCAAGTTCATTTTAATCCGAGTCAAGTTTAATTTAATCGAAGTCAAGTTCGAATTAATTCAAGTCAAGTTCAAATTATTCCATGTCAAATTCAAAATAATCCAACCCCTAGTTGAGTAAAGAATTGACATAATTATTATTTAATTTGAGCGTTTTGTGAATTAAATATGAATCTATGGAGCAAGGTTGAGCAAGGCAATCGTTTTTCCTTTCAGCAAAGAATACATAAAATTTCCGTCGGTGTTGCTCTCTACAAACGAGCTGTCGTGAAATGTGCTAAGCATCCAGCATCAGGAGGCAGAGTGTGATAGAGATCTTTGAGCGGCGTAAAAGATAAAAGTCAATTGTAACAACTTAGTATTATACTACTTATAACTCCACCCTAAGGCATGCGACTCCGGCTACTCCGACTCCGACTCCGACGCCGCAACCCTGGGCTAAACATAATTGTACACCTTAGAAGAGCGTTGCTGGTAGGATGCCCTAACAGTCGCTGAAATTATTCGGGTCCACAGGTAGCTATACTCAAATTTGACCATTGCACTCTACTTAGAATACAATCGATTTTTGAATTCGCATGTAGTGAATAAATTATTTAAATAGTTTAAATTGTTCAAATTTCATTCTATTCTCTGCAATCTTTTTATCTCTGATCATTCCTTTATACACCCCTTTAACATTTTTCTAACCCTTTTTTTCTGCAATATCTCACAAATATATCTCTCCGTGACCGCATCTACACCACTTTCGTTTCTTCTAATTCTATTTTCATATAATATTTATGTCTATGTATTGCACTTTACTCCACTTCTAACTTTTCCAATTCTATTTCACCGTCATTTCTACACCTGCGTCATCCCGTGTACGTCACGTTTACATTATTCTATTTTATTTCCCTGTAGTTTATTTTTCTGTAGGTTCCACTTCATGACGCTTTTGCACGTTCTTAATTTTATTTCTCGGTAATTTCCATCTCTGTGTTCCCAGCTTTGCTATTTCTTCACCCTATGCCTCCCCTCCTTTCCCTCCCTCCTATCCTTCCCCTCCTACCGTTCCCCTCCTTTCCCTCCTACCATTCCCCTCCTTTCCTCCTACCATTTCTCTCCCTAAATATCCCTCCTACCATTCCCCTCCTTTCCTTTTACCATTCCCCTCCTTTCCCTCCTACCATTCCCCTTCTTTCCTCCTACCATTCCCCTCCTTTCCCTCCTACTATTCCCATCCCTCCTCTCCTACAATTCCTTTCGTCCCCCTCCCTCCCCAGAAGTCACACACCACCAGCCCCATCCCCCCCCCCCCCCCCGCCAGGCCCCCACACAAGACGACGCACAAAAGACGGCCGCCGCGCCTCCCTCCGTCGCCAGCTGCGGACCACACCCTCGCCGCGCCCCGCACGCCATTGTCGCCTCTACGCACCGCCGCGCAGCCGCCCCAATTATTTCAATTCCATCGCTATGCATTCAATACACTACGTCCCGGCAGTCTTGTTGTCCGTCAAGTGGACTGCCGGGATATGGATCTCATGGTTTTGTATGCAATGATGCCTGCTCACATACCTGCTTACGTCGTTTACATACCAACTATTTCAGAAGTACTAAGAAAGACATAGGCGAATTGTTCATCGACATGAAAATTGCTTGAAATATAAATACCTTATCCTGAATTTTGTTAAGCACCATCAGTAACGTCGGCCACGCGTTTCTTATCTTGTATTCTTTTACTTAACATCAGTAACGTCGATTACACAACCAACCTATTTCAGAAGGCCCGGTAAAAAGAGCGGGGCGAATGGTCCATAGAAACACGGAAAACTTGACGCGCTGCCCGTAAGGTCGACAATGGCGTGGGCACGCGAGCACGTGGCTGGTCGTTACCCTTGGAGGCTATTTATCGGTAATTTATGGTTTATTGAATTACGCCGTGACCATTACACACTCAACAAAGGAGTCAACGACAACACCGTGAAGACAATACACTCTGTCAGCGAGCTCTTGCGCCGCACTTCTGGTCTCCCTTGGTGGTGTCCTGTCTGTATCTTTGTGGTATCCTGTCTGTCTCTTGGTGGTATCCTGTCTGTTTCTTGGTGGTATCCTGTCTGTTTCTTGGTGGTATCCTGTCTGTATCTTGGTGGTATTCTGTTTGAATCTTGGTGGTATTCTGTCTGTTTCTTGGTGGTATCCTGTCTGTATCTTGGTGGTATTCTATTTGAATCTTGGTGGTATTCTGTCTGTTTCTTGGTGGTATCCTGTCTGTATCTTGGTGGTATTCTGTTTGAATCTTGGTGGTATTCTGTCTGCATCTTGGTGGTATTCTGTTTGAATCTTGATGGTATTCTGTCTGTATCTTGGTGGTATTCTGTTTGAATCTTGGTGGTATCCTGTCTGTATCTTGGTGGTATTCTGTTTGAATCTTGGTGGTATTCTGTCTGTATCTTGGTGGTATTCTGTGTGTCTCTTGGTGGTATTCTGTTCACACCTTGGTGGTAACCTGTCAGTACCTTGGTGGTATCCTGTCTGTATCTTGGTGGTATCCTGTTTGAATCTTGGTGGTATTCTGTCTGTTTCTTGGTGATATTCTGTCTGTATCTTGGTGGTATCCTGTTTGAATCTTGGTGGTATTCTGTCTGTATCTTGGTGGTATTCTGCTCACACCTTGGTGGTATCCTGTCTGTCTCTTGGAGGTATTCTGTTCACACCTTGGTGGTATCCTGTCAGTACCTTGGGGGTATCCTGTCTGTATCTTGGTGGTATCCTGTTTGAATCTTGGGGGTATTCTGTCTGTATCTTGGTGGTATTCTGTCTGTATCTTGGTGGTTTTCTGTTCACACTTTGGTGGTATCCTGTCTGTCTCTTGGTGGTATTCTGTTTACACCTTGGTGGTATCCTGTCTGTATCTTGGTGGTATTCTGTTCACACCTTGGTGGTATCCTGTCAGTACCTTGGTGGTATCCTGTCAGTACCTTGGTGTTATCCTGTCAGTACCTTGGGGGTACCCTGTCTGTATCTTGGTGGTATCCTGTCAGTACCTTGGTGGTATTCTGTTCACACCTTGGTGGTATTCTGTCAGTACCTTGGTGATATTCTGTTCACACCTTGGTGGTATCCTGTCAGTACCTTAGGGGTATTCTGTTCACACCTTGGTGGTATTCTGTCAGTACCTTGGTGATATTCTGTTCACACCTTGGTGGTATCCTGTCAGTACCTTGGTGGTATTCTGTTCACACCTTGGTGGTATCCTGTCAGTACCTTGGTGGTATTCTGTTCACACCTTGGTGGTATCCTGTCAGTACCTTGGTGGTATTCTGTTCACACCTTGGTGGTATCCTGTCAGTACCTTGGTGGTATTCTGCTCACAACTTAGTGGTATCCTGTCAGTACCTTGGTGGTATTCTGTTCACACCTTAGTGGTATCCTGTCAGTACCTTGGTGGTATTCTGTTCACACCTTGGTGGTATCCTGTCAGTACCTTGGTGGTATTCTGTTCACACCTTGGTGGTATTCTGTCTGTCTCTTGGTGGTATTCTGTTCACACCTTGGTGGTATCCTGTCTGTCTCTTGGTGGTATTCTGTTCACACCTTTGTGGTATCCTGTCTGTCTCTTGGTGGTATTCTGTTCACACCTTGGTGGTATTCTGTCTGTCTCTTGGTGGTATTCTGTTCACACCTTGGTGGTATCCTGTCTGTCTCTTGGTGGTATTCTGTTCACACCTTGGTGGTATTCTGTCTGTCTCTTGGTGGTATTCTGTTCACACCTTGGTGGTATTCTGTTCACACCTTGGTGGTATTCTGTTCACACCTTGGTGGTATTCTGTTCACACCTTGGTGGTATTCTGTTCACACCTTGGTGGTATTCTGTCTGTCTCTTGGTGGTATTCTGTTCACGCCTTGGTGGTATCCTGTCTGTCTCTTGGTGGTATTCTGTTCACACCTTGGTGGTATTCTGTTCACACCTTGGTGGTATTCTGTTCACACCTTGGTGGTATTCTGTCTGTCTCTTGGTGGTATTCTGTTCACACCTTGGTGGTATTCTGTCTGTCTCTTGTTGGTATTCTGTTCACACCTTGGTGGTATCCTGTCTGTCTCTTGGTGGTATTCTGTTCACACCTTGGTGGTATTCTGTCTGTCTCTTGGTGGTATTCTGTTCACACCTTGGTGGTATTCTGTTCACACCTTGGTGGTATTCTGTTCACACCTTGGTGGTATTCTGTTCACACCTTGGTGGTATTCTGTTCACACCTTGGTGGTATTCTGTCTGTCTCTTGGTGGTATTCTGTTCACGCTTTGGTGGTATCCTGTCTGTCTCTTGGTGGTATTCTGTTCACACCTTGGTGGTATTCTGTTCACACCTTGGTGGTATTCTGTTCACACCTTGGTGGTATTCTGTTCACACCTGGGTGGTATTCTGTCTGTCTCTTGGTGGTATTCTGTTCACGCCTTGGTGGTATCCTGTCTGTCTCTTGGTGGTATTCTGTTCACACCTTGGTGGTATCCTGTCTGTCTCTTGGTGGTATTCTGTTCACACCTTGGTGGTATTCTGTCTGTCTCTTGGTGGTATTCTGTTCACACCTTGGTGGTATCCTGTCTGTCTCTTGGTGGTATTCTGTTCACACCTTGGTGGTATTCTGTCAGTACCATGGTGATATTCTGTTCACACCTTGGTGGTATCCTGTCAGTACCTTGGTGGTATTCTGTTCACAGCTTGGTGGTATCCTGTCAGTACCTTGGTGGTATCCTGTCAATACCTTTGTGGTATCCTGTCAGTACCTTGGTGGTATTCTGTTCACACCTTGGTGGTATCCTGTCAGTACCTTGGTGGTATTCTGTTCACACCTTGGTGGTATCCTGTCAGTACCTTGGTGGTATTCTGTTCACACCTTGGTGGTATCCTGTCAGTACCTTGGTGGTATTCTGTTCACACCTTGGTGGTATCCTGTCAGTACCTTGATGGTATCCTGTCAATACCTTGGTGGTATCCTGTCTGTCTCTTGGTGGTATTCTGTTCACACCTTGGTGGTATCCTGTCTGTATCTTGGTGGTATTCTGTTCACACCTTGTTGGTATTCTGTCAGTACCTTGGTGATATTCTGTTCACACCTTGGTGGTATCCTGTCAGTACCTTGGTGGTATTCTGTTCACACCTTGGTGGTATCCTGTCAGTACCTTGGTGGTATTCTGTTCACACCTTGGTGGTATCCTGTCAGTACCTCGGTGGTATTCCGTTTACACCTTGGTGGTATCCTGTCAGTACCTTGGTGGTATTCTGTTCACACCTTGGTGGTATCCTGTCAGTACCTTGGTGGTATTCTGTTCACACCTTGGTGGTATCCTGTCAGTACCTTGGTGGTATTCTGTTCACACCTTGGTGGTATCCTGTCAGTACCTAGGTGGTATTCTGTTCACACCTTGGTGGTATCCTGTCAGTACCTTGGTGGTATTCTGTTCACACCTTGGTGGTATCCTGTCAGTACCTTGGTGGTATTCTGTTCACACCTTGGTGGTATCATGTCAGTACCTTGGTGGTATTCTGTTCACACCTTGGTGGTATCCTGTCAGTACCTTGGTGGTATTGTGTTCACGCCTTGGTGGTATCCTGTCAGTACCTTGGTGGTATTGTGTTCACGCCTTGGTGGTATCCTGTCAATACCTTGATGGTATTCTGTTCACACCTTGGTGGTATCCTGTCAGTACCTTGGTGGTATTCTGTTCACACCTTGGTGGTATCCTGTCAATACCTTGGTGGTATTGTCTTCACGCCTTGGTGGTATCCTGTCAATACCTTGATGGTATTCTGTTCACACCTTGGTGGTATCCTGTCAATACCTTGATGGTATTCTGTTCACACCTTAGTGGTATCCTGTCAGTACCTTGGTGGTATTGTGTTCACACCTTGGTGGTATCCTGTCAGTACCTTGGTGGTATTGTGTTCACGCCTTGGTGGTATCCTGTCAATACCTTGATGGTATTCTGTTCACACCTTAGTGGTATCCTGTCAATACCTTGATGGTATTCTGTTCACACCTTGGTGGTATCCTGTCAATACCTTGATGGTATTCTGTTCACACCTTAGTGGTAACCTGTCAATACCTTGATGGTATTCTGTTCACACCTTGGTGGTATCCTGTCAGTACCTTGGTGGTATTGTGTTCACGCCATGGTGGTATCCTGTCAGTACCTTGGTGGTATTGTGTTCACGCCTTGGTGGTATCCTGTCAGTACCTTGGTGGTATTGTGTTCACACCTTAGTGGTATCCTGTCAGTACCTTGATGGTATTGTGTTCACGCCTTGGTGGTATCCTGTCAGTACCTTGGTGGTATTGTGTTCACACCTTAGTGGTATCCTGTCAGTACCTTGATGGTATTGTGTTCACACCTTGGTGGTATCCTGTCAGTACCTTGGTGGTATTGTGTTCACACCTTAGTGGTATTCTCTCAGTACCTTGATGGTATTGTGTTCACACCTTGGTGGTATCCTGTCAGAACCTTGGTGGTATTGTGTTCACACCTTAGTGGTATCCTGTCAATACCTTGGTGGTATTCTGTTCACACCTTGGTGGTATCCTGTCAGTACCTTGGTGGTATTGTGTTCACACCTTAGTGGTATCCTGTCAGTACCTTGGTGGTATTGTGTTCACGCCTTGGTGGTATCCTGTCAGTACCTTGGTGGTATTGTGTTCACACCTTAGTGGTATCCTGTCAGTACCTTGGTGGCATTGTGTTCACACCTTAGTGGTATCCTGTCAGTACCTTGGTGGTATTGTGTTCACACCTTGGTGGTATCCTCTCAGTACCTTGGTGGTATTGTGTTCACACCTTAGTGGTATCCTGTCAGTACCTTGGTGGTATTGTGTTCACGCCTTGGTGGTATCCTGTCAGTACCTTGGTGGTATTGTGTTCACACCTTGGGGGTATCCTGTCAGTACCTTGGTGGTATTGTGTTCACGCCTTGGTGGTATCCTGTCAGTACCTTGGTGGTATTGTGTTCACGCCTTGGTGGTATCCTGTCAGTACCTTGGTGGTATTCTGTTCACACCTTGGTGGTATCCTGTCAGTACCTTGGTGGTATTGTGTTCACACCTTGGTGGTATCCTGTCAGTACCTTGGTGGTATTGTGTTCACACCTTAGTGGTATCCTGTCAGTACCTTGGTGGTATTGTGTTCACGCCTTGGTGGTATCCTGTCAGTACCTTGGTGGTATTCTGTTCACACCTTGGTGGTATCCTGTCAGTTCCTTGGTGGTATTGTGTTCACACCTTGGTGGTATCCTGTCAGTACCTTGGTGGTATTGTGTTCACACCTTAGTGGTATCCTGTCAGTACCTTGGTGGTATTGTGTTCACACCTTAGTGGTATCCTGTCAGTACCTTGGTGGTATTGTGTTCACACCTTAGTGGTATCCTGTCAGTACCTTGGTGGTATTGTGTTCACACCTTAGTGGTATCCTGTCAGTACCTTGGTGGTATTGTGTTCACACCTTGGTGGTATCCTGTCAGTACCTTGGTGGTATTGTGTTCACACCTTAGTGGTATCCTGTCAGTACCTTGGTGGTATTGTGTTCACACCTTAGTGGTATCCTGTCAGTACCTTGGTGGTATTGTGTTCACACCTTGGTGGTATCCTGTCAGTACCTTGGTGGTATTCTGTTCACACCTTGGTGGTATCCTGTCAGTACCTTGGTGGTATTGTGTTCACACCTTAGTGGTATCCTGTCAGTACCTTGGTGGTATTGTGTTCACGCCTTGGTGGTATCCTGTCAATACCTTGATGGTATTCTGTTCACACCTTAGTGGTATCCTGTCAGTACCTTGGTGGTATTGTGTTCACACCTTAGTGGTATCCTGTCAGTACCTTGGTGGTATTGTGTTCACGCCTTGGTGGTATCCTGTCAATACCTTGATGGTATTCTGTTCACACCTTAGTGGTATCCTGTCAGTACCTTGGTGGTATTGTGTTCACGCCTTGGTGGTATCCTGTCAATACCTTGATGGTATTCTGTTCACACCTTGGTGGTATCCTGTCAGTACCTTGGTGGTATTGTGTTCACACCTTGGTGGTATCCTGTCAGTACCTTGGTGGTATTGTGTTCACACCTTGGTGGTATCCTGTCAGTACCTTGATGGTATTCTGTTCACACCTTGGTGGTATCCTGTCAGTACCTTGATGGTATTCTGTTCACACCTTGGTGGTATCCTGTCAGTACCTTGGTGGTATTGTGTTCACACCTTGGTGGTATCCTGTCAGTACCTTGATGGTATTCTGTTCACACCTTGGTGGTATCCTGTCAGTACCTTGATGGTATTCTGTTCACACCTTGGTGGTATCCTGTCAGTACCTTGGTGGTATTCTGTTCACACCTTGGTGGTATCCTGTCAGTACCTTGATGGTATTCTGTTCACACCTTGGTGGTATCCTGTCAGTACCTTGGTGGTATTGTGTTCACACCTTGGTGGTATCCTGTCAGTACCTTGGTGGTATTCTGTTCACACCTTGGTGGTATCCTGTCAATTCCTTGATGGTATTCTGTTCACACCTTGGTGGTATCCTGTCAGTACCTTGGTGGTATTGTGTTCACACCTTAGTGGTATCCTGTCAATACCTTGGTGGTATTCTGTTCACACCTTGGTGGTATCCTGTCAGTACCTTGGTGGTATTGTGTTCACGCCTTAGTGGTATCCTGTCAATACCTTGATGGTATTCTGTTCACACCTTGGTGGTATCCTGTCAGTACCTTGGTGGTATTCTGTTCACACCTTGGTGGTATCCTGTCAGTACCTTGGTGGTATTCTGTTCACACCTTGGTGGTATCCTGTCAGTACCTTGGTGGTATTCTGTTCACACCTTGGTGGTATCCTGTCAGTACCTTGATGGTATTCTGTTCACACCTTAGTGGTATCCTGTCAGTACCTTGGTGGTATTCTGTTCACACCTTGGTGGTATCCTGTCAGTACCTTGGTGGTATTCTGTTCACACCTTGGTGGTATCCTGTCAGTACCTTGATGGTATTCTGTTCACACCTTGGTGGTATCCTGTCAGTACCTTGGTGGTATTGTGTTCACGCCTTGGTGGTATCCTGTCAATACCTTGATGGTATTCTGTTCACACCTTGGTGGTATCCTGTCAGTACCTTGGTGGTATTCTGTTCACACCTTGGTGGTATCCTGTCAGTACCTTGGTGGTATTGTGTTCACGCCCTGGTGGTATCCTGTCAATACCTTGATGGTATTCTGTTCACACCTTGGTGGTATCCTGTCAGTACCTTGATGGTATTCTGTTCACACCTTAGTGGTATCCTGTCAGTACCTTGGTGGTATTCTGTTCACACCTTGGTGGTATCCTGTCAGTACCTTGGTGGTATTGTGTTCACGCCTTGGTGGTATCCTGTCAATACCTTGGTGGTATCCTGTCAGTACCTTGGTGGTATCCAGCCTATATCGATGTGAGAGTATCACATAACTTCTGTCAATATCTCAGAGAGTAAATAGAGGTGAGGGGGAAGTGAGCTGAGAAGTTTTGTTCTCTGAAAAAAGGCTAAAAATTAACTTCAATGTATAATTCAGGTACAACGTTCACGTGTTCAGGAGCACATATTATTGCTCAATTGTTTTTGTTATTGTGGCTAGTGAAATGTTTTGTTTTGATATTTTGTACGTGTAACTCTTAGTTTAACTAATCAAGTATCGTTCAAACCCTAGCTATGATAATGACTTATGATAATTTTGCTACTGTCTCTTTCTTACTCGACTTTTTATCCTAAAAACAAGAAAAATTGGCCTAGACTCTCACTTAATACAGTCATTGTCCAGCAAATAGCCTGCGGCAGAGTTTATAGTCCCTCCAACATCCCTCATAAGAGATGCCTGCTCACACATTACGTACAGCGCGTTATAAATTCAAGAGCGAGTGATAAAAAATGATCATAAATTCCCTCGGAATATTTTTGCGTTAAAAATACGCTGTCTTGGCTGCTGAAATTATCTCCGTGAACACTTCAAGTCACAGCTAATTTCATGAATTTCTCGGTGCTATTTGAAGTTAAAAATGAGTAGATGAACACGTGAAACGCATGCAAACAAAGCAAAAGTGTAGTTTCCACCGCGATGTTTTGAAAAAAGAAGCTCTTCAATTAGGCTACTACTGGCATAAATACCTATTGGGTCATATTCTCAAGTGCACTTCTTTTTTCACCGCGATGTTTTATTAAAATGGAAGTGTTAAAAATAAGTTTCCCCTGGAATAAAATAACTCCTAGGTCATATGCCTTGCAAATGTTTCAAGTTGCCTAGCTAGACTAAAATAATTTTTGGGTTATATGCCTTGCAAATGTTAGAGGTTGTCTACAACATCAAGAAAGCTGCGCTTGCTTCAGTGTAGAGTCAAGAAGTGCAGAGTATATCCACATACACACCCACACAAGATGAATAGAAACACCTACAATATGACTCGACCTGAATATCTCAGTACGCAGAAGCAGTTTCAACGCGTCGGCCGCGATGAGTTAAACTGAAGTTCAATATTCAACTTTAAAGTCAATAGTAGTGATCAATTTTGAAAATATCTAACATGAACTTGATCCTGCTTTTATTTAGCTTTAATTAAGTATTTATTAAAATAGAGTTTGTAACTACTGGTCAGTCAGCAGCGTGATGAAAATGCTCTCCGTGACCACCGGCGGCTAACGTCGCGACCGAAGTATATGTGGCTCTAATTGATCATGCTTGGTACCAACGCAGCATCAACTACGAGAAGTGTTTCAAGATGAGCTAAAGTCGGCAATTAAAGAATAGTAGGTCAAAGAAGATCCTAGCGTGGAGAGGCTTTGTATAAGTCGTTACGATTTATCAACACTTTGACCGTAACGTGCGCCACCGGTGGCCGCGGAGACGATTTTTCACAATGTTGCTGACCGACCAGTAGTCAAACTCAATTTCCGTAAATACTTTAATTGAAGCTAAATGAGGGTATGGTCCAGTTAATGGTTGCTATTTTCAAAATTGTTTATTACAATTGACTTTAACTTTGAGTTGAGTATTGAACTTCAGTGCTACCAATTACGCTTAAAGTGTTACAGGGAAGAAGGAGAGAAGAAAAGACTAATGAGTAAAGCTGCAAAGCTACGTACCTGATCCCACAACAAACTTATTGGAACATAAGTTGCAGTTTCAAAATAATAATGATAATAAAATTCTGTTAACGACAACTTTGGTCGTAGACTTTTTAGTTGTCGCTCTGGTCATTATTATTTTGAAACTGCAACTTATGTTCCAATAAGTTTGTTGTGGGATCAGGTACGTAGCTTTGCAGCTTTACTCATTAGTCTTTTATTCTCTCCTTCTTCCCTGTAACACTTTAAGCGTAATTGGTAGCACTGAAGTTCAATACTCAACTCAAAGTTAAAGTCAATTGTAATAAACAATTTTGAAAATAGCAACCATTAACTGGACCATACCCTCATTTAGCTTCAATTAAAGTATTTACGGAAATTGAGTTTGACTACTGGTCGGTCAGCAACATTGTGGAAAATCGTCTCCGCGGCCACCGGTGGCGCACGTTACGGTCAAAGTGTTGATAAATCGTAACGACTTATACAAAGCCTCTCCACGCTAGGATCACTAGTGCTAGGTCGCTAGGATAGTGCTACCAAAGTTGTTTCTTACTGTCATGACTTGATATTTCCACCGAATCTCTGGGTAAAATATCTCCATTCTTTCCGTTTTTGGTAGATATTCGTTTTCTTTTTCTTTAGCTTGATCTCTGTTTCCCCTCCCTTCTCCGCTCGCTCCAAACTGAGCAGATCGCCTCGCGAAGATCAGCCCGTGCACCTCAGGTGTCTCCTTCACGCTGAGGGTCTCGGACTCACGAGTCGAGCAGTAGCAGCAAATGGTTCTGACCATAGTAAGTAGAATAATGAAGGCATCTACGGATGCTTTATTTCCAATCAAGCCTGATACATATCACCTTGTACATTGGATTTTCAAATGCCCTATAACTAACGCCAGGACGCCATGACGCTTTCCCCCGGTCGGGACCGGTACCCATTTCAGACACCTGGGTAGAGTGGGGTATTATGCTTGGAATTTTTCTCCTATACCCAACAGAGAAAATCGCCACTGCCTGCGCCGAGATTCGATCCTGAGTCCTTGCCGCACGGTGGCAGAACCTCTACCACATGGCTATGGCGGCACGATGAAGTGTAAATCGAGTAAACTTTTTTTTCCGGGCATCATAAATTAAATTATCATTCATACCTCATTCAGGGTAATATTCCTCCATTGAGGATTAATCTTCGGAAATGTTCATAGCCCCTAAGAAAGCACTGAGGTTAATCCACGACCCTCTCTGTACTATTTAAAATTACCATAATTCAAGTCAGTTGCACTGCTCAGATGACTCTTAATATATATACGAGATTAACTCACGTGCTGAGATCGATGGCTATACCAAGTCTAACTTTTTGGGCACGCTTGTTTTTCGCCGCCCGAGTGATTAAATCGCTAGGGCGACGAAAAACATGCATGCCCCGGCGAAAAAGATAGACTGGGTAGCATGCAACCTCTTTCGGTTTCAAATTCACGCTATTAAACTGAATTCAAAACAATAACTGTCATATTTAATCTTTAACGTACTGCTTTCTTATTTGATTCATCCACGAATTCTAAACAAGTCATGCTTTCTCAACGTAAGTAGAATTAAAATGCATCAACGTGAAACTGCGTAAGTAATCAATTCAGTAGGAATTTATCTCACCCAAAATTACTACAGATTTTCCAATTCCAGCAAGAAGCACTTCTGATTTCCACGAGACGACGGTCAGTATGAATTTATCCTACCCAAAACGACGACGGATTTTCCGCTTCCAACGAGAAGCACTTCCGATATCCTCGAGACGACGGTCAATACGAATTTATCCTTTCCAAAACGACGACCCATGCATTTTCCGACTCCAATTCCACTGCTGATTTTCACGAGACGACGGTCAGCAGCCTGACCCAGAGGCCACAATCGCTGAGGTCATCGCGAAGATTGCGGCCTTCTGGGGCCCGTGGCGGAAAACACGCGACCGGAATTGGGTTAGGCCGCGGTCGTCATCTGCGATAAGCGGCGCGCGAGATAAGGAGGAAGTTTTGGTGCTCCAAGTAATGTGTTTATTGTTATAGTCAGTGTGTGCTTCCTTGTGCGTGGGGCCTTCTTGCTGGCCAGGTATACAGTCACGTGGTGCGTTAATTATTATAATCAGAATGTGCTTCCTTGTGCATTTGGCCGATTTATCAAGCCTTCTTGCCGGCCAGGAAGACAGTTTTCATTTGGCCGAGACGGAAAGCTTCCTTTCTTGGGAGGAAAATGAGTTTCATTTGCCCGATCAATGACGCTTTCTTCCAGGCGAAGAAGACAAGCTTCATTTGGACCGTGCATGAACAGGGAGACGTGTTGTATAGGTACCTTCTCCCAAAAAAAAAAATTTTGGACAAATTTTCTATTCGTTCGGTCATTTAATGAAGTGTTAAATTTAAATGTTACTCCTCTGGCATCTCCATAAGCGATAGTAAATTTTACGTCAATCAACAGAAGTTCCTTTTATTCGTTGAAATATTCCAGCATCCCGCTACATAGACACATACGTTACCGATTTGAGCAAACCATCTCCCCTCGGCGTGGATGCAATTAGAGACTGCCTTATTATATTCAAGTGCCAAGGCAATCTAAGCCCTCACTGAATGCTAAACATAACGCGCAATCCAGACGTCTTGAATAGACTTTGAACACTCCAGTAACGTCATCTAGTCTAGTTTGAAAATTCATTATAATACAGGCGCCACAAAGTAGTAACACAACTCGGTACAATAATGAGACAGGCGTTACAAAGTAGCAACACAACTCTGTACAATAACGATACACGCGCTACAAAACAGCCTGACAAAGACACGAAACACTCGACAACATTCAGCAGGCTCTCCAGTGGAAGATCTGGTGTAGTGATGCGTTAAACAGTTGGCAGTGTCGGCATCAATAAGACGGTGGGAGCTCGGTCTGTTATTGCTCGTTGAAGCAGCAATATATTATTGCTGGCATGAGACCTGCGTGCTCGCTGAAGCAGCAATATATTATTGCTAGTATCAGCCAGGACCCAAAACTCATGGCGCCCAGATGGAGCCGACAGATGGCCCAGAGAGAGAGAGAGTCAGCGAGGGAGAGTTGGAGGGAGGGAGGGAGTGGGGAGGGAGGGAAGAAGTACCCTCTCCCACACCCCGGATTCATCACTGGGATCATGAGCAGGGGTGTTTATCAAGATGGATGAATGGCTTTGAGTCATTCAGATCTCATTCCACGGCATGCAGTTGCATGAACTGACTTGTGCTCGATCGTATGATGTAGGGAATGCACTAGTATGTGTAGGCCGTCATCCAAATAAACTACGCAGGATATCAGGTGTGAGAGAATATTGACTCAAATTGCATCGTTAATTTAGTCTACGCAGTGCAATCCTATCTTTCGTACAATAATCAATCGCATCAGGAATCGAATGATAAAACACTAGAATGTGCACATCATCATTACTATGAAAATATCAAATAATTCCTTCACGCGGAATATTAGGTATGAAAAAGTTGGAAACCCTAACTGCAAACTTCAACAGAACGCAAGAGCATCAATGGAATGGTAATGCGCTAATGAGAGAAGCTCATCCAATTACTTCACACTTGATATTAATTGTGAGAAAAGTTTAGCGCCTTAATTGCATATTTACGTATTTTTAAAATTGATTTTGTTGATGATCTCACTCGCACTACGTGACGTAACGGAGCGTTCTTCGGTGCAGGCTTTTGTCGGGCAAGTCGGGCAGTGTGAATTGTGAGAGACTCGGACCTCCTCTCCACACGCCTGCATTACACGTCCTCAGTGGGCCTTCTTACTTACTGCTACACAGCGCACCGCACGACTACACAGCGCACCACACGACTACACAGCGCACCACACGACTACACAGCGCACCACACGACTACACAGCGCACCACACGACTACACAGCGCACCACACGACTACACAGCGCACCACACGACTACACAGCGCACCGCACGACTACACAGCCCACCACACGACTACACAGCGCACCGCACGACTACACAGCGCACCGCACGACTACACAGCGCACCACACGACTACACAGCGCACCGCACGACTACACAGCCCACCACACGACTACACAGCGCACCACACGACTACACAGCGCACCGCACGACTACACAGCCCACCACACGACTACACAGCGCACCGCACGACTACACAGCGCACCACACGACTACACAGCTCACCACACGACTACACAGCTCACCACACAACTACACAGCTCACCACAATTATTTAAATTCACATGAGTTATTTGAGTTCACCCATGTTATAATCAGCACGCAGTCACTGACATGAAACAACGCACAACTTCACCACACACAGCCGGCACACAAGCGGCACACAGCCGGCACACAAGCGGCACACAACCGTCACACAAGCGGCACACAGCCGGTACACAAGCGGCACACAACCGGCACACAAGCGGCATACAGCCGGTACACAAGCGGCACACAGCCGGCACACAAGCGGCACACATCCAGCACACAAGCGGCACACAACCGGCACACAAGCGGCACACAGCCGGTACACAAGCGACACACAACCGGCACACAAGCGGCACACATCCAGCACACAAGCGGCACACAGCCGGCACACAAACGGCATACAGCCGGCACACAAGCAGCACACAAGCGGAACACAGCCGGCACACAAGCGGCACACAGCCAGCATACAAGCGGCACACAGCCGGCACACAAGCGGCACACATCCAGCACACAAGCGGCACACAGCCGGCACACAAGCGGCACACATCCAGCACACAAGCGGCACACAGCCGGCACACAAGCGGCACACAGCCGGCCCACAAGCAGCACACAAGCGGCACACAGCCGGCACACAAGCGGCACACAGCCGGCACACAAGCAGCACACAAGCGGCACACAGCCGGCACACAAGCGGCACACAGCCGGCACACAAGCAGCACACAAGCGGCACACAGCCGGCACACAAGCGGCACACATCCAGCACACAAGCGGCACACAGCCGGCACACAAGCGGCACACAGCCAGCACACAAGCGGCACACAGCCGGCACACAAGCGGCACACATCTAGCACACAAGCGGCACACAGCCGGCACACAAGCGACACACATCCAGCACACAAGCGGCACACAGCCGGCACACAAGCGGCACACAGCCGGCACACAAGCAGCACTCAAGCGGCACGCAGCCGGCACACAAGCGGCACACAACCGGCACACAAGCGGCACACATCCAGCACACAAGCGGCACACAACCGGCACACAAGCGGCACACAGCCGGTACACAAGCGTAATACAAGCGGCATACAGCCGGCACACATCCAGCACACATGCACACACATAGCAGACACACACCCACAAAGGCCTGTGTGGAGCCACACAGCACACACAACACAGCCTCAGCACGTGCGGCCGCGTGTGCCGGCTGTATGATCTAGCATCCCCGCACCTGTATGCCTGCGCTCTGTATTGACGTTCTGAATAATGCACACAGCACGCGTGTGTAGCGCACACACACACTCACACAGCGCGTCTGTGTGTGAAGGCCTTATCTATCCCTCAGTGCGTCTTATCTGTCCCTCAGTGCACCTTATCTGTCCCTCAGTGCACCTTATCTGTCCCTCAGTGCACCTTATCTGTCCCTCAGTGCACCTTATCTGTCCCTCAGTGCACCTTATTTGTCCATCAGTGCGCCTTACCTGTCCCTCAGTGCGCCTTATCTGTCCCTCAATGCGCCTTATCTGTCCCTCAGTGCGCCTTATCTGTCCCTCAGTGCGCTGTATCTGTCCCTCAATGCGCCGTATCTGTCCCTCAGTGCGCCTTATCTGTCCCTCAGTGCGCCTTATTTGTCCCTCAGTGTGCCTTACCTGTCCCTCAGTGCGCCTTATCTGTCCCTCAATGCGCCTTATCTGTCCCTCAGTGCGCCTTATCTGTCCCTCAGTGCACCTTATTTGTCCCTCAATGCGCCTTATCTGTCCCTCAATGCGCCTTATCTGTCCCTCAATGCGCCTTATCTGTCCCTCAGTGCGCCTTATCTGTCCCTCAATGCGCCTTATCTGTCCCTCAGTGCACCTTATCTGTCCCTCAGTGCACCTTATTTGTCCCTCAGTGTGCCTTACCTGTCCCTCAGTGCGCCTTATCTGTCCCTCAATGCGCCTTATCTGTCCCTCAGTGCGCCTTATCTGTCCCTCAATGCGCCTTATCTGTCCCTCAGTGCACCTTATCTGTCCCTCAGTGCACCTTATTTGTCCATCAGTGCGCCTTACCTGTCCCTCAGTGCGCCTTATCTGTCCCTCAATGCGCCTTATCTGTCCCTCAGTGCGCCTTATCTGTCCCTCAGTGCGCTGTATCTGTCCCTCAATGCGCCGTATCTGTCCCTCAGTGCGCCTTATCTGTCCCTCAGTGCGCCTTATTTGTCCCTCAGTGTGCCTTATCTGCCCTTCAGTGCACCTTATTTGTCCATCAGTGCGCCTTACCTGTCCCTCAGTGCGCCTTATCTGTCCCTCAATGCGCCTTATCTGTCCCTCAGTGTGCCTTATCTGTCCCTCAGTGCGCCTTATCTGTCCCTCAGTGCGCCGTATCTGTCCCTCAATGCGCCTTATCTGTCCCTCAGTGCGCCTTATCTGTCCCTCAGTGCGCCTTATTTGTCCCTCAGTGTGCCTTATCTGTCCCTCAGTGCACCTTATCTGTCCTTCAGTGCGCCTTATCTGTCCCTCAGTGCGCCTTATCTGTCCCTCAGTGCGCCTTATCTGCCCCTCAGTGTGCCTTATCTGTCCCTCAGTGCACCTTATCTGTCCCTCAGTGCGCCTTATCTGTCCCTCAGTGCGCCTTATCTGTCCCTCAGTGCGCCTTATCTGTCCCTCAGTGCGCCTTATCTGTCCCTCAGTGCGCCTTATCTGTCCCTCAGTGCGCATTATCTGTCCCTCAGTGCACCTTATCTGTCCCTCAGTGCGCCTTATCTGTCCCTCAGTGCGCCTTATCTGTCCCTCAGTGCGCTTTATCTGTCCCTCGGTGCGCCTTATTTGTCCCTCAGTGTGCCTTATCTGTCCCTCAGTGCGCCTTATCTGTCCCTCAGTGCACCTTATCTGTCTCTCAGTGCGCCTTATCTGTCCTTCAGGGCACGCAGCCTTATCTGTCCTTCAGGGCACGCAGCCTTATCTGTCCTTCAGAGCACGCAGCCTTATCTGTCCCTCTGGGCACGGAGCCTTATCTGTCCCTCAGGGCACGCAGCCTTATCTGTCCCTAAGTGTGCCTTATCTGTCCCTCAGGGCACGCTGCCTTATCTGTCCCTCAGAGCACGCAGCCTTATCTGTCCCTCAGGGCACGCAGCCTTACCTGTCCCTCAGGGCACGCAGCCTTATCTGTCCCTCAGGGCACGCAGCCTTATCTGTCCCTCAGGGCACGCAGCCTTATCTGTCCCTCAGTGTGCCTTATCTGTCCCTCAGGGCACGCCGCCTTATCTGTCCCTCAGGGCACGCAGCCTTATCTGTCCCTCAGTGTGTTTTATTTGTCCCTCAGGGCACGCAGCCTTATCTGTCCCTCAGTGTGCCTTATCTGTCCCTCAGGGCACGCCACCTTATCTGTCCCTCAGGGCACGCAGCCTTATCTGTCCCTCAGTGTGTTTTATTTGTCCCTCAGTGCACGCAGCCTTATCTGTCCCTCAGTGTGCCTTATCTGTCCTTCAGGGCCCGCCACCTTATCTGTCCCTCAGGGCACGCAGCCTTATCTGTCCCTCAGTGTGTTTTATTTGTCCCTCAGTGCACGCAGCCTTATCTGTCCCTCAGTGTGCCTTATCTGTCCTTCAGGGCTCGCAGCCTTATCTGTCCCTCAGGGCACGCCGCCTTATATGTCCCTCAGTGTGTTTTATTTGTCCCTCAGTGCACGCAGCCTTATCTGTCCCTCAGTGTGCCTTATCTGTCCTTCAGGGCTCGCAGCCTTATATGTCCCTCAGGGCACGCAGCCTTATCTGTCCCTCAGTGTGTTTTATTTGTCCCTCAGTGCACGCAGCCTTATCTGTCCCTCAGTGTGCCTTATCTGTCCTTCAGGGCTCGCAGCCTTATATGTCCCTCAGGGCACGCAGCCTTATCTGTCCCTCAGTGTGTTTTATTTGTCCCTCAGTGCACGCAGCCTTATCTGTCCCTCAGTGTGCCTTATCTGTCCTTCAGGGCCCGCCACCTTATCTGTCCCTCAGGGCACGCAGCCTTATCTGTCCCTCAGTGTGTTTTATTTGTCCCTCAGTGCACGCAGCCTTATCTGTCCCTCAGTGTGCCTTATCTGTCCTTCAGGGCCCGCAGCCTTATATGTCCCTCAGGGCACGCCGCCTTATCTGTCCCTCAGAGCAAGAAGACAATAACAAGACTCAACACAACGCAGCATGCGCCCAACTCGACGGTACTCAACCATTGCTGCAAACTAAACAACCGTCATCTTCCAGTTGACAGGTCGGTTTCACACCGCTATATATATATACACACATAATATATACTATATGTACGTGACACGAGATGCTCTACACAAAAAGTAAGCATAACCAAGTAGCGAGATGCAAATTTGATGACGTTGGTATTTGGCGGCCGCCTTGCTCGTACGGACGGGAAAAGTGGAGTGTTTACGCGCCAGGTGTTCGGCTGTGCTACAGCGTACTTTGTGTTGTGTATGTGAGTGTGTGTGTGTGTGTCGTGTGTGTGTTGTGTTTGTGTGTCGTGTGTCTGTGTGTCGCGTGTGCGTCGTGTTTGTTGTGTTTGTGTGTGTGGGTGTGTAATGTATGTGTTGTGTGTGTGTCGTGTGTGTGTTGTGTGTGTGTGTATGTGTGTGTGTGTATGTTGTGTGTGTGTTTGTGTCGTGTGTGTGTTGTGTGTTTCGTGTGTGTGTTTGTGTGTGTCGTGTGTGTGTGTGTTGTGTGTTTTGTATGCATATGTGTTGTGTTTGTGTTGAGCGCGCGCGTAAATACAGCGGGTACACAGCACCGAGGGCTACAGAGACATGTATCGCATGCCCCAAGTTATCTTGTCTTTCATTCATTTCAACTTCATACTCATTCTTCAAGTCTTATTCTTAAATTAATTTTAGCCTGGTACTTAAACTTCAAATTTTCAGCCTAAAACTTCAACCCTGAATTCCAACCTGACATTTTCAGCCCCAAATTTTCGGTTCATACCAAGCAAAAGCCTGCAGTGAACCAACAACCAGCAGAAATTCTGCCCTCGATATAAGAATACGAAAAAAAAAAGAAAGGAAAATCGTTCGCTCAGAAAAAAGTTGATTCCTTAGATGTTTCGCAACAAACAGCATTGAAAAATTTCGTAATATAAAGCTCCTTAATTGAGACAGAGCTCTTATAATAGATTGATATTTCAGGTGCGGATTTATAGGTAATAGATATTGGAAGTACTGTATAAATATTAAAGGGTTAGATATTTTACTGCAAAGATATTCATGGGATGGATAGTCAAAGGAAGGGTGTTCCAGAGATAGATAGTCAAGGGATGGATGTTCAAGGGTATAGAAATTTACGGGATAGATATTCAAGAGATACATATTCAACGGATAGATGTACAAGGGATAGATAATTATATAATCAATCGATATGTACTCAAGAGATAGGTATTCGAGAGATAGATATTCAGTGAATTGAAGGAATAGACATCTAAGATTTTCAAGGGAGTGATATTTAAGATATTCAGAGACAGATATTTAAAATATTCAAGGGACAGATATTTAAGATTTTCAAGGGACAGATATTTACGATAATTAAGGAATAGCTATTTAAGATAATTAAGTGCTACACATCCAAGACACAGAAAGACACATCAGCAGCCACGCAGCAGCAACGATGCTGCGACCCGTTAACTGGACGCCGAATTAAAACAAAACGAACGCCGCAACGCCGCACGCAAATCTGACGACCGCCATTAAACTTTGGCGCTCGTAAAAAGTTGAGGCAATCGCAACGAGGTCGAGAATACATGAATAGAGTTGCGCTCTTTGTGGCATGCGTGTTTGGTGGTGCTGGAGTGCGTAGTATGCTGACTGTTGTGTCCACCTGGACAGTCTTCTGACAGTTGTGTCCACCTGGACAGTCTTCTGACAGTTGTGTCCACCTGGACAGTCTTCTGACTGTTGTGTCCACCTGGACAGTCTTCTGACTGTTGTGTCCACCTGGACAGTCTTCTGACTGTTGTGTCCACCTGGACAGTCTTCTGACTGTTGTGTCCACCTGGACAGTCTTCTGACTGTTGTGTTCACCTGGACAGTCTTCTGACTGTTGTGTCCACCTGGACAGTCTTGTGACAGTTGTGTCCACCTGGACAGTCTTCTGACTGTTGTGTCCACCTGGACAGTCTTGTGACAGTTGTGTCCACCTGGACAGTCTTCTGACTGTTGTGTCCACCTTAACAGTCTTGCGACTGTTGTGTCCACCTGGACAGTCTTTTGACTGCTGTGTCCACCTGGACAGTCTTGTGACTGTTGTGTCCACCTGGACAGTCTTCTGACTGTTGTGTCCACCTGGACAGTCGTCTGACTGTTGTGTCCACCTGGACAGTCTTCTGACTGTTGTGCCCACCTGGACAGTCTTCTGACTGTTGTGTCCACCTGGACAGTCTTCTGACTGTTGTGTCCACCTGGACAGTCTTCTGACTGTTGTGTCCACCTGGACAGTCTTGTGACAGTTGTGTCCACCTGGACAGTCTTCCGACAGTTGTGTCCACCTGGACAGTCCACACAAGTCCACACAACAACAATTCCACACAAGTCCACACAGCAACAATTCCACACAAGTCCACACAGCAACAATTCCACACAAGTCCACACAGCAACAATTCCACACAAGTCCACACAGCAACAATTCCACACAAGTCCACACAGCAACAATTCCACACAAGTCCACACAGCAACAATTCCACACAAGTCCACAAAGCAACAATTCCACACAAGTCCACACAGCAACAATTCCACACAAGTCCACACAGCAACAATTCCACACAAGTCCACAAAGCAACAATTCCACACAAGTCCACACAGCAACAATTCCACACAAGTCCACAAAGCAACAATTCCACACAAGTCCACAAAGCAACAATTCCACACAAGTCCACAAAGCAACAATTCCACACAAGTCCACACAGCAACAATTCCACACAAGTCCACACAACAACAATTCCACACAAGTCCACACAGCAACAATTCCACACAAGTCCACACAGCAACAATTCCACACAAGTCCACACAGCAACAATTCCACACAAGTCCACACAGCAACAATTCCACACAAGTCCACACAGCAACAATTCCACACAAGTCCACACAGCAACAATTCCACACAAGTCCACAAAGCAACAATTCCACACAAGTCCACACAGCAACAATTCCACACAAGTCCACACAGCAACAATTCCACACAAGTCCACACAGCAACAATTCCACACAAGTCCACAAAGCAACAATTCCACACAAGTCCACACAGCAACAATTCCACACAAGTCCACAAAGCAACAATTCCACACAAGTCCACAAAGCAACAATTCCACACAAGTCCACACAGCAACAATTCCACACAAGTCCACAAAGCAACAATTCCACACAAGTCCACACAGCAACAATTCCACACAAGTCCACAAAGCAACAATTCCACACAAGTCCACACAGCAACAATTCCACACAAGTCCACAAAGCAACAATTCCACACAAGTCCACAAAGCAACAATTCCACACAAGTCCACACAGCAACAATTCCACACAAGTCCACAAAGCAACAATTCCACACAAGTCCACAAAGCAACAATTCCACACAAGTCCACACAACAACAATTCCACACAAGTCCACAAAGCAACAATTCCACACAAGTCCACACAGCAACAATTCCACACAAGTCCACACAGCAACAATTCCACATAAGTCCACAAAGCAACAATTCCACACAAGTCCACACAGCAACAATTCCACACAAGTCCACACAGCAACAATTCCACACAAGTCCACAAAGCAACAATTCCACACAAGTCCACACAGCAACAATTCCACACAAGTCCACACAGCAACAATTCCACACAAGTCCACAAAGCAACAATTCCACACAAGTCCACACAGCAACAATTCCACACAAGCCCACAAAGCAACAATTCCACACAAGTCCACACAGCAACAATTCCACACAAGTCCACAAAGCAACAATTCCACACAAGTCCACAAAGCAACAATTCCACACAAGTCCACACAGCAACAATTCCACACAAGTCCACAAAGCAACAATTCCACACAAGTCCACAAAGCAACAATTCCACACAAGTCCACACAACAACAATTCCACACAAGTCCACAAAGCAACAATTCCACACAAGTCCACACAGCAACAATTCCACACAAGTCCACACAGCAACAATTCCACATAAGTCCACAAAGCAACAATTCCACACAAGTCCACACAGCAACAATTCCACACAAGTCCACACAGCAACAATTCCACACAAGTCCACAAAGCAACAATTCCACACAAGTCCACACAGCAACAATTCCACACAAGTCCACACAGCAACAATTCCACACAAGTCCACAAAGCAACAATTCCACACAAGTCCACACAGCAACAATTCCACACAAGTCCACAAAGCAACAATTCCACACAAGTCCACACAGCAACAATTCCACACAAGTCCACAAAGCAACAATTCCACACAAGTCCACAAAGCAACAATTCCACACAAGTCCACACAGCAACAATTCCACACAAGTCCACAAAGCAACAATTCCACACAAGTCCACACAGCAACAATTCCACACAAGTCCACACAGCAACAATTCCACATAAGTCCACAAAGCAACAATTCCACACAAGTCCACACAGCAACAATTCCACACAAGTCCACACAGCAACAATTCCACACAAGTCCACACAGCAACAATTCCACACAAGTCCACACAGCAACAATTCCACATAAGTCCACAAAGCAACAATTCCACACAAGTCCACACAGCAACAATTCCACACAAGTCCACAAAGCAACAATTCCACACAAGTCCACACAGCAACAATTCCACACAAGTCCACACAGCAACAATTCCACACAAGTCCACAAAGCAACAATTCCACACAAGTCCACACAGCAACAATTCCACACAAGTCCACAAAGCAACAATTCCACACAAGTCCACACAGCAACAATTCCACACAAGTCCACACAGCAACAATTCCACACAAGTCCACACAGCAACAATTCCACACAAGTCCACACAGCAACAATTCCACACAAGTCCACACAGCAACAATTCCACACAAGTCCACACAGCAACAATTCCACACAAGTCCAAATAGCAACAATTCCACACAAGTCCACAAAGCAACAATTCCACACAAGTCCACACAGCAACAATTCCACACAAGTCCACAAAGCAACAATTCCACACACGTCCACACAGCAACAATTCCACACACGTCCACACAGCAACAATTCCACACAAGTCCACAAAGCAACAATTCCACACAAGTCCACACAGCAACAATTCCACACAAGTCCACACAGCAACAATTCCACACACGTCCACACAGCAACAATTCCACACAAGTCCACAAAGCAACAATTCCACACAAGTCCACACAGCAACAATTCCACACACGTCCACACAGCAACAATTCCACACACGTCCACACAGCAACAATTCCACACAAGTCCACAAAGCAACAATTCCACACAAGTCCACACAGCAACAATTCCACACACGTCCACACAGCAACAATTCCACACACGTCCACACAGCAACAATTCCACACAAGTCCACAAAGCAACAATTCCACACAAGTCCACAAAGCAACAATTCCACACAAGTCCACACAGCAACAATTCCACACACGTCCACACAGCAACAATTCCACACACGTCCACACAGCAACAATTCCACACAAGTCCACAAAGCAACAATTCCACACAAGTCCAAATAGCAACAATTCCACACAAGTCCACACAGCAACAATTCCACACACGTCCACACAGCAACAATTCCACACAAGTCCACACAGCAACAATTCCACACAAGTCCAAATAGCAACAATTCCACACAAGTCCAAATAGCAACAATTCCACACAAGTCCACAAAGCAACAATTCCACACAAGTCCACACAGCAACAATTCCACACACGTCCACACAGCAACAATTCCACACAAGTCCAAATAGCAACAATTCCACACAAGTCCAAATAGCAACAATTCCACACAAGTCCAAATAGCAACAATTCCACACAAGTCCACAAAGCAACAATTCCACACAAGTCCACACAGCAACAATTCCACACACGTCCACACAGCAACAATTCCACACAAGTCCAAATAGCAACAATTCCACACAAGTCCACACAGCAACAATTCCACACAAGTCCAAATAGCAACAATTCCACACACGTCCACACAGCAACAATTCCACACAAGTCCAAATAGCAACAATTCCACACAAGTCCACAAAGCAACAATTCCACACAAGTCCACAAAGCAACAATTCCACACAAGTCTACACAGCAACAATTCCACACAAGTCCACACAACAACAATTCCACACAAGTCCACAAAGCAACAATTCCACACTGGTCCACACAACAACAATTCCACACACGTCCACACAGCAACAATTCCACACAAGTCCAAATAGCAACAATTCCACACAAGTCCACAAAGCAACAATTCCACACAAGTCCACACAGCAACAATTCCACACAAGTCCACACAGCAACAATTCCACACAAGTCCACACAGCAACAATTCCACACAAGTCCACACAGCAACAATTCCACACACGTCCACACAGCAACAATTCCACACAAGTCCAAATAGCAACAATTCCACACAAGTCCACAAAGCAACAATTCCACACACGTCCACACAGCAACAATTCCACACAAGTCCACACAACAACAATTCCACACAAGTCCACAAAGCAACAATTCCACACAAGTCCACAAAGCAACAATTCCACACAAGTCCACACAGCACCAATTCCACACAAGTCCACACAGCAACAATTCCACACAAGTCCACAAAGCAACAATTCCACACAAGTCCACACAGCACCAATTCCACACAAGTCCACACAGCAACAATTCCACACAAGTCCACAAAGCAACAATTCCACACAAGTCCACAAAGCAACAATTCCACACAAGTCCACACAGCAACAAGTCTACACAAGTCCACACAACAAGGCACAACAACAAAACCACGCTAGCAACATTCCCGTACCCTCACCATGCTCCAACTGAGGGCAGGGACGAGGGGTGAGGGTAGAAGTAGAGCCGTGTTACATATTTCCAGCTTTACAACATTTGTTGCCGAGTAACTTTTTCAGGGCAAAACTTCCAACTTTGGCAACTTGATATCTCCTTCATAAAATCTGATCGTGAAAATAACTTGACTACGACACCCTTGTGATGTGGTTCATGTTCTTTATTGTAGGATTTCGCTTGATAGACTGGCTAAACAATGAATATTTTGCGTAGAAAAAACTTCTTGTTTTCACGAATAAGGAAGTAAAACCGATAATATGGCTTCCAAAATATGGCCTAAACTCGAAATAAATGCACATAAACCCAAAAAAACATATAAATCGAATATTTTAACCTCAGAAGAAGGTTGAAGGTAATTATTATAAAGAAGGTTAAGGTAAGAAGGTAGTTATTATAGCTCACAGGAAAGCTCAAACATCATTTTACAGCTGACAACAGCTGGTCTGTCGTCACGTACGTCGCGTGTCGTGTGTCTCCTGCCTGACGTGACACACGTGCCATATATTCATGTACACTCACATATCATGTGTACTTTACACTCACACATCATGTGTACATTACACTTACACATCATGTGTACATTATTTCTACATATCATGTGTACTTTACACTCACATGTCAGGTGTACATTACACTTCATGTCATGTGTACATTACACTTACCTATCATGTGTACATTACACTTACGTATCATGTGTACATTACACTTCATGTCATGTGTACAATACACTTACATATCATGTGTACATTACACTTCATGTCATGTGTACATTACACTTACATATCATGTGTACATTACACTTCATGTCATGTGTACATTACACTTACATATCATGTGTACATTACACTTACATATCATGTGTACATTACACTTCATGTCATGTGTACAATACACTTACATACCACGTGTACATTACACTTCATGTCATGCGTACATTACACTTACATGTCATGTGTACATTACACTTACATATCATGAGTACATTACACTTACATGTCATGTGTACATTACACTTCATGTCATGTGAACATTACACATACATATCATGTGTACATTACACTTCATGTCATGTGTACATTACACTTCATATCATGTGTACATTACACTTACATATCATGTGTACATTACACTTACATATCATGTGTACATTACACTTCATGTCATGTGTACATTACACATACATATCATGTGTACATTACACTTCATGTCATGTGTACATTACACTTACATATCATGTGTACATTACACTTCATGTCATGTGTACATTACACTTACATATCATGTGTAAATTACACTTATATGTCATGTGTACATTACACTTCATGTCATGTGTACATTACACTTACATATCATGTGTACATTACACTTACATATCATGTGTACATTACACTTACATGTCATGTTTACATTACACTTCATTTCATGTGTACATTACACTTACATGTCATGTGTACATTACACTTACATATCATGTGTACATTACACTTACATGTCATGTGTACATTACACTTCATGTCATGTGTACAATACACTGACTGAGCGTGTGGAGCCTGTATTCGTAATGGCTGTTGTTAAGTTCAATTGGTTCAGCGACCATTTGACTCGATATGATGGCCGTTCCAATTTGTACGGGAATAATTTAAGTCTTTGCTTTGTGGCAGAGGTTTTGTTCTACAGACTGTCTGAAATGTTACAGTCGCTGCAGCAGTAATGTTACTGTCACTGCAGCAGTAATGTTACAATCACTGCAGCAGTAATGTTATAGTGGCTGCAGCAGTAATGTTACAGTCACTGCAGCAGTAATGTTACAGTCGCTGCAGCAGTAATGTTACAGTCGCTGCAGCAGTAATGTTACAGTCGCTGCAGCAGTAATGTTACAGTCGCTGCAGCAGTAATGTTACAATCACTGCAGCAGTAATGTTACAGTCGCTGCAGCAGTAATGTTACAGTCGCTGCAGCAGTAATGTTACAGTCGCTGCAGCAGTAATGTTACAGTCGCTGCAGCAGAAATGTTACAGTCGCTGCAGCAGTAATGTTACAGTCGCTGCAGCAGTAATGTTACAGTCACTGCAGCAGTAATGTTACAGTCGCTGCAGCAGTAATGTTACAGTCGCTGCAGCAGTAATGTTACAGTCGCTGCAGCAGTACTGTCACAGTCGCTGCAGCAGTAATGTTACAGTCGCTGCAGCAGTAATGTTACAGTCGCTGCAGCAGTAATGTTACAGTCGCTGCAGCAGTAATGTTACAGTCGCTGCGGCAGTAATGTTAAAGTCACTGCAGCAGTAATGTTACAATCACTGCAGCAGTAATGTTACAGTCACTGCAGCAGTAATGTTACAGTCGCTTCAGCAGTAATGTTACAGTCACTGCAGCAGTAATGTTACAGTCGCTGCAGCAGTAATGTTACAGTCGCTGCAGCAGTAATGTTACAGTCGCTGCAGCAGTACTGTCACAGTCGCTGCAGCAGTAATGTTACAGTCGCTGCAGCAGTAATAATACAGTCGCTGCGGCAGTAATGTTAAAGTCACTGCAGCAGTAATGTTACAATCACTGCAGCAGTAATGTTACAGTCACTGCAGCAGTAATGTTACAGTCACTGCAGCAGTAATGTTACAGTCACTGCAGCAGTAATGTTACAGTCACTGCAGCAGTAATGTTACAGTCGCTGCAGTAGTAATGTTACAGTCACTGCCGCAGTAATGTTACAGCCGCTGCAGCAGTAATGTTACAGTCGCTGCAGTAGTAATGTTACAGTCACTGCAGCAGTAATGTTACAGTCGCTGCAGCAGTAATGTTACAGTCACTGCAGCAGTAATGTTACAGTCGCTGCAGCAGTACTGTCACAGTCGCTGCAGCAGTAATGTTACAGTCGCTGCAGCAGTAATAATACAGTCGCTGCGGCAGTAATGTTACAGTCACTGCAGCAGTAATGTTACAGTCGCTGCAGCAGTAATGTTACAGTCGCTGCAGCAGTAATGTTACAGTCGCTGCAGCAGTAATGTTACAGTCACTGCTGCAGTAATGTTACAGTCGCTGCAGCAGTAATATTACAGTCGCTGCAGTAGTAATGTTACAGTCACTGCAGCAGTACTGTCACAGTCGCTGCAGCAGTAATGTTACAGACGCTGCAGCAGTAATGTTACAGTCACTGCAGCAGTAATGTTACAGTCACTGCAGTAGTAATGTTACAGTCGCTGCAGCAGTAATGTTACAGTCGTTGCAGCAGTAATGTTACAGTCGCTACAGCAGTAATGTTACAGTCGCTGCAGCAGTAATGTTACAGTCGCTGCAGCGGTAATGTTACAGTCACTGCAGCAGTAATGTTACAGTCGCTGCAGCAGTAATGTTACAGTCTCTGCAGCAGTAATGTTACAGTCGCTGCAGCAGTAATGTTACAGTCGCTGCAGCAGTAATGCTACAGTCGCTGCAGCAGTAATGTTACATTCGCTGCAGCAGTAATGTTACAGTCGCTACAGCAGTAATGTTACAGTCGCTGCAGCAGTAATGTTACAGTCGCTGCAGCAGTAATGTTACAGTCGCTGCAGCAGTAATGTTACAGTCGCTGCAGCAGTAATGTTACAGTCGCTGCAGCAGTAATGTAACAGTCGTTGCAGCAGTAATGTTACAGTCGCTGCAGCAGTAATGTTACAGTCGCTGCAGCAGTAATGTTACAGTCGCTGCAGCAGTAATGTAACAGTCGTTGCAGCAGTAATGTTACAGTCGCTGCAGCAGTAATGTAACAGTCGCTGCAGCAGTAATGTTACAGTCGCTGCAGCAGTAATGTAACAGTCGCTGCAGCAGTAATGTTACAGTCGCTGCAGCAGTAATGTTACAGTCGCTGCAGCAGTAATGTTACAGTCGCTGCAGCAGTAATGTAACAGTCGCTGCAGCAGTAATGTTACAGTCGCTGCAGCAGTAATGTTACAGTCGCTGCAGCAGTAATGTTACAGTCGCTGCAGCAGTAATGTAACAGTCGCTGCAGCAGTAATGTTACAGTCGCTGCAGCAGTAATGTAACAGTCGCTGCAGCAGTAATGTTACAGTCGCTGCAGCAGTAATGTTACAGTCGCTGCAGCAGTAATGTTACAGTCGCTGCAGCAGTAATGTAACAGTCGCTGCAGCAGTAATGTTACAGTCGCTGCAGCAGTAATGTAACAGTCGCTGCAGCAGTAATGTTACAGTCGCTGCAGCAGTAATGTTACAGTCGCTGCAGCAGTAATGTTACAGTCGCTGCAGCAGTAATGTTACAGTCGCTGCAGCAGTAATGTAACAGTCGCTGCAGCAGTAATGTTACAGTCGCTGCAGCAGTAATGTTACAGTCGCTGCAGCAGTAATGTTACAGTCGCTGCAGCAGTAATGTAACAGTCGCTGCAGCAGTAATGTTACAGTCGCTGCAGCAGTAATGTTACAGTCGCTGCAGCAGTAATGTTACAGCCGCTGCAGCAGTAATGTAACAGTCGTTGCAGCAGTAATGTTACAGTCGCTCGAACGACGAAATTCGGTTGAAGTATTGCAAGAAATAGCGTTAAGAACTATCAAAATAGCTTAATTTTGATTCATTTTTTGGATGAATTGCAAGTTGAAAATAATCGAAGTCTTTGCAAAACTTCTCATCCACAAATTCATTTTACTGAAACTTTTCAGTGTTTCCCGTTAAAAGTTCATGCGTACCTCAATGTTCGGGATGAAGCGTATTTTGAAATTTTTCGGCTTGTGAAAGAAATAATTTGTTTGCACCAAATAATTTCCTTAGTTCACTGATCTGTCCAAATCGTCACTTAATGCTAGAATTACTTCTGGAAACATAGTTTTGAAACTTTTTTTTTGATGTCGGTAGTTTTTTGTTCAAGCTTCGAAGGCCAGGGCTAGTTTTGTATCAACACACGATGACTTAGTATCAGGGTAAGTAAAAATGTTCGACTTGAGTGCAGCTTGAGAGATAATGAATAATGTTACTGCTTTTTTGCAATGTAATATATTATGCGTCATGCAATTTTTGTGGATCACCTTAACGTATTCCGGAAAGCCCGAAGCTATTGCTGACAAATTTTTATCTACAGGACTAACGTTTAATAACCTGAAGTTTAATTTCAAGTAACGGTTTAACTGAATTATTTGAGTTAATTTCAAAACTCTGGTGAAGTCTATGCCCTTGTTGAATACATTTAACTCCTTGAGATGTTTAATCATCAGGGAATAGACCACCAAATAAGTTCAAAACCAGGACAAAAAAGGGGAAAACTTTGAAATTTTTGAAACGAATTTGGGTCAAAATAACACCGAAACAAAACAATACGACCGTTACCAGTAAAACCGAACTTTTTGTCCAGGATGAGCGCTTCTAAAGTCCCCAGGACGCAGACCGTGACGGGCCGTGACGGGCCCGTGCCCTACACGGGCACGTGGCTCGTGGCCGGTGACGCGCAACGCGGCGTCACGCACGAGCGGCGCACTGACGACGCGCGTCTCGAGACGCAGCGCGTTGTTGCGCAGCCTGCTTTGCCTGGTGTTGCGGGGTGGTGTTGTGGGGTGGTGTTGTGGGGTGGTGTTGTGGGGTGGTGTTGTGAGGTGGTGTTGCGGGTGTTGTGCTGCGGGTGTTACGGGTGTTGTGCTGCGGGTGTTGTGTTGCGAGTGTTGTGTTGCGAGTGTTGTGTTGCGGGCGTTGTGTTACGGGTGTTGTGTTGCGGGTGTTGTGTTACGGGTGTTGTGTTACGGGTGTTGTAGTACGGGTGTTGTGTTACGGGTGTTGTGTTGCGGGTGTTGTGTTGCGGGTGTTGTGTTACGGGTGTTGTGTTGCGGGTGTTGTGTTGCGGGTGTTGTGTTACGGGTGTTGTTTTGCGGGTGTTGTGTTGCGGGTGTTGTGTTGCGGGTGTTGTGTTGCGGGTGTTGTGTTACCGGTGTTGTGTTGCGGGTGTTACGGGTGTTGTGTTACAGGTGTTGTGTTGCGGGTGTTGTGTTGCGGGTGTTGTGTTGCGGGTGTTGTGTTGCGGGTGTTGTGTTGCGGGTGTTGCGTTGCGGGTGTTGTGTTGCGGGTTTTGTGTTACGGGTGTTGTGTTGCGGGTGTTGTGTTGCGGGTGTTGTGTTTCGGGTGTTGTCTTGCGGGTGTTGTGTTGCGGGTGTTGTGTTGCGGGTGTTGTGTTGCGGGTGTTGTGTTGCGGGTGTTGTGTTGCGGGTGTTGTGTTGCGGGTGTTGTGTTACGGGTGTTGTGTTGCGGGTGTTGTGTAACGGGTGTTGTGTTACGGGTGTTGTGTTGCGGGTGTTGTGTTGCGGGTGTTGTGTTGCGGGTGTTGTGTTACGGGTGTTGTGTTGCGGGTGTTTTGTTGCGGGTGTTGTGTTACGGGTGTTGTGTTGCGGGTGTTGTGTTGCGGGTTTGTGCTGCGGGTGTTGTGTTGCGGGTGTTGTGTTGCGGGTGTTGTGTTGCGAATGTTGTGTTGCGGGTGTTGTGTTGCGGGTGTTGTGTTGCGGGTGTTGTGTTGCGGGTGTTGTGTTGCGGGTGTTGTGTTGCGGGTGTTGTGTTGCGGGTGTTGTGTTGCGGGTGTTGTATACGGGTGTTGTGTTGCGGGTGTTGTGTAACGGGTGTTGTGTTACGGGTGTTGTGTTGCGGGTGTTGTGTTGTGGGTGTTGTGTTGCGGGTGTTGTGTTACGGGTGTTGTGTTGCGGGTGTTGTGCTGCGGGTGTTGTGTTGCGGGTGTTGTGTTGCGGGTGTTGTGTTGCGGGTGTTGTGTTGCGGGTGTTGTGTTGCGGGTGTTGTGTTGCGGGTGTTGTGTTGCGGGTGTTGTGTTGCGGGTGTTGTGTTGCGGGTGTTGTGTTACGGGTGTTGTGTAACGGGTGTTGTGTTACGGGTGTTGTGTTGCGGGTGTTGTGTTACGGGTGTTGTGTTGCGGGTGTTGTGTTACGGGTGTTGTGTTGCGAGTGTTGTGTTGCGGGTGTTGTGTTACGGGTGTTGTGTTGCGGGTGTTGTGTTACGGGTGTTGTGTTACGGGTGTTGTGTTACGGGTGTTGTAGTACGGGTGTTGTGTTACGGGTGTTGTGTTGCGGGTGTTGTGTTGCGGGTGTTGTGTTACGGGTGTTGTGTTGCGGGTGTTGTGTTGCGGGTGTTGTGTTACGGGTGTTGTTTTGCGGGTGTTGTGTTGCGGGTGTTGTGTTGCGGGTGTTGTGTTGCGGGTGTTGTGTTACCGGTGTTGTGTTGCGGGTGTTACGGGTGTTGTGTTACAGGTGTTGTGTTGCGGGTGTTGTGTTGCGGGTGTTGTGTTGCGGGTGTTGTGTTGCGGGTGTTGTGTTGCGGGTGTTGTGTTGCGGGTGTTGTGTTACGGGTGTTGTGTTGCGGGTGTTGTGTTGCGGGTGTTGTGTTTCGGGTGTTGTGTTGCGGGTGTTGTGTTGCGGGTGTTGTGTTGCGGGTGTTGTGTTGCGGGTGTTGTGTTACGGGTGTTGTGTTGCGGGTGTTGTGTTGCGGGTGTTGTGTTGCGGGTGTTGTGTTGCGGGTGTTGTGTTGCGGGTGTTGTGTTGCGGGTGTTGTGTTGCGGGTGTTGTGTTGCGGGTGTTGTGTTGCGGGTGTTGTGTTGCGGGTGTTGTGTTGCGGGTGTTGTGTTGCGGGTGTTGTGTTGCGGGTGTTGTGTTACGGGTGTTGTGTTGCGGGTGTTGTGTTACGGGTGTTGTGTTGCGGGTGTTGTGTTGCGGGTGTTGTGTTGCGGGTGTTGTGTTGCGGGTGTTGTGTTGCGGGTGTTGTGTTACGGGTGCTGTGTTACGGGTGTTGTGTTACGGGTGTTGTGTTGCGGGTGTTGTGTTGCGGGTGTTGTGTTGCGGGTGTTGTGTTACGGGTGTTGTGTTGCGGGTGTTGTGTGACGGGTGTTGTGTTGCGGGTGTTGTGTTGCGGGTGTTGTGTTACGGGTGTTGTGTTGCGGGTGTTGTGTTGCGGGTGTTGTGTTACGGGTGTTACGGGAGCTATGCGAGTTATACCGGGTGTCCGACATAAATGTCACAGACCTTTTAATTCATCATATCTCCGCTTAAAATTAAAATACTTGAAATGGCTTTTTTACGTAAAGTAAATTTTGTTTCCTTTTCGAAGAGTTTAAGCTTTTGAAATTTGTTTAATAACCACTTTACAGTGATCGATTTACTGAAAGAGGTAGAAAATATAATTGTTCAAATGAAAAGTTTTAAAAACAACACTGATGTTCTTCGCCTCTCAATACCTACTGTTAAAAATAACTTCACATTGATTTATCCTACATTTAACAAAGTATTTAAACCCTCTGAGGAGTTATTTACTTCCTTATTTGATCATTTGAAGACACCTAAAATGCAGTTTACTAACGATCAAAGAATTTTCCTCGGATTGGAATATGAAGCGATGAAAAACTGGGAAAGTTAGAAGAACATTTATTGAAAAATTCGCTAAAAAATAACTCGCCCGATAAAAAGACTGTATCGCACAGTTAGAGAATTAGATAGAAACTCAAATGCTCCTCCAACTTTTTCACAGTTTTTCGTTGCTTCATATTCCAATCCGATGAAAATTGCTCGGTATTACGAAAGTTTCAGGAGTCTTATTCCAGTTGTAGTAGGGATGATATTATTGACGCTGCAGCAGTTATACGTGCTGCACACACACCACACAGAGTGGGCAGCACACACGCAAACACCACACAGAGTGGGCAGCACACACACCGCACAGAGTGGGCAGCACACACGCAAACACCACACAGAGTGGGCAGCACACACACCGCACAGAGTGGGCAGCACACACACACACCACACAGAGTGGGCAGCACACACACACCACACAGAGTGGGCAGCACACACACCGCAAAGAGTGGGCAGCACACACACACACCACACAGAGTGGGCAGCACACACACACACACACAGTGGGCAGCACACACACACACACACAGTGGGCAGCACACACACACACACACAGTGGGCAGTACACACACACACACACAGTGGGCAGCACACACACCTCACACAGTGGGAAGCACACACACCTCACACAGTGGGAAGCACACACACCTCACACAGTGGGCAGCACACACACCTCACACAGTGGGAAGCACACACACCTCACACAGTGGGAAGCACACACACCTCACACAGTGGGCAGCACACACACCTCACACAGTGGGAAGCACACACACCTCACACAGTGGGAAGCACACACACCTCACACAGTGGGAAGCACACACGCACACACACACACACACAGTGGGCAACACAGCAATACAGAGCAGCTGTGTGGTCGCACCAGACTGACCACAGTAACGGAAGGAAAATTTCAGGGACAGAATTTCCGGGTTTTTGAAAACTATAAGTCTAGTCTCCCGAAATGTACCGTGTTGCGCTGAGGGTACCAAAAATACTCGGTTTTATTTACCCTATTTTAGCATCTTTGTTTAAACGATTTATTTGCTCCAATACTTTATCGAAATTACTTTTCTACTGAAAAGTAGTTAAATTATTGTTGATTGTACATGTCAATGCACCAGCTTTTGTTATTTTCTGCGTACATTTACTTGATTAGTTCTTGTTAAAGAAGATGTACGTAAAAGCGTCAGCTCATTAAGTTAATACTTGCCTTGCAAAACAACTGTTCTCTAATTATAATCTACGAATTACGTTGTAGTTTCGGATTATCATTATATAGCAATGGAAATAAATAGAAGCAGCAGAATGTGTACATTGCTACGAACATTCCAACACACCAGCTACACTGAGGCAAACTCCCCACCAACATTCAGTAACATCACAAGTCATTATTGACACTAAGCGTTGCAAAAAAACACTTCAGTAACTTTTTAGAAAAATAAAAAGCGGTACGAAATCGGTGTAAATTTCCACGAAGCACTTAACAGAAAATGGAAGTAAAACATGCAGTACATTTGCAGGTAGGGATCAATTGTTCATCAACCTTATTAAAGGAAAGGATGAACTTTCTTTTATTTAACTAAAATCACTTATCCTGACATGACCAGATATCCCAACATGACCACCACATACTCCAACATGACCACCACATACCCCAACATGACCACCACATATCCCAACATGACCACCACATACCCCAACATGACCACCACATACCCCAATATGACCACTACATATCCCGACATGACCACCACATACCCCAACATGACCACCACATATCCCAACATGACCACCACATACCCCAACATGACCACTACATATCCCGACATGACCACCACATACCCCAACAAGACCACCACATACCCCAACATGACCACCACATACTCCAACATGACCACCACATAGCCCAACATGACCACCACATATCCCAAAATGACCACCACATACCCCAACATGACCACCACATACCCCAACATGACCACAACATATCCCGACATGATCTCCACATATCCCAACATGACCACTACATATCCCGACATGACCACCACATACCCCAACATGACCACTACATATCCCGACATGACCACCACATGCCCCAACATGACCACTACGTATCCCAACATGACCACCACATATCCCAACATGACCACTACATATCCCGACATGACCACCACATACCCCAACATGACCATTACATATCCCAACATGACCACCGCATACCCCAACATGACCACCACATATCCCAACATGACCACCACATACCCCAACATGACCACCACATACCCCAACATGACCACCACATACCCCAACATGACCACCACATATCCCAACATGACCACCACATACCCCAACATGACCACCACATACCCCAACATGACCACAACATATCCCGACATGACCACCACATATCCCAACATGACCACTACATATCCCGACATGACCACCACATACCCCAACATGACCACTACATATCCCGACATGACCACCACATATCCCAACATGACCACTACATATCCCGACATGACCACCACATACCCCAACATGACCACCACATATTCCGACATGACCACCACATACCCCAACATGACCACCACATATCCCGACATGACCACCACATACCCCAACATGACCACCACATACCCCAACATGACCACCACATACTCCGACATGACCACCACATACCCCAACATGACCACCACATACCCCAACATGACCACCACATACCCCAACATGACCACCACATACCCCAACATGACCACCACATACCCCAACATGACCACCACATACCCCGACATGACCACCACATACCCCAACATGACCACCACATACCCCAACATGACCACCACATACCCCAACATGACCACCACATACTCCGACATGACCACCACATACCCCAACATGACCACCACATACCCCAACATGACCACCACATACCCCAACATGACCACCACATACCCCGACATGACCACCACATACCCCAACATGACCACCACATACCCCAACATGACCACCACATACTCCGACATGACCACCACATACCCCAACATGACCACCACATACCCCAACATGACCACCACATACCCCAACATGACCACCACATACCCCAACATGACCACCACATACCCCAACATGACCACCACATACCCCAACATGACCACCACATACCCCGACATGACCACCACAATTTACGATTGGATGATCATTTTTGATCGAAGTATATTGTAATTGGCTTATCATTTTTGGATAATTTTGGATCCTCTGAATGACTTTTAATGATAAAAATAATTCGGTGATTTCTTTTGAACGAACCACAAAATAATTGGATAACCATTTTTAAAGCCTGGATTTAAGAAAAATATCGTTCAGCGTTCACGCGCCTATTTCCTCATATGATTTGAAAAAAACGCAAAATTAGCTTCTAAAATTAGAAGATTATATTACCGAATATGAGAAAAATATCGAACATTAACAAATTTTAAGTTATTGCATTTCCGTTTTTCAGGCAATTTAAGGCAGACGTGTAGACGGCATGCTTCTTGTGGCTTAACAAGACACGGCTAGTGGGAGAAATTCTTTTGTTTTAAACGGCATTGCTTTTGTATTTCGTATCACGTAATTCCAGAGAACATAGATGGTCAGTGGTTGTTTTTGAGAGAGCGCATGCGCCGCAATTTGAGACCACAACCACACATTATTATGAGTATTATTATATAAGTTAAAGACTCCCTAGCCACAACAAAGGGATATTAGGAGAGCAAAGAGGAGGGACCGTTTAGCATGGACTGAAGAAAACGGGGAATATATGCACAGGGCGTGTTCCTATTCCAGGACACTCAGTGCGCATAAACTCCATGTTATGAAAGGAGAGTATAAATGGAAAAGAAGCGCTTGCCAAGAAGGCAACTGGAAAAAAATCATAGTGGACACGAGAGATAGAAGTCTCGAAGGCACATTTACAGCTGTGACGACAACGGTATTTCTCATTATATAAAAATAATTTCCCTTATTTTAGCCGCTTTTTTTTAACTCTTCACTTATTCGAATACTTGATTGAACAAATATAACGCTTGTTGTTGGAATTATCTATATGTTTTCCCCGTGATCTATAGAATATGTAACAAAGCTGCCCCGCACATCACTTACCTCAGGACGGAACTGCCTCAAATTCTGCGTCATGATTCTTACCTGCACAAAAAAATGAGCTGTGGTCAGCACAAAATATCAATGTTGATGTTCAATGTAGGTATGATGTTTAACTGTTGAATAATAGTAATAATGGGGTATTGTGCGACGTAAGAACTATTCAATGCATGACATTTTTCTTTCACAGCTTTCCCTTCGCAGTTCTTCAGTCAATTCTCTACGAAGGTGCAATTAATTTTTACGAATCTTATGTTATTTAACGCTTTGATTGCGACGTGAGCCACCGGTGGATTTTCATGATGCTGCTGACCGACCAGTAGTCACAAATTCAATATTCATTAATACTTAATTAAACCTAAATGAAGGCACGATCCAGTTGGTGCTCGCTATTCTCAACATTGCTTTCTACAATGACTGTAAATTTGAGTTGAATGTTAAACTTCAGTTTTACTTGCCGTAGTCGATATGTTAATGATATATCCGACACTTTGCATTAGCTGGCCACTGTGATTAAATAAAATTCAGAACTGCTTGGTCAAATTTGCGACTGAGGTCAAATTAAGAGCTGAGATATTGTCAGTCGACTGTTGGTCAGAGTCTTCAGTAGATCTACGTGTGTGTACTGGGGGCAGTACTGGCACACGTGAGTGTACTACAAATACCTCACTACCACCACCACCACCACCACCACCACTACCACCACTACCACCACCACTACCACCACCACAGCTGCCCACAAACGATGAGGTCAGCAGGACGGACGGTGCTGACATCGCGCATTGACATTCGCGCCACAAAGCCGAGGAAGTAATCATTGCATACCCCCTCCCCCTCCTCCCCCCTTCACCCCCGCCCCCCTCCACCCATCACCCCTTCACCCCCACTGGGTGTATCTTCCTTCCCTGAGTGTGGGCACCATCGGACGACTGGTCGGCACCGGTACGCAGAAAGTACATTTACCGTGTAGTGTATCGTCCCAAATTGATGGTGTCGGTGTGACGGGTGGTGGTTCCTACAGAGAATGAGATGCGTTCAGTGAAAACTTCCGTAGTTTTAGTATAGAATGAGATGCGTTCAGTGAAAACTTCCGTAGTTTTAGTTTAGAATGAGATGCGTTCAGTGAAAACTTCCGTAGTTTTAGCATAGAATGAGATGCGTTCAGTGAAAACTTCCGTAGTTTTAGTATAGAATGAGATGCGTTCAGTGAAAACTTCCGTAGTTTTAGTATAGAATGAGATGCGTTCAGTGAAAACTTCCGTAGTTTTAGTACAGAATGAGATGCGTTCAGTGAAAACTTCCGTAGTTTTAGTACAGAATGAGATGCGTTCAGTGAAAACTTCCGTAGTTTTAGTACAGAATGAGATGCGTTCAGTGAAAACTTCCGTAGTTTTAGTACAGAATGAGATGCGTTCAGTGAAAACTTCCGTAGTTTTAGTATAGAATGAGATGCGTTCAGTGAAAACTTCCGTAGTTTTAGTACAGAATGAGATGCGTTCAGTGAAAACTTCCGTAGTTTTAGTACAGAATGAGATGCGTTCAGTGAAAACTTCCGTAGTTTTAGTACAGAATGAGATGCGTTCAGTGAAAACTTCCGTAGTTTTAGTATAGAATGAGATGCGTTCAGTGAAAACTTCCGTAGTTTTAGTACAGAATGAGATGCGTTCAGTGAAAACTTCCGTAGTTTTAGTACAGAATGAGATGCGTTCAGTGAAAACTTCCGTAGTTTTAGTATAGAATGAGATGCGTTCAGTGTAAACTTCCGTAGTTTTAGTATAGAATGAGATGCGTTCAGTGAAAACTTCCGTAGTTTTAGTATAGAATGAGATGCGTTCAGTGAAAACTTCCGTAGTTTTAGTATAGAATGAGATGCGTTCAGTGAAAACTTCCGTAGTTTTAGTATAAAATGAGATGCGTTCAGTGAAAACTTCCGTAGTTTTAGTATAGAATGAGATGCGTTCAGTGAAAACTTCCGTAGTTTTAGTATAGAATGAGATGCGTTCAGTGAAAACTTCCGTAGTTTTAGTATAGAATGAGATGCGTTCAGTGAAAACTTCCGTAGTTTTAGTATAGAATGAGATGCGTTCAGTGAAAACTTCCGTAGTTTTAGTATAGAATGAGATGCGTTCAGTGAAAACTTCCGTAGTTTTAGTACAGAATGAGATGCGTTCAGTGAAAACTTCCGTAGTTTTAGTATAGAATGAGATGCGTTCAGTGAAAACTTCCGTAGTTTTAGTATAGAATGAGATGCGTTCAGTGAAAACTTCCGTAGTTTTAGTATAGAATGAGATGCGTTCAGTGAAAACTTCCGTAGTTTTAGTATAGAATGAGATGCGTTCAGTGAAAACTTCCGTAGTTTTAGTACAGAATGAGATGCGTTCAGTGAAAACTTCCGTAGTTTTAGTATAGAATGAGATGCGTTCAGTGAAAACTTCCGTAGTTTTAGTATAGAATGAGATGCGTTCAGTGAAAACTTCCGTAGTTTTAGTATAGAATGAGATGCGTTCAGTGAAAACTTCCGTAGTTTTAGTACAGAATGAGATGCGTTCAGTGAAAACTTCCGTAGTTTTAGTATAGAATGAGATGCGTTCAGTGAAAACTTCCGTAGTTTTAGTATAGAATGAGATGCGTTCAGTGAAAACTTCCGTAGTTTTAGTATAGAATGAGATGCGTTCAGTGAAAACTTCCGTAGTTTTAGTATAGAATGAGATGCGTTCAGTGAAAACTTCCGTAGTTTTAGTATAGAATGAGATGCGTTCAGTGAAAACTTCCGTAGTTTTAGTATAGAATGAGATGCGTTCAGTGAAAACTTCCGTAGTTTTAGTACAGAATGAGATGCGTTCAGTGAAAACTTCCGTAGTTTTAGTACAGAATGAGATGCGTTCAGTGAAAACTTCCGTAGTTTTAGTATAGAATGAGATGCGTTCAGTGAAAACTTCCGTAGTTTTAGTATAGAATGAGATGCGTTCAGTGAAAACTTCCGTAGTTTTAGTATAGAATGAGATGCGTTCAGTGAAAACTTCCGTAGTTTTAGTATAGAATGAGATGCGTTCAGTGAAAACTTCCGTAGTTTTAGTATAGAATGAGATGCGTTCAGTGAAAACTTCCGTAGTTTTAGTACAGAATGAGATGCGTTCAGTGAAAACTTCCGTAGTTTTAGTATAGAATGAGATGCGTTCAGTGAAAACTTCCGTAGTTTTAGTATAGAATGAGATGCGTTCAGTGAAAACTTCCGTAGTTTTAGTATAGAATGAGATGCGTTCAGTGAAAACTTCCGTAGTTTTAGTATAGAATGAGATGCGTTCAGTGAAAACTTCCGTAGTTTTAGTATAGAATGAGATGCGTTCAGTGAAAACTTCCGTAGTTTTAGTACAGAATGAGATGCGTTCAGTGAAAACTTCCGTAGTTTTAGTACAGAATGAGATGCGTTCAGTGAAAACTTCCGTAGTTTTAGTACAGAATGAGATGCGTTCAGTGAAAACTTCCGTAGTTTTAGTATAGAATGAGATGCGTTCAGCGAAAACTTCCGTAGTTTTAGTACAGAATGAGATGCGTTCAGTGAAAACTTCCGTAGTTTTAGTACAGAATGAGATGCGTTCAGTGAAAACTTCCGTAGTTTTAGTACAGAATGAGATGCGTTCAGTGAAAACTTCCGTAGTTTTAGTACAGAATGAGATGCGTTCAGTGAAAACTTCCGTAGTTTTAGTACAGAATGAGATGCGTTCAGTGAAAACTTCCGTAGTTTTAGTACAGAATGAGATGCGTTCAGTGAAAACTTCCGTAGTTTTAGTATAGAATGAGATGCGTTCAGTGAAAACTTCCGTAGTTTTAGTACAGAATGAGATGCGTTCAGTGAAAACTTCCGTAGTTTTAGTACAGAATGAGATGCGTTCAGTGAAAACTTCCGTAGTTTTAGTACAGAATGAGATGCGTTCAGTGAAAACTTCCGTAGTTTTAGTATAGAATGAGATGCGTTCAGTGAAAACTTCCGTAGTTTTAGTATAGAATGAGATGCGTTCAGTGAAAACTTCCGTAGTTTTAGTACAGAATGAGATGCGTTCAGTGAAAACTTCCGTAGTTTTAGTATAGAATGAGATGCGTTCAGTGAAAACTTCCGTAGTTTTAGTATAGAATGAGATGCGTTCAGTGAAAACTTCCGTAGTTATAGTATAGAATGAGATGCGTTCAGTGAAAACTTCCGAAGTTTTAGTATAGAATGAGATGCGTTCAGTGAAACCTTCCGTAGTTTTAGTACAGAATGAGATGCGTTCAGTGAAAACTTCCGTAGTTTTAGTACAGAATGAGATGCGTTCAGTGAAAACTTCCGTAGTTTTAGTACAGAATGAGATGCGTTCAGTGAAAACTTCCGTAGTTTTAGTATAGAATGAGATGCGTTCAGTGAAAACTTCCGTAGTTTTAGTACAGAATGAGATGCGTTCAGTGAAAACTTCCGTAGTTTTAGCACAGAATGAGATGCGTTCAGTGAAAACTTCCGTAGTTTTAGCACAGAATGAGATGCGTTCAGTGAAAACTTCCGTAGTTTTAGTATAGAATGAGATGCGTTCAGTGAAAACTTCCGTAGTTTTAGTATAGAATGAGATGCGTTCAGTGAAAACTTCCGTAGTTTTAGTACAGAATGAGATGCGTTCAGTGAGAACTTCCGTAGTTTTAGTATAGAATGAGATGCGTTCAGTGAAAACTTCCGTAGTTTTAGTATAGAATGAGATGCGTTCAGTGAAAACTTCCGTAGTTTTAGTATAGAATGAGATGCGTTCAGTGAAAACTTCCGTAGTTTTAGTATAGAATGAGATGCGTTCAGTGAAAACTTCCGTAGTTTTAGTACAGAATGAGATGCGTTCAGTGAAAACTTCCGTAGTTTTAGTATAGAATGAGATGCGTTCAGTGAAAACTTCCGTAGTTTTAGTACAGAATGAGATGCGTTCAGTGAAAACTTCCGTAGTTTTAGTATAGAATGAGATGCGTTCAGTGAAAACTTCCGTAGTTTTAGTATAGAATGAGATGCGTTCAGTGAAAACTTCCGTAGTTTTAGTATAGAATGAGATGCGTTCAGTGAAAACTTCCGTAGTTTTAGTATAGAATGAGATGCGTTCAGTGAAAACTTCCGTAGTTTTAGTATAGAATGAGATGCGTTCAGTGAAAACTTCCGTAGTTTTAGTACAGAATGAGATGCGTTCAGTGAAAACTTCCGTAGTTTTAGTACAGAATGAGATGCGTTCAGTGAAAACTTCCGTAGTTTTAGTACAGAATGAGATGCGTTCAGTGAAAACTTCCGTAGTTTTAGTATAGAATGAGATGCGTTCAGTGAAAACTTCCGTAGTTTTAGTACAGAATGAGATGCGTTCAGTGAAAACTTCCGTAGTTTTAGTACAGAATGAGATGCGTTCAGTGAAAACTTCCGTAGTTTTAGTACAGAATGAGATACGTTCAGTGAAAACTTCCGTAGTTTTAGTATAGAATGAGATGCGTTCAGTGAAAACTTCCGTAGTTTTAGTATAGAATGAGATGCGTTCAGTGAAAACTTCCGTAGTTTTAGTACAGAATGAGATGCGTTCAGTGAAAACTTCCGTAGTTTTAGTATAGAATGAGATGCGTTCAGTGAAAACTTCCGTAGTTTTAGTATAGAATGAGATGCGTTCAGTGAAAAATTTCGTGGTTTTGGTGTAGGTAATAATAGAAAATGGCATACAGAAAAGACCAAAGGGGCCCACGCTAGAGTTGTCCCCAAGTCCCGTGCCGTCAGACCCAAGTCACGCGCAGGCAACAACGGAACACATTTCCAGTCATAAATTCTCTCGCAAATCAACTGTACTCTCATTTCTAACAAAACATTTCTAATGACCAGGCACAAATGAAACATTTCCAATCATCAATTTTCACACACAAACACCAGTACTTTCCCGTTAACACGTCTCTTAACGCGGCCGTAGGTGTGGTCCCATGATTTGTTGCTTTTTTCGCTTGATTGAAGATATTAGATCCAATATCACTTCTTTTTCATGCCAAGCTGACATTATCTGACGATAACAAAGAGGCCACTAACTCAACACAGCCTCAGTCTTCTGCTTACATGTCACTGAGTAAGTTACGATACTAAAGGTTAAATTACTTTGAATTAAACGTCAGTATAAGCCCCCCTAACTCCAACAAGGGTGTTCCAAAGAGAGGAAGGTCCTCTACGTAAAACAATTAGTTATACGATACACTTCGAATGTAGAAGATCCAGGTTCGACCCTAGTTCGCACCTCGCTATATTTTTACCTGAGTCTGTGCCGCCACTCAGGGGAAAATTGAAAACGGAGAAGACGGGTGGAAGTTATTAGAGGGGTAACTCTTCTACTCCAGGTGCATATACTTCACTGGCTCCCTTCCTTTGGTCGAGAAGCTGTACACCATTAGAACAACTCAATTGTTTTAATGAAGCAGTTGATAAAGATGTTTCTCTCGCACACACCCGCTCATATAGGTCGACATAATTTGTACAGGATGCGCTCCACATCCGTACCTACGCCCGTACCAACATCCGTGGCAACGACCGTAGCAACGGCCGAACCAACGACCGTAGCGACGGCCGTACCAACGACCGTAGCAACGACCTTACCAACGACCGTAGCGACGGCCGTACCAACGACCGTAGCTACGACCGTACCAACGACCGTACCAACAACCGAACCAACGACTGTACCAACGACTGTATAAAAAACACTTTATTTCCAATAGAGATAGTACAAAAGTACTATCATTGGTTTTTAAAATATCTTAAAGTTAATTCACTTAGATGATACACACACACACGAGTATTGTAATACCCATGTCATTAGTTGAAATTAAATGATTGAGGGCAATGTACTCCTAATCTTGCTTAATCTACATTTGATAATACATGTAATGATAATTATAACTTTCTCCCTAGTTAATCTACATATGATGATACATGTAATGATAATTATAACGTGCTCCCTAGTTAATCTACATTTGATGATACATGTGATGATAATTATAAAAGACAACACAATTTCATGGACGGTGCATTTTCATTGTGGGTTGAGAACACTTTGACAATTTACACATACATGATATAAAACTTCGCAATTCTTGACGCCAGGAAATGATATTAGAATTTTTTGTATCGGAAGATGTTCAAAAATGTCATTTTAAGGAAGCACGAAAAAATTAATATACATATATATAAGCATGAGGACAACGAAAATTACAAGGTTTGTATTTCTAATTAAACAATTTTAACATAACGGTCATTAGTTGATAAGCATTTTATTTAAATATAAATGGGTGATCACACAACAAATGTATAGTTTTTTTACGTGAATGCTTTACAATAATAAAGAGATGACGAGTTAGGTAATGTTACAAGTTGAGAGTGAACAGAAAAAAAACTATCTCGAGTTAAAATGCCAGTTGTCAGTTTAGTACACACATATGTGCATAAATGTACAGGGAGTTCATGGGAATCGAACTCGTGACTTATAAGTTACCGCGCCAACACGCTACCGACTGCGCTATCAATCACCCTAAAGGCGATCGAGGCGCAACGAAAGCAATGCATGGCACGGCGAAAGCGGGCTCTTCCGTCCACGCATATAATTCCCTTATGTATCAATAGCTCAAAGTCATATCACATGTATATATATACACATATACACATGTGCATATATACATGTATATATATACACATATACATGCACATACATACCTACGCACATACATACACCTAACACGTAAACATACACAAATACATTTCTATGCATCGAGGCAATCACAATATATGCGCGTTCTATGAAAGTGCTGTGCGATGTTCTGAAATATAGGATAATGAGCAAAGGAAATTCGTGACAACTCTTTCAGTATGTTGCTGCTTACAATTTCTAATGAAATATTGTAACGATGTTTTATTAAATATTGTATCGAAAAGATCATTGGTGATAAGCGTTTTATTTATCATATGTGGGTGATCGCGCAACAAATATTTTTGTATATATATATTTAACAAATGCTGTACAATAATCAAGTGAAATGAATTATTACGTAGTGACACATTCACCTATCTACGTACGCATAGCGTGCACAAGTGCACCACATATACACAAGTAAGCATGTGCGCAAATATCAGCGTAAACTAATCAGTATAAACTATCATTCCAATCGAGGGAATCGGAGAAAATATCTTTTATTATGGCATGAATTTTATAAAATTTCCGTCTAAAAACATTGGCACAAAACAGTCTACCTTAGTCAGAAACATGAAAACGATTGTTCTACAACGGTTCCCAAGTACAGAATATTTCCAGAAATACGTGAGGCTTAGGTGCAGTTGTTATAATATACTCTAGAGCGTACGAGATGATATGATAAGTTGCACTACACTAGCCTACCACAAGCATTTTTTGACGTGAAGGAGAAAGAAACATGAATGTTCTATAAGGGTGTAATATTAGGAAAAAAAATCACATTATCTCTGAAATATGGCGCAAAATGTCTGCAATTAATGAACATACGACCGTACAGAATAGAATGAGATGCGTCCAGTGAAAATTTCCGTAGTTTTAGTATAGAATGAGATGCGTTCAGTGAAAACTTTCTTAGTTTTAGTATAGAATGAGATGCGTTCAGTGAAAACTTTCTTAGTTTTAGTATAGAATGAGATGCGTTCAGTGAAAAATTTTGTGGTTGTGGTGTAGGTAATAATAGAAAATGCCTATTACACACATATTGACAGAGCCTTCTGCCTTATGTGAGAGGAAAGATAGTTGACTAAGACATTATTGTTTCTGTTCGGCTTTTGGTTGGTTACAGTGGGTGGATGGAAACAACATTTTACATGTACAAGACATTTAAGCTTTGGATTGCCTTACAATAATAAAATAAACTGATGTGTTGGGTAGTGTTAGAGGTTGGGAGTGAGAAAAAAGTCTGGTATTTATAGTTTATTTACCAATTGCTAGTCCAGTGCATACAGGTGTATTGTGCACACATGCACACCCATATACGTACACACATATACAAGTAAGCATGCTTGCAAGTCCCAGCGTATAGGCGATCAAATCATAATACCTACGCATACTTCAAGACTGTTGTGTGATGTCTTGAAGTATAAAGAAAATGAGCAGGGGAGAGTATTAAGCAATGAAGATACCTGGCAAAATGAGATTCGTCAATACGTGTTCAGCATGTTCTGTAACTAAGAAATTATCGTTGAGGCGAAAGATGACGAATTATTTTGGCTTTAAATTTTCTCGGTCTTTGAGGGATTTTAATACTCAGGGGAAGTTTGTTCCACAGTAAGGCGCCTGATATTGACAGAGCCTTCTGCCTGATTTGAGAGGAAAGATAGTTGACTAAGACATTATTGTTTCTGTTCGGCTTTTGGTTGGTTACAGTGGGTGGATGGAAACGCACTATCTCAGCATTGCTCTGAGGAAGATACAACGAGGAGAATACGTATTGGGCCCTCTGCATGAGGAGCCTTTCTTGAATAGGAATCCAGCCGAGTTTATTAGGGAGAAGGGTTACGTGATCGCTTCTTTTGAAATTACCGCTGCATACCACCTTGGCTGCGAAGTTTACACATTTGTGTAAATCTTTGAAGGTATTTAGGTAAGTCTCCCCATACTAGGCTGCAGTAGTCAATGCACGTCTACACAAGGGAGGCTTAATGGTTAATAATCCGGATTTTTCGTCTAGCATACTTTTTATACGATGAAAAAACATTAAAGTTCAGTAGATTTTGTTGCAAGTATTCTCAACGTGAGATTTGAAGGACATATTTCTATCGAACCAGATGCCTAAATTTTTACCTTTTCTGATGCATTAATTTTATCATTTCCAACTGCGAGAGTAAGATCTGAAGTTTTTTAATAACATCATTGGATCCGAAAATAATGCATTGTGTTTTATTAGCATTTAATTTGAGACCATTTCGGTCGTATCATGATTTCAGGCTAGTCAGTATAGTTTCGGCTTTAATTTGCGTCTGTGGTATTTCCAATACAGAACTTGTTATTGCAATTTGAACATCATCTGCAGACATTGAGATCCGTGTGTTAGAAGGCATTGGAGGGAAATCATTAATGAAAATAGAAAACAGTAGCGGACGACCGAATTAACCAACGCCCGAACCAACGACCAAACCAACGATCGAACCAACGCCCGAATCAACGACCGTAGCAACGACCGTACCAACGGCCGTACCAACGACCGCACCAATGACCGTACCAACGACCGTACCAACGACCGTACCAACGACCGCACCAATGACCGTACCAACGACCGTATCAACGACCGTACCAACGCCCGAACCAACGACCGTAGCAACGACCGTACCAACGACCGTACCAACGACCGTACCAACAACCGTACCAACGACCGCACCAATGACCGTACCAACGACCGTACCAACGACCGTACCAACGCCCGAACCAACGACCGTAGCAACGACCCACCAATGACCGTACCAACGACTGAACTGATGACCGTACGGACGCTTCATGACCGCAAATCTCGATGATTAGCGTCCGAAAATAGATGTGTGTATGAAAAATGCATGCGTCCCATAGTTTTATAGAAGTGTAAGGTTTTTCAAATGAAGTGATCGGAACAGAACCTCTGGCCAGCTGTACACAATTAACATTCAAACTAGGCGAGCTGGTATTCTATGTCATAAGCATCGTAGAGCATTGTACTCGTAGATATTCAAAATACAGAGGATGCTTCGAGTATTAAAATCTCTGATCATCTCAATTTTTAAAGTAGATACTTTGAGCCTTCGATATACTCAAAACATCTCTCGCCCCTAAAGTATACTAAGTAATGATGAAATCGATTATCCTTATGTGTCCTTTGAATATCTCATGTACCGCTGATGTTTAAACAAATTTAGCGTATCCTCTGAGTATAAAACAAATTTTTCGTACCGATCATGATTTCCATAATCAAGGCGCTGAGGATATTAACTATGCTCGTACTAGAAGAAACTTATAGTTTCTTAGATACTCTTATAGTGCCCTAGATACTGTTGGTGCACTAAGTACTCCAAACGCAGTTGATGCTTCCAATGTCGCGCGTAACGATACCAACTAGAATACCGCCTCACACTCTCATTAATTGTCCTAGACAAGCAAAACTGCACCGCATCATATTATCAAGTGTTTTTACTTGATGTATTTAAATATTTTCAAGCGTTTTCAAGTGATATTTTTAAATGTTTTCAGGTGATATTTTCAAGTGCTATTATTTTCAGGTGCTGTTTCACAGTCCTCAGGCACAGCCCAGTCCCCGTGGGCGCCTCCCAAAGAGGGGGAAGGTGCGGGCACCAGCCAGTGCTACAACACCTGCACAAGTGCATCGCTATCTGCCGTCATCTCGCGTTCCCCTCCTTTGCCACGTGGAGTGAGGGCCCTCCTGCTCAGTGGAGTGCCCTCCACTCCTCTTCACTCCAATTTAGGGATCCTTGGCCAGGGGAGAACTCAAAACTTTAGCTGGCCTGAAGAGGCGGCGATCTTTTGAAGGAAGGTGAACCCGACATGAGGGCGTAAGCTGATCAGACTTGGCCAGCGTGATGTTTGTGCGATGAGTTGGGAGTTTATTCACATCACTCCAGCTGTGTTTGTTGTGCATCAGAGCTTGGAGTGCCCCAGCCGGTGGGATGTGAACACCAGCCTATTTTCTACTCCCCCTGGGAGTGGGGATGCCTTCTCACTCCTCCAGGACGGTGGGGATGCCTCCCCCACACCCCCAGGAGGTAGGGATACCTCCCCCATTCCCCTGGGGGGATAGGGATGCCTCCCCACTCTCCCAGGGCGGTGGGGATGCCTCCCCTCACCCCCAAGAGGTAAAGTCCCTCCCCCATTCCTCGACAGGGATGGGGATACCTCCCCACTCTCTCAGGGCGTGGGGATGCCTCCCCCAGCGAAGGTTTGCACAGTTGTGCATCAATGGACGACAGTTGGCGAGTCTTTTGACTACCGCTCACTGCCGGCGCTCGCTGCGCCCAGACAAAGATATCCAAAACAAAGCGTGCGCACAACACGACGTCAAGTTGAATTTAACGAGAGTCCTGCCGTGTTGTGAGCCGTGTGCTTTACTGCTTCGTTTGGTTCTGCACTCTTTTTGGCTAAAATATGTGATTGATATCGTGTCGAGTTTGAGCAAAACATGCGGTTTGCATCGTGTTGAATTTGGGTGATGTTGAAAAGATAAACGGAAAAAATCAGTCACAACTCCCAATCGTCAAGTTGAATTTAACGACGCGTTAGAAGCCGCCGCACTCTATTTCTTTGTATTCACGTTTGATTCCACACTCTTTGGCCAAAAAATGCGATTTAAATTGCGTCGAATTTGGGTGATGTTGTGAACGAATTTGGGTGAACGAGAATAAGAATGGAAGAAAATCGGTGCGTTTTCCGCAAATATGATACGAGAATTGTCATTGATTTTTGAAATGTCTTGAAATCACGATCCGTGGTTGGTTAACACGCGAGGGTATCGTAATTCACTCGGTCATTTTCGAATAAATGATTGAGAGAGAAATACGAAGATGCATTCTATTCGTTAAGTTATTCTAAATATGACAATGCCCGTAAATTTTTGAGTTAGTTGCGCATTTTGACTGCGGCTATGAAATTGAAGTTCAATATTCAACTCAAATTTAAAGTCAATTGTAGTAAACTGTGTTGAAAATAGCGAACATGAACAAGATAGTGCCTTCATTTGGTTTTGATTTAGAAAGTATAAAAATAAATTTGTAACTACTAGTCGGTCAGCAGCATTATGAGAACTCGCTCGGTGACCGCCGGTGGGTCACGTCGCATTTAAAGCGTTAAGCCTCCCTAACCACAACAAAGATGCTCGAAGAGAGAAGGGATGAAGGTACCAATTAGTATGGAGTTAAGGGAACTGGTAATCTGTGCACAAGGTTTTTTCCCACACAAGATCCCATGCGCATAACAGCAAGTTAGGAAGAAATTAGTGAAACGAGATAAAAGTTCAAGATGGGAGTAATAGTTACCCAAAAAATGGAAAGCAGTGAACTGAAAAAGATGGGCAACAAAACTATAAAAAAACCTATTCTATTTCAATAAGAGAAAGGCCTTCCTAGCCCTTAGCTCGGGACCTCACCTTTTCCCCATGGAGCACCAATTCCCCAGATACATCAGCTGAGGATGCGTGCCAAAACTTGAACATGAGCACAGCGCATTAGAACTCAATTTCATTTCCACTCGTTACGTGTTCTCTTCGTCGAGCACTGGAGACTCTCAATGCGAACGCTGTCGAACGCAGAGCGCAGTTCGAACGAGCCAGGAGACGTGGAGTGCAGGCAACCTAGCGTGGCCAGCATGCATCGACTGGTGTACACGGCCCGCCAAAAATGACGGGATTCGATATTTTCGTTAAATAAATCTTGCAGAACACGCGGGGGGAGGCACGAGGAGGGAGCACGGAGCACCAGTGCAGTTACAGACGGGTATTTTTAGAGGGAAAGAATCACGTGAACGGGGTACGAAATACAATCTGAAATTTTATACCGCATTAAAACGGTTAAACTGTTAAACGGAACACGTGCTGCACCGTGCTGACTTGGTGGCTAGTGTTGTACCGTGCTGACTTGGGGGCTAGTGCTGCACCGTGCTGACTTGGTGGCTAGTGCTGCACCGTGCTGACTTGGTGGCTAGTGCTGCACCGTGCTGACTTGGTGGCTAGTGCTGTATCGTGCTGATTTGGTGGCTAGTGCTGCACCGTGCTGACTTGGTGGCTAGTGCTGCACCGTGCTGACTTGGTGGCTAGTGCTGCACCGTGCTGACTTGGTGGCTAGTGCTGCACCGTGCTGACTTGGGGGCTAGTGCTGCACCGTGCTGACTTGGTGGCTAGTGCTGCACCGTGCTGACTTGGTGGCTAGTGCTGCACCGTGCTGACTTGGGGGCTAGTGCTGCACCGTGCTGACTTGGTGGCTAGTGCTGCACCGTGCTGACTTGGTGGCTAGTGCTGCACCGTGCTGACTTGGTGGCTAGTGCTGCACCGTGCTGACTTGGTGGCTAGTGCTGCACCGTGCTGACTTGGTGGCTAGTGCTGCACCGTGCTGACTTGGTGGCTAGTGCTGCACCGTGCTGACTTGGTGGCTAGTGCTGCACCGTGCTGACTTGGTGGCTAGTGCTGCACCGTGCTGACTTGGGGGATAGTGCTGCACCGTGCTGACTTGGTGGCTAGTGCTGCACCGTGCTGACTTGGTGGCTAGTGCTGCACCGTGCTGACTTGGTGGCTAGTGCTGCACCGTGCTGACTTGGTGGCTAGTGCTGCACCGTGCTGACTTGGTGGCTAGTGCTGCACCGTGCTGACTTGGTGGCTAGTGTTGTACCGTGCTGACTTGGTGGCTAGTGTTGTACCGTGCTGACTTGGTGGCTAGTGCTGCACCGTGCTGACTTGGTGGCTAGTGCTGCACCGTGCTGACTTGGTGGCTAGTGCTGCACCGTGCTGACTTGGTGGCTAGTGCTGCACCGTGCTGACTTGGTGGCTAGTGCTGCACCGTGCTGACTTGGTGGCTAGTGCTGCACCGTGCTGACTTGGTGGCTAGTGCTGCACCGTGCTGACTTGGTGGCTAGTGCTGCACCGTGCTGACTTGGTGGCTAGTGCTGCACCGTGCTGACTTGGGGGCTAGTGCTGCACCGTGCTGACTTGGTGGCTAGTGTTGTACCGTGCTGACTTGGTGGCTAGTGCTGCACCGTGCTGACTTGGTGGCTAGTGCTATACCGTGCTGACTTGGTGGCTAGTGCTGCACCGTGCTGACTTGGTGGCTAGTGTTGTACCGTGCTGACTTGGTGGCTAGTGTTGTACCGTGCTGACTTGGTGGCTAGTGCTGCACCGTGCTGACTTGGTGGCTAGTGCTGCACCGTGCTGACTTGGGGGCTAGTGTTGTACCGTGCTGACTTGGTGGCTAGTGCTGCACCGTGCTGACTTGGTGGCTAGTGCTGCACCGTACTGACTTGGTGGCTAGTGTTGTACCGTGCTGACTTGGTGGCTAGTGTTGTACCGTGCTGACTTGGTGGCTAGTGCTGCACCGTGCTGACTTGGTGGCTAGTGCTGCACCGTGCTGACTTGGTGGCTAGTGCTGCACCGTGCTGACTTGGAGGCTAGTGTTGTACCGTGCTGACTTGGTGGCTAGTGTTGTACCGTGCTGACTTGGTGGCTAGTGCTGCACCGTGCTGACTTGGTGGCTAGTGCTGCACCGTGCTGACTTGGGGGCTAGTGTTGTACCGTGCTGACTTGGTAGCTAGTGCTGCACCGTGCTGACTTGGTGGCTAGTGCTGCACCGTGCTGACTTGGTGGCTAGTGTTGTACCGTGCTGACTTGGTGGCTAGTGCTGCACCGTGCTGACTTGGTGGCTAGTGCTGCACCGTGCTGACTTGGTGGCTAGTGTTGTACCGTGCTGACTTGGAGGCTAGTGCTGCACCGTGCTGACTTGGGGGCTAGGGCTGCACCGTGCTGACTTGGGGGCTAGGGCTGCACCGTGCTGACTTGGAGGCTAGTGCTGCACCGTGCTGACTTGGGGGCTAGTGCTGCACCGTGCTGTAACTACAAAATGAAGCGTCCGATCTGTTCAAGTTTAAACCTTTCTCAATAATCATCCGTTCTGAAAGTTTTAAGTATGAGCGATAATGTCGTATCACAGTACAACGATAAGAAATAATGCAGAGGACCTCACTACCTGTGATGGTTTGTATTCCAGGTCATAATTTTCTGCCTAGATACTTTTTGTAAACTCGTTCCATCGGACCATTGTATATTGTATTTAATTGTTTTCACTCTACAACCAAGACACATTTTGCAAACACTTTCTATCGAACGATAGTAGATTATCTTTAACTACTTATGAACTACAATTGTAAACTGAACTCTACCAAGTTGGCCGTAGCTGTTCCAGATGCTATCTTAAGAACGTCGGTATGACCGCCCATCGACTGAAGGGCAAAGTTAAAGAGCGCGTGAGTTGCAGTACCTAGAATACAAGCGTTGCCATGTGCGCGTGAGTTGCAGTACCCAGAATACAAGCGTTGCCACGTGCGCGTAAGTTGCAGTACCCAGAATACAAGCGTTGCCACGTGCGCGTAAGTTGCAGTACCCAGAATAAAAGCGTTGCCACGTGCGCGTGAGTTGCAGTACCCACAAAAGCGTTGCCACGTGCGCGTGAGTTGCAGTACCCAGAATACAAGCGTTGCCACGTGCGCGTGAGTTGCAGTACCCAGAATACAAGCGTTGCCACGTGCGCGTGAGTTGCAGTACCCAGAATACAAGCGTTGCCACGTGCGCGTGAGTTGCAGTACCCAGAATACAAGCGTTGCCACGTGCGCGTGAGTTGCAGTACCCAGAATACAAGCGTTGCCACGTGCGCGTAAGTTGCAGTACCCAGAATACAAGCGTTGCCACGTGCGCGTGAGTTGCAGTACCCACAAAAGCGTTGCCACGTGCGCGTGAGTTGCAGTACCCAGAATACAAGCGTTGCCACGTGCGCGTGAGTTGCAGTACCCAGAATACAAGCGTTGCCACGTGCGCGTAAGTTGCAGTACCCAGAATACAAGCGTTGCCACGTGCGCGTGAGTTGCAGTACCCACAAAAGCGTTGCCACGTGCGCGTAAGTTGCAGTACCCAGAATACAAGCGTTGCCACGTGCGCGTGAGTTGCAGTACCCACAAAAGCGTTGCCACGTGCGCGTGAGTTGCAGTACCCAGAATACAAGCGTTGCCACGTGCGCGTAAGTTGCAGTACCCAGAATACAAGCGTTGCCACGTGCGCGTGAGTTGCAGTACCCAGAATACAAGCGTTGCCACGTGCGCGTGAGTTGCAGTACCCACAAAAGCGTTGCCACGTGCGCGTGAGTTGCAGTACCCAGAATACAAGCGTTGCCACGTGCGCGTAAGTTGCAGTACCCAGAATACAAGCGTTGCCACGTGCGCGTGAGTTGCAGTACCCAGAATACAAGCGTTGCCACGTGCGCGTGAGTTGCAGTACCCACAAAAGCGTTGTCACGTGCGCGTAAGTTGCAGTACCCAGAATACAAGCGTTGCCACGTGCGCGTGAGTTGCAGTACCCACAAAAGCGTTGCCACGTGCGCGTAAGTTGCAGTACCCAGAATACAAGCGTTGCCACGTGCGCGTAAGTTGCAGTACCCAGAATACAAGCGTTGCCACGTGCGCGTGAGTTGCAGTACCCACAAAAGCGTTGCCACGTGCGCGTGAGTTGCAGTACCCAGAATACAAGCGTTGCCACGTGCGCGTAAGTTGCAGTACCCAGAATACAAGCGTTGCCACGTGCGCGTGAGTTGCAGTACCCACAAAAGCGTTGCCACGTGCGCGTGAGTTGCAGTACCCAGAATACAAGCGTTGCCACGTGCGCGCGAGTTGCAGTACCCACAATACAAGCGTTGCCACGTGCGTGTGAGTTGCAGTACCCACAATACAAGCGTTGCCACGTGCGCGTGAGTTGCAGTACCCAGAATACAAGCGTTGCCACGTGCGCGTAAGTTGCAGTACCCAGAATACAAGCGTTGCCACGTGCGCGTGAGTTGCAGTACCCAGAATACAAGCGTTGCCACGTGCGCGTGAGTTGCAGTACCCACAAAAGCGTTGCCACGTGCGCGTAAGTTGCAGTACCCAGAATACAAGCGTTGCCACGTGCGCGTGAGTTGCAGTACCCAGAATACAAGCGTTGCCACGTGCGCGCGAGTTGCAGTACCCACAATACAAGCGTTGCCACGTGCGTGTGAGTTGCAGTACCCACAATACAAGCGTTGCCACGTGCGCGTGAGTTGCAGTACCCACAATACAAGCGTTGCCACGTGCGCGTGAGTTGCAGTACCCACAATACAAGCGTTGCCACTTGCGCGTGAGTTGCAGTACCCACAATACAAGCGTTGCCACGTGCGCGTGAGTTGCAGTACCCACAATACAAGCGTTGCCACGTGCGCGTGAGTTGCAGTACCCAGAATACAAGCGTTGCCACGTGCGCGTGAGTTGCACCTACGCTCTTCGAGAACTATATCACTGCAGTCTCTGACTCGCTATCGTACTGAAGTCAATATGAAACAGTTAAATGGTCTTAAGACGCTATAGAAATAAAAAATAGAAATAGTGAGTGCAGAAGTGAATATTCTTCATATATTATGAAGTACACGTTCAATAACAAGTCATGGAATCGACTTTCGCTAAAAGAACTCACATGCGCAGGTCATTCAACCTAAACTTTGTGTTATTTTTGGTACTATATAACATTTCTTATTCCGTTCACGTCAATATGTACTCGCAGTAATATTTAGCTACGTCCTTTGCAAACCCCATTCCCTCCCTACCTTTCATATGTACAGTGCATCATTGATTTCAACAAACAAATACGGAACATAAGCCATTGATTTCAACAAACAAATAGGGCACACAAGCGTTTTCAATGGATCAACTTCGGATATCGGGTACGTAACGTGTTCGTGGGACTGTGTTTGCGCTATGAATAAGTCTAGCACTGTCAACGTAGAGGGTAGCGCCAGGTGTCCAAAGTAAACTTGTGAAAAGTTGACCGAAGATGATTCACTTCTGCTCAGTATGTACAAAACAGCCCCACCTGAGTTGCCTGATGGAACTCTTTTTCGATTAGTTCAACCCTTGTCGAAGAACTTCGAATTCGTAATGTGCTTTAAATAACGGGCAACTTTACGGGGTTATCGCATGTCGTGTGTTCTTTGTAACCAAATTTCTGCTAAAAGATACCAAAACGGAAAATTTTGGCGATAAAACGCCTATCTTGCAGTCTGGTCTACACCGTCGAAAGGAAGTCTATACCCATCCTGACCAGCACAATTATGGACCAGCACAATTACGTACCAGCACAATTACGTACCAGCACAATTACGGACCAGCACAATTATGGACCAGCACAATTACGTACCAGCACAATTACGTACCAGCACAATTACGGACCAGCACAATTATGGACCAGCACAATTAAGGCCCAGCACAATTACGGTCCAGCACAATTACGGACCAGCACAATTACGGACCAGCACAATTACGGACCAGCACCATTAAGGCCCAGCACAATTATGGACCAGCACAATTACGTACCAGCACAATTACGTACCAGCACAATTACGGACCAGCACAATTACGTACCAGCACAATTACGTACCAGCACAATTACGGACCAGCACAATTATGGACCAGCACAATTATGGACCAGCACAATTACGGACCAGCACAATTATGGACCAGCACAATTACGGACCAGCACAATTACGGACCAGCACCATTAAGGCCCAGCACAATTATGGACCAGCACAATTACGTTCCAGCACAATTACGTACCAGCACAATTACGGACCAGCACAATTACGGACCAGCACAATTATGGACCAGCACAATTACGTACCAGCACAATTACGTACCAGCACAATTACGGACCAGCACAATTATGGACCAGCACAATTAAGGCCCAGCACAATTACGGACCAGCACAATTACGGACCAGCACAATTACGGACCAGCACCATTAAGGCCCAGCACAATTATGGACCAGCACAATTACGGCCCAGCACAATTACGGACCAGCACCATTAAGGCCCAGCACAATTATGGACCAGCACAATTACGGACCAGCACAATTACGGACCAGCACCATTAAGGCCCAGCACAATTATGGACCAGCACAATTACGGACCAGCACAATTACGGACCAGCACAATTACGGACCAGCACCATTAAGGCCCAGCACAATTATGGACCAGCACAATTACGGCCCAGCACAATTATGGACCAGCACAATTACGGACCAGCACAATCACGTACCAGCACAATTACGGACCAGCACAATTACGGCCCAGTACAATAACGGAGCCGTACAATTACGGACCAGCACAATTATGGACCAGCACAATTACGGTCCAGCACAATTATGGACCAGCACAATTACGGTCCAGCACAATTATGGACCAGCACAATTACGGACCAGCACAATTACATACCAGCACAATTACGGACCAGCACAATTATGGACCAGCACAATTACGGTCCAGCACAATTATGGACCAGCACAATTACGGTCCAGCACAATTATGAACCAGCACAATTACGGACCAGCACAATTACGTACCAGCACAATTACGGACCAGCACAATTACGGTCCAGCACAATTATGGACCAGCACAATTACGGTCCAGCACAATTATGGACCAGCACAATTACGGTCCAGCACAATTATGGACCAGCACAATTACGGACCAGCACAATTACGTACCAGCACAATTACGGACCAGCACAATTATGGACCAGCACAATTACGGTCCAGCACAATTATGGACCAGCACAATTACGGTCCAGCACAATTATGAACCAGCACAATTACGAACCAGCACAATTACGTACCAGCACAATTACGGACCAGCACAATTACGGCCCAGCACAATTACGGCCCAGTACAATAACGGAGCCGTACAATTACATTCGGACCTGTAGAATTTAAATCAGAACTTAGGCAAATTTACCTAAGCTTGCATGAGAGCAGGTCACAGATTGGCACACCTCAACTTGGTGCTGTCATTTTTACGTCCGTTCGTATTCAGACGTAACCATACTCACCGTCCATGTCTCATTTCATTGAACGGGTCGCTGTGGCTCTTCATTTGAATTTAGTTTGTGGGATGCCCTAATTATTGCAGCATTCTCACAAACGATGCATACTCGTCGCCCTTAATAGCTCGTTGCTCTTTTGTGTGCCTTTACTACGAATTCATTTCACCCTCATGGGATACAACTATTGTATACATACAACTATTTTATATATACAACTATTGTACAGAGCTATTGATACATACAACTATTGTATCCCCGCTCTGGGGGTCCCGCTTACGACCTGCTCTGAGGGGTCCTAAAATAAAGCTCCTCTATGAGATCCTAAAAAGATGCTCAGCCAATTTTCAAAATTATTCAGTGAATTTTAGGAAAGATTTTTGTTCCCGCTCTGAACACGTGTCATCCCTCTGAAGCAAAACCCTCGCGCTGCCGACCCTTCATCACTCGGGGGTCAAATTTTCGATATATTTTACGTGTTCGTAGCGGTGCTGCAAGTAGTGTAAGTTCTCTGCTCTTGCGCTGCGCACTACATCGCTACGACCTCGTAAGAATTTCCGAAATCTAATCTCTGAATTTCAATAATCAGGTTGCGAACAACGTTACGGCTGCAGAAGTTAAGGTATGCTTGGCAAAATATTGCACTAAGCAGACAAATTGAGCTGAGCGCGTTGTTTACTCCTCAACCCACTCGCATCAGCTGCTGCTGACGATACTCGTGCTGTCATTCTCACTCATTCTTCTCCGATTATTTTGGTCGAAAATACCTAAGCAGGCATCGAAGTGTGACAAGCTGAAATGATTATTTTCCTTCCACTTTATCCGTTAGATTTTTTCTGTTAGTCAAGAAATTCAAAGCGTCGAATGAAAAGCTGAAAATCTTCGGTCATTATAGTTTCTTTAGCTCCATACATCCGATTCATTTTTTCATCAATGAGTTAAAACCATTGCTTCTTCTGGTGCAATAAACAAGCCATAGAATTCCACTTTTTTCATTCAACAGCGCCAAAAAACTTTAAACAAAACAACACAGAAAATTACAGGAATAACACTCATCGAAACGAACGTCATATCAGACACAAATGAAACAAATTGACAGGAACAAAAGACATTTAGAAACTGGCCTTGCGAAGCACCACGGTTGAGTGGGACCTCAGAGCACGCTTATAAACGCAGCTCTGTCCTTGCAAAGCACCACGGTTGAGTGGGACCTCAGAACACGCTTATAAACGCAGCTCTGTCCTTGCAAAGCACCACGGTTGAGTGGGACCTCAGAACACGCTTATAAACGCAGCTCTGTCCTTGCAAAGCACCACGGTTGAGTGGGACCTCAGAGCACGCTTATAAACGCAGCTCTGTCCTTGCAAAGCACCACGGTTGAGTGGGACCTCAGAGCACGCTTATAAACGCAGCTCTGTCCTTGCAAAGCACCACGGTTGAGTGGGACCTCAGAGCACGCTTATAAACGCAGCTCTGTCCTTGCAAAGCACCACAGTTGAGTGGGACCTCAGAGCACGCTTATAAACGCAGCTCTGTCCTTGCAAAGCACCACGGTTGAGTGGGACCTCAGAGCACGCTTATAAACGCAGCTCTGTCCTTGCAAAGCACCACGGTTGAGTGGGACCTCAGAACACGCTTATAAACGCAGCTCTGTCCTTGCAAAGCACCACGGTTGAGTGGGACCTCAGAGCACGCTTATAAACGCAGCTCTGTCCTTGCAAAGCACCACGATTGAGTGGGACCTCAGAACACGCTTATAAACGCAGCTCTGTCCTTGCAAAGCACCACGGTTGAGTGGGACCTCAGAACACGCTTATAAACGCAGCTCTGTCCTTGCAAAGCACCACAGTTGAGTGGGACCTCAGAGCACGCTTATAAACGCAGCTCTGTCCTTGCAAAGCACCACGGTTGAGTGGGACCTCAGAGCACGCTTATAAACGCAGCTCTGTCCTTGCAAAGCACCACGGTTGAGTGGGACCTCAGAGCACGCTTATAAACGCAGCTCTGTCCTTGCAAAGCACCACGGTTGAGTGGGACCTCAGAACACGCTTATAAACGCAGCTCTGGCCTTGCAAAGCACCACAGTTGAGTGGGACCTCAGAGCACGCTTATAAACGCAGCTCTGTCCTTGCAAAGCACCACAGTTGAGTGGGACCTCAGAGCACGCTTATAAACGCAGCTCTGGCCTTGCGAAGCACCACGGTTGAGTGGGACCTCAGAGCACGCTTATAAACGCAGCTCTGTCCTTGCAAAGCACCACGATTGAGTGGGACTTCAGAGCACGCTTATAAACGCAGCTCTGTCCTTGCAAAGCACCACGATTGAGTGGGACCTCAGAGCACGCTTATAAACGCAGCTCTGGCCTTGCGAAGCACCACGGTTGAGTGGGACCTCAGAGCACGCTTATAAACGCAGCTCTGTCCTTGCAAAGCACCACGGTTGAGTGGGACCTCAGAGCACGCTTATCAACGCAGCTCTGTCCTTGCAAAGCACCACGGTTGAGTGGGACCTAAGAGCACGCTTATAAACGCAGCTCTGGCCTTGCAAAGCACCACGGTTGAGTGGGACCTCAGAGCACGCTTATAAACGCAGCTCTGTCCTTGCAAAGCACCACGATTGAGTGGGACCTCAGAGCACGCTTATAAACGCAGCTCTGTCCTTGCAAAGCACCACGTTTGAGTGGGACCTCAGAGCACGCTTTAAAATGCACAAAACAAAGAGGACCAGCGCACCCTTGTGTGCTTTGAGAAATGTTTGCAGGCCTCGCCGCCGTAACGCGTTTTTCACAGAGCGCCTCCCTGCCTCGCTCTCTGGCTCTCTTGAGCGCTTCAAATCATAGCAAATTATCAAATATTGCCTTGGTAAACAAATACACAGGCCGCCGAGCAGCTCCTTATCGATCTGGGGGATAGCGTAGACACGGGGAGGGGGTAGACCGGGAGAGTGAAGTAGACAGGGAAGAGAGAAGTAGACAGAGGGGAATAAATGTAAACAGGGAGAAAGAGGTATACAGAGAGAGAGGTAAACAAAGGGAGAGAAAAATAAACAAAGATAATGATGTAAGAGGTACAATAAAGAAATACGACAAACAACAGAAGTGAAAGCAAGCACATTATCCTCACTATATGCATTCGAGAATAGTGTCCGCTGCAGTCAGGTGTTTCTGAAGGGTCAACTCTGTGAAACTTTAGCGTAAATGGTCCCAAGAAGGCACAAAATTTCTGCAAGGAAGTTGGCACAGCAATTACTGTTGGTGTACAGTCACACTGTGAAGGTTTTATTAACTTGTGTCATTAGATTTATGGAAAATCCCTCCACTGCAACCGATGACTTAGGCGATATTTTGTAGTATTAGCACGTTGACTGCGGTGGGTTAAACTAATTTTCTATATGCAACTCAGATTTGAAGTTAAAAGCTGTGAGCAATTTTATGAATACCAAACTTTAACGGGATCGATTAATTACCATTAATTTTTAACATTGTTAAAAATTTCGAAACGACCCATCGATGGGTCGTTTCGCAGCAGGAACTTAGCTCGACCCCCGGTGGGTCGTATCACCAGCAACGCGTTGAAAGAGTTTCTCGATAATGACTGTATTTGAAATGCTCATTCATAAATTTTACATGCATGTGTGATAGATGTGGTACATAATATTTAATAGATATAAAACGGTAAAGAATTCAAGAAAATTGCTGCAAATGAACGTTGGCTATAATGAAGACGTATTTTAGAGCATTGTACTTGATTTTTTGAGTTTATGTAAATGTAAGTTAAATAGAAAAAATTAATTTGCTCATATCATCGACAACCTCCACACCTACAGAGCAATTACTGACGCAACTCGCATTGAATTGCCATAGTGAATCAAATTGAATAAATCAAATAAAAGGTATCAAACGAATGAAATAAAATAAAACAAATAAAGCAAAATAAATGAAATGAAATGAATCGAATGAAACGAATCAAACGAAACGCATCAAACAAAATGAATCAAACGAAACGAATCAAACAAAATGGATCAAACGAAATTAATCAAACGAAACGAATCAAACAAAATGGATCAAACGAAACGAATCAAACAAAATGGATCAAACGAAACGAATCAAACAAAATGGATCAAACGAAATTAATCAAACGAAACGAATAAAAAAAAATGGATCAAACGAAATTAATCAAACGAAACGAATCAAACAAAATGGATCAAACGAAATGAATAAAGCAAAATGAATCAAACAAAATGAAGCAAGTCAAACTAATAGAATAAAATGAATCAATTCACTTCTTTTCATACAGACACAAATTATTTTTATTGAAATAACCGCATATTCGCTCGCGCAAAGGAAATTGCACGAAAATCGGTAATAAGTAAAAGAAAAACGCCAAATAATTTCAGAAAATAATCCGATTTTCTGTCCCCACATCGGGCTATCGTACATGCAGCCGCGCTAGCGTCGACGTACGCGGCTCAACGTCGACGGAAATATGGAGGTCAAGCTTAAGTTACGGTGGGTGCGGAAAAATTCTACTTATTCTTTGACTAATGATGACTCATGCATTAATTGTTTTTGTTCTTTGTTCAGGGCATCAAAAAAAATGTACTCATTCTTTGACCGACGATGACTCGTATACTTTTTGTTTTTGTTTCAGGTCCAAATAAGTTTCCTCATGATATTTAATTTTTAAAGAGTTGATGTTCTTTTCCTCGATTTAACCCATTAGACTTGGATTTATGTTAATAAACATTCAAATCAAAATGATATATATAAGTACTGGGCAATCATAGAGTGATTATATCTTCATTTCTAGTGTGAATGACGCGTAGGTAAACTATTGTATCCTCATATCCACGATACAAACTGCACCCCAATATCCACGACACAAATTGCACTTCAGTATCCACGATACAAACTGCACCCCAATATCCACGACACAAATTGCACTTCAGTATCCACGATACAAACTGCACCCCGGTATCCACGACACAAATTGCACTTCAGTATCCACGATACAAACTGCACCCCAATATCCACGACACAAATTGCACTTCAGTATCCACGATACAAACTGCACCCCAATATCCACGACACAAATTGCACTTCAGTATCCACGATACAAACTGCACCCCGGTATCCACGACACAAATTGCACTTCAGTATCCACGATACAAACTGCACCCCAATATCCACGACACAAATTGCACTTCAGTATCCACGATACAAACTGCACCCCAATATCCACGACACAAATTGCACTTCAGTATCCACGATACAAACTGCACCCCGGTATCCACGACGCAAACTGAACACCAGTATCCACGACACAAACTGCACCCCAGTATCCACGACACAAACTGCACCCTAGTATCCACGACAAAAACTGCACCCCAGTATCCACGACACAAACTGCACCCAAGTATCCACGACACAAACTGCACCTCAATGTCCCCGACACAAACTGCCCCCCAGTATCCACGACACAAACTGCACCGAAACATCCACGACACAAACTGTACCCCAATATCCACGACACAAATTGCACCCCAACATCCACGACACAAACTGCACCCTAATATCCACTACACAAACTGCACTCCAGTATCCACGACACAAACTGCACTCCAGTATCCACGACACAAACTGCACCCCAGTATCCATGACACAAACTGCACCCCAGTATCCACGACACAAACTGCACCCCAGTATCCACGACACAAAGTGCACTTCAGTATCCACGACACAAACTGCACTTCAGTATCCACGACAAAAACTGCACCCCAGTATCCACGACACAAACTGCACCCCAGTATCCACGACAAAAACTGCACCCCAGTATCCACGACACAAACTGCCCCCCAGTATCCACGACACAAACTGCACCGAAACATCCACGACACAAACTGTACCCCAATATCCACGACACAAATTGCACCCCAACATCCACGACACAAACTGCACCCTAATATCCACTACACAAACTGCACTCCAGTATCCACGACACAAACTGCACTCCAGCATCCACGACACAAACTGCACCCCAGTATCCATGACACAAACTGCACCCCAGTATCCACGACACAAACTGCACCTCAGTATCCACGACACAAAGTGCACTTCAGTATCCCCGACACAAACTGCACTTCAGTATCCACGACAAAAACTGCACCCCAGTATCCACGACACAAACTGCACCCCAGTATCCACGACAAAAACTGCACCCCAGTATCCACGACACAAACTGCACCCAAGTATCCACGACACAAACTGCACCTCAATGTCTACGACACAAACTGCCCCCCAGTATCCACGACACAAACTGCACTGAAACATCCACGACACAAACTGTACCCCAATATCCACGACACAAATTGCACCCCAACATCCACGACACAAACTGCACCCTTATATCCACGACACAAACTGCACTCCAGTATCCACGACACAAACTGCACCCCAGTATCCATGACACAAACTGCACCCCAGTATCCACGACACAAACTGCACCCCAGTATCCACGACACAAAGTGCACTTCAGTATCCACGACACAAACTGCACCCCAGTATCCACGACACAAACTGCACCCCAGGATCCACGACACAAACTGCACCCCGGTATCCGCGACACAAATTGCACCTCAGTATCCATGACGCATATTGCACCCCAGTATCCCCGACACAAACTGCACCCCAGTATCCACGACACAAACTGCACCCCAGTATCTACGATACCAACTGCACTCCAATATCCATGGCACAAACAGCACCCCAATATCCACGAGACAAACTGCACTTGAGTATACACGATACAACCTGCATCCCAGTATCCACGATACAAACTAATATCTGCGACACAAACTGCACCCCCGTCTCCCCGACACAAAACAAGTCGCAGCACCTGACCACACGCCGAACTTCGAGAAACATTTCACCGCAGCGAGCGCACCCAGCACACCTACATGCACGCAGCCAAATTTGGAGCAGGGCTCATACAATATTGCACGCACCTGCCCCAAGTTACCAGCTAACTACAGGCTAAGTTCGCAGCTCTTCGTTATTCGAGGCGAAGAAATCCGTTCGGAAGTGCTTCATGGTCAAGAACGAAAGTTTCTGTAATAGTCACTGCATGCCAGCGACCGAGATTGAACTTGCACTCGTGCACCTTTATTCAAGATTGTTCAGCTCTATAATAGCAAATGATAGGTAATCGATAAGCGGTCGCCTGCTCATTGTGAAACTGTAACGAAGTTCAACCTAGAATATTAGTTCATTTCACATTCAGCATGAACGAGTCGTTTGTTAAAGGGAGTGTAGTTCGCGTGTGAGCGGGAGAATAAGTTCGGTCCGTAGAGGGTGTGTTCTATACTTTAATTATGATGCTGATTCTAGAAAGTTTATAATTGGCTAGAAGTATCTTGAATGGAAATAACATGTATAGCAAATCAATATACTGTAAAAGCCTTCATTTGTATTTTAGTCAATTTGAAACAGTCCACAAGTTGTCAGGAGTGTTGAAAGCGTTTTTCTACACATTTTTTGCATCTCAGCTTGAATCACAAGTTAAACTTGAAAATAACTATCATTTTGCGTCAAATAAATCAATTGTTATGCGCTTCACTTTGTAAAATGGAACTTCACCTCAAGTTGAGAGGCAGCAAACCAACGCAGTATGCACACCAAAAATTGAAGAAAGAAGTGACAAAAAATAATAAAACCAAAACACGTTCGAAGGAAGTCGGTTGCTTGTAGTCATGTCATCGGAAGTGAACAATAGGAAGTGAACAATAGGAAGTGAACAATAGGAAGTGGACAGTAGGAAGTGGACAGTAGGAAGCGGACAGTAGGAAGTGGACAATAGGAAGTGAACAATAGGAAGTGGACAATAGGAAGTGAACAATAGGAAGTGGACAATAGGCAGTGAACAATAGGAAGTGGACAGTAGGAAGTGAACAATAGGAAGTGAACAATAGGAAGTGGACAATAGGCAGTGAACAATAGGAAGTGGACAGTAGGAAGTGAACAATAGGAAGTGGACAGTAGGAAGTGAACAATAGGAAGTGAACAGTAGGAAGTGGACAGTAGGAAGTGAACAATAGGAAGTGGACAATAGGAAGTGAACAATAGGAAGTGAACAATAGGAAGTGGACAATAGGAAGCGAACAGTAGGAAGTGAACAGTAGGAAGTGAACAATAGGAAGTGGACAGTAGGAAAACAGGTAAGAGTAGGGGTAATAGTAGTGTCGCGTCTTACAAGACGCGAATTTTTGAAAATATCTGTGGCAACATCGCCGCGGATTTCCGTGCTGGTCCGCAAGCCCAGCGCAGCATCTTTGTCTGGCTGTAGCCGTTATGTTGAAACGTTATTCTCTCCCTAGTTTGTCTCGTTCCGTGTTATTAGTGTAATTTTGTGTGTAGGAAATCTGATTTAGAGTGTTCGTGCCAAGGAATCGAAAGCCGTAGGAATTAATGTTTTCGGGTCATACTTTTTTCTTATTTTATGTCGCCCGGTGTTGTACTTCAGCTTGCTTTTTCATCGGTCTTCATTACTGTAGACTTGCGTCTGAAGACAACGTGTGCTGAACGCAACACTTTTTCTTATTTAGTCAGGGAGATCAATGAATTCATTCATAGCTTCAGCAGTCACCGCTCGAGGCGGAGGTGCGTTTTGTGTTATGGTACTTAGTTGCTTTGTTTAATGTTTATCCGTTATAGTCCTGGCAATATTATCATTATTTCATGTTCTAGTGTGTAACAGTTTGGGTTTTGATATGTTCATCAGTGAGGTCTTCAGTCGTCCCCCAGACTGGGATACTCTGGCAAGTTCCAGCTACAACCTGAACGGTTCCTATATGTGAAGAAGAATACATATTTTGTCCAACGTAACTTCGTGCTAAAAGTAGAAGAGTGCCAGAGGCAGCGGCTGGAGGTGGTTTCTGGAAAGCCAATAATTTCCCGGCTTCTAGGCCTGCGACTTTTCGTGGACTCGACGCCACGTCTCTTCCGCGGCACTCGTTTGACCTACAACTCTACGGTCCACGCTAGGAGCTGCGATCTGGCCGGCTCGAAGCAGCGTATCCTGATAGTGTTTACTGAGTTCTGTATTTACTTGTTTCATTGCTACGACATTACTTTAGTCAGTCTTGCGCTAAGTGCATATTGTTTAAATTCTACTATAGCTGTCTTGGTGTCCGCGTTAATTAATTAAGGGTTTCTCGTTTTCTATTCCATTTTGTGTATTAATTATGTGCTCGTCATAAACTTGATTTAAAATGTTGAACTTCAGTAAATTATAAAACCTTATTCTCATTTTTCCACCGGTTCATCCAGTCGTATATCCGTAACCTGAACAGTTCGTACCCCCAATTTAGCCACATGTGTCTCTTTATACGTGTTGTGTGTCAGATAGTGCATGGTGAACAGCCGGCTCCTAGAGCATTTAATGATGCTTCTGGCAACCGGCGAACCACCTATATCGAGTCAGGCTAGCATTGACGAATTTTTTAGTGCTTCCTTCAGCCAGTATGCTGTATTGTGATGCTAGGAATTTGATAACTTATTTTATGCAAATTTAGGTAGCCAGCAGCCTAAGAGAAGTTGTAACCTGTAATTATAAAAATGGCTGCGCCCAACATTTTTGCTGGGAGTGAGAATACACTGTCGAACTGGTGCCACATAAGATTTAACACAGCTAGCTAGTACTAAGAACTTCATATATTGACAGTGCATAGCTCAGTTTTTTTAATTTTTTTGGGGCTGAGAAATAAAATACATTTTCGAATGTCAATAATGTGTCGGCCCCTCACCCATGAGCTGTGCTGAGCAAGCTGCGCCAGTCAGTAGGGTGGAAGCCTAGAGCTAAAGCATTTAAAGCAGACTGAGAATATGTTCAGAAATTTTTGTGACCACTGCCCATGTGATGTGTGTACTCAAGCCGATATCAGCAACTTCTGTAGAATTCACCCAGCCTTATTATAAAGTGTGTAGGAACTTAGGCTGGCTCATTTAACCTAGTTCAGTATTGGGCTGACAAATGAGGTAGCCATGTCTACATTAAATAATTATGGCTGGTCTGCTGTATTCATGTACATTAGTTTCAAGCCCTGACTATTCTACGGCTGAATAAGCCGTCGTGCTTGCTTGTGAAACTTAGCGTATATGCTGGTTTTCTGTTTCTGTCGTAGCGTTGCCTCCATATCAGAGATCTAATCCCTTCAAAATTCATTTTCCACAGGTAGAGTAAAGAATTTAATAAGATAGCCCTTCATTTATGTTGGTTGAAAATAGATGCGTGAGAATACCGTCCCACATCGTTTGTAAGTATTACAGATAAGATGTTGTCAGGCTATCTCCTGAAAGTTGTAAACGGCCGTACCTGCTGTAGCACTTAATTTGTGTAAACCGTTGTATCTAATTTTAAAGCCGAGTCCATGCGACTAAAATTTGTGTGCCTGAGTAGACTGTCCTCCTTTGATCCTATGTGTGCGTTACAAGATGTGTGTTTACAGGAGGTGTTCCCTAGTTAGAAAGCCGATCCTTTTTCTGTCCAGATATTTCAATAGCTGTCTCATTGTGCTATGTGTTTGGCTTTTGACAATTATCATTGAGATGTTCATGAGTCCTCATGAGTTGTTCTGAGCGTGGAGTACTATCCGTATTGTTGTTTTCTGGAACTAGAATTCTTGCTAACATGAATCGACACGTAAGCTACCAGACTCTTGAGACTGGCGTGATAGATCATTGTCATTAGGATATCTTACTTAATTCTAGCATTATTTAGTTGCTCTTCATAATTTAATCAGTTACTCCTCATCTATATTTTTGAACTAAGATTTTCCTTATTATGCGGTTATTTATCGTTTTGTTCTTGAACCTAAAAACGTCCATGTTGTGCAGTTTACGGTGTCAGCGGGCCTTAAAATAAACCTGAAGAGTCTAAGAGTCTTTGGTGTCCCCTGATATCCGTTCGATCCTGTTGACGTAGTGAAGATATAAAATCCACCAATCAACCCGAAACAGGTAGACCTACTTCCCTACTCGAATCCTGCCTTGGATAAAACATCCTTCCTTGGATAAAACATCCTACCTTGGATAAAACATCCTGCCTTGGATAAAACATCCTGCCTTGGATAAAACATCCTGCCTTGGATAAAACATCCTGCCTGGGATAAAACATCCTGCCTTGGATAAAACATCCTGCCTTGGATAAAACATCCTGCCTTTTATAAAAAATCCTGCCTTTTATAAAACATCCTGCCTTGGATAAAACATCCTGCCTTGGATAAAACATCCTGCCTTGGATAAAACATCCTGCCTTGGATAAAACATCCTGCCTTTTATAAAACATCCTGCCTTTTATAAAACATCCTGCCTTGGATAAAACATCCTGCCTTGGATAAAACATCCTGCCTTGGGAAAACATCTTGCCTGGGATAAAACACCCTGCCTTGGATAAAACATCCTGCCTTGGATAAAACATCCTGCTTTGGATAAAACATCCTGCCTGAGATAAAACATCCAAGAGCAAATAGTGTGACAGTGTCTCTCAATAAGACAATCTAGAATAAATCAGTAAGAAAAACAGTGACCGCATCTGAGCTCACCTTCAAGCGCCTTGTTGCGAGCGAGGAGGGCGAGCAGCACGTCGGGGGGAGGGGGGTCCGACCCCCCGTGGGGGGACCCCATGTGACCCCCCAATAGCGGGGTCCCTGCCCCCGATCCCACCACGGCACTCATGTGTCCCACACAGACCCCCTCGCTACACAGGTCACCCCACAAACCCCCTCGCTACACAGGTCACCACACAGACCCCGTCTCTCTACACAGGTTACAACGCAGGTTGCAAAACAGGTCACTACACAGACCCCCTCTCTGCAAAGGTTACACAGACCCCCTCTTTACACAGGTTACACAGACCCCCCTCTTTACACAGGTTACACAGACCCTCTCTCTACACAGGTCACCCTCTCTCTACACAGGTCACCACACAGTGGGATCTGTAAGTCTGCTTTATATTCAGAACTCGATGTTCTCTTCCATCCCTCGCCTCTTATCCAACACTGTACGAGTGGCGAGTTCTTGATTGAGTTGTAGGTGTTCCCCCTATTTAAAGTTGTAGTAAAGTTGTAGGTGTTCCCCAGTGTCTCTGCTATAGTGCGCTGTATACCATATTGGTGCGCTATCTCACGACCAGTAATGCTTGCCTCAATAAAGGCGTCCCTGACATGCTTGCAATATAATTGAGGACGTAATATGAGATTTCTACTCAAACTTGCACCACGCGCGATTTGTACGTAGATATTTGCTCACTGAATTGGAAACCGCTCTTTCCGAGAGGACATAGCTCTGAAAATTTACCAGTAGGGTATCTGTATTTTTCTAAAACTGTTTATTTCAATATTAGTTGATCAATTTCATTATGAGTTATCTTCTCGCTTCTTACGTTCACAAATCACGGCTTTAGTGACACTTCACAAAAACGCAAGACTTGCTCACATACTTGCCAGAATTATTCTTTTTATTATTACTGTATGTCTGAATTACCGTGCGTCTGAATTTCCCTTTACTTTTCAACTAGCCACGATCCACTGCGTTTTGTTTTCTGATCACTGATTAGCGATCATCACTTGCAATTTTTTGCGTAACATTTTCCGCGTCAAATTACTTTTCACCATTTTTCAGGTATCCACGTATCCCATATACGAGATTGAGAACATAATATCCTTGTTTGAGCTCTGGGGGATTGTTCACATCAGTACAGCTGTTTAATCAACTAAAGCAAGTGCGGTTTTGTATTCACTTACTATGCCAGAAATGATTTCTTTCCTGCTCATCACTTGAATACAAGAAATTCTTTTAAATAGTAGAAACGAATTTGAAATGGAGGATTTTCTATTTATGCTCAAGGGATGTAAATTTTGCCTAAACTAACTGCACGGACTCACCAAATTTTAATGCTGGAGATTAGTCCCAAATTTACTCATGATGTACAAAAGAATATCAATTTGAACTTCATCACCAAAGCGGAAAACTTCATCACCAAACTACTTACGCGCGCAACACATGCCCCTCACTTTAAAAGATGAATTTTCTCCACCCAAATGATAAAAGTTCTTGTAGGCTAAACAATCACGACAGATTTTTAAATGAGTTTTTAGTAACTTTGTACCAAGTTTTCAGTCATTTATCAGCCCACAAACATGGGATGCTTAGCCGATTCTCTGCGCCAGAGTTGGTGTGGTTCGCAAGCAAAATACATGCTTGAAGAAACACTTATTGGTGTTCAGTTTTTGGTATATATACCTGAATGAAAAAGAAAATCATTAGTTAACGAAAATTCTAAGATTAGATTGAATAAGTTAGGTAAAGCCTCCCTCACCTCAACAAAGGTGTTGCAAAGAGAAGAAGGAAGAGGGCATCATTTAGTATTGAGTAGGGGAGTGGGGAATAAAAATTGTTATTTTTGTCATTTTTTCCTTGGACATAAACTTTATAATTAAAAATAAGCAGCATTAAAGTACAATGACCGCTGAGGTACTACTGTACTTTGCTTCAGATAGTTATATAAGTACTATGAATTGGTTGACTATATAACCGTGTGATTCTTTGACCTATGGCAAAATTTTTGCTTGATGTAATATTTTTGCACACAAAATATGCAAAAGACAATATGAATAGAGTTTATGAAAGTGGTAATCTATGTCTGCTTCAAAGCTCATCAAAAATATATTTCAGCACATAAATTGAAGCCCTACAGCGACTACATGACAATTATAATTTACCAAAGACGTATCCTCGTATATGTGGCGTTGCTTGATTAAATATTTTTCCCAATAAATATGACAAACTTTGTGCAAAAAAAAAACAGAAAAACGAATTCAAGAATTAAAGAATAGTCATCAAAGAATGGTGTTTTTAAAGCCTTGGCTAACTTCCAGAGCGCAAAACTGTCAGATTAGAGCACATGCTATTTAGGTGAACGAAAATACGGACAATTTTTCGTCCTTATTTTGTGTGCATCATTTCTGGGAGCTTGCGTTCCTGCTCTGAATTTTGCGCTCACTCGCTGCGACTCGACGTTTCCATGGACCTTTAATATTGTTATTGAACTATAAATTGGATAACCGTCCAGACGAGTGCATAAACTGTGTTGAAGATACACGCATTTATGCATTCAATTATACATGAACAGAATCTGTGAAATTGTTTCTTTTTATTGAACAAAAATTATTAGACTCACGCGAACGAAATAAAAAGAATTATTTCAGACTAAGCACTGTTTCTATTTTCTTACCTAATAATACCCTTGGTGTGTTAACTTATTTATTTATTTGTTTGGTGTTCGCTTCTTCCGTCTCTCTGTGATGCTCATAAGGATGCTTAACGACCGTATCTGTGATACGAGTATCACCAGTACACAAGTACAAGAATATTTTAATCGCAGGTACTATTGGGATGGATATATTTGTTTGTCCTCCACATCCGCAATATTTGTCTAAAGAAAATATCGAATCCCTTCATTCTTGACGGGCCGTGTGCATAAAAATACTTATTCTCTTCATACACATAACTTAAGTGTTTAGCAAACATTAATTAGGCTACATTTTAATTTTGTGGTGGTTCACTTATCTATCATACAAAAAAGATAAGACTTCCCCTTTTGGACCAATTTCAAAACTCACTGAATCACTTCTGAATATATTACATGTACATTGTACACCACGCATCAGCTGCATCAAGTATATATGTTCTAGTTCAATTCAGCTTTCACAAGGGCTACCCTGAGCTATATACGCTTTTGCTCAACATTTCACAAGTATTTTTATTATTCAGTTTTTGGCGGCGCTATTCTATATCACTGTCTCCGGTTATTATGAATTGACCATACTTCACCAACGAAATGCATTTACGTATTCTCAATGTACGATACTACACCAATGAGAAGTATTTACAGTTCTCATTTTGCGAAACTTCACCAATGGGAAGCATTTACCGTAGAGTTATTTCCATCTCAGCGGGACTCTCGAGCGTAAACATAACCGCGTCACTGCAGCACTTCTCCTTACAGCTTAACACTCTCTACTTCACTGCCAGCACTCTGTGCCTATTGTGGCTGACGTCAGGTGGAACTGTGACTGACGTCAGGTGGAACTGTGACTGACGTCAGGTGGAACTGTGACTGACGTCAGGTGGAGCTGTGACTGACGTCAGGTGGAACTGTGACTGACGTCAGGTGAAACTGTGACTGACATTAGGTAGAACTGTGACTGACGTCAGGTGAAACTGTGACTGACATTAGGTAGAACTGTGACGGACATCGGGTAGAACTGTGACTGACATCAGGTGAAACTGTGACTGAAATCGGTTAGACCTGCGAGTGACATCAGGAAGAACTGTCAGTTGGTTCTGCACAAGCACTTTGAGCTCAAAAAATACTCGAACATCGCTTCAAATGGACGAAACAAGATGTAACGCCACGGCATGTGCTGAAGAAATTAATAATTAGGAAGCAAAGTAACACATGTCGTATCACTTTTCTATCATCCATAGATAATAGGTGAGGAAAAAGTGCTTCATAAGTTCATAGAAGCAGACGAGCGCTCAGGACTGGCACTGTTGCAAAAATATGACTGCATCATGACCTTAAAACGACGAAACAGCGTGAGGCTCCAACGATTTTCAATTTGTGGAGTCGGAAGCTATACACAGAACAGTAAAGGACTTGAATCTTCAACAGGGAAGGACTTGCATCTCCAACAGTGAAGGACCTGTATCTTCAACTGTGAAGGACTTGTATTTTCATCAATGAAGGACTCGTACCCTCGATAATGAAGGACTTCTATCATCAGCAGTGAAGGACTTGCATCTTCAAGAGCAAAAAATTTGTATTCTCAACAGTGAAGGATTTGTATCTTCAACAGTGAAGGACTTTTTAAGTCTTCTCAAAATTTAAAGTGCACCAAAAGAATGAGGCAAATCATTAACATGGTTCAGGCCAAATAACTCATGTCATGCCAACTAAAAGCATTGGAAAAAATTAAGCGCAATGCCACCGACCTCTGTGTGTGACTTGGAATTACAGTACAGCAATATCTATAGTGCACTTTTATTGTAAGTTTTAGAACAAATTTCAAGAAAAAACACTTTAAAATCATCAAGGATATTTCAATGACACCTGGGCTGGAATAAGAATAATAAACTTGTTTAAACCAGACAGGCACAAAACCAACAACGTTAGCTGCGTAGCAACACCAACACCAGTTTGCTAGATTCAAAGCCGCGTGACATTAATTTTAAAAAAGACGGAAACGAAGACCAGCACGGGAATAAATTTAAGTTAGTGGACACTGCACAGTTCTCTGGAATATGTATGGGAGCTTTCTTGCGAAAACTTTATTTCGACATTGGCGTTCCGAAAACTAAATGCCGACATCGGCATTCCGACATCCGCGTTCCAACGACTGCATTCCGAAGTACTTCTTTCAACAGCGGCGTTCTTACGGCGGTGTGGCGGCGGTATTTAAACATCGGCGGAGCGGCGGTGCGGCGGCGGTGTGGCGGCGGCGCGGCGGCGGCGGCATGCCCGGACGAGCGTCCCCCACAAAAAGCGAGCTCGGCGCGCTGCCATCCGTCTCAATTACGGGGGCTGGAAGGGGAGGAGCGAAGCGCAAGTTGGGGAGGAGTTGAGTTCCCCTCGCACGCGGGGGCTTGGGGTGGGGAGGGGTGAGGGCACCTCCCCTCGCACGCGGGGGTGACGTGGGGGAGGAGTGGGAGCGTGAGGGAAAATGGTTAGGTGAGAGTCCGCCATTCCCCTCATATGAGAGGGAAAGCGTGGAGAGGGCAAATGAGGAGAGGGGAGGTGGGGAGAGGGGAAGCAAGGAAAGGGGATGTATGGGGAGGGGGGGGGGGCGTGGGGAGAGGAGATGTGGAGAGGGATGGTGTGGAGTGGGGAGGTGTGGAGAGCGGAGATGTGGAGAGAAGAGGTGTGGAGAGGGGAGATGTGGAGAGGGGTGGTTTGGAGAAGGGAGATGTGGAGAGGGGAGGTATGGAGAGGGGAGATGTGGAGAGGGGAGATGTGGAGAGGGGAGATGTGGAGAGGGAAGGCGTGGAGAGGGGAGGGGAGGCATAGAGAGGGGAGGGGAAGGGAGGCATAGAGAGGGGAGGGAAGGCATAGAGAGGGGAGGGGAGGAATACAACACAGGAATACAGCAGCTCCCTCGCGACCTAGGTTGCGGAGGGCTCCTTCTTTTCCGAGGTAGTCAGTTGGAGGGAAATGTTCCCTCCAGTACAGAGGGAGGGAAATGTTCTCTCCGGTACAGAAGGAGGGAAATGTTCCCTCCAGTACAGAGGGAGGGAAATGTTCCCTCCAGTACAGAGGGAGGGAAATGTTCCCTCTAGTACAGAGGGAGGGAAATGTTCCCTCCAGTACAGAGGGAGGGAAATGTTCCCTCCAGTACAGAGGGAGGGAAATGTTCCCTCTAGTACAGAGGGAGGGAAATGTTCCCTCCAGTAAAGAGGGAGGGAAATGTTCCCTCCAGTAAAGAGGGAGCGAAATGTTCCCTCCAGTACAGAGGGAGGCAAATGTTCCCTCCGCTACAGAGGGAGGGAATTGTTCCAATCGGTACAGAGGGAGGAAAATGTTCCCTCCAGTACAGAGGGAGGAATAGTCGACAAGGCTAAGAATACATGAGTTACACAATAGAAAGCTTGGAATATAAATTCTAACAAAGCAGAATTAATTCTATAACTTTTAATTTCCTGGTTATATCTTTAATCGATCAGTGTTCTCTTGTAACATGACATTTCAATACGAACTCTCACGTTGGAGTAAGGCTCTTAATAACACAGAAAGTGTTTTTTATAGATCCCACACCGTCTTATTGTATCTTAGAGTATCACTAATTCCGCCATAAGTTACAGGAGGCAACATTGTAGATAGCGGCTGTCAAGGTCCTGGGTAATTAATTTATTAATTATAAATTAGTTTCAGCCTTCCTTGCCTCAACAGAGATGTTCAAAGAGAGGAGGGGTGAAGGCACCATTTAGTGTAGAGTTAAGGAAACGAGGAGTCCACTCACAAGATGTGTATCCGCACAGGATTCCGTGCGCATAGAAACAGTAAGTTGTGAAGGAAGGTTAGGGAACAAGATAAAAGCTGAAGGTAGTCAGATGCGTTGAAAACCGGATAGCAGTGAACTGAAAAAAATTGTCATTAACAAAAAAAATTTATCTCGACCAAAAGTAGGCCCACCTAACTCTCAGCTCAGGAAGTACCTGGGTAACATAAAGTATATTACTATTTTTACTGTTATAAAGAAAATTATTATTATTATTATTATTATTATCATTGAACTAAGAATACCGTAGAGTTCATTCACATATTTGTATTTAACGAAAAGTTCATCAAGTAAACAGCAGTACGGGTTCTAAAAAAATTTGAATCAATCATTTTCGACGGCTCACACGTGACAGACACCATTATCCTGGCTGCGGCGATGATTTTTTGCGTCGAATTTTTGCATAGCATCTGTACGCGCAGCCCCGCAGCGCTTAGTGAAAATTTGAAGACGTGCCTAGCTTTATATCTCTCTCGCCTCTGCAACTAACGGCAGAATTTCTTGTTGATGCACATAGTGTGATAAAGAATATTCAACAAATAAAATTGTCTCTCCAATTCACATGACGATAATCTCTTAATTTGCGACAGGTGATGCTTGAATGCAAACAATAATAACAAACTCAGTTAATGATCACTTCGGTCAGAGATTATTTAGTTCCCGCATTGGTAGTTAGGGAGGTGGCAGCCCTGAGGGACGGTGGCAACCCTGTGGGACGGTGGCAACCCGGTGGGACGGTGGCAGCCCTGGGGGACGGTGGCAACCCTTTGGGACGGTGGCAACCCTGTGGGACGGTGGCAACCCTGTGGGACGGTGGCAACCCTGTGGGACGGTGGCAACCCTGTGGGACGGTGGCAACCCTGTGGGACGGTGGCAACCCTGTGGGATGGTAGCAACCCTGTGGGACGGTGGCAACCCTGTGGGACGGTGGCAACCCTGTGGGATGTTGGCAACCCTGTGGGACGGTGGCAACCCTGTGGGACGGTGGCAACCCTGTGGGACGGTGGCAACCCTGTGGTACGGTGGTAACCCTGTGGGACGGTGGCAACCCTGTGGGACGGTGGAGTGGGGGAGAGAAAGGGGTGAGGGTGGGGGGAGTACAGGGGGGGAGGGAAGAGATGAGCGTAAATGTTGAGTACGGGGGAGGAGAAAAGAGGGTAAGCGCAGGGGGTGAGGGTGGGGGAATACAGGGGAGAGGGAAGGGATGAGCGTAAATGGGGAGTACGGGGGAGGAGAAAAGAGGGTAGGCGCAGGGGGTGAGGGTAGGGGGAGTACAGGGGGGAGAAGGGGGCGAGTAAGGGAGAGCGGCAGACTACAGCAATGGAGATGAAAGAGAGGACAGGAGAGGGAGGGGAACAGAGCGAGACAAAAGAGCCAACTGCGGCCTGTGTGCAGGGACGGCAGAGGAGATGGAAATGCAAGCCCGACGGAGGGACTGAGATCGCCTGAGAGTATGAGGAGAAGGAAGGCTAAAGTAAAGTAAAGGAGCAAAATAAAACCTAATTATACTGTACAGCGAGCTAAAAGCGGGCGAGCTACACTGCACTCGTATACAGAGGTATTATGGAACCTCACTAGGAGAGAAAATACACTGTAGCTATAGTCTCAAAGTATACTGGAGTCTCGTATCCATTGAAATGAAGGAAATGTCAAATGTATTGTCACTTGGTTAGATATTCTAGTTTGACTAGATTTGTTTGTTATGAATGTCTAAATTTTATGAAAACGGATTCTGGAAATCTATTAGTCAGTAAAACAGTTTCTTTCTAATTGATATATGATGTTTGAGTGATTATTGCATGATGTAATAATCACTATTACATTCTCCAATAATCACTATTGCGTTATCCAATGACCACTCAAGCTATTACGTTAAGCAATTATCATTAAAGCATTTTAATAATCATTTGATTATCACGTAGTGTGATAATCACTATTGGGTTATATAATAATCACTCAATAACTTTAATACGTACATTAGTTTATTGGGAGATGTTTTAAATACGGTGAAAGAGTTCGTGTAAAATATATTTGGTCTGAATAAAATTAGCTCGCTTCCACGAGCTGGCAGCCGATTTCCTGAGCTCAAGCCCTGCGTGTGTGTATAAATATCACAATAAGGATCTAACTTTCTGTCAAAACTACTAGCTTCTAATATTGTATTATTATTCCTAATAATTTTAAGGTATTGACTCAAGAGAAAATAAGTAACATTCTAAGACAGGTTAAACAAAAATGTGCCGTACACTAATTTGTAAACTTATGGATCCAAACACATAGCTCTATGATGAAAAACGCGGTAAACATTAATTGAGTAAACATAAGAGCTCTGTTTGAGTTTTTTGCAAATGAAAGGAGAAAATGAAAGTCGTATTAAAAAAGTGAATTACTTCGGATGAAAAAGTAAACAGAGTGATGAATCCAATTTTTTCATTTAATTGTTCATAAAGAGCGTACTAAAACAGTTCGTATAGTTGATTTATACATTTTATTGCCGAAAATATTCAAGTAAGATTCAATTTTTGAAAAGTAAGTTAAATATTGGTAGCAATTTCCGTAGACTTCTGGCAAGTTATTTCAAAACTTATTCCTAATTTGAACCGATGTTGTCTTGCATTATATTGGTTTCATATCATTTTCTAAGATGGCATCACAGTTGTTGAATGATAATCAAAGATTATTTATTTATTCACTACATAGGCCACAAAAGTTAATAACGTATGAATCCCATTAAAATAAAATAAGAAATGTGCAAAAACTAACCGCGAGTTATCGCAGGTCCTGCAAAGATACGTTAGGTTAGGTTATGGTGTAATAGATTAGGGAAGGAGATACAACCATAGGCTGCATAAGTAAGGCTAGTGTATTAGACCATTAGGTTCAATAGATTATGTTAAGATAGGTTAGGATAGGTGAAGCTAGGAAAGGTCAGGTTAGGATACGCGAGGCTAGGATAGGTCATGTTAGGTTAGCATAGGTTAGGCTAAGATAAGTTAGGTTAGGTTAGGTTAGAATAGGTTATGTTGAAATTTTTTTGCGGGTCCACTTTGCTTTACGATGATAATTTCTGCGGAATTTCCACAGGTCCTGCTAAGATACATTAGGCTAAATAATGATGTAGTAGATTGAGTTAGGATCTGTTACGACAGTCTAGGATAGGTTAGGCTAGGATATTAGAACATTTGGTTCAAGTAGGTTAAGTTAAGATATGTTAGACTAGGATAGGTGAGGCTAAGATAGGTTGTGTTAGATTAGCATGGGATAGGTTACGATAGGATAGGTGATGTTAGGTTAAAATAGGTTGTGTTGGAATTATTTCACGGGTCCACATACCTTTACACTGATATTAACCGGAGAATTTCCATGGGTCGTACTAGTAAATAATAACGTATTGGGTGTTCTTTTTTCTGTGTGGAAAAATTTCAATTATAGGTAGAAAATTTCAAAACAAATCGATAATCATGAATGATAAACGGCCCAAAACTACTTAGTTTTGATTTATAAGGATTTAAATTAATTTTATAACTTAAATTAGGATACTACGTGCGCACCAATGTTGGCGCTAGTCTTGATAGTTCCGACCTCACTAAAGCAGGTTTTTATTCTTTTTGCATTAAAACCTGCAAGCATTTTACAGTCACGAAAAATATCTGTAATTTGAATGTTCGTTAGGAAATTAACACCAAGCCATCAATGATAAACATCAGTAGTTATTTCATTAAATTAATAAAATCCATATTTTTACAATTTTTAAGAAACTTTTCAGTAGAGGTTGGTAGGATATTAACACCTTGACGCTCGACGACGTCTATAGACGTCATGCGTGTTTTGTCCAAATGCACACCCCCACCATTCTAAATTTATAGTCGGAAAAGATACCGAATATTTTGTGTCAGTTTATATATTTAATAAACGGGTCTATTGACAGTAAAAAATGGAGTGACGTCTTTAGACGTCGTGGCGCTTTTGGTACCCGCAGTGGCACAAACTACTCACGACGTCTCTTCCCGTCATGCAAAAATGAAACTCATTATATCATATGAACTTTCTTTATTCAGTTCAAAACTATAACACAACATTATTTCATGAATGCAAGTGCAATTACAAGAAAATGAAATGTATTTGACTGTTTGGATTTAATTTGAAACAGAAATAAAAAATATTTTGATAATTACTTTGACTAGTTCCTTGACAACTTTGATGCAAATAAAAAAATAATAGACTACGAAAGGAATGAAAAATAAATTCATCTACTGAATGAAAAACTACTGTATCACATAAAACAAGAAAAAGTACAGGTGCATGACCTGAGGTCTAGCCGTATGCATGCTTGCTTAGGTACTCTAATGCCCATGGTAAAGAGCAAAACATGGTACCGGACATAAAGGTGGTGTACCATCACAATCTTTACATCTGTATCGTGTCTCTCTCCTCTTCTTTTCTTGTGTGCACACTCTGCAACGTAGATATCGAGGAACATTTCCTTTCAATGAAGGAATGTTTTCCAAACAGTGAAATTCATCAATTCTTTCATATTCCGAGGGCGTGTTTGCAGGAGCAGATGTTTTCGTTGGCTGTTCCACTCCGAGATCCACAGATGCCAGTGCTCCTATAAGAGCATCTCTGAACTTTAGAATTTGCAGATTTTTTTGTTTTGACACCTTCTTGAAGAGCACGTAAGAATTCATTACAGCAATATCAAGAAGATGGAAGAAAACCTTCTTGTACCATTTTATAGTCTTCCTTGGAGTACTGCAGTAAGAGAGAAGTTGGTCTGAACGATCGACTCCACCCATGTTTGCGTTGTAAGTGAAGCTGCTGCTGCTATTTGTGAAGTGAAGCTGCTGCTACTACAGTGCTGCTATTTGTTCATTAGTAAGTGAAGCTTTACATTTACTCATGGTAAAGGCAAACTAATAATTGTGTGATTCCTCAAAAATATTCTGAAAAAAAAGAAAAATATGAAAACTATATAGATTAGAAAGTATGTTATATCCATAAAAAGCAATTGAAGGTCTCTAATTACATGCATAATACATCAGAAGTAACACAACGGTTCAAAGTCACACACCCGATCACTCACACGGCCAGCGAAATACTGAAACGAGCTGTCAACCAGTGTCGTATATCTGTCTTGGAAAGAAGACGCAATATGGAAACAGAGGAAGTCCAAAACACTCATACACCCGCTCAAAATTGGTACAAATGGTGCATCTTTCCCGCGACCCTATGTAGAAACACACTGCATTGACGTCTCCTCAAGTCCAGGGGTTATTGTGCCAGGTCTAGTTACGACGTCTATAGACGTCTGTGCTAATTGGACCAAACTGGAAAACTGAGGCAAGCGTCAAAGTGTTAATAACAAACCATAAATTAATGCTCAACGCTGCATGTTCACAGTGCAACGTTTTGCAAACCAACCAAATCAAACGTAGACATCCAACTCGTGTGCTCAAATAACGTTCAAATATTATTAAATGCTTAATAGCTTGAAACTGAAGATATTTTTTCTAACCGTAAAATGCTTGCAGTTTTTGTGGTAAAAATAACAAAAACCTGCTTTAGTGGGGTCGGAACTATCAAGACTAGCGCCAACATTGGCGCGCACGTAGTATCCTACTTCAATGGAAGCACACGTCGGTTTGTATTTTTACAAATTTTAACTAAGAGAAAATTAGCGACGAGTAAGGCTCTGAAACTTGACATTTTATATTAAAAGCTTCACTGTTAAAATTCAACGTTTCGACTCAATGAGTCATTCTCAACAAAATGCTCTGGGGAAAATAAAATACATACATATTGAAAATATCGTAAATTAACGTAAAAGTAAGGAAAAACATAACTAAATCCTCAAGTCCTTAAAACTAGAAAACTAAGGAGTTTTTGGTATTATATAATTCGTGAAAATTGATTTATTTTGAGTTTTTCCACCTATGGTTGAAATTTGTCCGCACAAAAAAAACACCCTATAGAGTTGTTGCTTTGTTGGTTGGTGCGTGCTTCTGTGACGCTCATAAGGAAGCTTAGTGACCGTATCTGTGATACGAGTTTCACCAGTACACAAGTACAAGAATATTTTAATGACGGATACTATTGAGAAAGATATATTTGTTTGTCCTCCACATCTGGGAGATTTACTTAAGCGAAATACCGAATCCCGTCATTTTTGGCTGGCCTTGTACACTAATAATTTATAATTATACAAATACATAATTACCATATTCCTCCGCTCAATCGTTCATATTGCCTCCACATATCTCTGGTGCCTTATATTTGCATGTAAGATTTGTATGATATTAACTCATCATCAGGTGATTTCAAACTCTTGCAATAGAAAATTTTTCCTTCCTACTAATCCTGCGCTGAAATTTCCTATTTCATCTGACATAGGTTTAGTTTTTGATAAAAGGGTAGTAGCCTATAGTGGTATACATTGGGTGACGATACTTCGACGCTCGTCTGGCCCCTTGCAGTGCAGGAACAAAACGTCAACCGAGATGTCAATTTGCGGGACTTAAACTGATTTCATTTTGCAGCCTCAGCGCTCCTCAGACTCGGATTAGAGCGCCAGGCGGTGGCAGTTTGACGCGCGCCAAAATTGCCACGCTCCGCAACTCGAATTGGCGTCACGCTGCCTCAAAAGTGTTGAAGAAGTTGGTGCTAAATAGTGCGGGGGTATGTACTGTGTATGTCAGGGCCCCACATTAGCTAAATTCACTCATTTAGCCTTTCTTTTCGCCTTTCTTCTAATAGAATGTAGTTATGAAACACTCAGTATCAGAAAACCTGGAAAGGTTCCAAGATGCTGCGTTTTTTATCGCCTAATTTCATCAAAAGAAAGAAAATTTGAATATTTTGTTTAGTGAAAGATGAATCAGGTAACTGATGCCTCTCTCGCCCGTAGTAAACCTATGTCCATATTTTTTAAGTCTGATACTTTATTGATATTTGAATTTACTGAAAAACTAATTTTGAACGCAATTTCTTACGATTTGATTCTAATTTGTCGGTGTACGAGTAGATAATTATCTGGTAAAAATACGACCTTACCAAGCAAAGTGCCTGCAAGTAGGGGACCTACATCCTCTCACGCACAAGATTCTAATGCTCAAAAGACGGGAGACTTGTTAACAGCTGCCAGTAACCCCGTCAAAGAATGTGTGTCACCTTCCGAAGCAACGTCAGTGAAGACTATGCAACCAATATCGCCGGATGAGGGAAAACATATCTGCCAAACCTCCAGCAATCATTTGAAGGTTCGAAGCAGTGAAGTCTCAGCCGCAGCACCACAACCACCTGCTCCTCATCTGAACAAGCATAACAGCGTGCCAGCTCCCCAGCTCTGCGTCAACAACAACGCTCCGAACTGTCCGCCAGCGGCGGGGACACAAACACCATCCTCATCAGTGGTACAAGAAAAAATAGTTTTTACTAATAAGGACATTTCAAGCGTGGTAGACTTTTCTCATTCTCCAGATAATATGTTCGATAATTTTCGCGCACAAACCGATACTGGCAGTAAATTACCCCAGAGCGCAAGCTGTGAAAACAAAATAAAATTTCCAGTACAGAGCAATAAAAACAACACTGTTGCTTCTTTTAATGGCTACTTGCACCCGCTTCAAATAACAAGCTCTCAAAAAATTCATGAAATTATTCACAATTTGTCTCTAACAACAGCGTTTTTCAATAAATCCCTAAGACAACGTGAGCCTCCAAGCCCGTCGTCAATTTTCTCTACAGTATTAAACATTCAGAACCTAACCGAACAGCTTTTTGCTTTAAATTCACATATAAGTTCTCAAGACCTTGCACCTGTGGTACCTGCTAGTATCTCTTGTGAAATCGACTCCAATTGTCGAGAGCCTTACGAAACTTTGCTGCTAGGTGATAATATCCTAAGCACGATCAGAAGAAAGGACATCGATCGCTCGTGCTGGATCAAAACTGTTCCATCAGGGCGCTTCGATGACCTTCTCCATACTGTAAATTGCATGCCTAGATTTAAAAATTATATACTAAGTTTTGATGGTCTCTGCCACTCGCCCTCAGACCTTGCTCGAATCAAACAACAAATTGTAAGAAAGTACGCACTTTCTCGCATTTATATTGCCAATGCTTGCAGTGCAAACGAATTCAACAAAGCGAGGCATTTTTGCAAAAACCTGGGTTTAAACTTGATTCAATTTCAAACTTACCCAGATAATGAAAATGGTGACGCACTCAATAACTTTCAATGGCCTCGGACCCAGGAAGAGAACTTCTGTTTTCTTCAACAACTTGCAATGAAATCAACATTGCGAATCACCGTGCCATATTGTCCTCGTTTCAACAAATGTCAAGCAATAAATGGAATTGTAGATCATTCCAATGAATCGAAAAATTCACGGAATGAGACAAATAGTCTCACCTTAGACTTTCAAAAAGAATATAAGCCTATGCACATCACTGCACATGGTACACCAAATCCTTCAAAATTGATTGCGTCATCAAGCAGAGGTCTGAGTAACTCACTCACCCACAGCATGAGGAACGTAAATAACCCTGAGCCTTTCCCTGATTCGATCTCAGACAAATACAATGTCAGTACGAAAAATAAATTTGCGTTACTTGCAACAGACACAAATAGTGATTGCGACATGCCCTCCTTTTCAACCAATTCTCAACTTTCCAGTGAGTACGCAGGAACCAAGGAAAGTCAAGCGAATACCGATATTCAAAACTATTCCAAAGAAAATCAAATTATTCGAAAAAAATCTGATGCCTCTGCCGGGCCTCCGTCGAACGACCAAACTAATACTGCTACCGAAAAATCAACAGTGAATCAAATTTGCACATGCGTTGCATACACACTGGACGACTTGAAACGATCGCTCAAATTGGAGCCTGCTTACACTGTAGGTGACGGACACTGTCTCCTCCACGCCGTAACGACCCAGCTTGCTTCACAACAAAAATCGAAATGGAATTATATATCTCTGAAAAAAGCCATCAAAACTGAGAGCTCCAGAAACAAGGACCAGTATGCAAAATTCGTTGACAAGAACAGTGGCAGTTTCGAACAACTCATCGATAAATACATCGATAGAAAAGTCTTCGATCACGCAGTTGGAGACCTCATACCCCAAATACTTTCTAATGTAACGAGAACACCAATTCACGTATTTGATGAAAGAGACAATGGGATTTGGAAGACGACAATCTCCCCTACATCAAATGCTCTGATAACCTGTCCTCCCGTAAACATACACCGGAAACAGGACCACTATAGCGCCCTCTTGAAAATGCGTGATGAAAATCGTGTTGCTCCCTCCCCCATCTTGTGACTAAATAACAGTGATCAAATTGAATATGAAGCTGAAATCACAAACAATGAACGCGGCAATAAAGACCTAGAGACGAACACTAAATGCCCTGCTAGACCTAAAAAATGCAATAACTCCACTAAAGATCTACCTATTGAGGTAAATAATATCAAAATATTGCACATAAATGCTCGCAGCCTCAATGGTAAAATGGATGACGTACGAGTAATGTTGATCACTAACGATATCGATATTTTATGCGTATCTGAAACATGGTTCGATTCACGAGTCGAAAGCTCATATCTCAGCATTACCGGGTACAAATTGTACCGTTATGACGGAGTCAAGAGTAAGAGAGGTAGCGGTTCATGCATTTTCATCAAAGATGTCTACTCTACATCCTTAGTTCCGATAAAAGAAAAATGCGAAGAAATAGAAATGGTTTGGCTCAATGTCCAAGTAAACAAACACAAGTCTTTCATTATCGGCAGTCTTTACAGACATCCGTCAGCATCTCTTCGTCCAACATTAGATTTCATTGAAAATACGCTTAGATCAATCTCTGCAGCCAAAAAGTCTTTCTATGTTTTCGGAGATTTTAACGTGGATCTGACAAATAAAAACAATCAGCTAAGCAAGATGCTGCACAGACTTAATCTTTCTCAAATGGTCCAAGAACCAACGCGAATTACCAACACTTCTAAAACTCTTCTTGACCTAGCAATTACCAACAATCCCCAAGCAGTACTCAGCACAGAAATCTTACCGTCCTTTTCTGATCACCATTCGGTAGAATGCCAAATCAATATTGCAAAAGAGAAACAGAAATCTAGTTACATTACATATCGCATGAATAACCACTACTCCCCTGAAATATTTCAAGAAAAGCTATTAGACAGATGGAGTGAATTTCAAGGCATGGAAAACACCGATGATGTCAATCTACAAGTTTCGCTTTTCAACGAAAATTTCGTATCAGCTCTTAACGAATGCGCACCTTTCACTACGAAGAAAGTTAAGCCAAGAATTTCTAAATGGATAACAGATGAGATAAAACATTTGAGCAGAGCTAAAAGAAATTTGCAGCGTGAGTACAAACTGAATAAATCAGACAGTACGCGTCGAAAATTATATAAAGATCATGAGAAGATCCTACGAAGAAAAGTTAAGGAAGCAAAACGGGACTACTTCCACAAAGAACTCTTGGCGGCAAAACAAAACCCTAAAAGAACTTGGGAAATCATTAGAGAAGCTGCTCAGTATAAAAATTCAGACTGCAAAAGCACTTTTGACAACCCCTCAGAAATGGCGAATGACTTTAACACTTTCTTCTCGAAAGTTGGCGAAGATGTTTTCAATGAAGTATCCAGGACAGTTTCAGACACATCTACAGAGGCAAATCTGAGCGATGTTTCATCCCCAAATAGTAGCAACAAGTGGAGACCAAAGCCAGTTAGCGTCATAGAGATACGAAAAATCTTATACTCACTAAAGAATACTAAAGCGACTGGACATGATGGCATAAGCCTCCAACATATAAAAGACAGCTTCCCTGTCACAGCACCCTTTATTCGCTTGATAATAAATACATCTATAGTCACAAACAAGTTTCCCGATCAATGGAAACTATCCATAATTAAGCCATTACATAAATCTGGTGATATCGACATAGCGTCAAACTACAGACCAATCAGTCTCCTGCCTGTTATGTCCAAAATATTAGAAAAAGTAATAACAAACCAGCTCTCGTCTTACATAGACGAGTCACATCTACTGCATCGCAATCAATATGCTTACAGGAGGAATACCAGTACTCAGGACGCCCTGTTAAACATAACAGAAAAAATTTACAATGAAATTGACCAAAAAAAATTAACTCTCTTACTATTGCTTGATCTCTCCAAAGCTTTCGACAGTGTTGAGCATAAGAAACTTCTACAAAAAATTTCAAACCTCAGAATAGACACTCAGTGGTTTGAAAGCTACCTACGAAACCGCTCTCATGCAGTGTGCTTGAATAACAAAATGTCATCATTCATACCAAATAATTTTGGCGTTCCTCAAGGTTCAATCATCGGCCCACTCCTATTTTCAATTTTCATCAACGATTTCCCCACCATGCCGGCAAACACAAAAATCTCAATGTATGCTGATGACGTACAAATTGCCATGACAAGCTCAACAGCGGATTTAACAGAAACACAAGCCAACGCTGAAAACCTTCTGAGAAATCTGAAATTGTGGTATGACCATAATGGCCTCAAACTTAACGCAAGTAAAACGCAATGCATTATTTTTGGATCACAGAATGCGACTGAAAATTTACCACCATTCAAGCTAACATTTGGAGACGATACAATTAAACCAGTCGATAAGGTTAAAAATCTGGATGTTTGGTTTGACAAAAATATGACTTTCAATTCACACGTCGAAACAATGTGCAACAAAATTAACGGAACCTTAATGTTCTTTCATCGTATAAAGAACACACTTGACGAAAAATCTAGATTATTAGTGATTCAGTCTTTAGTTTTATCGCGTCTGGACTACTGCAGTCTTGTGTGGGGAGACTTACCTAAATGTCGTCAGGAAGAGTTGCAAAAATGTGTAAACTTCGCCGCCAAAGTGGTATGCAAAGGAAATTTCAATAAATACGATCATGTCACCCCTCTTTTAAGAAAACTCGACTGGATCCCAATACCGAACAGATTCATGATCCAGAAAGCTCGACGAGTATTCTCCTCTCTGTACCTCCCCCAAAGTAATGCAGAGGTGGTAAAATTTGTTCCATCTAATATCCCAAACGAAAGACCAAACCGGAGGAACGATGTTTTAGTCAGTTACCGTTCATCTAACGTGGGACAAAAAGCTCTCTCAGTTTCTGGAGCTTTTTCGTGGAACAAGCTTCCCCAGCATATCAAAAACTCTAAAACTGGAAAAGAATTTAGAGTAAATGTGTCACGTCATTTTGCATCTCTGTCATAGGGCCTGCAGCATCTCGGTGTGAACTTCCCATCTATCAGAAATTTTAATTTTTCCTGAAATTTCTGTTAGAAATTTAGAAACTATTTCATTTTACGTTTGCTAAGCGATTCGTATATTCATCTTACTTATTTCTGTCGACAACAATGAGCACCACAGCCGACAGTTCAGTGCAGCAGAACGAACGTTCTTTCCATAATTAGGAGTATTTCCTCATCTTTATTTTGTTATTTCTTTCTCTTTTCTGTATTAATATTTAACGTCCGTATGACAAATATACCATGAAATACATTTTGTGTGTACACCAATAAACAGGTTTATAGATGTGAGGGTTGTGCAAAGTTTATAATGAATTAAATTTTTGGCTAACGTTGTCTCGCTATTTCAAAATCATTCTCGAAGATGTTTTCAATCGATTTTCGGCTGAGCTGGGGGGAAAGGGGTAATTTAAGCATTGCATTTAGTCTTTTTATTTTTTCCGTGCGTTCAGCGCACACTAGCACTGAACTTTCAAATCGGAAAAAACTCTAAATTTCTGTAATTAAAATTATCATTTTGGATCAAGGCCTAATCTTCCTATATGTGCCAATTTTGTGAATATTCTCCACTCAGATGTGATATCCGGCCACAATGTTACTCCATTTTATCCCACGTACACATGTCCGTATAATGCTGAAGAGTTGTGTTGCTTCTTGACTATAACCTGATTTTTCTTAAAAATTTCTGTGAAGAAATTAAAAACCAGCTCATCAGCTCATTTTTTTGGTTTTTCGAAGTCTTTTCTTCTTTTTAGTTTTTTTTTATGCGAAAAATTTCTTAGGATTACAGTGAGCTCAGCTGTCATTTTCTGTGTAGTAGATGGTAGGTTGCTTCTCTCTTTTATCTTATATATGTATTTTTTTCTAATATTTTATTTTCAATAAGTATATATATTAATATGTGTATGTACGTGTGTAGGTATATATAAATGTATCTACATAAATAGATATACATGTTTATATTTCATTTCTTTACGCAAAAACAATTCGGCTTATAAATTTTATTGCAATAGCGAAATGATTCAAAAATAGATCTATCACTTCCCCAGAGGGCGTTTCTGTGAATCGGATTAATGTCATATATAATTAATGAAATAAAGTGCAATTTGAGCATATGAATCGCAGTAAAATTATATTTCTGTCCGTATGTTGTACAAGCTATGAATTTTGATATTGAATATATGTTTGTTTACCCATTTCTACCAATATTTTGTAGATATTTGTCAATCATGAGTGGTAACCGGCTTACACTGTATCTCTATTTTATCCCACGTACCCATGCCCGCATGATGTGGTGAATATCGAGAAGACATGCAATATGTTTTTGGTGGTGATAGGGCTTTGCATATTTTTAGGGCATATTTTTCATTTCTCATTCAACTACCCTTGACAGAGATAGACTATTGGCAATCCACGTGTGGTTTGTCTATTTGTACGCCTCGTATATTTTGTCTATTAATATGCCTCGTATGGTCTATCTATTTTGTACACCTCTGATAGCTTGTCTATTAGTACACCTCGTATAGTTTGCCTATTATTATTATGCCTCGTATGGCTTATCTATTTGTACACCTCGGTTGGTTTGTCAATTAGTACTCCTCGTATAGAACTTTTGTTAGACTACTAGCACACCACGAATGGTTTGTCTATTAGTACGCCTCGTATATTTTGTCAATTAATATGCCTCGTATGGTCTATCTACTTGTACACCTCTGACAGTTTGTCTATTAGTTCACCTCGTATAGTTTGTCTATTATTATGCCTCGTATGGCTTATCTACTTGTACACCTCGGATGGTTTGTCAATTAGTACTCCTCGTATGGAACATTTGTTTTAGGATGCCCTGTATTTAAGAAACTTTTAAAAGCCAATATGTTGGCATGTATATCATGTGACAACTTGGAAATCAACATTTTTTCTTTTTTCTTTTCTTTTTCCTCTATATACATATTTTGCAAATAGTCTTGTACATTTGAGTGATAAGCAATTGTAGACAAATGTATGTATGCTGGACTAGTTTCTGATTCTCAACTGATTTACTAATCAAGAAACACATGTTAAAACTTAGACCAGACACTTGATGAAGATCCCGAGGCTATATTATGACAAAAAAGGTGGAAGAGAGTGAATCTTTTTGTCATTTAGTAAATTTGTATTAATAGCAGCTGACATCTATGACAATGATCATAAAGTTCAATGAATTACCGAAGTATTTTTAAATCGTATGTGACTATGATACTGAATTTTACAAGGTATAAAATTCGGATAACCTCAGTCGTCCTTCTTAGAAATTATTCGAGTTATATAAGCGCATTGCTCATTTCATACGATTAAAATATTCATGAGGCAATGTCGCATTCATGTTCCTGGGTAAAAAATGAATAATCTTGTTTTTTGACGCCTACTAATCAAAAAAAATTGTGGCGAAAAAAGAAAGTTGGTTCTCGCACTCCGGCTTAAATGTTTTAAATTTCTCATTTTGCCCAAAAATATGACGCGTTTAAATTTAGGTCATATTTCAGCAGCTTTGCAGGAAATATTTTTCATAGATGTCCCGAGCCCAAAATATCCTACTCAGTTCGCAGAGAAAAGTATGCCAAACTCCCACTCCCAATGCAAAATACGCGTCAAAAATACACCAATATTCTTACTCAGGCTCTTTAACTTCACATGAAACTGATTCAAATTAAGACTTGACTATGCATCACTCGCATCCTAGCAGCGGTATCCACATTACCGTGTTAGTGTTAAGACAAAGACGTCTCATCTAGCTAGACAAAGACGTTTCATCTACGAGAGTTTGTCAAGTTGTCAGATTAACGTTGGCGAGGTGTCAAGCGGCTTGTCATTCACGGCGCGGATGAAGAATTAAACTGTTGCCAATTAGGCGGAATGTTTGAAGTTTAACGAGCCGAGTTCCGGGACAGTTTGGCTGCCATAAGCCGTGGTTATCTCGGATTCTCGCTTGTTTAGCGGCTTAGCAACGCATGCAATCGCGATTTAAAATTCTCAACTACCGCAAGTGCCAAAAACTTTTGCAACATCAGAACTCGGATTCTTGCGCCTTGGAATAAACCTGAGCTGATTTCTACCTCTTGCTCGTTAATATTAAACGAAGTGTAATTAAAAATTCCATTAAAATTTCTGAGAGGCGAGACTAGTCTGACGGCAGCGAGCTGCTAAAATCATATCGCAACAATTGGGTTAATTCAAAAATATAACATAAAAATACATGGGCCATCATTGCACGTATTTTGTGACGTTAATACACCTGCAATCATTATTTCTAGTAAACATGAAAAATAGTTAAAAGCTGACTTTCTAGTTAAAAATGCACACTTAAGTACTTCATCATATACGCATTTAATTTCGTGGAAATATGCTTTCAAAACACTACTTTACTTGAGCGGTACGTTCGCATTACACCTTTATTCCCCTATCGAAGATAAGCATTCCTCACACCTTCTAGCGACTCCCCCTCCCCACTTCCAGCCTAATCATTTAAAGAGAATGTCATTTATACTATAATTTGGGTGGCATAAAATAAAATTTCTGGTCAATACATCTTTGTTAGTTACATGTTAATAATTGTTAATCGTTAATTAAAATTGCATCAGATAGTTAGTAATAAATTTAGAAAGTATTCCCACGAGCAGGCTCTTCGTCAAGAACTCAAAATATTACTGAAAATGTGACCCCGAAAATAAAACATAGTTTTCCCTTATATATCAAATTGATTGTACACGGATTGACCCTCTTTTCTACCTAAAAAATTCCGAGTTTGACCGTAATATAGCCAGTAATATCACCAGCAATATTAGCAGCAATATTACCAGTAATAATACCAGTCATATTCGACCGTTGCGCTGCGAAATCAAAAACAGTGACAAAGTTTGCACCTGCGACCGAGCTAATCTGTGACCGAGTGACCAGATCTAACCTGGTCTCAAGAGGTCACCGGAACTAGGGAGTTGTTAGTACAGGCTCTGAGGTGTTGTTCTGCGATGCTCGTCAACTTCGTATAAATTCTTTACGAAGTTGACGAGCATCGCATTATTATTGCGTTATAATTTTCAAATGCTCTCCAGCACACACACGCGTGAGCGCTCCTTGTCAAACCCACGAAGTGTTTTACTCACAGGGAATAAATCGTATCACTACGGTGACTGCAAAGAAAATCGACGCAAAGCGTTTTTTTTGACAACACACAAACAGAATTTTACCACAAATCGTTGAATACGTTTCTGTTAGATGAGATAATGAAGTTTTTTAAGCCCTCGTTTACATTAAAAACACCCCACGTCATCGTAAAGTACGGGTGTTGCAGTAAGGGTGTTTAACTGTTTTGATTGCGCACAACAGGTCTCATTCGGATGAATCAGCGAGGAAACAAGTTACACGTGAACCGCAAAAACGGTGGCAAAATAAAAAATGAGCACCGAGAAGAAATTCCTATGCAAGTTGAGGCAGCGCACTGAATTGTTGTGAGTTGGAGAGCAATGGAGTAATGTGGTCCCAGAACTCGGTGTCATCGTCATCGATTCCAAATTCTTACCGCAGGAACGATAGTGAAATTTATGCGTTAATTTCTGTGAAAATATTGTATTGACAGTGTGGGTTTTTTAACTGTATTTTTTCAATGGATTAAACTTTCCTACATTGATGCTAAGCCTCTGTGAGAACGAAAACGTTGTTTGTAAATACGGACATCAAGCATTCACTTATTTTGCTCCTATAAATTAAGTTAAATAGCAACCTATGCTTATTTCCACTGTGGCGAAGCACAAGTGTCAGAAATTACACGTTTTCTTTCATTTCACCATACATTGCTTCAAATAAACCGTTCAAATAAAACCACACAAGAAACCAAATTGCGTGATGAAAATTTCGTAGGGTAGCACTCCCGCAACAAAACGTTCTCAAAAAAAGCCACACAAATTCACACTCACGTCTACGAAGATCCGTCAAGGACAATGTGGCAGAATATCGCAATCAATAAAGTCACTTTAGAGTGGTCCCCAGTTGCCTGGAATAAACACGGAGTTAATTACCCTAAGTACTTTTATTACCCTAAGTACTTTTACTGCCGCACCAGTCACCCAGTCCCCTCCACGGGCCATATGGTCACATGACCGCCTGTTTCCGCTCCACTCCAGACACCGCAGTCCTCATGGCTAATATCAATTCAATTCTTCCATTTTTAGTCTTTCATCTAGAAGTAAATGCATTATTTTTCATATCCATCCCTTCGCTCCACATTTAATTTGCATCTGAGACTAAATCTATCATTTCCGTCCGTTCCCTCTCTATTCATTTTACTCTCGAGACAAAATATTTCGTTTCTATCTGTTCCCTCCATATTAAATTTAAATCTGAGTCTAAATCTATCATTTCCATTCGTTCCTTCCCTATTCAATTTATTCTCGAAACTAAATATTTCATTTCCATCCGTTCCCTCAAAATTTAATTTGCATCTGAGACTAAATCTATCATTTCCATCTGTTCCCTCCGTATTTAATTTTCATTCCAAACTTGATATATAATACCCATTTGTTGCCTCCATATTTAATTTACTCTCTAGACTAAAGATATCAAAGATCGTAATACAGATTTGAGGTTAAAAAGTTAATTTGAGTCTCCCTAACCTCTGAAGAGGTCCTCATGAGAGGAAGGCCCTATATAGCATGGAATTAAGGGAATGGGGAATTTGTGTAGAAAATGTCTCCCCCGTACCCTGCGCATACAAACACCAAGACTGAAATAATTTTATGAAACAAGGTTAAACTTAAAAAATATTGTACTAAATGCAAAGTACGAAGGACAGCAATGAAATGAAAAAAAAGATGGGCGATAATAGAAACAAAAAACTATCTATCGCAACGAATCGGCATACGTAACCTTCAGTGCGGGACCTCATATCGTTCAATGATAATATTTTGTACTTGCATGTATTTGATTTCATATATGTGGTAAAGTGGAATTTCACGTATATAAATACATATGATTGTAAATAAATCCTCGAAACCAGTCTTGCTTATCACATCCAATAGATACATATTTAACACAAAAAAACTCAAGTTAACGAATTATTACGTTATTTTTTAACTCAACTGAGGGATGGATTAATTTGAACTTGACTTGGATTAATTTGAACTTGACTCGGATTAATTTGAACTTGACTTGGATTAAATTGAACTTGACTTAGATTAATTTGAACTTGACTCGGATTAATTTGAACTTGTCTCGGATTAATTTGGACTTGACTCGGATTAATTTGAACTTGACTCGGATTAATTTGAACTTGACTTGGATTAAGTTGAACTTGACTTAGATTAATTTGAAGTGAAAAAGGTGTAGTTTTATTAAATTGCAGCGGTGACTAGTCCCATGAGAGAGTTCGTAGCATGCTTTAGATTTTGATCCTTCTGGAAATTTAAGGTAGAAAGTCATTTCATCAATCAAAATTTAAGGTAGAATGTCAATTCATCATTCAAAATTCAAGTTTTGCGGGGTATTCTAATAAAGTTGATAGTATGTAGCGCTGAGTTTTAGTAGCAGTCGTTTACTTTGAGCTTCAGCATTCTTCATGGAGTGGGAGCAGCCGAGAGACGAAGCGTGGATTCATACAAGGGCAAGGTAAGTCATTTGGCTTCCTCAACTTCCTCATCAACACAACGAGTCAGGGAACATCAGGAAAAATTAAGAAAAAAATAAGAAAGCAACAACCATCGAATGATTCTATTTCGTTTGATAATGCCCTATTCGGTGTCAACTGTCGCTTGAATTACTTGTCTCCTTAAAACTATTCTAAAGACCCGTTTTTTCTTTCTCGTTTCCTCTTTCCTTTTTTCATCCTATTCTAATCCCACTTCTCTATGCTTTACATTTTTGTTGTGCTCTCATTTCCTCTATCCTTTTTCCCTCCTATTTCAATCTCACTACCGTCTAGTTTACATTTTACCCTTTTTCCACTCCCCCATCACCCCTCTCCCACCACCCAACCCCCCATCACCCCTGCCAACCCCAGACGTTGACGCCGTCCATTAGCCTCTCCATGACGCCGCCGCTGCGGGACAAATCACCGAGGAGGGCCGCCACCGTCTCTCCTCAGCTCTGTCCATCACTCGAAGTTCCATGGCACAAAAAATTGAGAAATAATTTCATTTCAATCCCCGAGGTGCTTCACGATCCTTTAGTTGCCTTTCCTACACTCTGTCGCCATCTCAGTTGTACCTTTCGACGTCTGTTTTGTAGGTACAGATAACTTTGTCATGCCAGTTGTGCCTTTAACATCTCTTGTTGGCACAACTTTGCCCTGCCAGTTGTCATACCACTTGTACCTTTTCGACATCTGTTTCGTAGATACAACTTCGTCATGCCAGTTGTATTTTCTAACCATTTGCTGGTATCTCAGTTCTACCTTTTAGCCCATTATTTTGTTCGATTAACTTTTTCTGTTGCCGACGTAAAAGTTAATTCCATCAAACCTACTGAAAAAGCGTAAGTCTCCTAATGGTACATAAGCAACAACTATCATGCATGGACAACACTTTTACATCTAACTTACATCAAACATAAGGAGATACTGGTAATATTTTAACATTTTGACCGCGACGTGAGCCATATTTGGTTGCTGAGGGAGTTTCGTTTTGCTACTGACCACCCAGCAGTCGCAAATCAATTAAAAATAACAATGAATCAAAACTCAACGAAAACAGTTCCTGTTAATGTTTGGTACTTTTGACATTTCTTACTACAATTGACTTTAAATTTGAATTGAATATTGAAGTCCAGTTTCACCTGCAGCAGTCAAAGTGTTAAGCTAGAAAAATTTGCAGACAAGTCATAAGGCGCGGCGTTTTGGAACGAAAAGCAGGTCAAAAAATCGTTGTTTATGTTTGACCTGTTGCAATCCAGAAGTTCTTAAGTAGCTTGAGCCTATATCTATTGGTAGATTGCTGCCTCTATATCAAACCAAGACTATATAGTAGCCATACACTTGCCATAAAATAATTATGAAGATGATTATTCACAAGAGCTTAGTGTACTTCAGCCACAGACGACAACCAGCACCAGCTGAGGAAATCAACTACTGGTTAAGTGGCTTAGTTTCCATTTCATTTCCTTGCATTCCTTTTTCTTTGGGGTCGTCTATTAAAATTATTTTGGTTGAGTTGACTTTCATACGTCCATTTATTATGACTAGTCCACCCCCTTTATTTGAAATAAAAAAGAGAACGAAATGAGAGAAAGGCCGTAAGAAATAAAAAAATACAATCTCTCGAGAGTTGATGAGGCCGCGTGCACACGGCTCGTCACAATATATAGGACTGGAGCTTGTATCACAGATACGCTCATCACACACTGCAGGCTGGCTTCGGACAGACGGACGGACGGACGGACGGACGGACGGACGGACGCTGCTCTTATTATAGTATAAACTAGTCCACCCCCCTTTATTTGAAATAAAAAAGAGAACGAAATGAGAGAAAGGCCGTAAGAAATAAAAAAATACAATCTCTCGAGAGTTGATGAGGCCGCGTGAACACGGCCCGTCAGGATATATAGGGCTGCAGCTCGTATCACTGATACGCTCATCACACACTGCAGGCTGGCTTCGGACAGACAGAGAGACGGACGGACGGACGGACGCGGCTCTTATTATAGTATAGAAGATTACGAGCAAAACTACTTTTTGTAACTAGGTTGTCTCAACTAGGTTTTCAATAACTTAACGGCATCAAATAACGTTAAGTTTACAATAGCTTTAAAGAGCAAACTTATCAAGCATTCTGATGCAGTAGTATTCATTTCTTGATCTATTTCTATCAATTGCATAAATAAGACGTCCATAATTCGTCTGATATATCAAAGACCAACCTGCAATGGATGCTGTCGCACCACTTTCGACTAAGATTCTAACGTTGACCAAAATTTTGAATCTCGCATCTTGATTTTGAGTCTTAATCGAAAAATTACACCATATGAATGGGAAGAGGAAAGTAGTATTCAAACAGCCTTAAACAAAAAAAAACAACCTTTTGTGTAGAACTAAGTGGGTATCCAATACTCTGTATCTGCAGAGTAGAGTTCTGGATTGACTGCACTATAGGGTAGGCAGAATTAGCAGGTACTTTTAACACCCTGTGTTGACGATCCCTCCATTTGGTGCCGAGGGGAGCAGTGAGTTTCACGGTGCCTGCGCTGAGTGTTCACGCAGTTTAGAAGGTCATTGTCTCCCTCACGCCAAATATGGTGTCTTGTTATCATATGCTTGTAGAAAAATATACGGCCATTAAACATTTTCAATTATTTCAAAACCTAGAATTACGATATTATAGTATTTTTCGTCACATTTCTACGAAGCATCGTGTCCAAATTCTTACAGTTCCCGTGCAGATGATGCTCACTCATTTGGGCAAGACGCACGTTTTGGCAGGACCAGCCGATGCCAGGTGGCGATATGGTCTCTATAATCCCACACAGCACAGCGGCATTTAGCCGCCTCTCGCTCATGAATAAATTATGAATTCGGCGCCTACTCGCTCCCTAACCCTCATGAGCAACTTATTATTCATATGCAATTGTTTTCTATGGCAGACAAAAATAAAGTTTTGCTTCGCCATCCAGGAAAATAAGTACGCTGTGTACTGAAGAGAAATGTTTTTTAGTAAAATTCATTCTGAGAAATCCATTACAAGGCTGAGATTATTTTTGCATTATAAATTAGAATGCTCATAGAATTTATGATTACATGATTTGATAAATAATATTTCATTAGTTTATGAATAGTAACATGCATGAATACATAGAAATGTTCTAGCATCACGTAAACAACGTAAACAACGATCAGGAAAATATAATCACCAGTTTAAATAGGTTTCCCAAGAATAGAATATTCATTTAAAATTGATGTTAAGAAATCAACGGAAAGGTAAAAAAAATTTCAACATGCTTTATAAATACAGCGCGTGTGAGTCAAAATTTGTTTACTCATATTTTGTTGAACAGCAAACACAAAATTCATTATCTGGAAAAAGAAATAATAGAGAAATAACTTATCCCCTATTAAGTGTACACAAAAACCATGATCGTTTTTTTTAATGTCTTAACCTAATAATCGTTAGTTAGTTAGCTGGTAAGCAGACCAGGGTATCGTTATATTCATGTCAAAGTTTCAGTAAAAGATCGAGAAAAACATGCAAATGTATTACTTCAGTTATTACTTTGACGGCAACGTGAGCCATCGGTAGCCACGGAGGAGATTTCCATAATGCTGCTGACCAACCAGTAGTCATAAACTCAATGTTCATAAATACTTAATCAAAACTAAATAAAGGCACGATCCAGCTAATATTTGCTATTTTAAACATTACTTTCTACAACTGACTTTGAATTTGAGTTGAATATTAAACTTCAGTTTTACCAGGCGCTGTTAAAGTGTTGAGTTATTCTAAGTTTGATTATGCCAACCAAAACAATTATTAAAAATATAAAAATAGTGACATTAATGAAAAACTTTTTTATAGTCTCCACTCATGCTGGCGTATGAGCTTAGGCTTTTGCAATGTCAGGGAATAATGTTAACGGTACAATAGGTTGAAGCCAAAAATTATGTATCTAAAATTAATGCATCGACATGGTAGAAATTAGGAGCTATCTTTTCGTGCCCACATATCAACTAGCTCAGAGTTACTTGCTTGGAGCACGTTTTACCACAGCACAAATTAAGGGAATTTCCTACGTAAATAATGCTGGCACAAAAGATTCACAAAAGTCAGAAGCGTAAAAAGAATTGCTGCACAATGCAAACCAAATTTTTTTACAAAACTAGATATTTGTGTAGCCGATGCGTAGAAATATAAAACTACACTTGCTATAACATATATTGAGCTAGTATCAAAAATATTTTATTCAAACCTGAAAACTAGACACGGAAAACAGACGTATATTTTCACACTTAATGATGACTATAACTCCAATGAAGTACCTCATAAATCAAACGACTGTTTTTTGCACAAATAAAATTAACGACTTGAAAGAAATACTTCGTTCTGTTGCAACGCTTGGTCTTTCAGGGGAGAATTTTTCACCAAAGTTTGTGATTATTTTGAATTACGACTTGCAAGAAAACTCCGTTCGTTCTGCTGCATCACTTGGTCTTATCGAGGGAGAATTTCTTTTATTTACGACTTGAAACAAATGCTCCGTTTTGCTGCATCACTTGATCTTTTCAGGAGCCAATGGAGAATTTCGTGCCAAAGTTTGTGATTATTTTTACGATAGTCGGTGGTGCGCACCACCGACCTCCGGAGCGCCATATGGAGGCTTGCGTCACCCTGCAGCAGACGACGACGACCCTTCGCTGTTCTGCGATACTGATCCCTTAACTGATATCTCTGTGACTGGACTAGCAATGGGACGTTTTATGTCACTCCTTCCTGGCTGGGGGCTGTTGACTGACTCTAGTTTTGTGCAGCTGTGTTGCTGACATGCTGGTTTTGTGCAGCTGTGTTGCTGAAGTGCTGTTTTTGTGCAGCTGTGTTGCTGACATGCTGGTTTTGTGCAGCTGTGTTGCTGACATGCTGGTTTTGTGCAGCTATGTTGCTGACATGCTGGTTTTGTGCAGCTGTTTTGCTGACATGCTGTTTTTATGCAGCAGTGTTGCTGAAGTGCTGGTTTTGTGCAGCTGTGTTGCTGACATGCTGGTTTTGTGCAGCTGTGTTGCTGACATGCTAGTTTTGTGCAGCTGTGTTGCTGACATGCTGTTTTTGTGCAGCTGTGTTGCTGAAGTGCTGGCTGTTTTGATTGTGGCTGACTGTAACTGCATTTTTATGCAACAGTCCTACTGATGGACGGAATTTTGATATAAAAGTAGTGTAGATTTGTGTTGTGGGGCTGAAGAAATACTCAATTCATATGCAACACTTTGAGCTGTTCAACTGTTTCTGTCGCGTTAACTTGAACTGTTCAACTGTTTCTGTTTCGTTAACTTGAACTCTTCAACTGTTTCTGTCTCGTTAACTTGAACTGTTCAACTGTTTCTGTTTCGTTAACTTGAACTGTTCAACTGTTTCTGTCTTGTTAATCTGAACTGTTGAACTGTTTCTGTCGCGTTAACTTGAACTGTTCAACTGTTTCTGTCTTGTTAATCTAAACTGTTCAACTGTTTCTGTCTTGTTAATCTGAACTGTTCAACTGTTTCTGTCTCGTTAACTTGAACTGTTCAACTGTTTCTGTCTTGTTAATCTGAACTGTTCAACTGTTTCTGTCTCGTTAACTTGAACTGTTGAACTGTTTCTGTTTCGTTAACTTGAACTGTTCAACTGTTTCTGTCTTGTTAATCTGAACTGTTCAACTGTTTCTGTCTTGTTAATCTGAACTGTTCAACTGTTTCTGTCTCGTTAACTTGAACTGTTGATCTGTTTCTGTTTCGTTAACTTGAACTGTTCAACTGTTTCTGTCTTGTTAATCTGAACTGTTCAACTGTTTCTGTCTTGTTAATCTGAACTGTTCAACTGTTTCTGTCTCGTTAACTTGAACTGTTGAACTGTTTCTGTTTCGTTAATCTGAACTGTTCAACTGTTTCTGTCTTGTTAATCTGAACTGTTACGGTCTGAAGTTTTTTTCTTATGTCAGAAGAATGCTACGTGTTTTTATGATTTTCTTTTGATTTGTAGCTAATTAAGAGAGTACACTTTTAATGTTTTACTTTCAATCGATTCAATCACTGTCATTGATAATAGAATACTTATTGTCGTGTTTGCAACAATTAGGTATACGAGTTATTATAACAATAATTGGTAAACACCAGCGTGTCAAAACTAATTTAACATGTCGAAATACTGTTTTTCATTTTTATTAATTTTTTCGTTCTTTAAAAGTTGTCATTCTTTTTTTCAGCTGTAATCTGTCGGTCAAATGTTACTGCTATTCAAAAGTTCAGTTGTGCAAATCACAATAAAATGACCTTTCCAATAAACAGTTTTAATTTCAGTTCGAAAATTTCAACTCTTCACCGCTACCATACGAGTCTGTGCGAGTCGTGCACGTGATGAAGTTGTGGGAGTTGCTGCTTTCCCATGCTGCTCTTCGCACGCTGCTTTTCCCATGCTGCTCTTCACACGCTGCTTTTCCCATGCTGCTCTCTACATGCTGCTTTCCCCATGCTGCTCTTCACACGCTGCTTTTCCCATGCTGCTTTTCCCATGCTGCTCTTCACACGCTGCTTTTCCCATGCTGCTTTTCCCATGCTGCTCTTCACACGCTGCTTTTCCCATGCTGCTCTTCACATGCTCCTCTTCACATGCTCCTCTTCACATGCTCCTCTTCACATGCTGCTTTTCACATGCTGCTCTTCGCACGCTGCTTTTCCATGCTGCTCTTCGCACGCTGCTTTTCCCATGCTGCTCTTCACACGCTGCTTTTCCCATGCTGCTCTTCACATGCTCCTCTTCACATGCTCCTCTTCACATGCTGCTCTTCGCACGCTGCTTTCCCATGCTGCTCTTCGCACGCTGCTTTTCCCATGCTGCTCTTCACACGCTGCTTTTCCCATGCTGCTTTTCCCATGCTGCTTCTCACATGCTGCTCTTCACACGCTGCTTTTCACATGCTGCTCTTCACACGCTGCTTTTCCCATGCTGCTCTTCACACGCTGCTTTTCCCATGCTGCTCTTCACACGCTGCTTTTCCCATGCTGCTCTTCACACGCTGCTTTTCCCATGCTGCTCTTCACACGCTGCTTTTCCCATGCTGCTCTTCACACGCTGCTTTTCCCATGCTGCTTTTCCCATGCTGCTTTTCCCATGCTGCTCTTCACACGCTGCTTTTCCCATGCTGCTCTTCACATGCTCCTCTTCACATGCTCCTCTTCACATGCTGCTTTTCACATGCTGCTCTTCACATGCTCCTCTTCACATGCTCCTCTTCACATGCTCCTCTTCACATGCTGCTTTTCACATGCTGCTCTTCACATGCTCCTCTTCACATGCTCCTCTTCACATGCTGTTTTTCACATGCTGTTTTTCACATGCTGCTCTTCACATGCTGCTTTTCACATTCTGCTCTTCACATGCTTCTCTTCACATGGTGCTTTTCCCATGCTGCTCTCCACATGCTGCTTTTCACATGCTGCTCTTCACACGTTGTTTTTCCCATGCTGCTCTTCACATGCTGCTTTCCCCATGCAGCTCTTCACATGTTGCTTTTCCCATGCCGCTCTTCACATGCTGCTCTTCACATACTGCTTTCCCCATGCTGCTCTTCACATGCTGCTTTTCCCATGCTGCTCTTCACATGCTGCTTTTCACATGCTGCTCTTCACACGTTGCTTTTCCCATGCTGCTCTTCACATGCTGCTTTCTCCATGCTGCTCTTCACATGCTGCTTTCCCCATGCCGCTCTTCACATGCCGCTCTTCACATGCTGCTTTTCACATGCTGCTTTTCACATGCTGCTTTTCCCATGCTGCTCTTCACATGCTGCTTTCCCCATGCTGCTCTTCACATGCTGCTCTATACATGCTGCTTTTCCCATGCTGTTTTTTCACATGATGCTCTTCACATGCTCCTCTTCACATGCTGCTTTTCCCATGCTGCTCTTCACATGCTGCTTTTCACATGCTGTTCTTCACACGTTGCTTTTCCCATGCTGCTCTTCACATGCTGCTTTCCCCATGCTGTTCTTCACATGCTACTTTTCCCATGCCGCTCTTCACATGCTGCTTTTCACATGCTGCTTTCCCCATGCTGCTCTTCACATGCTGCTTTCCCCATGCTGCTCTTCACATGCTGCTCTATACATGCTGCTTTTCCTATGCTGTTTTTTCACATGCTGCTTTTCACACGCTGCTCTTCACATGTTCCTCTTCACATGCTGCTTTTCACACACTGCTCTTCACATGCTGCTTTTCCCATGCTGCTTTTCACGCACTGCTCTTCACATGCTGCTTTCCCCATGCTGCTCTTCACAGGCTGCTTTTCCCATGCCGCTCTTCACATGCTGCTCTTCACATGCTGCTTTCCCCATGCTGTTCTTCACATGCTACTTTTCCCATGCCGCTCTTCACATGCTGCTTTTCACATGCTGCTTTCCCCATGCTGCTCTTCACATGCTGCTTTCCCCATGCTGCTCTTCACATGCTGCTCTATACATGCTGCTTTTCCTATGCTGTTTTTTCACATGCTGCTTTTCACACGCTGCTCTTCACATGTTCCTCTTCACATGCTGCTTTTCACACACTGCTCTTCACATGCTGCTTTTCCCATGCTGCTTTTCACGCACTGCTCTTCACATGCTGCTTTCCCCATGCTGCTCTTCACAGGCTGCTTTTCCCATGCCGCTCTTCACATGCTGCTCTTCACATGCTGCTTTCCCCATGCTGCTCTTCACATGCTGCTCTTCCCATGCTGCTCTTCCCATGCTGCTCTTCCCATGCTGCTCTTCACATGCTGCTCTTCACACGTTGCTTTTCCCATGCTGCTCTTCACATGCTGCTTTCCCCATGCTGTTCTTCACATGCTACTTTTCCCATGCCGCCCTTCACATGCTGCTTTTCACATGCTGCTTTTCCCATGCTGCTCTTCACATGCTGCTTTCCCCATGCTGCTCTTCACATGCTGCTCTATACATGCTGCTTTTCCTATGCTGTTTTTTTCACATGCTGCTTTTCACACGCTGCTCTTCACATGTTTCTCTTCACATGCTGCTTTTCACACACTGCTTTTCCCATGCTGCTTTTCACAAACTGCTCTTCACATGCTGCTTTTCCCATGCTGCTTTCCCCATGCTGCTTTTCACAGGCTGCTTTTTCCATGCCGCTCTTCACATGCTGCTCTTCAAATGCTGCTTTCCCCATGCTGCTCTTCACATGCTGCTCTTCACATGCTGCTTTTCCCATGCTGCTCTTCACATGCTGCTTTTCACATGCTGCTCTTCACACGTTGCTTTTCCTATGCTGCTCTTCACATGCTGCTTTCCCCATGCTGCTTTTCCCATGCTGCTCTTCACATGCTGCTCTATACATGCTGCTTTTCCTATGCTGTTTTTTCACATGCTGCTTTTCACATGCTGCTCTTCACATGCTCCTCTTCACATGCTGCTTTTCACACACTGCTCTTCACATGCCGCTTTTCCCATGCTGCTTTTCACACACTGCTCTTCACACGCTGCTTTTCCAATGCTGCTTTTCACATGCTGCTCTTTACATGCTGTTTTTCACACACTGCTCTTCACTCGCTGCTCTTCACATACTGTTCTTCACATGCTGCTCTTTGTATGCAGCTCTTCACATGCTGCTCTTCACACGCTGCTCTTCAAATGAGGTAGGTTATCGAGTCCCTGCTTTTCACATTCTTCCAACACACTTCAAACCAAGAAAATTTACTATTTTAGATTGCTTCTATCGCTCAGAGCAAACTGCTAACATCAAAACATCAAATGATTGTCGTGCAGCTGTAGAACTAATAAGGTGCGTATTTCAGTGTTTGTTTGTCATCAAACAAAAAATATGACGTAGTACGGATCTAGTAAATCAATCAATGGTGAGGGTCTTCAGGTGTTTGCTTACAGTTCTTTTCCCTCAATTCTGTCTGCCATTATGGCGAGTAAATATGTGCTGGCTGCAACGTAATTATTCCTGGGTTTTATGTTTTGTTATTTCTTCGACCTTGAAGTGAATATGCTGAACTCAATGACTTGCCTCGATGTCGTTCCATTTCATTTCATTTACCATCAGTTGTGCAAGTCAAAAATTATACGTGAAATCTTTCATTGAAGTTCCGTGGATTTTTTTGTTGTGCACAAAGACCACGTAAAATATGTCTCGATAGTACCTGCGAGTGAGATACCTAACATTACAATATTCCGTATACATTATAAAGATTTTACACTGATGTGCGAGCGAAATGTGTAATTTTGATGACCTTCTCGTGTGTGAGTTTTTGAAGGAATGACACTCAATTGAACGAGTGGAAGAAAGGCGACAGAAAAAAAAATTTGCTAGTTTGAAGAAGGAAAAATTTAAGTGTCTTCAATGACACAAAGCCGCAGAAACATGAAAGTCTACAAAACCACTGGAGTAAAATTTAGAGCCTCTAACGAATAATTATTATTCGTGCTGAAAATGTATTTTTGCAACAAAAAATAGCAGCTACGTTCCCGCGCGCAGAATAAACAAATGTAAAGAGGCCACAGGCGATGTAAATGTACGTTAGGAGGCGCAATATGTCTTGCGAATTAATTTCTACCTCCACAACATGGAGATAAAATCTCCTTTGGAGAATACTCAGCGCGGCCTAGACTCGGAGGTAGGCTCGCCGACTCCATTTCCCCCTGCGTTTTAATCAAGCACTGCAGCCGAGGGGGAAATGGAGTCGCGAGGATTGGTTGGCTGAGAGAGACACTGGAGAGAGCAAATGTTGTCTGCGCCGCTAGCCTTCCAGCTTTATATTCCCAACGCCACACGTTCATCAAAAGCTTATTATAACTTTTCAAATTAATAATTCAGTTTCAATGAGTAGAAATTTGTCAATAGTTTAGCATCCTGCATTCAACGCTGGCATTCTGAGTTTTATTGTAGGTGTCACTACTGCGTGGGTAACATTTTATAGACTTTTGGAGGAGGAATTTGAGTCAATCTTAATGTTCGTCTCCTAATTTATTTTGTCACATTATATGAAGTAAAAACTGCGTTTTTTCAGGATTGCGACAGAACTTCAATAAAACGTTTGAATTTGATCAAAATTTGCGCAAAAGCTCTGAATTGAGAATTCGTTTCATATTATGTGAAAGCTTAATATTTTAAATTTCGGGTCATTTATATAAATTATTATGAATTGATGAATTATTCTGCGTCTTGCGCTTTATTCCACTGAAATAAGTAATCACAGGGGCTACACTTACAAACAATATCAGTCCCAGTAGTTCAACACCTGACAAAATTCAGAGTCGACTTAATACCACAAAGCGGCTAAGTTCACCACAACGTAAGCTGACAAATGTGGTTCTAACACGACATAAATAGTCTGAAAATCTGCCTCTAGATCGTTTAAACCGGAAATTTTCCGGAGTTTTTCATGTAAAATTTGTGTAGTCACCGCGTGCGGTTTGTGCTGGAGAATAAATGTCGCTTCATTCTGAATTGTGAGCGTAGAATGTGTTCTACGTGCATCCTTGCTGCGATGGTGTGAAGTTAAGTGCACAAATCTGTGTTTCGAAAGTCCGAATCGTACAAGAAAATTACAGTTAGTAAAAAAAAGAACGTACCAATCAAGATATGAACTATGGAAAGTTAGAGCTGAAAACCTCTTAACAAGAAAGAATAGCCCTCCTGTACATTAGGCAGCGACAGAAGTCGGATTTTCGAACATTTTACGTCGCTTTAGCAACGCAGCCGCCAGTAAAAGTTCGCCTGTCGTAATGGTGACTTTGCTTCTCTGAGCAGTTTTTCCATTTACAAATTAAAATACTTTTTTCTGGACGACGCAGTGATCCCAAAATAGCACAATATCTGCGTAATTCAGTTGCACCTTTTTGTCTCTGGCACACCTTCCAAAAATACTGGAGGACAAAATATTTATAGTTGTGGGCTTAGATATAAGCCATTCTTGCTGCCAGGCTAGAAGTTATTTGCAAGGTACCCAGTTTTTAAAGGCACAATGAATTATAATCAATAGAAAGCTTGAGTGTTAAAATCATTCTTGCTAGCAAATTTGAAATTATTCGCGGTGCTCAGTTTTTCAGGGCGCAGTGAATAGGAGAAAAGACAACAGATGTAGCACGGCACGCTGCTGTTTATCAAACTAGAGATTACGCAGGTTACAATAGCAGACTGGGTACGTCGGCACTAAGATACTGCACAACGCTGGATTGTGTAGGTAGCACTAAGAGATTGTCTATATCGAATTCTGTAGGTCATAGTAGGGCATTGTGTATATTGGCTTTCGAAGCTTGTGTAGGTTGTACTAGGAGATTGAGTAGGTTCCAGTAAAATTGTGTAGTATGGCATCAGGAGATTGTGTTTGTTACAACATCAAGTTGTTATCTCTCGTTCTTTTCTCTTCTTGTACTTGACATGCCATAATAATAACACTTGAACAATTATTCTGTTGATGTGGAAATGTTAAGTTTGGGTAAAATTTAAATTCTTAAGCACGGGCGATTAATGAAAATGGATTTTTTTAAAGTGACTTCTCTTCCGAGGTAAGCCTGCCATATTCACTCAACAGGAAGAGCATTTCATTGAGACTCTAGCACATACCTCCAGATACATCATGTGGCTTTAATGAGATGCTGTAGCGTACTTTTCGCCCCAAATTACAAAGAACAAGAAGCAGCGACGCAACCAGTGGAATGAAAAGCTCATGAATAAAGAAAACACTTTACTAGAAAATAAAATCTGCAAGTTACAGTTAACAAATAAATAATACATCCAACCAGACAATGGCACAAACTTTCGCAAGAGATCATAGTCGAGAATAAATACATCTGCATTTCCGTAAGCAACGCTCGGGTTATGAGTGCACTACGAAATTGAAATAAAAGTACGGTAAATGATCACGGCCGCGATGTATGACCACGGCCGCGATGGATGACCACGGCCGCGATGGATGACCACGGCCGCGATGGATGACCACGGCCGCGATGGATGACCACGGCCGCGATAAATGACCACGGCCGCGATGGATGACCACGGCCGCGATGGATGACCACGGCCGCGATGGATGACCACGGCCGCGATGGACGATCACGGCCGCGATGGACGATCACGGCCGCGATGGACGATCACGGCCGCGATGGATGACCACGGCCGCGATGGACGATCACGGCCGCGATGGACGATCACGGCCGCGATGGACGATCACGGCCGCGATGGACGACCACGGCCGCGATGGATGACCACGGCCGGGATGGATGACCACGGCCGCGACGGCCGCGATGGACGATCACGGCCGCGATGGATGACCACGGCCGCGATGGACGATCACGGCCGCGATGGACGATCACGGCCGCGATGGACGATCACGGCCGCGATGGACGATCACGGCCGCGATGGACGATCACGGCCGCGATGGACGATCACGGCCGCGATGGACGATCACGGCCGCGATGGACGATCACGGCCGCGATGGACGATCACGGCCGCGATGGACGATCACGGCCGCGATGGATGACCACGGCCGCGATGGACGATCACGGCCGCGATGGACGATCACGGCCGCGATGGACGATCACGGCCGCGATGGACGATCACGGCCGCGATGGATGACCACGGCCGCGATGGACGATCACGGCCGCGATGGACGATCACGGCCGCGATGGACGATCACGGCCGCGATGGATGACCACGGCCGCGATGGACGATCACGGCCGCGATGGACGATCACGGCCGCGATGGACGATCACGGCCGCGATGGACGATCACGGCCGCGATGGACGATCACGGCCGCGATGGACGATCACGGCCGCGATGGACGATCACGGCCGCGATGGACGATCACGGCCGCGATGGATGACCACGGCCGCGATGGACGATCACGGCCGCGATGGACGATCACGGCCGCGATGGACGATCACGGCCGCGATGGACGATCACGGCCGCGATGGACGATCACGGCCGCGATGGACGATCACGGCCGCGATGGATGACCACGGCCGCGATGGACGATCACGGCCGCGATGGATGATCACGGCCGCGATGGATGACCACGGCCGCGATGGACGATCACGGCCGCGATGGACGATCACGGCCGCGATGGATGACCACGGCCGCGATGGACGATCACGGCCGCGATGGACGATCACGGCCGCGATGGATGATCACGGCCGCGATGGATGACCACGGCCGCGATGGACGATCACGACCGCGATGGATGATCACGGCCGCGATGGATGATCACGGCCGCGATGGATGATCACGGCCGCGATGGATGACCACGGCCGCGATGGACGATCACGGCCGCGATGGATGATCCCGGCCGCGATGGATGATCACGGCCGCGATGGATGACCACGGCCGCGATGGATGACCACGGCCGCGATGGATGATCACGGCTACACACAAATCTACATGAAAACATCCGCAGTTTCCAAGACTTGCCACTCATGGAAGGTTAAAATTACATTACTTGTACAAACGACATGAAGTAACTTTTCTGGTGCGTATTATGCGCACATGTAGCTTACAAAAACATATTCCCTTTACCCACTAGTCATACGTATATCTCCTTTTCTAAACTTAAACATAAACTTGCATAAACTCTAAAACTCGAACATAAGTGCCTCGAGTGAACACATACAAGAATATAAAATGAGTTAAAAAAAATGTAAGCGAACGAACGCGAGGGTATAAGCCACACAACGCAGATGCTGCAGATAAAAGAACATTTACTTTCGATGAATGCATTTTTAATAGCGTTTGGTTCTTTAATTCTACAGAGCTTGTCATGTACAGCGCCAGATATCATTTGCTTAATTTGAACCTCTCATGATCAACAGCGGAAAATGTAACGGAAATTCATCTCGATACCATAGCATTAGTTTCAGAATGTGTAGCTTCAGAGGTGTGCCCAATAAAAAAAAGCGGTTGGCCAGGTCGTACACGACAAGCGCTCTGTGGCTGAAAAAAGTACATAAAAGAGGGATCTGAAAGTGATGCTCTATGGTGACATATAGTAACGAATGCATAACAGCCCTTAACGTCAATAAATTATTTCAGATAAGCACCAAGATTCAATGGCCTTAAGATTCAATGGGTTAAGATTCAATGGGTTAAGATTCAATGGGTTAAGATTCAATGGGTTAAGATTCAATGGCCTTAAGATTCAATGGGTTAAGATTCAATGGGTCAAGATTCAATGGGTCAAGATTCAATGGGTCAAGATTCAATGGGTCAAGATTCAATGGGTCAAGATTCAATGGGTCAAGATTCAATGGGTCAAGATTCAATGGGTTAAGATTCAATGGGTTAAGATTCAATGGGTTGAGATTCAATGGGTTGAGATTCAATGGGTTGAGATTCAATGGGTTGAGATTCAATGGGTTGAGATTCAATGGGTTGAGATTCAATGGGTTGAGATTCAATGGGTTGAGATTCAATGGGTTGAGATTCAATGGGTTGAGATTCAATGGGTTGAGATTCAATGGGTTGAGATTCAATGGGTTGAGATTCAATGGGTTGAGATTCAATGGGTTGAGATTCAATGGGTTGAGATTCAATGGGTTGAGATTCAATGGGTTGAGATTCAATGGGTTAAGATTCAATGGGTTGAGATTCAATGGGTTGAGATTCAATGGGTTGAGATTCAATGGGTTGAGATTCAATGGGTTGAGATTCAATGGGTTGAGATTCAATGGATTCAATTCGATGGGTTGAGATTCAATGGGTTGAGATTCAATGGGTTGAGATTCAATGGGTTGAGATTCAATGGGTTGAGATTCAATGGGTTAAGATTCAATGGGTTAAGATTCAATGGGTTAAGATTCAATGGGTTAAGATTCAATGGGTTAAGATTCAATGGGTTAAGATTCAATGGGTTTAGATTCAATGGGTTTAGATTCAATGGGTTTAGATTCAATGGGTTTAGATTCAATGGGTTAAGATTCAATGGGTTAAGATTCAATGGGTTAAGATTCAATGGGTTAAGATTCAATGGGTTAAGATTCAATGGGTTTAGATTCAATGGGTTTAGATTCAATGGGTTTAGATTCAATGGGTTAAGATTCAATGGGTTAAGATTCAATGGGTTAAGATTCAATGGGTTAAGATTCAATGGGTTAAGATTCAATGGGTTAAGATTCAATGGGTTAAGATTCAATGGGTTAAGATTCAATGGGTTAAGATTCAATGGGTTAAGATTCAATGGGTTAAGATTCAATAGGTTTAGATTCAATGGGTTTAGATTCAATGGGTTTAGATTCAATGGGTTAAGATTTAATGGGTCAAGATTTATTGGGTCAAGATTTAATGGGTCAAGATTCAATGGGTTAAGATTCAATGGCTTGAGAATCAATGCCTAAAAGATTCAATAATTAAAAAGATTCAACGACTAAAAAGATTCAACAACTAAAAAGATTCAATGCCTAAAAAGATTCAATAACTAAAACGATTCAATACCTGAGGATCCAACGACTAAAAAGATTCAATAACTAAAACGATTCAATACCTGAGGATCCAACAACTGAAAAGATTCAATACCTGAGGATCCAACAACTAAAAAGATTCAATAACTAAAACGATTCAACACCTGAGGATCCAACGACTAAAAAGATTCAATAACTAAAACGATTCAACACCTGAGGATCCAACGACTAAAAAGATTCAATAACTAAAACGATTCAATACCTGAGGATCCAACAACTAAAAAGATTCAATAACTAAAACGATTCAACACCTGAGGATCCAACAACTAAAAAGATTCAATAACTAAAACGATTCGATACCTGAGGATCCAACAACTAAAAAGATTCAATAACTAAAACGATTCAATACCTGAGGATCCAACGACTAAAAAAATTCAATAACTAAAACGATTCAATACCTGAGGATCCAACGACTAAAAAGATTCAATAACTAAAACGATTCAATACCTGAGGATCGAACGACTAAAAAGATTCAATAACTAAAACGATTCAATACCTGAGGATCCAACGACTAAAAAGATTCAATAACTAAAACGATTCAATACCTGAGGATCCAACGACTAAAAAGATTCAATAACTAAAACGATTCAATACCTGAGGATCCAACGACTAAAAAGATTCAATAACTAAAACGATTCAACACCTGAGGATCCAACGACTAAAAAGATTCAATAACTAAAACGATTCAATACCTGAGGATCCAACGACTAAAAAGATTCAATAACTAAAACGATTCAATACCTGAGGATCGAACGACTAAAAAGATTCAATAACTAAAACGATTCAATACCTGAGGATCGAACGACTAAAAAGATTCAATAACTAAAACGATTCAATACCTGAGGATCGAACGACTAAAAAGATTCAATAACTAAAACGATTCAATACCTGAGGATCCAACGACTAAAAAGATTCAATAACTAAAACGATTCAATACCTGAGGATCCAACGACTAAAAAGATTCAATAACTAAAACGATTCAATACCTGAGGATCCAACGACTAAAAAGATTCAATAACTAAAACGATTCAATACCTGAGGATCCAACGACTAAAAAGATTCAATAACTAAAAGGATTCAATACCTGAGGATCGAACGACTAAAAAGATTCAATAACTAAAACGATTCAATACCTGAGGATCGAACGACTAAAAAGATTCAATAACTAAAACGATTCAATACCTGAGGATCCAACGACTAAAAAGATTCAATAACTAAAACGATTCAATACCTGAGGATCCAACGACTAAAAAGATTCAATAACTAAAACGATTCAATACCTGAGGATCCAACGACTAAAAAGATTCAATAACTAAAACGATTCAATACCTGAGGATCCAACGAATAAAAAGATTCAATAACTAAAACGATTCAATACCTGAGGATCCAACGACTAAAAAGATTCAATAACTAAAACGATTCAATACCTGAGGATCCAACGACTAAAAAGATTCAATAACTAAAACGATTCAATACCTGAGGATCCAACGACTAAAAAGATTCAATAACTAAAACGATTCAATACCTGAGGATCCAACGACTAAAAAGATTCAATAACTACGGATCCAGTGACTACAAACATTCAACGAGGATCCAACGGCATAAAATTGGATGGTCTGAGAGGTACACAGCTCGGTTGCACAGCCCCTAAATCATCTCTAGGATCTCTGTGACCAGTCTGCGGTTGTACGGGCCGACGGAGACGCTCTCGGCGGACACCACCATCGTCTTCAAGCTGCTTCCCCCCTGGGGGCGCATGCAGACATTAGCTATAATTTATTCTGTTATATTATATTAGTGTTATGAATTCTAGCTACATGTTTACAATTTGTGAAACTCGTATATACAATTTTAAAGAGATTTGAGCAATTTGGGAGCATCATTTATGCAATTTTGGAGCGTCATCTGTGCAATCGTGGAGCATCTTTTGTACAATTTCTGAGCATCTTTTGTACAATTTCTGAGCATCTTTTGTACAATTTCTGAGCATCTTTTGTACAATTTCTGAGCATCTTTTGTACAATTTCTGAGCATCTTTTGTACAATTTCTGAGCATCTTTTGTACAATTTCTGAGCATCTTTTGTACAATTTCTGAGCATCTTTTGTACAATTTCTGAGCATCTTTTGTACAATTTCTGAGCATCTTTTGTACAATTTCTGAGCATCTTTTGTACAATTTCTGAGCATCTTTTATACAATTTCTGAGCATCTTTTGTACAATTTCTGAGCATCTTTTGTACAATTTCTGAGCATCTTTTGTACAATTTCTGAGCATCTTTTGTACAATTTCTGAGCATCTTTTGTACAATTTCTGAGCATCTTTTATACAATTTCTGAGCATCTTTTGTACAATTTCTGAGCATCTTTTGTACAATTTCTGAGCATCTTTTGTACAATTTCTGAGCATCTTTTGTACAATTTCTGAGCATCTTTTGTACAATTTCTGAGCATCTTTTGTACAATTTCTGAGCATCTTTTGTACAATTTCTGAGCATCTTTTATACAATTTCTGATCATCTTTTGTACAATTTCTGAGCATCTTTTGTACGATTTCTGAGCATCTTTTATACAATTTCTGAGCATCTTTTGTACAATTTCTGAGCATCTTTTGTACAATTTCTGAGCATCTTTTGTACAATTTCTGAGCATCTTTTGTATAATTTCTGAGCATCTTTTGTACAATTTCTGAGCATCTTTTGTACAATTTCTGAGCATCTTTTGTACAATTTCTGAGCATCTTTTGTACAATTTCTGAGCATCTTTTGTACAATTTCTGAGCATCTTTTGTACAATTTCTGACCATCTTTTGTACAATTTCTGATATCTTTTATACAATTTCTGAGCATCTTTTGTACAATTTCTGAGCATCTTTTGTACAATTTCTGAGCATCTTTTGTACAATTTCTGAGCATTTTTTGTACAATTTCTGAGCATCTTTTGTACAATTTCTGAGCATCTTTTGTACAATTTCTGAGCATCTTTTATACAATTTCTGAGCATCTTTTGTACAATTTCTGAGCATCTTTTGTACAATTTCTGAGCATCTTTTGTACAATTTCTGAGCATCTTTTGTACAATTTCTGAGCATCTTTTGTACAATTTCTGAGCATCTTTTGTACAATTTCTGAGCATCTTTTGTACAATTTCTGAGCATCTTTTGTACAATTTCTGAGCATCTTTTGTACAATTTCTGAGCACCTTTTATACAATTTCTGAGCATCTTTTGTACAATTTCTGAGCATCTTTTGTACAATTTCTGAGCATCTTTTGTACAATTTCTGAGCATCTTTTGTACAATTTCTGAGCATCTTTTATACAATTTCTGAGAATCACTTATATAATTTCAAAAGTAGTTTTATCAATTTGTACAAAAACTTTAGCAATTTATAACAATTTCGGCAATTTTGGCATAAAGCAACAAGCATAACGCGACAAGCATAAAGCAACAAACATAAAGCAACAAGCATAAATCAACAAGCATAGAAGCAAAGAAGCATGGAAGCAAAGAAGCATGGAAGCATAGAAGCATAGAAGCATAGAAGCATAGAAGCAAAGAAGCAAAGAAGCAAAGAAGCAAAGAGCACAAAGCATAAGGCTCAAAGCAACGAGCATAAGGCTTAAAGAAACGAGCATAAAGGCCCTATTACACGGGGCAACATTTTGCCTCGCTACGGTAACTGAAGTGACGCAACTTGTGGGTGCGCTATCAGACAATGCAACCAGTGTGGCGTTGCCTATTGCAGAGGTAGGTTGTAGCTCGCAGTGACTGCGGCATGTGATTTCGTATTTCATCATTAAAAAAAGCATCAAGAACGTATACAAAACATAGATCCTGTTTTACGCTTTTAAATGTCCTTGCATTGTTTATTGACTTTATTCTCTAAAATCGGATGAGATTGAAGGGTCACACGACTATTGATTCAATATAATTCTTTTGATGTATTATTGACTTCCAGGAAAATAATATTTAATTTGTGATAATCAATATTAAATGTACTTAAAAACATGATGATTAAACATCATACTGTAATAAATTTTTAACATCTTTTTTACAGCTCATATTCGCATATACATATAATAATTTGTGTTTTTATACCGCACAGAAATAAACAAAAGGAACAGTAATATAATTAATTAACACTTTGACTGCGGCAACTAAATATAAAGTTCAACACCAAACTCAACTTTTAAGTCAATTGTAGTAAACTATTTTGAAAATACCAAACATGAACTGGATCGTGCCTTCATTTAGCTTTGATTAAATAGTTATGGAAATTGAGTTTGCGTCGGTAAGCAGCATTATGAAAATTACCTCCGTGTACCACCGGTGGCGCACGTCGCAGTCACAAAGTGTTAAGCACATTCATTTGGTATATTAATATAGTTAGGTTCAAGCCTAAAAAACATTAAATTGTTTGATCATTAGAAGCTGAATAAAGTATTGCCTATTTTTCAACCCGCTTCTTATGATAGAAAATTAAATATCAATGCACATTCAGTTACCTGACTTCATAGAGTCAATCTTCTTTTTCCTGACACTTTTGTGGCAGTTAGTAATGTTTTTCTATTTTTTTATGGCTTCGATAGTTACATCATTCAGCTAAACTGTTTAAACTTATAAACCTATGGATTATTCTTTTTCAACTTTCTGACCACTTTATTTATCATAAAATACTACCTGATAAACATTCCAATATATGGAAAAGTTACAGCATTTGAAAATGAAATGTCACGAATATATGGTAAATGGTAATATTCTGCTTTATTTTGTACATAAATTACGACTAATTATGTGCATAAAATGATACTTAATTGCTTATTTAAGACCTATTAGCATTCCATATTATAGGACACTGCGCCATTTATTAACACTTTGACTGCGACGTGCGCCACTGGTGGTACATTGATGTACCACCAGTACATTGATCATTGATAGCATAGTACATTGATGAAAGGCTTCTATTATCAATTGTATGGCGGATCGAGACCATAGTGAACCAGACATAGACGGTGTTGCAAACATCCTCACTCTACGACGCTCAGTCGAGCACTCAGCACTGCTCCGTCACACTGAGGTGCACGACTCAGCACGAGATTTTTGAACAAGCGCGAAAACCAAAACTCGCCCAGCAACTGCAGTCCGTTGCTCTCAGAAGCATCCGTCGCTGCTTTTTGGAGCAATTGTTGCCCCGTGTAATAGGGCCTTAAGGCTCAAAGCAACGAGCATAAGGCTCAAAGCAACGAGCATAAGGCTCAAAGCAACGAGCATAAGGCTCAAAGCAACGAGCATAAGGCTCAAAGCAACGAGCATAAGGCTCAAAGCAACGAGCATACGGCTCAAAGCAACGAGCATACGGCTCAAAGCAACGAGCATAAGGCTCAAAGCAACGAGCATAAGGCTCAAAGCAACGAGCATAAGGCTCAAAGCAACGAGCATAAGGCTCAAAGCAACGAGCATAAGGCTCAAAGCAACGAGCATAAGGCTCAAAGCAACGAGCATCAGGCTCAAAGCAACGAGCATAAGGCTCAAAGCAACGAGCATAAGGCTCAAAGCAACGAGCATAAGGCTCAAAGCAACGAGCATAAGGCTCAAAGCAACGAGCATAAGGCTCAAAGCAACGAGCATAAGGCTCAAAGCAACGAGCATAAGGCTCAAAGCAACGAGCATAAGGCCCAAAGCAACGAGCATAAGGCCCAAAGCAACGAGCATAAGGCTCAAAGCAACGAGCATAAGGCTCAAAGCAACGAGCATAAGGCTCAAAGCAACGAGCATAAGGCTCAAAGCAACGAGCATAAGGCTCAAAGCAACGAGCATAAGGCTCAAAGCAACGAGCATAAGGCTCAAAGCAACGAGCATAAGGCTCAAAGCAACGAGCATAAGGCTCAAAGCAACGAGCATAAGGCTCAAAGCAACGAGCATAAGGCTCAAAGCAACGAGCATAAGGCTCAAAGCAACGAGCATAAGGCTCAAAGCAACGAGCATAAGGCTCAAAGCAACGAGCATAAGGCTCAAAGCAACGAGCATAAGGCTCAAAGCAACGAGCATAAGGCTCAAAGCAACGAGCATAAGGCCCAAAGCAACGAGCATAAGGCTCAAAGCAACGAGCATAAGGCCCAAAGCAACGAGCATAAGGCTCAAAGCAACGAGCATAAGGCTCAAAGCAACGAGCATAAGGCTCAAAGCAACGAGCATAAGGCTCAAAGCAACGAGCATAAGGCTCAAAGCAACGAGCATAAGGCTCAAAGCAACGAGCATAAGGCTCAAAGCAACGAGCATAAGGCTCAAAGCAACGAGCATAAGGCCCAAAGCAACGAGCATAAGGCTCAAAGCAACGAGCATAAGGCTCAAAGCAACGAGCATAAGGCTCAAAGCAACGAGCATAAGGCCCAAAGCAACGAGCATAAGGCCCAAAGCAACGAGCATAAGGCTCAAAGCAACGAGCATAAGGCTCAAAGCAACGAGCATAAGGCTCAAAGCAACGAGCATAAGGCCCAAAGCAACGAGCATAAGGCCCAAAGCAACGAGCATAAGGCTCAAAGCAACGAGCATAAGGCTCAAAGCAACGAGCATAAGGCCCAAAGCAACGAGCATAAGGCCCAAAGCAACGAGCATAAGGCTCAAAGCAACGAGCATAAGGCTCAAAGCAACGAGCATAAGGCCCAAAGCAACGAGCATAAGGCCCAAAGCAACGAGCATAAGGCTCAAAGCAACGAGCATAAGGCTCAAAGCAACGAGCATAAGGCTCAAAGAAACGAGCATAAGGCTCAAAGAAACGAGCATAAGGCTCAAAGCAACGAGCATAAGACTCAAAGCAACGAGCATAAGGCTTAAAGCAATGTGCATAAGGTAAAAAGCAGCGGGCATGAAAGCATAAAAAGCATAGAAGCATAAAAGCATGAAAGCATAAAAAGCATAGAAGCATAAAGCAACGGGCATAAAAACATAAAAGCAAAAGAGCATAAAAGCATAAACGCACAAAAGCAAGTTGGCCTCACCTCAAAGGGGTCCGTCTTGACCTTGAGCGTGAAGACATACTCCCTCCAGGTGGCGTCAGACAGCACCTTGCGGAACTGTGGCACGTTCTGCTCCTGCAGGGCACGGAGGGCCTCGGCTGTGGTGCCCAGCATCCTCTCCGCCTGGTCCTGGGCAGCGCATTGTGGTGAGTTGCTGCAGCGCTCAGGCAAACGGCCGCAGCGTTCCAGGGCAAACGTATACCGTATGGATCATAAAAAGGAAACCCGACATTAAATGTTAATAACTTTACAGTGAATGAAGATATTTAATACCGTTTTTTTTTATCAAGTGGAGAAAAATGTTTTCCTAAAAATTGTTAAGTTGCATTAAAATTGGTTTCATCAGTAATGAGATTAATCATAGTTGTAAAAATATGAGTTGCGCGTGATATGACACAAAAAAGTAGACCCAACTTTAAATGTTAACAACTTTGAATTTAGATATTTCAGTTTCATTAGTTGCATTACTCATTGAGATATGTATCCTGACTACAAAGCTTTAGGTCTGAGTATAATTAAGGTCCAAGCTGTCAGAAAATTTACCCTTTAAATGTAAATTCTCAAGTGAATCAACCCATCGTTATGCAATTAACTAAGAGACAACGCACTTTCATCAACAACGTCTTCACGGGAACAAAGAGTTTAAAGGAAGTTCGAAATAAATTCAAACAGAGATTTCCTGACAGAAGCCCTCGTTATAACTCGTTTTTCAAAATAATATTACATTGACTCTCCAACTTTTGTATCCTATATGACCTCATTAAAATGTAACGTTAAACCATTATTTATCTCATTACTGATACAACCAATTTCAATGTGCCTTAACATTTTTAAAGAAAACATTTTTCTATACCTAATTTATAAATAGAATTAAATTATCTTCATTCTTGTAAAGTTATTGAAATTTAGAGTTTGCTATACTTTTTTATGGTCCATACGGTACAGTCAAATGAGAAGCAGGTTCACCTTTTCTACGAAGTCCTCATCAACAGCCAAGTGTACATAAAAACAGCAATACGAGTATGTAGACCCTCGTATGCACGCTTGACTCTTGTCAAGCAAGCATATGAGTCCGTAACAAAAACGGTAAGCAACAAAATCAAAACTTATTTTCTTTTAACAAACGAAAGGCCTACGTAACCACCAGCTAGGCAGAAAAAGCGACACTACCTGGTATATGGTGACCCAGACATCGCCAGTGAAGTCAGACAAGTGGCACGTCAGCATGTACCGCCACTTGAACCGGTTCAACTGGTTCTTGCAACTAACGCACCTGCAACATTCAAAACTATTGAGCACCTAACGTGGTCAACACTTTGACTGCAGTTGGATGAACTTGATTTAAATTGTCAACTTAAATATAAAGTCAATAGTGATAAACGATTGTGAAAATAACCAACATTAACTGGATCGTGCTTTCATTGAGCTTTTATGAAAAGTGAGGTTGTGACTACTGGTCGGTCAGTTGCATTATGAAAATCCCCTCCGTGGCCACCGGTGGCGCACGCTGCGCTCAAAGAGTTAATTGATTGCAAATTACAAGCATGACGAAACTAAAAATAGTGTTTGCAAAACTGACAGCTGAGACAAAATAACCTCACTTGACACTCTTTCTGAGTCAAAGAGGCAGATTTAGAAATGATACATTCAATGAAACTAATCTTCATCATGCCGATGCACAACTCCACCCTATTTTTGGGACGAGAGGTCTCTCGGTGGTTCATACGAACCAAAGCCCTGCAATTCACACTGTAATGTTGTTCGCATTTCTCCAGCTTTGCATCGCACCAACGCAGACATCTAAATGTTCTAAATCATCAATTCTTATCATAAATTTGCATTCTGCCACAAGCAAAAGCATTCTAAATCAATCCAACGCGTGCTCACATATTCCTTATTAGGACGCCATTAATACTGAGCATTCATTAACTGTTCAGCAACCTTCCAAAACATCTCACTAAACCCTGGCCAGTGGCCACGGTAAAAGAAACAAGGTAGAATCATTTCTATGGGGGAAAATACCCCTCTCCTTATTGGGCTAGCCAATAGAACTGCTTCATTTCAAACAAACTTCGTGAGGTCCCCATTGCGACATATCGTTAGGCCAATAGTGGTGCCAGATTTTGGGCTAGCAGTGTTTTCAGATGCAATAAGAGCGCTGCTGTTGGTTCGTTGCCATGACGTCACCATTGCCTCACGGTCGACGAAAAACAAAGGTTGGATTGACCCTACCTTGTTTCTTCTACCGTGATGAACAGCCTACCTTCACATCTTCGACGTTATTTACATTGATTCCAGTTTCATGGTATACTAATACGTATGATGTATTTTGAAACAGATCTGTTTAAAACAGTTTTTCATTCGGACAGTCGTTGAGCGCACACGGTGAGCGTGTAAACAGCAGCTCCCTCTCAAGAGCTCCATCTGAGGATTAAAGGTAGATGTTTCCTCAAGCACACTGAGAATTACAACTTCCTATTGTTCATGCACCGCCAAGATAAAGGCACAGAAGATCTACTTCAAAGAGACTCAAAGAAAACATTTCAGTTTGGGATATAACTCTGTAATTTAAACCTTTTTCAGGAGCCTTTAACCACTCTGAACGAAAAACAGGTTTTCAAAAGTAGAGAATCCAGAAATCCATTTCATAACACACCTGTACACGTGAGCACCAATTTCGTAGACCTTCTTGTAGCAGCCAACGTTGAGACAGGATTGGTAGAAAAGGTTTTCCTCTCGCACTTTGGCCACGATGGCCTTACTGGTGTAATAGTAAGGCAAGTCTTTGCTGCACCGACTTACCATAACACCCTCAAGTAGAGTCTTCCACTCGGCTTGCGCGCTACCGCCTGGAAAATCAGCGCTATGAACAACTCTGCTTGGTACAAATAAACTAAGCATACAGGCAAGACAAAATTACTTTTATAACTTAGCAGCTACTTTAGGTCAGGTGTGAATGCCTAGGCTTCCATACATGGATTCTTCCAAGTATCTGTTATGAGACCTGAATGATTTTGCTTCTTGTATGTTATATCAGCTGAGGGAGTGAACGTCCTCAAAAGCTGAACAGTGTCCTGATCAGAAAATTTATGACAGACTAAGCACTAGTTGAAAGATAATTTTAACACTTTGACTGCAGTGGGTAGTAAACCTGAACTTTAATATTCAATTCAAATTTAAAGTCAGTTGTCGAAAATAATGTTGACAATAGCAAACATCAACCGGATCATGCCGTCATTTAGTTTTCATTGAGTATTTAAGAAAATGGAGTTTGTAACTTCTGGTAAATCAGCAGCATTATGAAAATTCCTTCCACCGGCGGCTCACGTCGCAGTCAAAGTGTGAAAGAGTAACTTAACCAGAACATGAGCACGAGTGCTGCATTGATTTGAGTACCACATTGAATTAACCTTTAACTGTACAAATTTTTCTTACTCATATGCACAATAACACAACCACTATCATTAGACTGAAGCTGACAACAGTTTATTTCCAATATCAGAATGAGGACGGAACTGTCGTCCGGCAGAAAACTTCAAAAATTACATTACGGCACCAATTCGACATGAACATTGTGTTTAGCATTTTTAGCGAGTGTGCCATATATGGCTCGTTGGGCAGTTAAGGTAAAGCGATTTCCAGCCAGTGTTTCTGGAAACACTGTCACTTCACTAGAGAACAAAGCGGGCCACCGTCTGTGCACCCTGACTGCACCACAGCCTAGCTCGACGTAGGAGACGTTGATGCTATGAACCTTACTTTATCTTCCACTCAGCAATCGTCTCCGAATCTGTCATTTAAACGATTTAAAGCCCTCCAAAACAATCGTTTCCAAAAAAAATTTAAAGCTGTTAGTGACACTACCTCCTAACTACGAAAGTCTAACTCCACACTCGAACGAGGTTGAAATCAGCAAGAACATCGCCCAGCACACCATCACAGCAGCATGAACCATATCTCCCAGCACACCACCACCACACCACTACAACAACAACACCCCCCACAGGACGCACCAGCCCAGTCGCAGCGCGGCGAGGTGAGGTCAACGAAACTGGCCGCTGTGCAGCCCGTATGCCGCCACCAGCTCTTCAGCTCTCGCGCCTCTTCCATGTCAGGGTTCATCTGCCAGAAAGTTCACCCCAGGACATTCAGGACCTGCCACGAAGTTCAGCTCAGACCTGATTTTTACACAGGACGTTCAAAACCTGCCATGAAGTTCAGCTCAGAAAGTTAAGGACCTGTCAAAGTTCAGCTCAGAAAGTTAAGGACCTGTCATAAAGTTCAGCTCGGAAAGTTAAGGACCTGTCAAAGTTCAGCTCAGAAATTTAAGGACCTGTCATAAAGTTCAGCTCAGAAAGTTAAGGACCTGTCATAAAGTTCAGCTCAGAAAGTTAAGGACCTGCCATAAAGTTCAGCTCAGAAAGTTAAGGACCTGTCATAAAGTTCAGCTCAGAAAGTTAAGGACCTGTCATAAAGTTCAGCTCAGAAAGTCAAGGACCTGCCATAAAGTTCAGCTCAGGAAGTTAAGGACCTGTCATAAAGTTCAGCTCAGAAAGTTAAGGACCTGTCATAAAGTTCAGCTCAGAAAGTTAAGGACCTGTCATAAAGTTCAGCTCAGAAAGTTAAGGACCTGTCATAAAGTTCAGCTCAGAAAGTTCAGGACCTGCCATAAAGTTCAGCTCAGAAAGTTCAGGACCTGCCATAAAGTTCAGCTCAGAAAGTTCAGGACCTGTCATAAAGTTCAGCTCAGAAAGTTAAGGACCTGCCATAAAGTTCAGCTCAGAAAGTTAAGGACCTGTCATAAAGTTCAGCTCAGAAAGTTAAGGACCTGTCATAAAGTTCAGCTCAGAAAGTTAAGGACCTGTCATAAAGTTCAGCTCAGAAAGTTAAGGACCTGCCATAAAGTTCAGCTCAGGAAGTTCAGGACCTGCCATAAAGTTCAGCTCAGAACCATGGTACCAAGGGCTTCTCCAAACTCCAGTAAACTGATGACCGTTCTTATAGGTGAAGTGGCACCCTAAGCTGTTGTACGGTTCAGGATTATAAATTTGATGCAACTGACGTTCCAGCTATCCTTGCTCGAGCTAAGCATCTGAGAACCTAAGTGCATCTTTAGTTGAAGACGATTAGGTTAGATGTTAGTCTAAGCCTCCCTATCTGCAGCAAAGGCAATCCAAAGAAAAGAAAGAGGAAGGCTATGGAGATAAGCAAGCGCAGAATCTACGTACAAGGTTCATTGAGGCTAAGTTGAGAAAGAAGTTCATGAAACAAGCTAAAAGTTGAAGAAGAAAGTAGTGGGCGCTGAAAAACAAGACAGCAGTGAATTAAAAAAAAAAATATAGACTTCATTTTAAGATGAGTGATATCTTTTGTCATATCTCAAAACGACACGTGAAACCAAACACATGGTATGAAAATTTACGTCAGGCAGAAATAATATCAAAATACAATTTTGGCCAATTAAGTTTAGCAACTGCTTTTCTGATACTGGTGTTCATTAAAATAATTTCAAAAGTAACATACAGTGGATGCTACGGAGCAGCAGAATGAAACGTAAATACATGCAACAATGAAACTAAATTTAACAAGTCCATATGAATGATGCAGGTACCCTATAAAATCATTTCCAGAATAGCATTTGAACAAAATGTACTTTATTCTGTCGCAAGCAGTCACGATTTCATAAATTAAGTTGTATCTAACGGGCACGGGAACGATTCTCCTTGTATACATTTATGAGCGAGCGCCAGAACTTAGGATTGGACTTCATGATACGGATAAGACATGAGCCACACCCTCGCTCAGCGTCCTTGGTACGAGCAGCCAAGACCTCCACAAAAAACTATAGCTATGTCATCGCCCGTTATAAAATAAATTGAGAGGGAACCAAATCTCTTTTCCGTAAACAATTCTCAATTAAATACAGCAAAAGTCAAAAACCATAGAGATCACTGCTTGGGCCTGAGTGATCGCTCAGAGGTACCCCCCTCCCTTTTTATGCCCCGCCTGTCTCTTGCTTCACTTTTGAGTCTCATGAAGAGACAGTGCATACAGTGGAGGCACTTATGCTCGTAGATGCTAGACAGAGAGGATGGAGGCGAGACGGTTGAGAGTCAGACTAGACAAATAAGTAAATGTTCGATCAGCTCCCCAGTACTGGTTGTAGGACTACAGATCTCAAAATTCGTGATGGCTAAATTTATTTGAGGTTGGTCCCTGGGTTTACTGTCATGGGTTCGTATACTTGTGAGGGCCTGTCGTTCAACATCACCAATCATTGATAAATTGAGATTGACATGTCCAATAATAAAGCTGGTTTTACAAGAACTAAAGCAAAGGTGGCAGTCTTGTGATTGAACTTTTTCTTCATCGGGCGTCCCGCACTGCCCTCCTCCTCCTCCGTCGTACTCGCCTCGTTGTCCACCAGTAAATTCCAAAATTTTACTAAAGTTTTCCTTATTAACCTCACCACTCGCAGGAGCCCCAAATGAAGCATACACGTTGAAAACTCGCCTAGCGCTACCAAGTTGTTGTTTGCTTGACGACGTAAGAGCTGCATGTAAAGGCTAAGGTTTACGTGCCAACATCCAGCTGTTAATTAGTAATACATCTTAAAAGTAATTTCTTAAATTTCGAGACTTTGGTCTTCGGTAGCAGCAACCTTCCCCTCTTAATCTTAATGAATATACGTATAGAAGACGTTAAGAAAGTCACGAGAAATCACCCAACATTTAAATAAAGTAAAAGCAATGGAAATGTTCATACAACAAAACCAGAAAGCTAAATAGACAAGATGATCATTGGCTAAAAGAGGAAACCTCAAGAGGCGAACATATAAGAAAGCCATTGATTAGAAGAAGAAACCCAGGAGGCAAACATATAAGAAAGCCATTGAATAAATGAAGAAGCACCAAGAGGTAAACATATATAAGAGACCATAGAATAGAAGAAGACCACAGAATAGAAGAAGAAGGCCATAGAATAGAAGAAGAATAAGGCCTTAGAACTAAAGAAGAATAAGGCCTTAGAACTAAAGAAGAATAAGGCCTTAGAACTAAAGAAGAAGGACGTGGCCATAAAATAGAAGAAGAATAAGGCCATAGAATAGAAGAAATCCCAGGAAGTAAATGTAGGTAAACATTTACTAAGAAAGCCATAGAAGCAACAGTAGCAGCAAAATCAGCACCAGGAGAGTGGAGGAGCTGACAAGGCAGAGCGACAGGCCACAGTAGTGAGACACCATGGCACCTTTGACGACTATGATGGGATAGTCGCTGCCATCAAACTTCTCCGCCTGCTCCGTCCACAGCGTCAACGTCACCTGCCACACACGGTATTGCTGTACACATTGTGGCACCTCACTCTGTGAACACGGCACAACCTCACTCTGTGAACACGGCACAACCTCACTCTGTGAACACGGCACAACCTCACTCTGTGAACACGGCACAACCTCACTCTGTGAACACGGCACAACCTCACTCTGTGAACACGGCACAACCTCACTCTGTGAACACGGCACAACCTCACTCTGTGAACACGGCACAACCTCACTCTGTGAACACGGCACAACCTCACTCTGTGAACACGGCACAACCTCACTCTGTGAACACGGCACAACCTCATTCTGTGAACACGGCACACCTCACTCTGTGAACACGGCACAACCTCACTCTGTGAACACGGCACAACCTCACTCTGTGAACACGGCACAACCTCACTCTGTGAACACGGCACAACCTCACTCTGTGAACACGGCACAACCTCACTCTGTGAACACGGCACAACCTCACTCTGTGAACACGGCACAACCAACTCTGCGAACACGGCACAACCAACTCTGTGAACACGGCACAACCAACTCTGTGAACACGGCACAACCAAGTCTGTGAACACAGCACAACCAACTCTGTCAACATGGGAGAACTCTGCCTGTAAGCATAAGACAGCCCACGTTGAATGAAATTTCTCTTTACAATTTGTTCCAGTAACGGAGTTACTTTTACTAACCTGAAACTTTATGCAAGAAGAGTACGGTATGGTATGCGCTGAGAAATTGTACTGGGCAATAGGCATTATGCAATGTATGGAACCGAACAGTATTCAACAAACTTTTATTTTCGGGACGTACAATCTAGCTTTCGTAGAGAACGTGTGATCAGACATGGGAAAAAAGTGTACTACAACACAGTTTTGCCATAGAATTACAAACCAGTAATAGTAGTAGAAGGAGCATCATTAACTAGCGCAGCAAGCGACACACGCTTGCCTCGCGCCGAACACACGAATTTATTTTGTTCATCAGCATCAGCAATCCCCTGCCACCTTCAGAGGTTGGCGTAGCTTCCAACAGTTCTATTAGAAAAGTCAGTTCTCCTAGGATTGTCAGGGATGTCTTGAGTTGGTCTAGAGCAATCACGCATTATTCATTCAGTCAGAATAATAAATAAAAACTTTTTGAGACATCTCCACCAAAGAATCCAGCAATTAGTAGCTATAGACCTCCATAGCGTAGGCTAGATAAGCATGAGCTGGTTAGGAAAAGTGTGTTGAGTTTTACTAGTGGTAGCAGGGTACCCAAAGTGCGGGGGCCAGCTACCCATCCTCAATTTAACCAAGTAACAAATCCATGTTGGATTGTGTAGAACAATAGTTAACACGCGTATACACTCAGAGCAGCAGCAACAGTGTCTCACAGCAACAACAACAGTGTTTAATAGCAACAACAACAGCAGTGTCTCACAGCAACAACAGCAGTGTCTCACAGCAACAACAACAGTGTTTAATAGCAACAACAACAGCAGTGTCTCACAGCAACAACAGCAGTGTCTCACAGCAACAACAACAGCAGTGTCTCACAGGAACAACAACAGCAGTGTCTCACAGCAACAACAACAGCAGTGTCTCACAGCAACAACAGCAGTGTCTCACAGCAACAACAACAGTGTTTAATAGCAACAACAACAGCAGTGTCTCACAGCAACAACAGCAGTGTCTCACAGCAACAACAACAGTGTCTCACAGCAACAACAACAGTGTTTAATAGCAACAACAACAGCAGTGTCTCACAGCAACAACAGCAGTGTCTCACAGCAACAACAACAGCAGTGTCTCACAGGAACAACAACAGCAGTGTCTCACAGCAACAACAACAGCAGTGTCTCACAGCAACAACAACAGCAGTGTCTCAAAGCAACAACAACAGCAGTGTCTCACAGCAACAACAACAGCAGTGTCTCACAGCAACAACAACAGCAGTGTCTCACAGCAACAACAACAGCAGTGTCTCACAGCAACAACAACAGCAGTGTCTCACAGCAACAACAACAGCAGTGTCTCACAGCAACAACAACAGAAGTGTCTCACAGCAACAACAACAGAAGTGTCTCACAGCAACAACAACAGCAGTGTCTCACAACAACAACAACAGCAGTGTCTCACAGCTACAACAACAGCAGTGTCTCACAGCAACAACAACAGCAGTGTCTCACAGCAACAACAACAGCAGTGTCTCACAGCAACAACAACAACAGCAGTGTCTCACAGCAACAACAACAACAGCAGTGTCTCACAGCAACAACAACAACAGCAGTGTCTCACAGCAACAACAACAACAGCAGTGTCTCACAGCAACAACAACAACAGCAGTGTCTCACAGCAACAACAACAACAGCAGCAGTGTCTCACAGCAACAACAGCAGTGTCTCACAGCAACAACAACAGCAGTGTCTCACAGCAACAACAACAGCAGTGTCTCACAGCAACAACAACAGCAGTGTCTCACAGCAACAACAACAGCAGTGTCTCACAGCAACAACAACAGCAGTGTCTCGCAGCAACAACAACAACAACAGCAGTGTCTCACAGCAACAACAACAACAACAGCAGTGTCTCACAGCAACAACAACAACAGCAATGTCTCACAGCAACAAAAACAACAGCAGTGTCTCACAGCAACAACAACAACAGCAGTGTCTCACAGCAACAACAACAGCAGTGTCTCACAGCAACAACAACAACAGCAGTGTCTCACAGCAACAACAACAGCAGTGTCTCACAGCAACAACAACAGCAGTGTCTCACAGCAACAACAACACCAGTGTCTCACAGCAACAACAACAGCTGTGTCTCACAGCAACAACAGCAGTGTCTCACAGCAACAACAACAGTAGTGTCTCACAGCAACAACAACAGCTGTGTCTCACAGCAACAAAAACAGCTGTGTCTCACAGCAACAACAGCAGTGTCTCACAGCAACAACAACAGCATTGTCTCACAGCAACAACAGCAGTGTCTCACAGCAACAACAGCAGTGTCTAACAGTAACAGCAACAACAACAGCAGTGTCTCACAGCAACAACAACAGCAGTGTCTCACAGCAACAACAACAGCAGTGTCTCACAGCAACAACAACAGCAGTGTCTCACAGCAACAACAACAGCAGTGTCTCACAGCAACAACAGCAGTGTCTCACAGCAACAACAACAGCAGTGTCTCACAGCAACAACAACAGCAGTGTCTCACAGCAACAACAACAGCAGTGTCTCACAGCAACAACAACAGCAGCGTCTCACAGCAACAACAACAGCAGTGTCTCACAGCAACAACAACAGCTGTGTTTCACAGCAACAACAACAACAGCAGTGTCTCACAGCAGCAACAACATCAGTGTCTCACAGCAACAACAACAGCAGCCAAGTCTCACAGCAACAACAGCAGTGTCTCACAGCAACAACAACAGCAGTGTCTCACAGCAACAACAACAGCAGTGTCTCACAGCAACAACAACAGCAGTGTCACAGCAACAACAACAACAACAGCAGTGTCTCACAGCAATAACAACAGCAGTGTCTCAGAGCAATAACAACAACAGCAGTGTCTCACAGCTCTGTTGGTGCTATCGACGAGGGAGACACCCCGCTTACGGAGCCTCTCGCCTGTCTTATGTTTGGTCACGCTCACTATTTCGGCTGCACCCCGGCACACACCGATTATGTCTGGAACACAGAGAATGATGCACAAGGATGCTTGAAAATCAATGGTACAAACTTGAACAATAGATAGGAAAACCTAAATGTGTTATGATTAAGCATTCAATTATTTTATTTCCGGAAACCGAATCTATAAGTTGGATACGGTCGACCTAACTATGGTGAGAGTGGTGTGATCCTAGAGGAGTCATAGGAACTCGCTAGATTACATGAACTTTATGACAGAATTGAAGGTACGATCAGTACACAGAATGTCCACTCGCTACGTCAGTGCAGGCTTTGTACTTAGAAGTATCTCAGGTCCAGGACACGATAAGCCACTGTAGTGTTAGGATTAAATACTGTAGTGTAGTAATAGAGCAATAACACAGTGTCCAGGACACAATAAAACACTGTAGTGCATCATCCACAACGAGTCCTGCATCAACTATCCTATCCTTCCTACCAGATTCATCTCTGCCACATTTTTGGACCTATTTTACAAGGTTCACTGATAGTAAACCCCCATTGAAGCAAACTAATTTTAGCGTAATTAGTGGATCTACGAAAACACAGTAAGATATTTTCCTAAAGACCTATTTGATTTACAATTTGACACTTTAAAACAATGAATGTCTGGATTCTTGCTCATTCTTGGAAAAGATCTTTTGGGTTTTATATCTACCGCCAAAGCCCGTACCATAGCAGCACAAAGGACGTTATTAATACTGGCTACAGACATAAAAAAGTGCCAAAATAAACAACGAATTTCAATTGACTCACCAAGAGTTATAAAATGAATTACACTAGCATGTTCTTCAGGCTTTGTATCAAATCGACAATATCAAGTAGTAATACTTACCGATAATGGATTCTCTGGGTAATTTGTTCAACAGGTCGAAGGGTACAAACTCGAAAATCATGCCAGGGATGGAATCGGTATCTGGACACGGCGCAATCTGTCAACATATTTCGCACACATCAGATGAAATATCCCGGTATGGCTGTTCAATGATACACTCAAACCACCAACAAAAAATACACTCACACCACCAACAAAAAATATACTCACACCACCAACAAAAAATACACTCACACCACAACCAACAGGACATGAGTACAGTCGACCCCCGGGTTCCGGCGTCCCTAGCTTATGTTTTTCTTACGTTACGAAGGGGAATACAAAGTTTTTTGTCCCCTTGTTATGGCATTTTATGGCATAAAGCGCTAAAATACAAAATATTTTTTCAACTTGACTCAAAGCAATTGTTGGAGAGCGCCAACAAAAGTGACATCATTTTGATAAGTCTCCATATCATTTTCATTTTAAGGAATTATCTCTGCACTTCAGCAAGTGATTAGACTTCTCTATATTCCTGTCTTCAGTTCAGAGGGAACCACAATTGGGCAAAATATATTAGAGAGCGACTTGCTAACACACAATTTTGGGATTAAACACCTAAATCCTCTCTCTCTAGGATCACACCACTGTAGAAGAAACAAAGTAGGGTCAAACCAGTCTTTTTACGTCGACCGTGTGGCAATGCTGACGTCATGGCAATGAACCAATAGCAGCGCTCATATTGCATCTGGTAACACTGCTAGCTCCAAATCTGGCACCACTATTGGCCTAACGTGTCGCAATGATGACGTCATAAAATGTTTGAAGTAAAGCTGTTCTATTGGCTGGCTGGCAAAATAAAAGGATGCGTATTTCCCCCCCTCAGAAATGACTATACCTTGTTTCCTCCACCGTGGATCACACACAAAACAGCTGCGACAGAAAAAGAGTATCACCGCATTAACATTCCACCTTGTATTCCAAATACCTTGACCTACATCAACAGGTTTTGGTACGTACAACAATGTTATCTTTGATAGCTCATTTTGTTGTGCTGCAGAACAAAAGAGCAGAGTGAAGTATAGTTACAATTGAAGTGAAAGCTTAACGTTTTGAGAGCTAATAAATACAAAATACATTAAAACAGATACTTTTTTTACCTTCACTTTTCTCCACTCATCACATCGATTTCAGTCAAGATATTTCCCCATTGGGACAATTGAAAAGGCTAATGGAGCAGCAGCAAAGAAATGTAAGAGAGCTGCTACTTAAATAAGCCCAATGTTCTCATTGCCCTATTCATAATACCAATGTTACCAACAAAGTGAGTTTCTTCTGAACTTCTCTTCAAGTCCAGAAAATAACTAAATCATTTGTGCTCTCCCTTGCAGTCACTCATCTCAGAGACTAATATTTTATTAGAAAGTTTGAGACACTTCTCCACAACAAAGACAATCTCAAGAGAGCAAAGAGAAAAGATGATTTAGTAAGGGCTGTAGAAAAAGGGTAATCTAGCCACAAGGCTTGGTCTCAAACAGGGCACCCTACGCACAGAAACAGCACGTTAGAAATGAAGAGAAAGAAAGAAAGAGATGTAGGAAATGCGTCAAAACTGGAAGAAAGTGGGCATAAGCGATCAGAAGCCATTTACAGCTAAGGTAACTCATCAGCATCTCCCTTTGGTTGCGCCAGTCCCCATAGCAGATGATAGACAAGCACAACTAACCTGAACCCATTGCCTATCCTGAGCCCCCTGAGGGCTCCCAGAGACTAAACTTGGCATTCACCATGTGAGCTCAGACCATGGTAGAGGAAGCAAAGTAGGGTCATTTCTGTGGGGGAAATTAACCTCCTCTGGTTCAGCTACCCAAAGAAAAACTATATTTCAAAAAACTTTATGCTGCCATCATTGCAACTTGTCGTTTGGCCAATAGTGGTGCCAGATTTGGGGCTAGCAGTGTTGTCAGATGTAATATGAGCGCTGCTACTGGTGCGTTGTCATGACGTCAGCAATGCCACACGGTCGACAAAAAAGACTGGTTTGACCCTACCTTGTTTGTTCTACAATGGCTCTGACGGTAGTTCGCCACTCACTCGGGTGCGGAAGTTCAAGATCATTTCATAGTCATTTTTGATAGACGTGTACTGCTTTGTGGCGGTCTTGAGGGTCGCCCCGCTGATGTAGTACAGCTCCAGGACCTACGGCACAGGCATCACGTGATCCAAATTAAAATCAATTCTAGTCATGTTAATGTAAATTTGTTGTTTAAGTTTTCCATACCTGCAGCACGTGAACAACACATCCTTAGTAAAAGTATTTCTCATTACGTCCTGTCATGTGCACAGTAATCTGTACACTAAAAAAAGCAATGTATACGCGAAACACTGAAGGAATAATCAAGAATTAAGAATATCTTCATCCCTTACAGTTTTTCTTTACTATTCAACTCAAAGAAAGATGACTGTTAATCTTTGCTGTCAAGTAAGGAAAATTTGGTCCCCACAGCACAAATTTTCAGTTTAACAACAGAGAGGAAATTCATAACCTAAAAGCATTTCCATAAGCATCTCCCGAGACCAAACAAAAACGTCTGAACTAATTACATATCGGGATTGTGCTCACCATGAATCTTTATTCAACCGTCCAACACGACAATTGTGTCCCACACCAATACACACACAGTGGCCTCACCTCGACCACACCATAAAACTGATCACACTGGCCTTACCTCGACCACGCCATAGAACTGGTCACACTGTGCATTGAAGGCGGTGGCCCTTATCTCTCCAGACTGGTCAAGCAGCTCCATAGAGAACAGCTTGCCTTCCCTCTGTGAGTTGGACCACTTGCGGACTGGGGACTTGAAAGTGACCCGGGCACGGATAGTCCAGCTGCACCGTAAACATTTACTTGAACTGTGGTCATGCGCCACTCATGCATAACATGATAAGCCAAGTCAATTGTAGCAGAAATATCCCACATGCCACAGATTTCATGGACACAAGGCTAGCATGATTCCCCAAAAGTAAACCTAGTAGTTCCATAATTAATGTACATGAATTGATGTAAACTTATTTCATGGTCACTACTGATATTTCATTTCCAAATTTTACTACTTTTTACTCTCTTCAACGGCAAAAAATTACTACCTTTTTTTACACAATGAATGTTGTCCAAATGTCCAGATGTGAACAATCGGCCTATAATGAGTAATTTGAGTCAATAATATACGCAACACCAAATGTTAAAAAAAGCTCCAAAATTCTTTATGCTTAAAATACTTAATACTAAATGGAGCAACCAAAGCTTTACTGAAAAAAAGCTAAATTCCTAAGGTACCCTGTCCTAAACGGACTCCAACAAAAGTTTTAGCGAAGACCTTGTCTTAACATCTTTCAACTATGAGGGCAACAGTTCATCATATGGAAAAATTAAACTGACTGGAAACTAATAGACACCAGGGGATTGTCAGATCCCTATACAGCAGGATATCAAGGAATTTTATTATGACCTAACACACACTACGGCACTTCGGAAATATGAGTTTGTAAACTATTTCTATCGTACCTCAAAATCTAAATCAGCATCCTAATAGCGATCAACAATAACAAATAGGTTATGAACATGATATACTACAGAATCAATCACGAAAATGCGAATTTCACGTAGCTTTCCTATATACATTTCGTAGAAGAATGAACTTTGATTACATTGAGCATCTCCATGCTATGACGACATCCTGGAGGTAACTGAATCGACATGACTGCCAAAAGGAACGTCAAAGGAACTAAACTCTCGTTCAAATGATGACACATTGTATTAAAAGATAATTTTATAGCATAATTCTTTCTGTATTTGGGCATAAATTAACGTCAGTGGAAAAAAAAAACTTTCAGCTTTACAAAGAGGTAATTTTTTTCAAAAAAAATTTATAGTTTCAGTAAATTTTTGTTTCCCCAAATCGAAGTGGACAGAATAAACTCGTCTTTTCAAAGGAGATAATACTGCTCACAATAAAGCTCAGGTCCTAAAAAACACTTTCTGGATATAAATGAACTGCAGAGAAGTTCCTTTGACGTCATTGCAATGTTTCTATCCTGCCGCAACAACTTGGAGTGTGAGAATATTTGTCTTGGAATAAGAACTGGAAGGCTAAATCAAGTTTATGATAATCAAGACCTTACCAGCCAAATATATGACTTTGAATTAAACATTATTCATTAGGAGGAATTGAAATGTAATAAGTTTGATTCACGACTTACTCATCTGAAATTGCAGAAGTACTCTCTAAAAGCTAATTGAGAATAATTTTATTTCTGTGCTGACGTTTGTGAATAAAATACTTTAATTTTTGAATATCAAGTGCACAAAAAGATCAATTACGTCAACTATGCTACAAATCTTACGGGCAACTGCATCCACTAAAGATGAAATCCAATAAAATGTAATATTTATTTAGTGATAAGTACAACTACCCGTTTGAAAATTTTGGCTAGTGGTTAATGTTTATTCATAAAATTTGAAAGAAAAAGTTCACAAGATGTTTTACATTTAAAAGAATCGTAATTCGTAATAAAATATAAATTATTTTACTTGACAAACATATTTCAATCAAAGCCACTTGATATGCTTCCACAAGAAAATATGTAGCTATGCTATTTCATTTTTCCTTGAGATAGTATAATGCATATTTGATACATAAGAATATAAAGATATTAAATATCGACCTCACAATCATAAATGCACAATTTTTAAATCTTTATTTTATTTTCAATACTAATCCCTGATATCACAAGTTCCTAAGCTTGTGTTTCAATGTAACTGCGCACTAATAGAAGTGTTTTCGTCACTGGTATTACATTTTTTAAATTTATATTTATACAATTAATGAAACCTCGATTACCGCATCAAAGCAAAAGCCGTTTTATTGTTTTCTCTCAATAATTCATTACTAATAAAATGGCTCAAATGAACCTTCCATCATAAAATAACTAGATAACTTTCAGATCAAACAGAATGAAAAGAAAGAGTGAACTGTTTTTATTGTTGTTCGCAAAAATTTTTAAACATTTTTTTATTTTGTGTGCTCCAATCCTAAAATTACACCCCACTCTACAGGAATATTTCCCATAAATCGAGGCAAATTTCTGATTATGGAAATAATAAATTGAAAAAACCTTTATATTCTAAATAAATATGTAACATTACTTTGAATTTTCGGAGAATTATTCGACTTAACAATTTTTTTTACTACCCTGAGGCAAATTTCACTACTTTTTACTACTTTCCAAATTTTACTACTTTTTACTACTTTTTACTACTTTACTACCTAGTAGACACCCTGTATTTTAACACATAATCCATTTTAGAAACGACCAGTTTCAACACTCTTTAAAAAATATATCAACGGAGAAAATTTGGAAATGAAAGAATGAGAAAAATTTCGAACGAGAGAATTAAAAAAAAAAACACATTATACATGGTTTTCTATATCACGGTAAAAAGTCAAGACAACAATGTCAATTACCCAGTGTTGAAGGCAATGAGCGTCACTAACCTCTTCTGAGAGGGAGTGAGGGACTGAATTGGGAGAAGGGGAGGAAAACCATCGGGAGGTACAGGGTTCCCAGCATCGTTTCCCATGATGGAGATGCTGCAGGTGGTGGAGGTGCTGCAGGTGCTGCAGGAGGCGCTGCAGGAGGCGCTGCGTGGTGGGGCTAGAGGACACCAAACAGAAGGGCGTCACAAACTACAGTTTCAAAATGGTCCAAGTAAATCCTCAAAACAGGCACTTGAACTTGATTGGGACAGCTTTTAAATGCAAATGCAGAAGAGGGAGCTTTGAGCTCCAATTCTGGCACTAACAAAAAGCACTGTTATTATTTCTAAAATACAAACTCTACTCACATTTGACACTATTTACACATATGGCTAAGTGAAAATTATGAGAAGGGTTTTAATTATTAGAGGATTAACTTTAGTATCAGATTTCATCTCATGCGAAATTCGTTCCATCAGGAGAGCAAAATGTAAGTTACAGTCAGATACAACAGAATTCTAAAAATAAAATTATTAGGGAAAGAAAATTAAGTTCTTTGTTTCAAAGGTTTCCCGTGTACATTCCCGACAGGTAGCATTGTGTAAAACCTGAGTGAAACTCCTTGAGGCAGCGGAACATGAGCTAGCAAAAAATTTTTAATTGTCTGAAAATAATGCAGAACAGAATAACTTCCTCCACTAACATTTGCTGACCCATACTTTTACGTCTCAATTGTAGATAACACACTATATATAGTTTTTTCGTGAAACTAGCTTCCAAGTTGATAAACTCGAAGGGAATAGTAACATGAGACAAAGTTAAGCATAATAACTTGGTGGAGGTACGGGCAAAAACACCAACACTTACTGCAACAGGCCCACACCTTTACAACATCGACATAGAGCCCAACATTTGTGCCATAACAACGGGGACAAAACCACACCCACAAAGAGGGACTGACCTGCACTAGCAGGTAAAAAAACAGTGGAAGCTGAAGCTGCAGAAGCAGGAGGAGTAGGTGCTGAAGCTGTAGCAGCAGATGCTGTAGCAGCAGATGCTGTAGCAGCAGATGCTGTAGCAGTAGATGCTGTAGCAGTAGATGCTGTAGCAGTAGATGCTGTAGCAGTAGATGCTGTAGCAGCAGATGCTGTAGCAGCAGATGCTGTAGCAGTAGATGCTGTAGCAGTAGATGCTGTAGCAGTAGATGCTGTAGCAGTAGATGCTGTAGCAGTAGATTCTGTAGCAGTAGAAGCTGAAGTAGTAGGTGCGGAAGCTATAGCAATAGAAGCTGATGTGGGAGCCAAAAGTGAAGAAGCTGCACTGGTGGGAGCTGAAGCAGCAGCAGTGGGAACTACACAAGCAGGCACAGCAACCAAGGCAGCACCTGCTGAGCTCCAGTGGAGTGGCTGTGGGTTGCCTATTTTACCACCCACCTCTGCAGCCAAGCGCACCACTTCCAGTGCCAGGATGGTCATCATCTGGGAAAAATGCACACTATTCTTATACAGAAAATACCTTTTTCCACAGCCATGGTAATTAAGTAATATTCAAGAAAATAAATTATATTATAGGTCAAAGCATTTTTTCAAGGAAAATGGTAAAATTGCAAAGAACCTCATTCTAGAAACTTTGATAGGCAGGCACTCATTAAATAATAATAACTGAATGATTCATCATGAACACTCCCATGAAAAGCCTAGCTGTGGCTTCATCCTATTGTGCTTAGAGACCCAAATGTATCAAAATAATCACACCATGTACTGAACATTAAAAAATATTCCTTGATTGAACAATATGATCTTAATTGTATTGCTAGTTGATAAAATTATGTACTTGCATAAGAAAGAAAGAATGTACTTTTTTACAAGTATGTGCAGTATGAACAGGAGAAAATTTGGACAACATGGGCAATAATAGACACAAAAATTTGACAGCAATGTTTTTTTTGGAAAAGAGGGCAAATTTCTACACCCCTCCCAACCTTAAAACAGAATGCATGGCATGTGTAAGTTTGAATAGGTATTATATATCATGCTGAACACACTCATTACCAATGAAACCTTGACTAACAACATGGTTTCTTTCATTCGTATGATCTCTATTCAACATAAGAAACAATCTAATTTTATGGAAAAAATTATATAAATTACTTTAATACCAATATGACGATCATACCATTGTTACCGGGAAGCCTCCTAAGGTTCTTGTCAAACACTATCGGATGCGGTTTATGCTGTTTTCTGTGAGAATATTGGTTTGCATGCTTAATTTGTGGGTTTCTTTTTAGTTGTTTGAGCCTATATTCTTGCTGTGCTATGAACTATTATTGTAGATAAATTAATCTTAAGCCGGCTTGCCTGAGTGCTTCTATCTTGGGAGGTGAGTTGAATGGTTCTTCTAGTTAATTAGCATGTGCATTAATGGAATTTTCAGTTCATTAGTTTTAGTTTCTGGTTTGGTTTGCTTCTTTTATTCTTTTCCCCATTGTGTCTTGAAATGTTCAATTTGATTGATTTCCTTTATGTTTTGTTGTTCTTTACATTCATTTTGCTTATATAATTTGCATTTTTGATTTATGTGATGTACTTTTCTTTACGAGATTTATTTGCTTCAGATTTCTGCTTCATTTATGTTTGTTTGTTTATTCTTTTTGAAAGCCTGGTCATGGGAGTTGCTTGCGGTTCTTGTACTTATAAGTTACACTCATTCTTTTCAGCCAGCAAGGCAACACCTCATGTCCATGCTCCCTACTCTTGGCTCATCTTGTCATACCTGTCTCTACATTCACTACCATTTGCTATGCCTCTGGATTAGTTATTTCTGGTTCTGAGGAAACTAATATCAACACGAAAGTTTCATTTCACCAATAGTTCAAGATTCACTATACAAGATCGATGATGTATTATAAGAAATTCTGACCCCACAACACCATGGCAGTAATACAAGCCTAACAAAAATAAAAAATAAACTTACCAACTTAATTGGCCCATGAAAACTTATCCATTATTAACCTCATATTTTATTGCTTTTTGCTCCATTTGATAATGAGTTTCATGACTACACCACAGCAGCTTAATTTTTGACCACTACATCATTAATGTGGTAAGGTAATCTTTTAATGCTAATTTACCCTATTGCTTACTGCACAGGCTACTATATGCTGATTTTGCACAGCTAATAAATTATTACCTTTCTTCCATCAGAGTTCACTGGGACTTTGTTACACAAGTAATTGGTGACTCTGATGACAGCATGTTGAGCAACCTCCCCACTTGTTACCATGGGGTTCAGTTGCCTGGCCAGGATAACATAGCTGCTCCTGTGAACTCCGTCTGACACCAGAAGGTGGTATCTGTCTTCTTCAGGGAACTTGTGCAGTGACTGGAACACAAACGTAATATAAATGACATCTAAATATCCTCACACTTTTACACAACAATACCAAGTTTGTTTCTCAATATGATTGACAATTTCAAAAATTACAACCAATAAACAAGTTAATTAGTATAATGAATAAACTAAGGTCAAGCCTAGTTATATGACATTTATATTAGCAAGTATTTTATTTGACACGATTGTTTTCCATTTTAAAAATTCCACTCTATAAACAAGCCATTTGAATTTCAAAAAACAAACTAAATTTAAACTTTAAATATTAAATTCTTGCCATTTAGCAGTCATAAGAAAATATCAAGCATTGTTGAAATAATTATGAATTAAAATAAACACCAAACACACAATATAATCCACTCAGTCATAGAAACAAGCTTACCAAAACTTGAAGAATTATGTTTTCTGGCTTTTCTCCTATGTTGATAGCCTGTAAGGAAGAAATAATATTAGTATATTTAGTTTATAACTGATTTACAATTTTTGTAACTTATAAGATGCAAAACAATCCTAAACAGGAAAAAATGCTTCATTAAAATTCATGAAAATTATATATTCAATATCAAAAGTGCTTCACATTAATGTTCTAGTTGTGTCATATCCCAAACTACCTAAATTGGCTAAAACCTACAGAATAGAGATCACTGCAAGGAGTGATAAATTTAAAATTGCCATAAAAAATTATAGAAATTTGTGCAAATCCATTATCTGTAGCAGCAAAAATGAGATATTAAAGCAATGGTGGCAGCAACCAATTTGGGTAAATGTGTAGCGTTTGGTAAGAATCAATTTTCCAGTTTCCGAGCCTTAACATAGTTAATTAGGTTAAAATAAACAAGTTTTCTTCTATGCACTTTCTGTCGCAAATGAGTATTTAATAAGTTATAGAGGTAGGTTTAGTTTCGTTTTTGATTATGAATGCCCTCGAATGAAGAGCTACTAATCGATTTACGAATTTTTGTTGCTTGAATCATGGTAATAACATCAAAATAAACTACTTTTCTTCTATACATTTTTTGCGGCAAATGAGTATTTTACAAGTTAGAGCGGTAGGTTTTATTTTTTGCGCAATTGAGCTGTTAGAGTACGTTTGAATACTTTGTAATTAATTATTAGCTCACCCTGCGGAACTTGCGGAGCCTGAACTCACTTCTAGGATCTTTTATTTAATAACACAATAAAAATTATCACCCAAAAATGACGAATTATAGCGGTATGTTAACTTTCGTCGTCGATGGCGGGAACCGCTCGAGCATTCGAGCGCATCGGATCAGAGCGCCCATGGCAGTGTTGCCAGACGTGCGTTTGATGAATTACTTGCCGCTTCAAACACTAGAGTTGCCTTAACTAATTTACCGCTATAACTCGTAAAATACTCATCTGCAACGGTAAGCGTATAGAAGAAAAATTGTTTATTTTGATCTAATTAACTATGTTATGGCACCAAAAATTCAAAATTCGATTCTTACCAAACGCTACACATTTACCCAAATTTGTCTCAAAACAATCTCCTCAGCAAAGCTCAGGTTGCAATTGGGATGTAACAGCTAACATGAGCCTCTAATTTCCTAGCATAAATTGTGAAAAAGTGGGAGATGTTTCAGCATCAGTTGCAGCTAGAAATTGACATTTTAGCAGCAGTGAAGTCCAAAAATTGTAAGCAAACTGTTTACCCAAATTTTTTCTGCAACCCATAAAGTTGCAACAATTGCTGGTAAAATGAGAGACTAAATACGGAGTAAAACATAATTAAATATGAAGTTTTTTGGATAACTAGATTAGATTATTAGTTAGTTTAAGCCTTCTATCCTCAACAAATGAGATCCAAAGAGAGGAAGGAAGAAAGGACCATTTAGTATGGAGTTAAGGGAACACGGAATCTATGCAAAAAGATCATAGAAACAGTAAAATGAGAAAGAAGTTCATGAAACAAGATTAAAGTTGAAGAAGAATGTAGTAGGTGCTGAAAAACAGGACAGCAGTGAACCGAAAAAAAGATGGTCCGTAACACTACAAATACCTATTCTATTTAAAAAAAAAAACCTACCTAACCTTTAGCTTGGGCTCTCACATTGTCCTCCTAGGAGCACTAATTCCCAGAGATACAATAGTTGTATCCCCTGAGGGGTGAAGTTTTTTTAGATTGGTTAGAAAGGGCATCTCGAGTCCAACAAAAAATTGTAAAATCTGCAAAAACACTCAAATCAACAAAATGAAAGACTTTAAATTAAAAATATGAAAAAAAAACTTCAACAAACGAGAAATGAAAAAAATCACAACAGTACCTTAAGGCAAAAAGATTTAGGACATTTGGTCAAATTTTACTTTTATGTTGTCAACGATTTTCATAATTTCATTGCAAAGAATCAATAAAGTAGCACATTTAAGAAAGTTTTATATCAATGACATTCTGCTCGCTGATGCGTTATTTTCAAATTATTCAACTTTGAAGTTGGTTTGTGCGTGGCAGGGAAGCGTGCATGCCTAGCATAATTTAATAATTAACAGAAGCTAACCCCCTATTACAAACGTAAAGAGGTTGGGTCATGAGGGGTAGCCACACTTCTTCTAGTGAAAATTATAAATGATGGTTTCTAATTAGTGACGTCCGTTTACATCGACTCCAAGGTGGCTGCCGCCAGGGCGCCACCCAGTACCCAAGATGGCGGCAGCCATCTTGGAGTCAACGTAAATGGACGTCACTAGAAACCTTTATTTATAATTTTCACTAGAAGAACTGTGGCTACCCCTCACAACCCAACCTCTTTATATTTGTAATAGGGGGTTAGCTTCCATTTCTACTGCAAAAACAATGACTGCTTTTGCGCAAAAAACGCCATTCAGGAGCGCCGTTTGTATAACTTCAAACTTGAATTACTCAAAAACTAAACATTTGCAAGCACATTGTCATTCATGTAAAACGTTTTAAAATCGACTATATTACCTACCTATCTATAGCAACGAAATTATTAAAATCGTGACATTAAAGTAAAATTTGACCGGACATTTTAATTCAGTTCATCTTACGTGTGAGCTCAATGAAAATGAATGATGGTAAATGTTGAGGACTTGACCATAATCGATTTTCCACTCTTTGATCAACAAAGATTGTTGATGAGACCAAAATAAACAAGTTTTCTTCAATGCACTTTCCGGCGGAAATAAGTATTTTAAAAGTTATGGCATTAAATGAGTGACCGTAGCTCCAGTGTTTGAGGCGGGGAAAAATACACCGCGCGGTCCGACGTGAAAGTAAACAGGCGTTCCCGCGCGCCAACCAAGCCGACGAAGAGCAAACCCCCTATTACAAACGTAAAGAGGTTGGGTCGTGAGGGGTAGCAACAGTTCTTTTAGTGAAAACTATAAAACTAAAAGAACTGTGGCTACCCTCACGACCCAACCTCTTTACGTTTGTAATAGGGTGATGCACACTGGAGTTCCGGTAACTCATTTAACGCCATAACTTTTAAAATACTCATTTCCGCCGGAAAGTGCATTGAAGAAAACTTGTTTATTTTGGTCTGATCAACTATCTTTGTTGATCAAAAAGTGGAAAATCGATTATGGTCAAGTCCTCAACATTTACCTGAATGATTTTTCAATTACCTTATTTTTGGCAGCATTATATAAAAAAATATGTACACATTTTAAATTATTACTTATTTAATACAAATGAATGGTTTGATGCCATTTTTAATTCTTAAGCATGATGTAAATCATTCAAAAACAATGAGAGTAAAATTACCTTAATAACTCCTTTTGTCAAAGAAACTGCCATACTGTTCCATGCATATTAAATTTTATAAGTTGAACAATAAAATTGAGCCAAGTTTCTCAGTCCAGTCTGTGCAGGTTCAAAATTAGAAACACGAAATTTTCGCCCACTGAATCGAACGACAGTGTCTAAAAAATTTGATATTTATGTACGCTTGTGAGTTTTTTATTTGTTAATTTGTTTATTGGGGGAGTTTAATATGGATCTCGTTTTCTGCTGATCTCCGAGGAGTACTCTTGATTCATATCCCAGCTGAGGGTTCAATCAGAGTTGCATTATCCATTGAAATGACTAGACGGAGTCACTGTGTTGAGGCATCCCATAGGCCCACGGTATATCCTACTTAGGCCTCAACTCGATAAAGACTATTATGACTTTTCGTCTTTGAAGTTTGAAGACAGTTGACCGTGATTTTGAATCACCCTCCACCTGACCATGTCGGGTTTTTGACTCTGACCGAACAATTCTCGATAGTGATCTGGGAAAATTATGAGAGGGATAATGAAAAACGGTTTTGGACTCAGCTCGTTTCCAATTGGTGGAGTTTATTGGAAGAGGAAACCAGGAAAACTGGCTTGGATCTTGATCTCGGAGAGCTTGTCTAGGTGGGCAATCCTTGCCGGAGGACCAGGCTGGCGTTGACGAAGGCCGGCACGCGATGGAGTAGGCAGGGTGAGTGAGTTGTATTTGGGAAGTTGAAGTAGGCAATTTGAGATAATTGAGCGAGGGTCAGTGACGTAGTTTCGGTATAACTAATGACTCCAAAATAAGGTGGGGTGTGAGTGAGCAAGTTAAATCCGGCTCATGTGAGCAGAATCAAGTCGGCACATTAGCACATTAGCAGATTAACGGGAGCAAGTAAAGTTACTGCTTATGTGAGAATAGCATTTAGCATGGCACTCAGGAAACCCAGGGAGATTCAAAACTGTGAGTGTTATGTGTATGGCGATGATGTAGAGGTCGAGAATTTGCTGTAACACCGCCAAAGTAGGACGCCAAAGTAAGAGTGGCTTTTTGGAATAAGAGACGCGCAACTGCGCAGTGTTGCCACCAGAGGGCTTCTCTCTCGAAAAATGTAAACTGTTATTTTATCGTCTCATGTATTTACACAAAAACTTCAATGATTACGAATTACGAGTAGAAAATAATTAATAATAAATTAGAGTAAGATTTTTAATGCTACTAATTAATTTATTTTAGTACGAATGGCAAATTTCTAATTTTTACGCTTATGTAGCGGTATGCTACATTACCCCCCAAGGCGCAGACCGAAAGGTCCACCCGCTGCAATCATCTGTAGCGGGAAGGAGGGCGAACTACACGACCCTGCCGAGTTCGGCAATTGGCAAATGATACTGAGCGGGGAAGTTTCACCAAACGGGTCCGCAAGTTTAGATCGGCAAGAGTCCTAGGAACAGGAGTTACTGCAGCGGGCTCGTCTGGTCTCTCCAGACTTGTCGCTGTGTCAGTAAGAGGGCTAGGATTAGAGTCTACGATAGGCTTAGGGATAGGGTTTGAATGTACAGACACGTAGAAAGGGTTACACTCAAGTTGACTAGGCAACAAGGCAGCCAACTGAGGAAGCTGAGATGGTAGATATGATCGAGTCTCAGTGGAAGGAGAAATCTGCGGAGAGGAGGATGAGTTATGAGTTACACTATGATCAGAAGTGTATGCGACTTTTAATCGATCAATGCTCACAGGATCGTGTGAGCCGAACCTTTCGAGGATGAAGTATTTTTGCTTGCGTTTAAGTACTTTGAATGGGCCATCATAAGGGCGCGTGAGTGTAGGTTTTATAGCATCATTGCGGACATACACATGTGTGCAGTCTTGCAGGGCAGAATCTAGTTTGTCCTGAGTCTGAGGCATTCGTGGAGCCACATACTTGATCTTACGCATGCAATCTTTGAGACAGGTTACATAAGCGGAACGGTCAGCGGATGAAAATTCAGGCAAAGGTTTTGGGTCAACAATGTCGCCGGGGAGACGAAGCGTTTTCCCGTACAACATTTCAGCCGCTGTGCACTGCTGATCTTGTCTGTGTAAATTTCGGATGCTAAGTAGTACTACTGGAAGTCAATCAGTCCAATCGTGACTGCAATTAAGGCAGCGCAAGGCAGCCTTGAGGTCTCTGTGGAGTGTGGACTCTCTCAATAAGTCCATTTGACTGCGGATGATACGCTGTAGTTGATGTATTTGCACACCCTAATGCGGTGCTAAGCTCACTCCAGAATTTGGAGGTGAATTGTGATCCCCGGTCATGTGTGACACTTAAGGGAACCCCAAATCTAGAGATCCAGTTAGATAAGAAGGCGCGCGCTACAGTCTCAGTTTGAGTATCCGGAAGAGGGACAGCCTCAACCCAACGCGTGAACCTATCGATGATGGTCAACAAATAAGAATAACCGCGCGATAAAGGCAAAGGACCCACCAAATCTAGGTGTACAGAGTCAAACTTGTGTCCTGTGAATGCACAACTCTGCAGCGCCGCACGATTATGTCTCACCACCTTACTACTCTGGCACGCATGGCAATTTTGCACAATTTGCTTGACCTCCTTACGCATCGCTGGCCAGACGAAACGATCAGAAATCAAACGCACTGTACGGTTAATACCGGGATGAGGGAAGGAATGGTAGTGTAGGACAGCTACTCTGCGGAGCGTCGCAGGAAGATACAAACGAGAAGGTCGCTCGGCATCACGGTACACGCCGTCAACCAAGGTTAGTTTTGGAGGGGAAGTGTTAGAAGGTTTGAGAAGGTCCTGAAGTTCAGGATCCTCCTTCTGAGCATTACAAATATTGCCGAATGTGATTTCACCACTGGTTTGGACAGAATTAATTCGGGAGAGACAATCGGCAACGGTATTGTCTAGTCCCTTAATGTAACGGATGTCAGTGGTAAACTGACTTATAAACGACAAGTGTCGAGCTTTCCTAGGGGAATGTCTTTCAGAAGGCATTTTGATCGCTGAGGTCAAAGGTTTGTGATCTGTGTAGATCACAAACTCCCTCGCCTCTAGAGCATAGCGGAAGTGTCTCACAGACAAGTAGATAGCAAGAAGTTCCCTACCGAACGCGCTATAACCACGCTCAGTGGGCGACAGCTTTTTGGAAAAGAAAGCAAGAGGAGAGATATTAGTACCTACTTGTTGTTGCAACACAGCACCTACGGCGGTACTGGATGCGTCAACAACGAGGCTGAAATCAGCATTAGCAATAGGGTAGGATAGTTCAGTCGCAGAAGCTAACTTGTGTTTAATTGTATCAAAAGCTTTGCGCGCTTCTTCCGTCCATTTTACCTCAATAGATTAGCCTTTTCGTTTCGGTTCGAGGAGTTCAGACAAGGGCGCTAAAGTTTGAGCACAGTTGCGTATGAAACGATGGTAGAAGTTAACAGAACCTAGGAACCTTCTTAGTTCCTTCTGGGTCTGTGGAAGAGGAAAGTTTTTGATCACTTCTACTTTGGAAGGCAAAGGTTTTAGACCTAGGCTAGAGATTTCATGACCTAAGTAAATCAGTGATGGCTTTCCGAGCTCACATTTTGCAGTATTTACGAGGAGTCCATTGTCGGACAATCTTTGAAAAACGACCCTAAGATGGTCTTTGTGCAACTCCGGGGTTGTGGATGCCACTAGGATGTCGTCTAAATAGACATAAGCGAAAGTGAGATCAGAGAAAATTTCAGCCATGTGCCTTTGGAACGTCTGAGGAGCGTTCCTCAAGCCGTAAGGCATTTTTAGGAATTCAAAGAGACCAAACGGAGTGATTACCGCGGTCTTAGGAATCGCAGACTCATCCAAGGGAATTTGATGGAAGGCAGACTGCAGGTCTATCTTAGAGAAAATTTGTGCTCCTTCTAAATTTGCACTAAAATCGTGAAGGTAAGGAATAGGATATCGATCAGGTAAAGTAACGGCGTTCAACCTGCGGAAATCCCCGCACGGTCTGAATTCACCGTTAGCCTTGGGTACTAGCAACAGAGGGCTAGCCCAAGGGCTTTTGGAGGTGCGAATGATGCCACTTTCGAGCATCCCAGCGAATTCTTTCTTAGCTAACGCCAATCGATCAGGCGGCAGTCGCCTAGCACGGGAGAAAACTGGCGGACCTTGCGTCTCTATGAAGTGCTTTGTACATGTTTGCATGTTGTTAGAAGCTAAGTTAGGATTTGTTAATGCTGGGAAATTTTTAAGTTCCTGTTCAAACATGCACTCCTCCTTGAAAGCAATCGAGAAGGAATGCAAGACATTTGCTCTAGTTATGCTGCAAGCGGGAATTGAGATCTGTGTCTCCTCGTCCCTAATTCTACGGTTCTTAATATCTACAATAATCCCATACTTCTCTAGGAAATCCGCGCCAATGATAGGCTCTTGGACGTCCGCGATTAAGAAGGTGAAGAGGAAAGATCGCCTCAATCCCAGACCGCACTCTAAAATTCTTTCACCGTAACACGCTATTGGCGTGCCATTTGCGGCGCGCAATGTCGCCAACAATGGGTTATTTTTATCTTTTGCCGTGGCTGGGATAATTGACACACTGGAGCCAGTGTCTATTAAAAATCGATACTTGGTGACGGGATCGTGAATGGTCAAGAGGCGAGTAGTCTGGGAATGAGGCAACGCAGTACTCGCTACTATGCGTCGCTGTTGGCGTTTCCCGAAGTCATTTCGGTATAACGAGGACAGTATCTAGAGGCGCATTTGCGAGCTTGGTCACCAAATTTCATGTGGTACCAGCATAAATTGCTACTAGCATCACGAGAGCGCGACCTGAAGCGGCGGTCTTGATTTGACCTATCAAAAGATCTACCCCTATCAAAGCGTTGAGGAGGAGGAGAAGGATAGTTTGAGTGATAGTCATAGGGATAGTCGTAGGCATTTTGGTGGCTTTGGAATCTCCCTGGGCCTTGCTGAATGTGAGCCACACTTTGACCTATTTGAAAATTTTGGAGAGCTTGCTTTATTTCAGCGATGTCCTGCTGCATCTTATCTATGGTGGCGGAGGATTGGTTTTGCTAAAATTTGTAGCTCCTACATTCAAGGAAGCAACTTGTGGTTCTCGTGGCAAATTAATATTTCGGATCACCGTCTCTGCGGCTTCCGCTAATTTTTCTAACGTTTGCTCGGGCCCTGCTAGGGATAGAAATGGACGGACGTTCGGGGGAAGCTTAGTCATGAAAACTTCCTTCAGAAATCCCTCAGCTACGGCAACACCGGTAGCGAGTTTCCGCAGCTCTTTAACTAGCGAAGTGGGAGAGAAAGAAACAGAGACAGATGGAATTGCTGAGGCATCTACAAGACTTCGGAATTTGTCCGCATCGGACATCTGAAGCCTTGCCAAGATTTTGCCTTTCAAGATTCCGTAAGGATTATGATCTGGAGGGTTTTCTAAGATGTCGTTAGAGTTATTCAATAGTTTTGTGGGCGCGGCGCTCACAAGAGCATAGAATTTGTCTATCTCACTACCTATTTTATGATACCTAAATACTGCTTCACACTGTTGGAACCAGGTGTGAGCGTCCTCCGGAATAAAGGGCGGAAGCCTAATGGGATTTGTGTGGGCTCGATCTTCATTCTCTGAGTCAGGCATGCTAGCAATCTCCTTTGGGGATGCGCAATTAATGATATCAGTGCCTAAGACTTGGGATTAAGTAACAAAGGGGTTGCGTTAATTCGTTACCTACTCAATCATTCAATTTAAGTTGAAACAGAAGGAAGGAAATATGAAATTGGAAACGAGAAAAATTTTTGCGGTATGCGGCAATTTGCGTAGGCACAAAAATAAAGCAGGTGAGAAAAATTATTTTTCTACCTACTCAATCAATCAATAGCGTTTGAAGAAAACGGAGGGAAAGTGGAGAATGGAAACGCGAGTTTTTACGGTAGTCAGAATGCACGTAAGCACGGAAATAGGAAAAAAAATATTTTCCCTACCTACTGAGGCACATAAAACAAACAAACAATGACAGGATAGCGCTGACGCTGAAAAAAAATTTTGTTAGAGCTGCTCAGAGAATAATTAGCACGGTCAAAATCCGCAGGAATCTCTCAAACTACTACGAAATGGGAAAACTTGTCACTACAATGATACGCCAACATTATCCTCTCACAATCTCTCAAACACTTCGAGTTTAGTTTTTATTTTACGAGTGTTCCCGGCCGATGCACCAGTGTCGGGTTTTTGACTCTGACCGAACAATTCTCGATAGTGATCTGGGAAAATTATGAGAGGGATAATGAAAAACGGTTTTGGACTCAGCTCGTTTCCAATTGGTGGAGTTTATTGGAAGAGGAAACCAGGAAAACTGGCTTGGATCTTGATCTCGGAGAGCTTGTCTAGGTGGGCAATCCTTGCCGGAGGACCAGGCTGGCGTTGACGAAGGCCGGCACGCGATGGAGTAGGCAGGGTGAGTGAGTTGTATTTGGGAAGTTGAAGTAGGCAATTTGAGATAATTGAGCGAGGGTCAGTGACGTAGTTTCGGTATAACTAATGACTCCAAAATAAGGTGGGGTGTGAGTGAGCAAGTTAAATCCGGCTCATGTGAGCAGAATCAAGTCGGCACATTAGCACATTAGCAGATTAACGGGAGCAAGTAAAGTTACTGCTTATGTGAGAATAGCATTTAGCATGGCACTCAGGAAACCCAGGGAGATTCAAAACTGTGAGTGTTATGTGTATGGCGATGATGTAGAGGTCGAGAATTTGCTGTAACACCGCCAAAGTAGGACGCCAAAGTAAGAGTGGCTTTTTGGAATAAGAGACGCGCAACTGCGCAGTGTTGCCACCAGAGGGCTTCTCTCTCGAAAAATGTAAACTGTTATTTTATCGTCTCATGTATTTACACAAAAACTTCAATGATTACGAATTAGGAGTAGAAAATAATTAATAATAAATTAGAGTAAGATTTTTAATGCTACTAATTAATTTATTTTAGTACGAATGGCAAATTTCTAATTTTTACGCTTATGTAGCGGTATGCTACAACCATTAGCTCAACCAACTGTGTATTCATAAATAATGAAGGCATCTACGGATGCTTTATTTCCAATCAAGCCTGATACATATCACCTTGTACATTGGATTTTCAAATGCCTTATAACTAACGCCAGGACGCCATGACGCTTTCCCCCGGTCAAGACCGGTACCCATTTCAGACACCTGGGTAGAGTGGGGTATTGTGCTTGGAATTTTTCTCCTATACCCAACAGAGAAAATCGCCACTGCCAGCGCCGAGTTTCGAACCCGGGTCCCGGCCGCACGGCGGCGGAACCTATAGCACACGGCTATCGCGAGCACTATAGACTAATCTGTCACGTTGGTGCATTACTAACAGAGTTCAAAATTAGATGTCAATTATTTATTTCCTGTTAACCTTTTACGGCCGGGACCATGTTTTTCTGCATAAATTTTTTTTCCACGCTGTATATTCAAAAGAAGTGATTACGTAACGGGTAACCCCTCTCCAGAGTAAACACGGCCAGACTCCTATTTAAGAAAGTTTCCTTAAACACAAAGCCCAATACGTATTCTCTTCTTTGTGCAATGCTGAAATAGAGCAATTACATTCCCACACCATCACCAACCTAATCCGAATAGGAGACATAATGTCCTAATCAACTACTATTGAGCAGCTCTGACAATATCAGGTGCCTAACTGTGGAACAAACGTCCTCTAAGTTTCAAAATCTTTCAAAAATTGTGAGAATTAAAACGAAAATAACTAGTCATCTTCTGACGTCTTAATAATTTTAAACTGCAGTACATACTAAAAAAGTGGTTAGTTATGAATTTATATAGCGAACCAACAGAGATACTGTAAACTTTTAGTTTGATGGGCGTGATTCAAGTTTTACTTTGGACAGGGTCACTAATTTTAACTTCTCCCAAAGTGGGGCAGATCAGTTAGATGAATTGAATTTGAAGATTGAATAGCGATCGATTAGAACGGTTGGATGTTCTAGTTTTTAAGGTTAAGGGTTAAAAATGATTCTTAATTTAGCAAGTGAACAAGATTGGTGTCCTTGATAAGGCGAGGTCACCAGCGCGTGGGAACGCGCATTGAATTACAAAAGGATGACGTATGGCCACTGACTCAGAAGGAGTTGCAAGGGTGTTCTTGGCTTTATGCCCTGTTTAATCAAACCTAACAACGAACTTTACCACGGACTGGACCAATCAGAAGGAAAAGAAAGGAGATATGGTTTTAATTGTCTGGCCTTTATTTGGTGGCGGGCAGATTTGTCTCTTCAGGATGAGCTGATGTTGAGGTCCGATCTTGAGTAGGACTGCAACCGGCTCACAGCTGCGTTGGTTATGTGGTGAGTGTATTTGTGGAGAGGGTCGTGTGCATGGTACTCCCAATGGCCAGAGACGGCAAATAGCGTCACTGATAAATGAGGACGGTAAAAAGCTCTATTCCCACAGGTTTGGTTGAATATTGAATTGTTGGGTAAGCAGCAGTTGACTTAGATGCAACCCAAGGGTCTCAATTCGATGGTTGATGGGGAATGAGGAAACTGCATTAACCGTCCAGTAATTGAGTGATAAGAACAAAGGAGAAGGAGGCAGTTCTTTTGGTTAATCAGGCAGGCCTGGCTACCGGTTTTAATTTACCCCCTTAATAAGAGTGGCAAGGTAGATGACGTGACAGTGGGGTGTAAAGTGTCTCGTGGATTCCTGTACGGGACACAAGGCTGGGTGAGAATGCACACGGTGTTTTTAGGGAAACCACATATCAACACAAGCTATGCTGCAAACAATCTGGCATTAACATGCCGCCTCAAAGCGAGGAGTCTCTTCGAAAAACGACCCCCACCAGAACTCTGGCGCCGGAGTGCAAGCGGGGATCAACTTCGGAGCACTGACAATTTGCTCGGAGCCACATATTAATCTTAATATTTTTAACGGCATGAAGCTACACTTTATACTAGTAGATGCACAGGCAAAACTTCGCCTGTTTTGGAGCATAATAATAACTGTACAGGTACTACAAAATACACATATGTTTTTCTTTTTGAAATAAGAACAACATAAAAAAAGGCAAAACTACAATGGCAAAAGCAGTGGCAACTGAGCCTAACGTCTCAATTAATTAATTAACTATGGTAAAAAATATCTACAGCATCTGCTAATGCAAATTAATAAGTAATTTCTAAACAATAAGAATGAAGAAGGGAAAACCTCTATATAAGAAGTTCCGGAGTAAGATTACAACTATCTCAGCTTAGCACCTAACTCCCTTCAAGAAAACAGCGGCTGGCTTACAAGAATTACTTGTTTTCTCCAAACACATCAGAGAAATTCCTAATACTAATTGAACTGTAAAATGTTCCCAGTTTCCTACCTGAAATAGTACTAAGTAGTTTGAGTTTTAACATGGAATAACTTAATCGTTATCCATGTTAGGATCTAGCCGCGGGGTAGAGCCAGTCCTTACAAACCTCGACAAGCATCTGAGAGAAAATCGTGAGAAGGATAATAAGGCACTTTGGACTCAGCTTTTTTGGATATATATTGGAAGGAAGCCGGAGAGGACCGCCGAGTCTTGAACCACCGATGAACTTGGCTAGAAGAGGGTTTGCAGTCCGGGCAGTCAGTAGGCTCCTAGAGAAGTGCTGGAGTCGACCGTGTGTGTGTGGGTAGCAATTGATTTAAGAGCCCAGTATATAGACTTTGAGGAAACCGTGACGTTGTGAGTGATCGATTTTGAGTGAGTTTAGGCCAAGCAAGGCGGCTCAAGTTGAGACAATTCTTAGGTGGGTTAAGTAGCATTAAAGCCCATGCCAGCGCGACAAAATGAGGCCCAAGGCCAGGCAAATTCTGGTTAAGTCACGTCCAGTTAAGGTTGGGCCCGTTTCAGTTGATGCCGGTTGAGATAAAACCCAATACTAGTCCAACAAAAGGGAAATCCCGCTAAGGAAATGCCTGGGGAGTTGACGGCCAATTCAGTTAAGTTGAGGCAAAGCAAGGCGGCTCAAGTTGAGGCAAAACAAGGCGGCTCAAGTTGAGGCAAAACAAGGCGGCTCAAGTTGAGGCAAAACAAGGCCCAAGGGGAGGCTGTTGCGAGTGGTGTGTGGCGATGACGTTGAAGTCCTGCAAAGAGTCCAATAGCTGGATGAACAGTACAAAGAGGCATCAAGGAAATTTCCACCACTGACAGTCCCACATCATTGTAATTAATAAAACTCCCACACAGCAGAATTCGAGAAATCCTACAGATTTGACTCTAGTTAATTTCATTTGTTCTCTTTCTCGTCAAGCTCAAAAGTAGAGAGATAGGACAGAATCAATTAAGAAACTCTTATACAGCTGCTCTTGCTTTAAAAATACAAGGCATAAAATTTAAGAATTTTTAGTAATACTTTTGGTGATTATCTAGGAGCATAATCGGGGATCAAATCCCTGGAACCATGGAAAAACACATGACTTAACAAGACATGGTTCATGACGCCGAAGAAAAGAATTACAGCAATTAAGAATTTCATAGAAAGAAGATTAATGCTTCTTTATGTACTCTAGAACATCTCTATAACTGGTACAAGAAATAACAGAGAAAATTTCTAAGGTTTCATGGATATAAATCCTACTGAAATCACCGATGAATATCACTTGCAATGCTAAAAAAATCAAGGAATAATCTCCACAATAAAAAGGAAACACTAAACGTTTTGCTTGCACAGAAGGGAAATCTGCGCAAAACGAAAACATGAAAATCAGTGCAGCGATTAAACCCGGCGATCTCAAGCGTCGCCATTTGCAATAACCTTGCGCGTTCACGAAGCATTTTTGTGCGAGAAGTACTCGTTTCGATGGCAGAGGTTAATATGTATTTCTGCCGCAAAAATAAGAGAGAAATTCGATTTTAATTTGGTGATGGTGATTTATATTGAAATAAATGCGATTAACGCATGATTTAAGGAGTTATTAAAAATGAAGAAAACTAAAAAACTTTAGCAGGCATGTAAATGAATAGTCTTCGTAATTTATAAACGTACGAAATTATTACAAGACTCTTCCCAATTAATAATTCCACGCTAAACACAATTAAGAAAATTACTGTACTTTATGTTGTGAAAAAGAAATTAAATCCCGCGTACAAAAAGGTACGAATTTTAAATGACATGAGTCGGCAGCATTGCATTCGCCATTTTTGGAAAACAAAAGGCAACCGCGAACAACGACGCCAGCAGCTCTGTCGTGCTCTAACGGCCGTATTCGTAAACTGGTCTTGAAATAATATGGCAGCGTAAAATGTCGAACTTTGTTAGTGAGGCAAAAGGTCAACGTAGTTGAATATAATAGTAATAATAAAAATTTCGACAAGAAATGAAACATTGACACGCAAATGTTTACGCTATTTCACGTTGAGGTAGCATTCGAAATACACATGCCCGTCTAAGAGCTTTAACACTGTTTTTAAGTTCATTCTTAATTAACGACGATGAACAGATCCTTAAGTTAATCAAACATGTACACAGGGAATTTACACTTGTATACGTTACCAGGTTACTTCTTATTTAAACACTAATTTTCTTCACTTACGCGAACACGGTATGCACGAACTAGTAAGGCACGATAGAGTGTGATTCGAAAGGACGCCCCCGCACAGTGCTGCCAGATTCAGAGGCTTGAAACACGAACATGTCAATCGTGACTTTAATTTTTATGCTTTTTGCACAAAAACTTTAAGGATTACGAATTAAAAGTAGAAAATAATTAATAATAAATTAGAGTAAGATTTTTAATGCTAATAATTAATTTATTTAAGTGCGAATGGGAAAATTTCTAATTCTTACGCTTTGTAGCGATATGCTACATCCACGCTAGGAATCAATGAACAATGACTAAAAATATAAAATTACCATCTAACTAACCCTAAAAAAACATTACTAATATTTAAATGTATACAATACTGATTCTATTAAGAAAAACTTGTTGATTGTTATTGGGTATTTAAAAGGACAGTTCTGAGCAACCATCCTAAACAAAGATTCACTTAAAAATTGGTTAAGAATGGGTTTTAGCGTTGACTTGTAAAAAAACTAACACAATTGTAATCATTTCCAAAACCTACTTAATTAAAAAATATATATATAGCTGTAAAAATTAAGAATGGTAATTGGTGTAAGGCTTAACTTGATTAAGAGGATACAGCTGTAAAAATTATGATAAATGATAATTGATGCAACTCTAGTGTTAGACCAGAGAGGCCTCTTTCCATCTTGGAATAATGGAGTACGGCAACGATTATAAGTATGAGTGTGGGGTATAGAGAAACACAGTAGGTAATCTAGGAACTACATGTACTGTACGTCCGTCGAGCACGGCGGCGAGAACAAGAAGAAGGAGCTCGAGCGCTCTCTACAGGCAGTTAACACATGAACATAGAAAACGGGACGGAAGCAATTTAATGGGCGACTGCGACAACTCATATATAATAATAAATATATATGCTGAAGTTGGATCTCAACATCTAGCTTGATAAAAATAACACATATTGAAATATTGGCATATAAAAATTATTTTAAAACGAAGGGGAAATTTCCCTTATAATGGCTTTACATTAAATAGTGAGTTGACAATTTCATTAATCTGAATATACTGACAGCAACTAGATAGCTACTACTCATGCTGAAGAGAATAATTCTCCTGGTTAGTACAACCAGTTGCTTCTAGTTAAATTCTGCGGATACTTCTAAGAATTGCTTCTTGGAAGAACTAGGTTCAGAATCTCTGTAAGGCCAGGAGTGAATTGTTTGCCAAAAGCTTTTAAATAGGGTATACAACAATACACAAGGGAAAATGCCCTGTGAGAACCACAAGTTCTGGGCAAGAATCCTACAACATTTAGCACACTGGTAAGTTGAGGCAATTCTACTTAATATTTACTCAATAATATTATTGACAAGTTACGTATCAATTATATAGTTACCCGTAGAACAGCCTAAGCACACACAATAATTTAATTCTCACCAGAGAAGAAAACCGAGATGTACACACTTTGAATGATTTGAAACGAGTGACGCTTGTGCGAGTGAAATGTTGCCGACACGGCGACATGGGGGGTTTCGTTACTACTCAAAAGTGATTTCTTAGAGATTGAATTTTTCCGTACACAATTTCAATAAAATTGAGGATAGAAGTTAATTAATTTCGTAATGAAATTTTATTCTAATGGTTGAATTTATTTTACTGAATTTTTAAATGATCATTCTGAGAATTTCCGAAATTTCGACTGAGTTGCAGGATGAGGGTTCACTACTGCTACCCCCCAACGCATGTGGACCGAAAGGTCTGGTAACAGTGAAGCTGTTACCTGTAAGATGCCCGAAAGGATCAAGAAAGGAAAATCCCAACAGAAGGCTTGACAGGAGGACATGGAAGAAAAATTGACAGATCAGAAGTCACCACCCTAAGTCTGCGCGTAACGAGCTGGGGGACGACTAGGTCTGCCAAAACTGCTACAGCGCTCGGGGACAATAGAAGGGTTAGGCTGTGGAGCTGTGAAAGTTGACGTTCGGATTCCCAACTGGGACAACGAAAGGGTATCTGAGGCTTTTTTGTGATGGGGAACAACAGCAACAGAAACATCAGCCGAATTGGAAGCACCCGAATTACGAGGTTCCGACAGCGTTCTTTGAACGGTCTTCAAGGGAACGACGAACTCGTTGCACTCCATAGTGGGAGGAAGGTTCCTAGCCAAAACAGACAAGTGCAACCCGGTGGCCTCGACAGGTGTTGACCTGGGGGTAATTTGCAACCTGGGTTGCGGCTCATGAGTGTTGGTAGAACGATCATCAGGAAAGGGCACATATGCTGCCTTCAGTCTATCTATACTAACACTGTCGCTCTTGGTACCCCTTTCGATTATAAAATATTTCGGCGTCCTCTTTAGAACCCTGTAGGGGCCATCATAGGGACGTCGTAAGGGGGTTTTGACACCGTCCACCCGAACGTAAACATGTGTACAGGTGTTCAACAATGGATCAAGGCTTTCAGATGGTAAAGGCAGGCGAGGCGGTTGGTAAACCAATTCGCGCATGGCGCGTTTGAGACGTGCCGCGTAATCAGTGATTCGACTGAAGAAGTCGTCAATTTTGTAATCGGGATCAATAACATCTCCGGGCAATCTTAAGGACTTCCCGTAAAGCAATTCGGAGGACGTGCACTTTTGGTCCTGACGAAATAAGTTACGTAGAGTAAGTAAGACGACAGGCAATCGGTCCGCCCAATCGTCGTGGCATTTTAAACAACGTAGTGACGCTTTGAGATCCCGGTGGACTCTCTCAATGAGTCCATTTGATTGGGGGTGGAACGCGGTGGTCGCGATGTTGTCACTACCTAGGATTTTGGAGATCTCCAACCACAAGGCGGAAGTAAACTGAGCACCACGATCGTGCGTGATGCTCAAAGGAACCCCAAAGCGGGAGATCCACGTCTCTACGAAAGTTCGAGCTACAGTTTCTGCCGTTATGTTAGCAATGGGAACAGCCTCGACCCACCTAGAGAAACGGTCTATCATAGTAAGTAAATACGAGAACCCGCGAGAGTTTGGAAGCGGGCCGACAATATCTGTGTTGACCGCGTCAAATTTTCCGCCAGAGAAAGAACAAGGTTGAATTGCGGCTTTGTTGTGTCGAGTGACTTTGCTAGCTTGGCAATCTGGGCAATTGCGAACGTACTCTCTTATGGCCCTACGCATCCCGGGCCAGACAAAACGATCTGCGATTAGGCGGAAAGTTCTATCTGTCCCAGGATGGGAAAGTGCATGGTAATGTTTAATGGTGGGCAAACGCAAATTGTTAGGCAAGTAGTATCGGTTAGGCCGGTCAGCGTCACAGTAAACGCCTTCTCTGAGTGCCAGCTTTAGAGACGAGCTAGGAGACTCAATCAAAGATTGGATCTCCGTGTCGTTTTTCTGTTCGGTGATGATATCAGCCAACGAAATCATGTGCACAGAAGGTCGAAACTCGGGCGCCAACGGGTTTAATACCACGTTGTGCACACGCGATAAGCAATCGGCGACCGTGTTCTCGTCCCCCTTAATGTGCCTGAGATCGTTAGTGAACTGTGCTATGTAACTCAGGTGCCGACTTTCTCGAGGGGAATGGCGGTCAGGAGGCATTCTTATTGCGTTGATCAGGGGCTTATGGTCGGTGAATACCGTGAACTGACGTGCTTCCAGGGTATATCGGAAGTGTTTTATGGCGAGATAGATCGCCAGAAGCTCTCTCCCGAACGTGCTATAACGCTGTTCGGTGGGAGAAAGTTTTCGACTAAAGAACGCCAAAGGGGACGTGTTGTTGTCCACGGTTTGCTGTAGTACCGCGCCGACAGCAAGGTCTGACGCGTCTACTACTAAGTTAAGTTTTGCGTTCGGGTGTGGGTAAGCCAACTCCGTCGCATTAGCGAGTTCCTCTTTAATTGCTTTGAATGCCTCCTCTGCCTCACTGTTCCACTCGATCAGTACAGACTTCCCTCGTTTCTTCGCTCTAATGAGTGAGGAGAGTGGTGCCAAAGTCGCCGCACAGTTCCTTAGGAATCGGTGGTAAAAATTCACCGACCCCAAGAACCTGCGCAACTCTCTCTGTGTAGAGGGTTTTGGGAAATTTCGGACTACATTTACAGACGAAAATACCAACACCAACGTCATTATTAAAACACGATAAAATTTTAGATGTCAGCGACCAGTTAGCAAGTAAAAGGGCTAACTTTAATGATAAATTGTGTGCAGGCATTGCAGGTGGCGGAGTTATGTTTGATAATGCATGCGCAGCAGCTGATACTGGTAATAAATACCTCAGAGCGTACGCTGCAAGGATAACGTACAAACAAACTTGTCACCATTTTTGATGGATACTTACACCCTCTCCAAATGACTAGTTCCCAAACAATTCACGAAATAAATAATACGCTGTCTCTTACATATGCATTTCTCTATCAAGCTTTGAGATAAAAATGTCCTCCAAGCCCAGCGTCGATATTTTCACTGTATCAATAATTCAAATGATTTCAGAACAGCTTTTTACTTTAAATTATTATATCAGCGCTCATGATTTTACGCCTGGGGTAGCTGCAAGTAGCCATCCTAATGCAGAATCCCCTCTAGACATTTTTCTTGTTGGAGACAATAGTCACAAAAATAAACAGAAATATCCTTGATAGCACATGCAAAATTCAAACTATAACTTCCGAATACTTCAATGATCTCTGTGATGACATTGAACGTGCAACTCTCTTATGGAACTATATAATCAGTTTCAAAGGTTTGAGCCTCTTGTCCCATTACCTAACTGAGTTTAAAAAAAACTCATCATGACAGACCATGTTTTTTCACCTTTTCATGTAGTGAGTGCCTGCAGTGGCCAGCAATTGTACATGGCATCGAGTTTGTGCAGAAAAATTGGTCTTAAACTAATTCCGCTGCGAACAAGTGCAAGAACTGTTACTGTTAATGAAGCTTGCAACAATGTTCGCACCTGGCCCATTACGCGAAAAGAGACGCATCATTTTCTTCAATAAATTGCTCTTCAATTACCTTTTGTAGCATTTGCTACAAAAGTGTAAAATTATAAAATTCCTCATTCGCACTTAAATAGCATAATTATTGACATTAAAAATCTTACTCTAAATTATTATTAATAATTTTCTACTTATAATTAGTAATCATTGAAGTTTTTGTGTAAATGCATGAGAGATAAAATAACGATCGACATTCTCGAGTCTAAAGCCTTCTCTGAGTGGCAATACTGCCGGGACGCTTGGGTTGCCGACTCACTCTCTCGCTCCTCCTTAGCTTGTGTGCATTACACCGTTCTTATCCTCGACGGCACCAAACAACACAACACACATTCCTTGGTTTTTTTTCTGAGTTTCACAAGTTAAAATCACGTGGCTTATTATTTCTCACTAAGTCACCTTGAGTTACACGTACAACTCAAACTTCGAGTTACACCATTTAACTCGCCCTGATTGCTTTGCATTTGCCTCGGTTTTTGTGAGCTGATTTCAGCCTGGTATAATTATCTAATTTACTGGCTAAACATTCATCTGCTCCCACTACGGACATTTGTCTTCAGGAAGTAATATTCTTAAACTCCAAGACCAAGTAAAATGGAGTGACCATCGTCAATCACGGCTCAAAATTAAGATTTGAAGCAACTCTTTAAGTCCTAATTCTCTGGCTTGTTAAATTGCCCGCAATCTGAAAGTAACCTCCACAAACACACTCACTTACACCTGGCCTACGTCATCGCTCGCCGGACCTCGCCTGCACGGAGTTTCCCATCTAAGAGAAGATCGTCCGAAGTCAAGCAGCGCCATCGCTCATCACGGCTTCCTTCAATAAAGAAACCTCCGAGCTGAGTCAAATCCCAATCATGTGTCGTCATTGACCTCTCTTGCAAACTTCGAAAACCTTATCGATTCACGATTAACGATTGGCGATACCCCCCAACTCTTAACACTGGTGACCCCAAAGCTTAAAACTCCAACTTTCGAACTTAAAACGAAACTATTCAACTCGATAAGTGTTTGAGAAAAACGTGAGAGAGGATAATGTTGGCATATCATTGTAATGATAAGTTTTCCATTGCGTAGTATGCCTTGAGAATTTTCCATTGGATGTACTGCCGCCATAGCCACGTGCTATAGGTTCTGCCGCCGTGCGGCAAGGATCCGGGATCGAATCTCGGCGCAGGCAGTGGCGATTTTCTCTGTTGGGTATTGGAGAAAAATTCCAAGCACAATACCCCACTCCACCCAGGTGTCTGAAATGGGTACCGGTCTCGACCGGGGGAAAGCGTCATGGCGTCCTGGCGTTAGTTATAAGGCATTTGAAAATCCAATGTACAAGGTGATGTGTATCAGGCTTGATTGGAAATAAAGCATCCGTAGATGCCTTCATTATTTACTGTGCTAACATTCTCTGAGCAGCTAAATTTTTTTTTTCTTTCATGCTGCTCCCTGTCTTTTGTTTCATGTGCCACAGTAGGTAGGAAAATTTTTTTTCCCTTATTTCCGTGCTTTATGCTTATTTCTGACGAACGACCGTAAAATTTTCGTTTCCATATTTTTTTTTCTCTTCTTTCCTTCCGTTTCAACTGTGTTTGAATGATTGGATAGGTAACTAGCATCGCAAACTTTTGACATTTCAATACCAAAGTTATTAGCCGTTGGTTACGTAAATTCCGTGCCGTTATAGCTTAATTTTGCATTCAAACAAAAATTGTCAGTATGTCCGACACAGAGAATGAGGCAGTTCCAGCGCGCACTAAGCCTATAACTTTGCCTCCTTTCATACCAGCAGAAAGCCAAACTTGGTTCAACCAAGTTGAATCGATTTTTCGCTACAATAATATTACCCAGCAGAGTGATATGTTCCATGCATTAATAGCTGCTGCGCCCACGCAAATGTTAAGTGACTCTAATGATTTGATTATCAATCCGCCGGCAATAAATCCTTACGGGATCTTAAAAAGTAAAATCATGGAAAAACTACAAATGTCCGACGCGGACAAGTTTAGGTCTCTTGTGGATGCCTCGGCAATTCCACTTGTCTCTGTCTCTTTCTCTCCTACTTCGTTAGTTAAGGAGTTGCGGAAACTTGCAGCCGGTGTTGCCGTAGCTGAGGGATTTCTCAGAGAAGTTTTCCTAAGCAAGGTACCATCTGCGGTGCGACCTTTCCTGTCGATGGTCGGTCCGAGCGAGAGTCTCGAGACTCTTGCTCAGGCCACCGAGACAGTGATGCGCAACCTAAATATGTCACAAGCACCGCAGGTAGCTTCTTTGAACGCATCAGCTGCGAATTTTAGCCCGTCAAATACTGCTAATAATCAATCCTCAGCAACAATAGAAACGATGCAGCGAAAAATCGCAGAGCTGAAGCAAGCTTTCCAGAATTGCCAGTTAGGTCAGAGTGTAGCTCATATCCAGCAAGACCCAAGGAATGTCTCACGTTACCATGCCTACGACTATCCCTATGACTATCATCCTTTTCCTCCTCCTCAACGTTTCGATAGAGGTAGATCTTATGATAGGTCAAATCAAAACCGCCGCTTTAGATCGCGCTCTAGCGATGCCAACAGTCTCTTGTGTTGGTATCATGAGAAGTTCGGCGACCAGGCTCGCAAATGTGCCTCTAGACACTGTCCTCATTATACCGAAATGACTTCGGGAAACGCCAACAGCGACGCATATTAGCGAGTACTGCGTTGCCTCATTCCCAGACTACTCGCCTCTTAACCATAGTGGATCCCACTACCAAATATCGATTTCTCATCGACACCGGTTCCAGTGTGTCAATTATCCCAGCCACAGCTAAAGACAAAAAGAATAATCTAGTGGCGACACTACGCGCCGCAAATGGCACTCCAATAGCTTGTTATGGAGAGAGAGTACTAGAGTGCAGTCTGGGATTGAGGCGAAATTTTCTCTTCACTTTCCTCATCGCGGAAGTCCAAGAGCCCATAATTGGCGCGGACTTCTTAGCGAAGTATGGGATCCTTGTAGATGTTAAAAACCGTAGAATTAGGGACGAAGAGACACAGATCTCAATTCCCGCTTGTGGCATAACTAGAGCTAATGTCTTGCATTCCTTCTCTATTACTTTCAAGCAAGAGTGCATGTTCGAGCAGGTTCTCGCAGAATACCCTGCATTAACAAACTCTAATTTAGCTTCTAAAAATATGCAGACGAGCACAAAACACTTCATTGAAACAACTGGACCGCCAGTTTACTCCAGAGCTAGACGCTTACCGCCTGATCGATTGGCTTTAGCCAAGAAAGAATTTTTCAGGATGTTAGACAATGGCATCATCCGCAGTTCCAAAAGCCCTTGGGCTAGCCCTCTCTTGCTAGTACCCAAGGCTAACGGTGAATTCAGACCGTGCGGGGATTTCCGCAGATTGAATGCCGTTACTCTACCTGACCGCTACCCTATTCCTTACCTTCATGATTTTAGTGCAAATTTAGAGGGAGCACAAATTTTCTCAAAAATTGATCTCCAACACGCCTTCCATCAAATACCACTTGAGGAAAGCGCTATCCCTAAGACCGCGGTAATCACTCCGTTTGGTCTCTTTGAATTTCTAAAAATGTCGTATGGCTTAAGGAACGCACCTCAAACGTTCCAACGCCATATGGCTGAGATCTTCTCGGATCTCACCTTTGCCTATGTGTACCTTGACGACATTTTGGTGGCATCCGCAACCCCGGAGCTACATAAAGACCATCTTAGGGTCGTGTTTGAAAGACTGTCGGATAACGGACTCCTGGTAAGTCCTGCCAAATGTGAGCTCGGAAAGCCATCACTGATTTACTCAGGTCACGAAATCTCTAGCCTAGGTCTAAAACCTTTGCCTTCCAAAGTAGAAGTGATCAAAAACTTTCCTCTTCCACAGACCCAGAAGGAACTGAGAAGGTTCCTAGGTTCTGTTAATTTCTATCATAGATTCATCAGAAATTGCGCGCAAACTTTAGCGCCCTTGTCAGACTTGCTGGAACCTAAAAGAAAAGGTAAATCTACTGAGGTAAAATGGACGGATGCAGCACGCAAAGCTTTTGATGAAATAAAACACAAGTTAGCTACCGCGACTGAATTATCCTACCCTATTGCCAATGCTGACTTCAGTCTAGTGGTTGATGCCTCCAGTACTGCCGTAGGTGCCGTTTTGCAACAAAAAGTAGGTACTAATATCTCTCCTCTTGCTTTCTTTTCCAAAAAGCTATCGCCCACTGAGCGTGCCTACAGCGCGTTCGGTAGGGAACTCCTTGCTATCTATCTGTCTGTGAGACACTTTCGCTATGCTCTAGAGGCAAGGGAGTTCGTGATATACACAGACCACAAACCCTTGACCTCGGCGATCAACATGCCTTCTGAGCGACACTCGCCAAGAGAAGCTCGACACCTGTCCTTTATCAGTCAGTTCACTACGGATATTAGATTCATCAAAGGTCTCGACAATACTGTCGCTGACTTCTATCTCGAATTAATTCTGTCCAAACCAGTGGTGAAATCACCTTCGGAAATATATCCAAGACCCAGAAGGAGGATCCTGAACTCCAGGATCTTCTCAAACCTTCTAACACCACCTCTTTAAAATTAACCTTGGTTGACGGCGTGTACCGTGAGGCCGAGCGACTTTCTCGTTTGTACCTTCCTGCGACTCTCCGCAGAGTAGCTATTCTTCACTATCATTCTCTATCACATCCTGGTATTAACCGTACATTGCGTTTGATTTCCGATCGTTTCGTCTGGCCAGCGATGCGTAAGGAGGTCAAGCAAATTGTGCAAAGTTGCCATGCATATCAGAGTAGCAAAGTTGTGAAACATAATCGTGCAGCGTTACAGAGTTGTGCATTTGCTGGACACAAATTCGACTCCGTACACCTAGATTTGGTGGGTCCGTTGCCTTTGTCGCGCGGTCATTCTTATTTGTTAACCATAATAGATAGGTTCTCCAGATGGGTTGAGGCCGTGCCTCTTCCTGATACCCAAACTGAGACTGTAGCTCGCGCTTTCATGAGTGATTGGATTTCTAGATTTGGGGTTCCCTTAAGTGTCACGCATGACCGGGGATCACAATTCACCTCCAAATTCTGGAGTGAGCTTAGCACCGCTTTAGGGTGTGAAAACATCAACACCACAGCATATCACCCGCAGTCGAATGGACTCATTGAGAGAGTCCACAGAGATTTAAAAGCTGCGTTGCGTTGCCTTAATTGCAGTCACGATTGGACTGACAGACTTCCAGTAGTGTATTGTTGTGCGCTAGCGGAATTTCTATCTTCGCTTCGGCACACAATAGAACGGAAGACGCAAGGATCCAAAAGAATGCGAGGTTTCTTCGGTTTTATTTCTTATCCAGACGACTCCGTAAATCTGCACAGACAGGTATGATTCAGACTCGGACCAGGAATTGCAAGAAAATCCTAATTTAAGATCGTAGTCGAATGATCAATTAAATGTATATGGCGCTGCATAACGAGAAAGAATCTCCTACTTCTTGAGCAAGACACAGAGAACGGCTAAATAATGTTAGAACTAGGTATGATATTCTAGTGACGGAATTCGTAACGCAACATTCATTATTACATAAGAAAGTTTTAGCCTTCCTTAACCACGACAAAGATGTTCCAAGAGAGGGAAGAAGAAAGCACCATTTATATAGCACCGCACAACAAGAAAGTGAATTCATACCTCGAGGGTACACGAGAAATAGCTGAGTTAGACATAAGAGGCCATAGAATAGTAGCACATAAAAAGGGAATTCGCCACCCTGCTAACGACGTGGCACAACGATGATTCACAATGTTACGATTATTATTATTATTATATAAGAAAGTTTTAGCCTCCCTTAACCACGACAAAGATGTTCCAAGAGAGGAAAGAAGAAAGCACCATTTAGTATGAGGTTGAGGGAACGCGGAATCTATGCACAAGGCGCAGAGGAGTAGTGAGCTAGGAAAGAAATTCCTGAAACAAGAAAAGGTTTCTGTTGCATTGACAGGGAAGAAAACAAGTCTCTAGTTGAGGAACACATTGTCAAGAACACCCTGCCAAAGACACACTGCTAGGAAACACATTAGAAAGAACACGTTTATGATACACGCACACGAGTATTGTAAGACTCGTGTCACTGGTCGAAAGAAATGATTTAGGGCGATGTACTCCTAATCTTGCTCAATCTACACTTGATAATACATGCAATGATAATTATAAGAGACAACACAATTTCATGGACGATGCATTCTCATTGTGAGGTGAAAACACTCTCGACAGTTTACATGTACATGACATAAACTTCGCAATTCCCGACGCCAGGAAATAATACATGAATCGCTTGTTTCGGCCAATGTTCGAACTGTCACTTTAAAGAAGCATACAAATATATATATATATGAATATACACCCGTATATATATACACACGCATATGCATTCACACACATACACAAATGTATACATACACACATACATGTACACACGTACACACAAGCATGAGGGCCAAGAAGACTATAAGTTCTGTATCTCTAACCCAACAATTTTAACATAGCGGTCATTAGTTAATAAGCACTTTATCCAAACAAAGGTGGATGATCGCACAACAAATGTATAGTCCTCACATGAACGCTTCACAATAATAAAGAGATGACGAGTTAGGTAATGTTATAAGTTGAGAGAGGATACTCTAAAATACTTACAGACGATGGGGGAAGGTCCCTCACTTCAGACCTGGAACAGCTTATTTTAGCATATAAAATAAGTGACTACTCTGTCTTTTTCTTTAACCTATCTGTGGAAGAGGGACAGCAAAATTAGGTCTCTAAAGCAGGGGCAAGTTACTTAGGTTATCAGATCAGCCATTGTCAACAAATCCAATTATCAAAAAATGAAAGCGGCAAGTACACGTTTATCAACGTCGCTTTGAAAACACAAATCACATGGGCTAGTGGTCTCAAATTTCTGCGCCTATTCTCAGTCTACTGAGAATGCCGTGACTTTAGGCTTCCACCTTACTGACTGGCGCAACTTGCCCAGCACAGCTCATAGGTGAGAAGCCAATCGACTAAAATTATTTTACTTTGTTTCACGTCTTTCTATTAATGAATGTTATAGAGAGTGCAACACAAAAACAAGAAAATCATGTTTCCAAGTTGGTACAAGTTTGGCACGATGTGTCATGAATTTTTCAATATCAACAACTGATGTCTAATCCATGGAAGAACAACCACATAGTTTTTATTTTTAGTGCACAAATCTTTCAATAGTGAAGCAGTGGTTGATTTGTATTCTTAATTAAATATGAAATTGTATTATCTCTGTGTTCATCCATGAAATGTAATAAACTTAAGATAAATCTTCTGTGTCAATTCAAATGCATTGAAATGTCAGTCTCTACATATTACATTTACTGCCTATGACACTGTTTACAATGCTATATTTACTTTCTATGACAACATAGCTGACATGGCTTGACTATTATGCAAATGTTGCTGAGCAAAAAGAAAGAAAAAACATTTGAACGTTAATACAGAATCACTTGGAGCAGTGAAAGGAAAAACAGGAATCAGTTTATCAGTCAAATCACACATTCTCTTCTAAAGTACTGCCAAAATGGAACCTGACATTTCCAAACATTACACTGCAGTGCACTCGCTATGAAACGTTACGACGGCTAGTCTGGCTTAATGTGGGTGGTTCACCGGCCACCGGAAGCATCCTCGAATGCTCTAGAAGCCGGCTGTTCACCGCTATCTAAACACAAATATGTTAAGGCGATCGACAAATGTAGCCACTAAGGTAACACGTTCAAGTTAAAATAAATTTCTAACACGAATTCACTTTTAAAAGACACAGAAACTTAAGATTATCCGGGAACCTGTTCCTCCCACGAGCACTTCAATTCAAATAACACGCTGCGTCACTCCTGCGGACCAGCGCGGATCCGCGAAATGTTGCCGGAATAAATTGTCAAAATTCTTCAAATTTTTCGTGTCTTGTAAGACGCGACAAGTAGTATTATTGAGTATTAGGAATTTGCATAGGCAAGATCAGCAGTGCACAGCAGCAGAAATGTTGTATGGGAAGACGCTTCGCCTCCCTGGCGACATTGTTGACCCAAAACCTTTGCCTGAATTTTCATCTGCTGACCGTTCCGCATATGTAACCTGTCTCAAAGATTGCATGCGGCAGATCAAGTATGTTGCTCCACGAATGCCTCAGACAAAAGATAAACTCGATCCTGCGCTGCAACAGTGCACACATGTGTATGTTCGCATAGACGCTATAAAGCCAACTCTCACACGCCCTTATGATGGCCCATTCAAAGTACTAAAACGGACGCCAAAATACTTTATCCTTGAAAGATCTGGTTCACCCGACCCTGTGAGCATAGATCGATTAAAGGTCGCGTACACTTCCGATAATAGTGTGATTTCTAACCCTTCATTCTCTCCACAGAACTTCCTTTCCACTGAGACTCGATCATATCGTCCATCTCAGCTTCCTCAGTTGGCTGCATTGTTGCCTAGTCAACTTGAGTGTAATCCTTTCTTTGTGCCTGTACCTTCAAACCCTATCCCTAAGCCTATCGTAGACTCTAATTCTAGCTCTCTGAGTGAAACAGCGACAAGTCTGGGGAGACCAGACGAGACCGCTGCAGTAACTCCTGTTCCTAGAACTCTTGCCGATCTAAATTTGCAGACCCGGTTGGTGAAACTTCCCCGCTCAGTAACATTTTCCGACCGCCAAACCCGGCATGGTCGCGTAGTTCGAACTCGTTCCCGCTACAAATGATTGCAGCGGGTGGACCTTTCGGTCTGCGCCTTGGGGGGTAATGTAGCATTTGCTACAAAAGTGTAAAATTATAAAATTCCTCATTCGCACTTAAATAGCATAATTATTGACATTAAAAATCTTACTCTAAATTATTATTAATAATTTTCTACTTATAATTAGTAATCATTGAAGTTTTTGTGTAAATGTATGAGAGATAAAATAACGATCGACATTCTCGATCTAAAGCTTTCTCTGAGTGGCAATACTGCCGGGACGCTTGGGTTGCCGACTCACTCTCTCGCTCCTCCTTAGCTTGTGTGCATTACACCGTTCTTACCCTCGACGGCACCAAACAACACAACACACATTCCTTGGGTTTTTTTCTGAGTTTCACAAGTTAAAATCACGTGGCTTATTATTTCTCACTAAGTCACCTTGAGTTACACGTACAACTCAAACTTCGAGTTACACCATTTAACTCGCCCTGATTGCTTTGCATTTGCCTCGGTTTTTGTGAGCTGATTTCAGCCTGGTATAATTATCTAATTTACTGGCTAAACATTCATCTGCTCCCACTACGGAAATTTGTCTTCAGGGTGTAAAATTCTTAAACTCCAAGACCAAGTAAAATGGAGTGACCATCGTCAATCACGGCTCAAAATTAAGATTTGAAGCAACTCTTTAAGTCCTAATTCTCTGGCTTGTTAAATTGCCCGCAATCTGAAAGTAACCTCCACAAACACACTCACTTACACCTGGCCTACGTCATCGCTCGCCGGACCTCGCCTGCACGGAGTTTCCCATCTAAGAGAAGATCGTCCGAAGTCAAGCAGCGCCATCGCTCATCACGGCTTCCTTCAATAAAGAAACCTCCGAGCTGAGTCAAATCCCAATCATGTGTCGTCATTGACCTCTCTTGCAAACTTCGAAAACCTTATCGATTCACGATTAACGATTGGCCATACCCTCCAAACGTTAACACTTTAAAACTCATTTCACATTTTATATCCTGTGTCAGAAACTCCCATGATCTGAATGAAAAGATTGAATTCTCTAATGATCATCCAAAATAGCAAAATTAATTGATGGATTGTTTTAAGTTGACAGCGTTTACACGTGAAACCTCCAGCAGCATGAACGATGTTTGCCTTCATTTAACAAACCCTCTCCTCCCTCTGCCACAAACAACTACAGAGTACCTACAGAAAATAGGTTTTCATTGCTTTCAGATGCTGATTCAGAGGACGAATAGCCCTTCTCAGATACGAGTATTAATCAATATCCAATCCCGTGTTCGGAAGCAATGAAATCAACAGGAAAAGAGATATCGCTGCAAATTTACAGTCGACAGTCGCTGGAAAATCCACCATCCAATTTCATGCAAAATCATCGCCAGGAAAATAGAAATGACACGAACATTTCTCACTTCTCTGCACATCATTTAATAATAATAATGAAGGCATCTACATCCCCATACAAGAAATCGCCAAAGCCACGAAAACGAAAATTCCGAAAAATCCCTTCACTTCTCCAGACCTTCTAACGATGTGAAAAGTGTGAACAAAAGTTTCCACCTCCATTTGTGAACGCATAAATTCTACAGTGGATGAGTTGAAACGATCATGGAAAATAGTGCTGTTTCTCATCAAAGCTGATGGCCACTGTTTCCTTCCAAAAAGCTCTGCTGTCAAAAAGAGTCACCGCCGAGTCCGCGGCGTGTGCCCGTTGCACAGCGATGCTGGGATGGTGCCCCGCCCGTTTACCGTTTATTGTAATAATTAACCGAACCTGTTAACAATAAATGGCCATCGCGAGCTGCGAATAACTTCTCCTCCCCCTTTCGTAGAAGGCACTGAGACGATCTCTAGAACCAATTCTGATTGAAAACCTTAGGACCTCAAGGTTGATATATATCGTGACGAGACCCGCAACCTCGAAAACCGACATCTGTTGACAAGAGGAGCGAAAAAATGCAAAACCTCATACATAATTACATTGACAACAAATTTTCGTAAGGCTGCTGTGGACCTTATACCACTAATCATTTCATATGTGATAGGCCAAAAACTTCTCATCCTGTTTGAACAGGATTCTGGTGTTTGGAAAATATCAGTCGATCCTTCATCAGAGTTTTCAAATAATAACCCTACACTACCGCTCCTTCGTAAAAACGATCACTACAGTGCCCTTGTCCTACAAGGCAAAAATCAGACTTGAGTTACATCATCTTGACAAACTGCCGTTGCCCAGCTACATAGTATACTTTCCTACATAGCAGACGCTGGGCCTAACACTCTGGGTAACGTAGACAAGATCGATGAATCATCGTAGCATGAAAAATAAAATGAATTCTGTTTCCTAATTATAGAAAGGTTGAAAAGGTACAAAGCTAGTAGCTATATTTCATATGAGAGCCGTATATATGTTGCAAAAAAATGAGAAAGAAAGAAACGTTTCATTTGTAAATATAGTATGAACAATAAAATGAATTCCATTTCCTAATAATAATATTATTGAAAAGATACCTAACTAGTAGCTATATTTTCATAGGAGTTTCGTATATATAGTAAAAAAACTAGAAAACAGAAAAGTGCAGAACATTTGTACAGCCTATATGACGCTTAAAGAAAAACGATGCATATACTCTTGTAATATATGATATTCCTCTGCTTTTTGTTGTTCCTCTGTTATGATTTAATACTGGTTCATGATCTCAATGTGACGATGTCAATGCACTGTAATGACGATCTACGTTGCCTTTCAAAAATGATAACATTTCAAAATGTATGTCTGAAAGCCATGCACGTCGTGGTTTCAAAATTTCTTTGCCTAAGGAGAACAGTCGTTCGACCGCAGCGCTCGATGGTATTGGCGTGTTAAATTGGATGAACGAAGCGAAAAATTCACTTGAGGGAAACATCTCTCTGTGAACTTCAGTGTGGCTAGTTCTGTTGATTACTGGCTGTTTCAGCCCATCATTGACTTGTTTCAACGAACTTTTCTTAATTTTTTCCTTATCATCCGATATCATTACGACGTTGAAGAAGTAATCTTCGTCATCTACGTCCTCGGCACGGCTCCCCTCAGCTGAAATACCATTTTCCGATCTGTTATTAAGATGGGCAATTAGTTTTTCGTTATTACCTTCACTCTCTGTACATCGTTTAGCCATTTTAGCTTAAAATGTGGATGGAGAGAGGTCGTCATGATAAAATCGGCGTCGTGAAGTACATTGGCAAATCGCAACATCTAGCTATGTGAATTTGCCGTATAACACTTAATTTTGCACTTAAAACTCGCATCATTCCCAATGAAATATGCTATATAATGAGTTACATTAAATGTAGTTATTCACTGTAAGCAAAGTGTATGTGTAACACTGTTTTGCCAAATGCTAATAATAAACACTTTGTAGTGTTCCCCCTCTGGCTGCTTTACACTCCGGGCAGACTTTGTGAATATCGAAAGACTTGTGAATATCACTAGACTTGTGAAATATCTTTGCCCGAAGTGAGTGCCTGAGGTGCAAACGAACCCGGCAAGGTAAGGAAAACACAACTGGAATAAACGCCGTATTATTGTGAAGATCGCCGACAATAATGGCACAAGTGAATATTACAGTCGAGTAATACAGCAACCGAGGACGTCTTGGCGGACCGACGGTTGTCGGGGAGGCGCGGTTGGAGGACGAGGGCAGACCTGTGAGGCTGAGTGTCTCCGATCAAGGAGTACCAGACGCTTGCAAGGAACTGGCGCGTCAAGGAAGCGACGAGGCGTGGCGGCTGGCAGTCGAGGCGGCGGTGAAGGAGCGGTGAAGGAGCGGAGTCACAACTAAAGGCCCGAATACACGAACGCTCTTCACCGTCACCGTTCCTTATGAGAGTCGCTGAGCCCCACCCAATGCAGCTAAGCCCCACCCACGGCAAGCCAAATTGACCCTAATTTCGTGAGCGGCACCAATCCTTATGACCGTCACCGGCATATCAAGCATGTAAGATATTTTCCCTAATCAGCGTCAATTACAATGAACGGTGATGGTGAAGAGCGCGCGTGTATAAGCTCGGCAGTGACCGTTCACGCTCACTGCTTACTGGTGGGCGGGGCTTAATGCCGCTCATGATGATCGGTGACGGTGAAAAAAGCGTGCGTGTATTTTGGCCTTTAGTATTTGCGGAGCGTCGAGACTTAGTTGTGAATATCAGGGACGCTGAGAGTGTACTGAGGCTGCGCCACAGATCATATACTAGAAGATCCTCAACTTATCACTAAGTGAGTTTCAGCCCTGTCGACAATGACGTAGGTGCCAATGGGCCAATGATGGAGCCAATAAATTGTTACGTGGCTCTTGTTTGAATCTGAAGTCGTTAGTCGGCTGTGTGCCTGTGACAGAGGTGCATCGAAAGTTGCAGCAGAAACGGCTCCTTACGTTTAAAAAATGCTCAATGGAAAATTTTGCTACTTATTTATAGCAGTTTTTATCACTCATATATCTTAATTTATTCATTATCGTATTGTTTCGACTGATATTAGAATCTGGTTTTTAATGGTTTAAAATGCTGATGAACTCTTTCCGAAAAACTTAATATACGGCACCGACGTTTTATCACATTTAGAACCTTAGTCTTATTTAAATGCACCTTAGTTTTTAGATATAAATTGTATATATGTTCATGAATGCACATTCACGTTTGTGTATAGTGAAGGACAATATGAAAAAGTTTTATCAATATAATCGAAATGTACTGCTTTGGCTTTCACTATCCTTATTACGCCAAGAAACGTTTAATAACTTTTGAATAAAAACTTGAGTTCCAATCCGAATGAGTATCATAGTAAAGCCTGCTGGCAGGGTTGCGGAGTCGGTGGAATAAATTTGCGACTCCGACTCCGACTCCGACTCCACCTTTCCAGAATTTGGCGACTCCGACTCCGACTCCGACTCCACCTTTTCAGAATTCGGCGACTCCGACTCCGACTCCGACTCCACCTTTTCAGAATTGCGCGACTCCGACTCCGACTCCGACTCCACCTTTTCAGAATTTGGCGACTCCGACTCCGACTCCGACTCCATTTCTCCAGAATTTGGCGACTCCAACACCGACTCCGCCTATTCACAATTTTGTGACTCCAACTTCACCTACTCATAATTTATAAGATGAATAGTTTATTTTTCAACTAGTGTACACAGACCGTCAAAAATGACAAGATTCAATACCTTTCTTCAACAAATTTTCGTTTGAGTGGAGTTTCCATGCTCTCAGCTTATTCCAAAGGTAACTTAATTTTCTTATAAGAGTAATAAACACTCAGAACACAGCATTTTTGAGCCGCAAGAGAAGTAGTTATAGCTTGGATACGTGTCGTATCCAAGATACAGAAATTCAGGATTACTGAAAGCAACTGCGAACTTGTGTATGTATATTTTAATATGCAATACAGTACATTGCAATACAGTATATTGTAATATACAATATAGCATATTGTAATATGCAATACCCCCGCCGAACTCGGTATTCACGATACAAACTCGAGTATATAAGGCTCTGGATCGCTCTAATTGTGATGAAAGTGACTTATTATAGAGCTATTGCACAACGAAAATGAGTGTATTAATTGACAGTGAACTGGAACCAAGACAGCCAGTGCTAATTTTTTCCTATCAATTATTCTTAACAGGGTGAGACAAAACGTATAAATAAACACACGACAGTCATTCTTAGTAGTAAACGGTTGCTGGTGTTGAAACCTGTGCATATGTTCATTATATTCTTTATTAGCGAACGAATTTTAAATTGACTACAGATTGTTAATAATCAAGATACTAGTGTACATGATTGGTCAAAAATGACGGGATCTAATGGTATCATTTTAAAAAAATCTCAAGATAAAAATGGCAGACAAATTTATCCATTGTAATAGTACCCGCGATTAAAATACAGTATTCTCGTACTTGTGCACAGGTAAAACTCGTATCACAGATACGGTCATTAAGCATTTTAAAAAACGTCACAAACGCACACAACATTATTATTATATTATATAAGAAAGTTTTAGCCTCCCTTAATTGCACGACAAAGACGTTCTATGAGAGGAAGGAGGAAGGCCCCATTTAGTTGAGGGAATGCGGAATCTATGTACAAGGTGCACAGAAACAGGAAGCTAAGAAAGAAGTTCATGAAACAAGAAAAAATTGAAGAAGAAAGTAGTAGGTGCTGGAAAACAGGACAGCAGTAAACCGAAAAAAGATGGTCCGTAACAAAACAAAAACCTATTCTATTTCAACAAAAGGAAGCCTACCTATTTTTTAGCTCAGGCCCGCACATAGTACCCCTGGGAGCGCTAATTCCCATAGATACAATACCTGTATCCCCCTGAGGGGACGCACACAACAACCAAGCAAATTGTATAACATAATACCTATCTGAATTGTAATTTAAATTATTGTTCGCAAGAGGTTTTAAAAAATTTGCCATACCTTTTAAGCATTTAAATGCCTTTGAAATTTAAATGCGATGAGCCGCATTTTCTTGACAGTTGATTCGATTTTCACGCAATGTTTTTTACTTATAAATATAAGTGGGCAGATGCCTGGTTTTTCATATTTCGATGGTATTTATGATACTGTCCAAGCAAGCAGATTCCCATTGTAATGAGATAGGGGAAATTACGCACGAGAACATATACTTATCATTGACGGACACCTGGCTTTTTATTAAATCGGGTGTCCTGTAAAAATGTCCTCGATTTTTAATTAATTATATCTCAGCTTGAAATTAACACATCTGAATTCCCTTTTTTCACAATGTAGTAAATTTTGTTTCCTTTTCGAGGAATTTAATTTTTTGAAAATAGGTTGAATAACCACTTTACAATGTCCAATTTACTGAATGGAGTAGAAAAATTAACTGTTCAAAGGAAAAGTTTATAAAACAATATTGATATTCTTCGTTATTTTGTAGTTTCCATAAAACTGAACACACAAAAATTTTAAATCATTACCTTATATAACGTTTAAATAAATAAAATAATTTTAGTATCCAACGACATACCCTCCATTTCTCTCAAGGCAAGTACTACTTCTAGCCACCATTGAACGAAGAGTTTTACCCATTATTCCACCGTTTTCTATCAGTCCTTGAAACACTATTATTGAGAACACTTGAAACTCGAAACCTCTCAGAGGGTTTAAATACTTAGTTGTATGTACGATACATCGTTATGAAATTATTCTTAACAGTAGGTATTGAAGAATGTAGAAGAACACCAGTTTTGTTTTTAAAACTTTTCATTTTAACAATTTTTCTACCCCTTTCAGTAAATCGATCATCTTAAAGTTTATTCAACTGATTTTAAAAAACTTAAATTATTTCGAAAGGAAACAAAATTGACTAAATTGTAAATAAAAGACCATTAAAATATGTTAATTTAAAGCTGAGATATTATCAATTAAAAAGTCCGTGATATTTTTGTGGGACACGCAGTATAGTATTGATTGTTCTTATACAAAAAATAGTCAAGTGTCTCCTTTGAACAAATTAATAAATAGGTTCAGCTATTTCGTGAGCAAAATCTCTCCTATGTTAGTACAATGGAGTTTTAGGATTTAAAACTCAAGGGCAATATTAACTGCTCGAACATTCATTTCAAATACAGAAGAACTTCAAGGGAACAACAGCAAGTCGATTCCCGAGATACGCAAAAAGAGAAACCGTACCCAAGTTAGGGGGATCTTGAGGATTCCAACAGTGCGCTCAGCAGCGTCCTCTGTAATATTTTTATTATTAAATTCCTTTAAAATGGAGACCGAAGATCGTCTTTAACGTAAGGTTAGTTTTTAAAACGATACTCGCTAAAAATGGAAGACACCCAATGGACGCGGCCGGTCAGCAGCGCGTTACTCCGGTAAAAAATTTAGAGGCGTTCTGAGTAGAGAGATACAGTGTTTCAAGATGTCTTGTCGCCGACTAGGTGAACATCGTATCTTATTGTAAAATTGCATATAGCACTAAGATTTTAACAATTAATTGACAATTAATTACCTTGAATAATAAGTGCCTATTCAAGAGGCTGCAAAAGCCGGGTCGAGGAGTTCAAGTCGCAGAAAGAGACTGCTTTTTACGCAAGAGGAATAAGTTAGAGGTACCAGACCCACTTTTATTAAAATGACGACATGCTGCCCAAGCAGAGCAAGCTCAAAGATAATTTAATGAGTGAACGCCAGTGCGTCACGAGTAATGTTAATTTAAGTGATTTTAGGTTAATGCAGGTCTGGTAGAAGCTCAAACATGCTTAATTATAGAAAGTTAAATTTAAACAAAAAACGAAATGAAAAGATGTAGCTTCAAAACAAAAAGATGAAGAAAAGAAAAACTACTTTCAACAGTTTCAAATTCTTTTCTGTCAACTATGACAGGCCATCTGAAGGAAACTTTTTCTTCCACAAAGCCGGCATCATAAATGCGGAAGGTTTTCAACAGGAAATTTCATTGAACAAACAAATTGGCTGTCCGTCTTTGTTGGTTGGTTTGTCTCCTTTTCACGCTCTTAAAGATGCTAAATGACTGTATCTGTGATGCGAGTTTCATCAGTGCACTAGTACTAGAATATTTTAATCGCGGGTACTATTGGGTTGGATATATTTCTTGATGATCCACATCTGGAGAATTCGTATAAAGACAATATTAAATCCCATCATTTATCACGGGTCGAGTACACAATTTTATATACTGAGTGTTTCAGAACACGAGGTACAAAATTGCACACCAAGTAGACAATGGCGAAAAAAACACTTTTAATTCCATGAAATTTTCCCCCAAAAATCGGGGTCGAAAGATATTAGCTGTTTATTGTTTTCAATGATGAAATTTAATGGCACAATTATTCGTAATTTTTATTTTGAATTCACTTTAAATAATTGTTTAAAATGTGTTAAACCTACATCAATGCACTTTTCGAATGTTACCCTTACCGACTGCCGGATATTAGGAAACACGTCTGGCATTTAGGTACCTCACCTGCAGCCACTGCAATTCTGGCCACAAGATCTTCCTCAGACTCGAGCATAAAGGGTGTAGCATAAACAAGGCTCTTCATGTGTCCCCAAAAATTGAAATCGAGTGGAGTCATGTCAGGAGATCTAGGAGGTCATGCAACTAGCACATTTCGCCCGATCAACGTAAATTCAAAATAAATATTGCGAGTAGTTTATTCAATAAATTTCACCCGTTAACAATAAACTGCTAATATCTCAATGTCTCTTTCTTTGGAAAATTATGTAGAAGAAAAAGTTTTTATTTGGATATCTTCTACTTGGTGTGCAATTTTTTGCCTCTTATTCCGAATCTGAAACACCCTGTATATTACTGTCAAGTGTTTTCTGAGTAGGTAATATTGGCATTGTCTACACTGAGAAGCATAGATATGTATCAACAGTTTTTTATTACTAAGTATACACTAATTCAGTGAAATTATAATAGTTAATTCAATGACTATGCTTCAAATCCCCAAAATTATGATATACGTGTAGATTAGGTAGGCCAAATTTGCACACTGCCTTTTCTTCTTTGTATCTACACTATGCAGGGTAACAATGCAGAAAAGGTGTCATATTATTGCTCAACACTATGTTACATTTCGGCTATAATAAGCAAAAGTTGTTCTGCTTTCATTGCAGGGGCAGGACGTTTTCGGAAAGTTCTTTTTACGAATAAAAGTCACTTCTAGCTTCTTTGCGTGTATTATGATACTATCTCTTATTTTCGTCTAACTTTTTACTTTGTATTGGACACTTTGTTATTTTAATAAACGCCCAGGTTCTTCTCATTTCGTGTTTTTTGGAGCAATTTGAAACGTTTCCAGCAAGAGAATTTGTGCTATCGCATAAATGCAAAAACCATTGCAGCTGAGATAGTGCATTGTTTTCAGTTACAATGTGTGTGTGACTGTAAGTGAAGTTTTTGCTGGTGTGTGTAATTATTTTCATTGCAGCTCGTTTACATCGTATTTTTAATTTTTTTCAAGTGTCTCAATGCCGATATAGATAACCTTACAACATTTCCAAATCTTCCTTTACCAGAATTAATTAATTATATAATGCTACAAAACGAATACTATTTCAGTTTTTAAAAATGTATCAACATAATTATAAAATTCTCCATTTCAGCGTATACTTGCTTAGAAACTGGGGAGTGATACGAAGATAAAAATTAAACATGATGATGATATAGTGATATTCAATATAACTCTGAAAGAACCAAATTACATTCAAGGAATAATTTGAGAAATGAGCAGAAATTTTCATTGTTAATACATGTTAACTTGACTTAAAAACACGGAAGCCATATCAATTTTGATAACATGACTTGAAAACTAGAAGCCTTTGTGCACTAGACCATAGCTTCAGGTTTCAGCAAAGACTACTCATTGGCAATGAATCATAACCTAAAGACTAGAAATGTTTAAGATCATTATCAATTAATGCAACATTTTGAGCATACAGAGTTACCACTCTTTATGTGAGTACAATGTATTGCATCAGCTGAAATGTTCTACAAGTAACTTGCAACACATTTACTACTATTTTCCAGTTCTTATGTATTATTTGAAGAAAAAATGAACAAAACAGAAATATACAGAATGAATTTGCGATGCTTTCAATTACTAATTCCTGCTTTTAACTACAAAATGTACATTAATGCTGGGAACAAAAATTATACTTAGCACTCGTAGGTTTCTCATATATATATATCTGTGCAAACCCTCAATGACTAGATAACATGACCGTATTAGGTGATAGGAATAAATACGCTGTTTCATACTTAGAACAAAACAATCAACAAAAACATTGCGTATTTTTTAGATTTTTCAGCAAAGCATTCTAACTCTGTTGTGGTTTACTTTTAGTTTTAAAGAATTATAGATAATTTTTAGCAAAAATTAGAATCGAAGACACCAAAAAATAGCGACTCCAACCACGACTCTACCACATCCGAATGAACGACTCCGACTCCGACTCCGACTCCACCGCATTCGGAAAAGCGACTCCGACTCCGACTCCGACTCCATCACACTTCAGAGTAGCGACTCCGACTCCGACTCCGACTCCACCACACTTCAGAGAAGCGACTCCGACTCCGACTCCGACTCCACCCTAAAACATCCGACTCCGGCGACTCCGACTCCCGACTCCGACTCCGACTCCGCAACCCTGCCTGCTGGAGACGCAGCCAATTGAAAGCCTTGGCACCAATGACGTCAGCTGCCAGTCATGGCTGCTAGAAGCTGATTGGTTGGCGTGCGTGAGTACGTTTGTGTAGACCGGGCTTGCGGTCCACCGTAGTTTTGAACTTCTTCTTATGTAAAGGCCCCGATACACTGGCGTTCATGACTCGAGAAATTGCGGCAGTGGATCCGTCCGCCAGTTGAAGTGAGAACTGGCGACATGATACACTCAGTACGCAAGATGTAGCACCGCGGAATGCAATGCAAGGCGTCAGTCTGCCTGAGCTTGTCATACGGGTAGGTGCGCGCTAGCGACCAGCCGTATGGATCAAAACGAAGCGCACATTGCGCTGTTCTATAGCCTTCTGTAAGCGCTGCTTATCACATTCCGCAAGCGTCGAATTTTTTAAATGCGTCAATACAATTCAGTGTTCGAGTTTTGTCCACTCAATTGCGGAGCAAGACATTGCTGCGCACCACTCCCGTCAACGTTCAAAACGGTACTGCTCATCGCAGTGACGACCGTCCTAATCCAGACATGCTCGCATCGCTGAAAGCTCGGTGGCCACTCTGCCAACTGGCTGGTGTGCAGGGATGGGAGGCACATTGAGAGGCGTGCTGGCGGTTATCACCGCGATTTTTGCCCAGTGTATCGGGGCCTTAAGTGTTCTGTGGGCTGCGCTGGCTGCGCGGCTGTTTATATAGGCCTCGCTGGAGCCTAACTCTGGCCGTCCAGGTCTCCGATTGGTCAAGACGAGGTGCCCGCTTATCGCCGTCTAGGCTTGTGTTAAACTTACGGAGGTTTCTATCGACGTTGCCTGACTGTTCGAGGCAGGCTGCTTATAAAGCTTGGTCCGGCACCCCAGCGCCAAACAGTTCACCAGTGAAAACCGTCTAAGAAGCATCTAATCTTCAACAACGACCTTCTCACTACCAAGATTTCACAACAGCAGCCGACTTTCTACCTCGCTTGCCGAGCCCTAACCTCTCAAGCGAGTGTGAGTAGCCTTTTCTTAATTCGCTCTTACGTTTACCGACCGTTGAGCGTCGCCGGAAGGTAGTAGAGCCTGGTGTACCGAAAGGCCCCAGACCATCTGGGCAAACCCCATTATAGTAGGGGGGGAGCGGGTACAAGTAGGGCACCAGCCGCCTTCCGGACAAATCCGACGCCTGAGACTATACACCAACACTTAGGACAAACACCATGTATCACCACCAAGGAAGTCGTGGTTCATGGAGAGCTGGCTACAGCCAGTTTTCCCGCCCCTTACTACAAACACCCACCCATATAAGACCCAACACTACGCAACATAACACCAACACACGCACCAACGCCACCCCTGGCAACAACACTCAACCACGAACGACCAAGCAAACTACCACAACCATCCCAGCACAGCCTGCCAACAAATCCAACACTACCTACAAAGTCCAACTCCGCAAGATCGACCCCAGCAAAGTTACAAAGCGAGAACAAGTCTTCGAAACTGCTTTCAAACACTTGGAAGCCCCACTCATACGACTCACCAGCAACTCAAGCGGATTCTACGCCATAACCGATGACATCACCGCCATCGATAAACTGACCTCGGACAAAGCAACCACTCACTTCCAGAAAATAAATCTGAAGCCTATCATCCCCCCAGATCTCAGAGCCAAAAGGACCATATTCATCAGACAACTGGACAGCAGCATCGGCCAACGCCAACCGCAAGAAATACAGGAAGAAATAACACGAGTGCAACAATGGGCAAAAATCATTGAAATAAACAAAATCAAAAACTACACGCACGTCATCAAAGTAACTTTCACCGACACCGCCATGACACAGCGCGCTCTCCAGAATGGGCTCCTGATGTTCAACACAAAAATCACACCGTCGCAAATGGAACTAGAAAAATACACTCACCTCCGGATCTGCTTCAAATGCTACAAAATTGAGGACCACTCCACACATCAATGCACTGTCAAGACACCGAACTGCTCTGAATGCGCTGCACACGGCCACACCTACCAACAGTGCAGTTCACCGGACAAGAAGTGCCTCAACTGTCAAGGAAACCACCGAACACTCGCAGCCTCTTGTCCATACAGGAAAGAAGCCATCCGCAAGAAGAACGACGAACTCCAAAAAAAAGAAACCGACCAAACCAAGAGCACATACATTGAAATTGCAAAAACGGCCATCCAACAAACTGCAAAAACAGAACATACACTCACACTCACCAGCGAAATACATATAAAACTCGCCGCCATCATCATCGAGGCCCACATCGCAAACCTCGCACAGGGAGGGGATTTCGGATCAATCTTGTCGAAGTCTCTCAAAGAAAATTACGACGTGGACACCCAGTTCCCCAACCGTGATTCCCAAAAAATATTCAACATGTTCATTGAAAAAAACAAACAACTCCAAGCAGAAACAACGGAGACTCCTGCAAATCAAGCAAACATCGACCCCAACGAAGACGCAATGGACACTAGCTACCACTCAACAGAAGAAAACACAACCCAGGACGAAACAAGCGACGACAACTTGCAAGGAAACTGGAGAACCCAGTCCAGCCCGAAAAAGAAAACAAGAAAACGGAAAAAGAAGAGACAACCATCCTCTGAAGAATCTCCTGGACACAAAGACAAAATAAAGGTTTCACTATTCCGCAGCGACACGAACTCACAGCATATCCCAAGCAAGCCCACCAACCAACAGATAATAGAAGAACTAACAAAAAAACCTCCTGGCCTCAAAATCGCTGTCGTACACCCACACCCGGAAAAAATATGGGAAGAAATCATTGACGGCCAATTCAACCTCGAAGTGGCACCCATAGCCACAATCACACACGAAAACTTCGACATGATGAACACATGCTCAAAACCTGACACCCCCCACAAGAAACCCAAACACTCGACTCCATAATGGATACACACAATATGAACAAAACACTAACCGTCATCCAACACAACGTCCAACACTGGCAAAATAATAAAATCGCACTGTGCAACATCTACCGTCAATACAATCCACACATAATTCTGCTAAACTCGCACTGCATGCGTAACGACACCCCCATCAAAATTTGGAATTACAACACATATACCACAAACAAAGCAAACGAAAATCACGCTGGAGTAGCAATAGCAATTCGCAAAGACCTTCCATTCAAGCTTCACGATACCTTTCATACAGATATGTTGGCCATCACAGTAGAAACACCACAAGGCCCAATCACACTTGCCACAACCTACATACCTCCACGCATTGATTACATAAACTACATCGACATGCACACTCTCTTTAACCGAAAACACCCCACTTACCTCCTAGCCGACATGAATGCCATACACCCCACCTTTGGATACACATACGCAAACAGGAAGGGAAGACAAGTCCACTCACTAATAGACAGGAACAAATGTCTCCACTTAGGCCCCAATTTCCCCACGATAATCACTCACCGCGCTTGTACCAGCCCAGACATCGTACTAACAAACACGCAAACATTCCACAACATCATACTCGAACCAGGTCCACTAACACCCTCCGACCACATTCCCATCATAGCTACAATATCAGCTAACCCAATACAAATTCCCATCCGCCCACGACCCTCCTTCCACAATGCAAACTGGGAACTATACCGCAACCTTCTCGTTGAACACACAACACCACAAGACGTAAGCCCTACACAAGAGGACATAGACAACCACCTAATCACATGGGAATCCCACATCATCGAAGCCTCCAACCAATCTATTCCAACTATCACACACAGAACTACACCAGGCATCAAACCCACTCATGCCATACTCGTCCTTCAAACGAGACACAAACACATTTACGACCATCTCCAACGACACGGCCACTCACCCCACCTATACAGAGAACTCCTCAGCCTCAGACAACAGATAAAAACTGCATATCAACGCATCTACTCAGCGACATGGAACAACACTATCGGTAACATCAAAAAGATGGACAATCCCCAACAATTCTGGTCCGCCATCAAACGCATGTCAGGCAACAATAAAAAAACAAAGCACCCCCTACATCAAAGAAGGCGGCATCTTTTACCACTCACCACAATCCAAGGAACCCTTGTTCCGACAACACTGGTCAAACATATACTCAGGTATTGATGACCCCAACAACGATTTCGACGCTGAACACATACACACCATAGAAACACAAATGAACGACATCGCTCCCCAAAACGAACCACACGAGACAGGAGACACATCCCGTCTTCCTAATTTCCACTACCCAGCAATCACAATCGAAGAACTAAAAAACGCACTTCGAACGTTTTCCCAAAAAGCTCCAGGACCAACTAAAATAACCACACACCACCTTAAACACTTACCGCAAAACATGCTCCAGTACCTTCTGTACATATATAACAACGCCCTCTCAGCGGGCTATTTCCCAAACAAACTGAAACACGCAATAATGATCTTTTTACCGAAGCCCTCCACCTCCCAACACGAGGTGCAAAATTACCGCCCCATCTCCTTACTCGACACCCACGCTAAGCTCCTAGACAAGATATTAACCTACAGGCTAACAGACCACCTAACCATCAACAACATCTACAACAGCCGCCAACACGGTTTTCGACACGGAAGAGGTACACACACCGCACTTGCCACGCTACATGAGACCCTCCACATTAAACAAACACAGAGAAACAAAACAGACATCATTCTACGAGATGTCAGCAAAGCCTTCGACAAAGTCTGGCACACAGGACTCAAATTCAAACTGTCGCAGCTACAAATCCACCCCCTATTCACAAAAATCCTGTATAGCTTCATCACTAACCGCACCGCAGCCATACGAATCGCAAACTACACTGGCCCACCCTTCCCAATCAAGTCAGGTGTCCCCCAGGGAGCAGTCCTCTCCCCAACACTGTACAACTACTTCACACACGACCTTCCCCCACCAATACCCAACACTGACTACATAGCTTTTGCAGACGACATCACACAAATCATATCCGCAAAACATTCATATAACATGGCAGCTCTTCTAACAACACGAGCCATTGCCCAAATCAACGATTACGAACGAAAATGGAAAATCCAAACTAATGCAAATAAATTCAAAATAATTGCCATCAGCCGCCGCAAACACCCAACAGTGCACATCAACAACACCCCACACCCCTACACAAACTCAGGCAAAGTCCTGGGACTCACAATCAGCACAACCGGATACGCACCCCATACCAGACAACGAGCAGCACTAGCACACCAAAACCTCTCACGCCTCTACCGATTCAAACATCTGAACCTAGAAGTAAAACGCCAACTATACATCGCTCTAGTAAGATCCACTCTCATCTACCCAGTCATTCCCCTACACACACTTCCACCAACATCTATCTCAACACTCCAGCGTGTACAAAACCGAGCCACGAGATACATAACAAATTCAGAATGGCAAGATTTCGCCACCTCTGCACAACTACATCGTCGAGCAAACTTGCAACCAATCAACATTACACTCCACAAACATGCGAAAAGAATCTGGCAAAACATTCACGACATGTACCCACAACTCTACCAACAACTCACATTCCCGCAAGACACTCCACAAATACCACACAGACAATTTCAGAGCTCAAAAATGAAAACACTCGCACCCCAACCCAGACCAAAATACACTTAACACGACTCTAACGACGGACGGACGGACAGACTCGACTGACCAGCACCGACTCAAGCGAATATTTTGTGATAAAGGAGACCTAACCAATACGGCAAGCCTAACCCCCCACGTCCGGTACTAAAGATGCCTACTAACTAAAGATGGATCATACAAAGCCCTGACGGGTAATTAACGTCTACCACCCCTAAACTACCTACAAAAAAATACCCACAACACTAACATCATATGCGCACAGCGCATCTCTATATTTTTCCTACCTATCCTTTTCCGTTTCACCCCTTCTCTTCCCGACACACCCTGTGTCAAACTCTCCTTCCGACTTCTCTATAAGCATCGCCAAGCCAAGCCAAGCCAAGCGCCAAACTTGGGCTCTGATTTTTGGTCGTTTAGTACTGGCGCTTCGATGCTGTGAGGTGGCGCTTTCAAGCTTGTGTGTTGGTGTGTGTTCATACCACCACAGGTGCCCCCCCCCCCCGTTGTTTTTTTTAAGTTTCCGAGTATCTCAGTGGAGGTTTGATTCTTCTTCCGTACTTAGTTATGGTTCCTTGTTCAGGAGCCACCACCGTCTGAGGGAAGGGAACTCCTTCGTAGACATCGTGTAATCTTGCGCTTGTTGGTTCCACGTGCTCCGTTTCTGTTTCGCTGCTGTCAGGTAGGTGCGCTGCTTTCACCCTGTCAATCGTTATATTGGTAGGTTTTCCTCGTATGTTTAAGGTGAAGTACTTCGGGGTCCTTTCTAGAACGCGAAAGGGGCCATTGTACGGTCTCTGCAATGTCTTTTGACCCCTCCATGTTTAACGAAAACGTTGGTCGCCGTTAGCAAGGCGCTTGGGACATTGACATTTGTAGGCCCTTGCTGTCTTGGGAGTACTGGCTGTAATCGTGTCATTGTCTCTTGTTGCCTTTACAGGAATTCTCCCGCTGGTAGTTTCGTTCTTCATTGCAGGTAGTTCTCCGGTGAGGCGTAACGTCTGCCCGTATACCATTTCGGCCGGCGAAATGTTGGCATCTGAGTGTGGTGTGGCTCTGCTGTTAAGAATATGAGAACCAAGGCGTCCACCCAGTTCACGTCGGTGACAGTGGCTTTCAAAGCTTCTTTCAATCGCCGGTGTAATCTTTCCACCAAGCCGTTGCTTTGTGGATGGTAGGCTGTAGTTCGGTGTCGCTTTGTGCCCAACGCTGCTAGAAAATTCTTCCACAGAGTCGATTCAAATTGTACACACTGATCCGTAATGATCGTCGTTGGAACTCCAAATGAAGACACCCAGCCCTGAAGAAAAGCGCGGGCCGACGTTTCTGCCGTACAATCCATCATTGGTATAGCCGTGCACCATCTTGTGAAACGATCAATGCACGTAAGAAGATACCAGAAATTCTGCGATACGGGCAACGGCCCGACAATGTCCACGTGTATGGTTTGGAATCGTTCATTTGGAACTGGAATTTTTCCAAGTGGACTTGTGACGTGCTTCGTAATCTTGCTCGATTGGCACGGGATACATTCTCGTGTCCACTTGCCGACATCTTTGTTGAGGCCGGGCCAGATTACCCGTTGTCTCAGGAGGTCCCGCGTAGCTTGAATGCCAGGATGACTGGCTCCGTGAAAATGCGTGAATATTGTCTTTCGGCAACTCTTGGGGATGTACGGCCTCTCCTGGCCGGTGGACACGTCGCACCACAAGGGTATTTTGCTGCCGTGTGTGTTGAAAGGTCGTATCTTCAGAGCACTCTTTGATGCTGGATTCAGGAGCTCTTCTAATTCTTGATCTTCATTCTGTTCCTTTATTATTTCCTCGCAGTCGATTGAAGGTTCTTTTGGTAGGATTGCTGACACCATACGCGATAGCGCTTCCGCTACAGTGTTGGTGGTGCCATTGATGTGGTTGATCTCCCAGTCGAACTGCGAGAGATACGACAGTTGCCTGGCCACGCGTGGATTGCTGCCCTCCGTATATTTGTGAAGAGCGAAACAGAGTGGTCGGTGATCCGTTTTGATCTCAAAACTCCGGCCCTCCAAGAAATGTTCAAAGTGTTGGACTGCTAAGAAGATAGCTATTAACTCCCGGTCGTAGGTGCTGTATTTGCGTTGCGTGTCGTCCAACTTCTTTGAAAAGAAGGCTACTGATAGTTGCTCTCCTTCGATTTCCTGTTGTAATACGGCCCCCACCGCGGTGGCAGAGGAGTACGTAACTAGGCTTGTCTTGCCTTCTGGAGCTGGGTGCACTAACATGGTGAGCTGGGAAATTTCGTTCTTCAATTTCACAAAAGCTGCATCTTGTTCCGGAGTCCAATTGATGATTTTCTTCGAGTTCTGTGAGTAGCCTTTCGTTATTTCAGTGAGGGATTGCATTTTTTCTGCTGCAGCTGGGAGAAATCGATGATAGTAATTGACGATTCATTGAAACTGTCTAAGTTTCTTTATCGTCGACGGTCGTGGAAAGTTACAGATAGCTTCTATTTTCTGTGGAAGCGGCGAAATCCCCCGAGCTGACACTCAATGCCCGAGGAAGTCTAGTTCAGGAACTCCAAAAATGCATTTTGCTGGGTGCACTTGTAGTCCCTCTTCTCGCAAACGATGGAACAGTTGCCTTAAGTGACCTTTATGCTCCTTGGCGGACGAAGATGCTATCAGCACGTCATCTATATACGCCCTGACAAAATCCATGTCTCTAGTGATCGCATCGATATGTAACGCTGGAACGTTTGAGCAGCATTCCGGAGTCCGAAAGACATTACAGGTAAAGCTCCTATAACGGTCGATCTTAGAACGGGACTCTCCTACAACGGGTAGGACGCAGTTTAGTGGTAGTCATAACGGGTATGTTTTGCTCCTACAACGTCTATTTTAATTTGATATGTATTACTTAGTTTTACTGTTCTTATAGTATACTGAATGACTATTTGTTATATTTTGCAACCCATGGACCAAGGGATTATCTCCATTTTGAAGGCAAGTTATTTACGACAAACGATGACCAAAATTCTAACTTTCACATCGACATCAGAAGATAACGTGACTTCTTTTTGGAAACAGTTCAATATAAAGTTTGCTTTAGAAATGACAGAAATTGCCTGGGATAGTGTAACAACGAAAGCGTTAAATGGCGTTTGGAGAGAAATATGGCCTCAATGTGTGAATGCAAAGCGAAGTCATGCTCGTGAAATTTTTGAAAATTGCGCCAAGGATATTTGTGATCTTTCCGAGAAGGTAGGTTTAACAGGAATAACTATTGAGGAATTAGAAGAAGAATTGATTCAAAAGTGAAGACAGCTATACCAACGAAGAACTCATAGTAATTGAACATGAAAACGTCATCGACAATATAAAATTAAAGAAACGAAATTTGTTAGAAATATTAGACCTCGCAGATAAACTTAAGGATAAAGTATGCAACTTTGAAGAAAACAAAGAACTGAGTGCTACATTTTCTTTAGTATTTGATGGATTCATGGCTAAATACAGATCGAAGCTATAAGAGATGAATTAAATATATATTTTTGAGTTTTGTACGTTACAATACGTTTTATTTGCCAATTTGCATTATTGTGAAACTGACAAAATCATATTTATATAGTTTCTTGAGTTCTCATAAATTAGTCATGTAATATATTTAAATATATAAATAATGAAAAATGTCTTTAAATTAATACCGTCATTGAACAAAGTTCGGACTGTTGTCATAGTTCAATGAACTATTTTCTATTATAGGCTATTATAAAAGATGTTTGTGTCGTAAACTAAAGTAAACGTGCCGCTTGCATAACGGGACTTGTCACCTACAACGGGTGTTTTTCTAGAACGAATTCCTTCCGTTATAGGAGCTTCACCAGTACAGTGTACTCTTACTAGCCAAACGGCGTGGTGATGGCCGTTTTCTGAATGTCTTCTGCTTTCACCGGTATCTGGTGATAGGCCTTTACGAGGTCAATTTTTGAGAAAATTGTCTTCTTGTGCAGCTTGTAGTGGAAGTCTTGGCAGTGAGGAATGGGGTAACGATCGGGCTTCGTAACTGCATTTAGTCGCCTGTAGTCCCCGCAAATTCTCCAAGCCCCGGGTTCGGACGACTTAGGGACCATATGCATAGGAGACGCCCAGGCGCTTTTTGATGGTCTGATGATACCTTGATCTAACATCTTTTTGAACTCGTCCCGTGCTGCTTCGAGTTTTTCTGGAGGGAGTCTCCGAGGTCTCGCGTACGCCGGGGGGCCGACCGTTTCGATGTGATGCTCTACATCTTTTCTTCGTGGCTGAGGAGTGCATTCATGTGACGCCAGTATCTCTGGGAACTCCCTAAAAATGTCGTTGAACTCCGGCAATGCTTGATGATCGATCCTGTGAATTTTTGCGCTACTCAAGTTGGCTCGCTCACAAGGAATTTCCGTTTGTGTGGTTTGGATGTACAATCTTGCGTTTGCTGCGTCGACGTTTATTTTGTTCGCGTGTAGGAAATCAATGCCTATAATAGGTTGACCGACATCGGCCACTACAAAATCCCCTCTCACGAACAATTGAGGGGCGAGCTGAATGTTTCTTCCTGCCGTCCCGTATGAAGCTATTGGAGTATTGTTGGCTGCTAGCAGATCGTAGGACGGGGGTCTGGTCGAAATTTTTCCGTCGGGCGGGATTAGACTGACCGCCGAGCCAGTATCGACCAGATATCGGACGTTGTTCGCGTCTTTACGTACAACAGCTCGCCTGCTCTTGCCTGCGCGAAAGATGGGGCGCCTACCATCCTCCGCGGCCATCGTTTCCCGCAAAGCTGCATGGTTGCGTGCACTTTCTTGCACGATCGCCAAAGGTACGGTGGTAGTAGCAGTAAACTTGTTCGAGCCTGCTTTCTTTGTTAGCGTTTTGGACGTTTCTGGGTGCCGGGGCTTGATTCCGCCAATTGTCTGCTTGGTGGACATTTTCTTGCCGGCGAAACGCCCTTCCTAACATTTCTTTGAGTTCTGCTATCTCCTTCATAGCTGAGTCAAATTCGGCTCTCGACACTGTCGGAGCCGGTGATGGCTTGACAGCGTTTACGGTGAGGGGCTCGGCAGTTGAGGACCGACACGCGGATTGCCTTGCTGTGACTTGATCGGCAATCTCCCTGTACTCTTCGTCCGTTTTTCCTCTTCCTAAAGCTTCAATCAGTGGCTGCGCTTCCATTGGCAATTTTAAAAGATGCATCGAGCGAATGACTGACTGGGGTAGCGGAGCCTGTCTACAGTTGTTGAGGCGCGTCATTTCCAGGAGTAACTCGGAGGGCGTATTGTCTCCCAACGTTATTTTCACGATGGCGTTGTAGTTTGTTTCTTCGTCGTGACACACGAAACGTTGCGTCAACGCCGCATTTAATGCGTCGTATTTACCGTTTGCCGGAGGGTTCAGTAGTATCTCTTGTACTCCGGATACAATGTGCGTGGGTAGTCCTCCTAGGAGCGCCCCGAACCAGGTTCGGAATTTGTGCGAGAAAAACATCGTAGTGAAGGAGCCATCCCTTGATGTCACCACTGAATGTGGGTAACCGGACATCTCTCCCAGCCATGCTTCCACCTGCCGGGTCACTATGGGGTCACCGGTGTAGTGTTCTCCCTCTGGCTGCTTTACACTCCGGGCAGACTTTGTGAATTTCGAAAGACTTGTGAATATCACCAGACTTGTGAAATATCTTTGCCCGAAGTGAGTGCCTGAGGTGCAAAGGAACCCGGCAAGGTAAGGAAAACACAACTGGAATAAACGCCGTATTATTGTGAAGATCGCCGACAATAATGGCACAAGGGAATATTACAGTCGAGTAATACAGCAACCGAGGACGTCTTGGTGGATCGACGGTTGTCGGGGAGGCGCGGTTGGAGGACGAGGGCAGACTGGTGAGGCTGAGTGTCTCCCATCAAGGAGTACCAGACGCTTGCAAGGAACTGGCGCGTCAAGGAAGCGACGAGGCTTGGCGGCTGGCAGTCGAGGCGGCGGTGAAGGAGCGATGAATGAGCGGAATCACAACCAAGTCTTTGCGGAGCGTCGAGACTTAGTTGTGAATATCAGGGATGCTGAGAGTGTACTGAGGCTGCGCTGGCTGCGCGGCTGTTTATATAGGCCTCGCTGGAGCCTAACTCTGGCCGTCCAGGTCTCCGATTGGTCAAGACGAGGTGCCCGCTTTTCGCCGTCTAGGCTTGTGTTAAACTTACGGAGGTTTCTATCGACGTTGCCTGACTGTTCAAGGCAGGCTGCTTATAAAGCTTGGTCCGGCACCCCAGCGCCAAACTTGGGCTCTGATTTTTGGTCGTTTAGTACTGGCGCTTCGAGGCTGTGAGGTGGCGCTTTCAAGCTTGTGTGTTGGTGTGTGTTCATACCACCACAACTTGCTAGACGGGTTGTACCCTGGACGATATAGTTTCAAACGAGTACAAAATGTCTAATAAACTTTATTGAAGTTATTTTAAAAATTTAATTCCCATCGTGATGTTGAGTTTGCGAGTTGCGGCCTGTCCCATCGAAAATTGTGGCGATCGCAACAGATCCGCAACTTTCGAAAAACTGTTGCGGCGCAACCGCAACCGGAGCAGAAAAAGTTGCGATCGCAATTGCGGCCACAACTTATTGCGGCGCAACTGCCCAACACTGCTCGGGGTGAGTACAACATTTTTATGTACCTCAAAAGTTTCTCCCGCTCCTGTGGAGGGCAGGGAGCAAAATTTCCTGACTTCCTCAATCCTCAGCCTATTTTCTTGTTAAACCTCATTTTGTGGCAACATTAATTTCTAAACTATTGCACCCACGAACTTCAAATTAATTTCAATTTTAACATAAAATAACTCTCCACGAGAGCATGTTTAACAAAACTCTCGTACGTTTCATGGGGAGCAGAGAGAGAGATTCCCGTGGCGTCTAAATCCTCGGCCGATATTCTTCATAAACCTCATTATGAGCTAGCATTAATTTCTAAGCTAATACGTAAAAGCGTAAAATTATTTTCAATTTAAACATAGAATTAATCTCTACGGAAGCATGTAGAATATAAATCCCTTACGTTTAATGGGGGCAAGGGGTGAGATTAACCTACCCACTCCATAACTGATCCGTGGCATTCGCCAGCGCGGCTTATGGGATGGTACGGGAACCTCACTACCTGCCTCTCCAAGAAGCGTACGAGAGTTTTATAAAAAATACTGCCATAAAAATTGATTTGTTTTTAGATTGAAACTAATTTAAAATTTGTGGGTGTAATAGTTAAGAAATTTTTGTTGGCACAAAATGATTTTTATCAAGAAAATCAGCCGAGGATTGAGAAGGTAAGAGAACCTCGCTTTCTGCCCTCCCAGGAAATGTAAGAGAGTTTTATAATCATGCTCCCGTAGAGATTATTTTGATTTTTAAATTGAAACTAATTTAAAGTTTGTGGGTACAATAGTTTAGAAATTAATGTTGGCACAAAATGAGGTTTATCGAAAAAATCGGCTGAGGATTGAGGGGGTAGGGGAACTTCGCTCCCTGACCCTCATTTTAAGTTTGATGGTCTGGATTTAGGGAATCATTAATGGTGGTATCATTATCGTACCAGCTCAAACTTAAATACCGAGGCAGTTTTATCGAGTATCGTGCGAGAAGGACAATGAAGACACTTTTTGGACTCAGCTTTAGTGTTTTTTTTAATGGAAGAGCCGGGAGGATCGCCGAGTCTCGTTCCTGCAGATCTTGGCTAAAGATACTTCGCAGTCATGGAGGTAGCTGATCCGGCAGGTTGACGGTGTTGTAAGTGTATTTGTATCTCTGATATCCCATTTAACTGAGGGACAATTTAAACCGGGTACAAAATCTGATGCGTTTCTATATCTGGGCAAAGCCTGATAAATTGAGCAGGAGAGGTTTTAATCACTCGTACCCGTAACTGGAGGCGGTTTAAGAATTTAACCAGAATATTAAGAATAGTTCAAGGCCCAGGTGATTGTGTTTATGGTAAGTGTGGTGTGTGGCAGCGTCAGAGAAAGCGACGAGCTCTTCACGACACAAGATCAAGCAAGATACGAAATGACGCTAGGGAAACGGCGTGCGCTGGGATGTTGCCACAACGCCTAGGTTTACTCTAGCGGGTGTTTGGTATTCTTTACTATTTGTGTGATTCACACAAAAACATTAGGATTAAAAATTATGATTAGAAAATTTTTAGTAATAATTTACAGTAAGATAGTTTATGCCAATAATTATGTTATTTGAATGTTTTTGAGAATTTTAATGATATGAGACATTTTTGTAGCGACTGTTACACTCATGAGGGCGTAAGAAATTTTGAAGGTGCATAAAAATGTTGCATCGTCACAAGCATCCATTTGCTACTAATATCAAGTTTGTACACCTTATAGTTCATAAATTACTTTATTTGTCCGGGTAATTCAGAGGTTTCTTCCAGGGTTGCGGAGTCGGAGTCGGGAGTCGGAGTCGCCGGAGTCGGATGTTTTAGGGTGGAGTCGGAGTCGGAGTCGGAGTCGCTTCTCTGAAGTGTGGTGGAGTCGGAGTCGGAGTCGGAGTCGCTACTCTGAAGTGTGATGGAGTCGGAGTCGGAGTCGGAGTCGCTTTTCCGAATGCGGTGGAGTCGGAGTCGGAGTCGGAGTCGTTCATTCGGATGTGGTAGAGTCGTGGTTGGAGTCGCTATTTTTTGGTGTCTTCGATTCTAATTTTTGCTAAAAATTATCTATAATTCTTTAAAACTAAAAGTAAACCACAACAGAGTTAGAATGCTTTGCTGAAAAATCTAAAAAATACGCAATGTTTTTGTTGATTGTTTTGTTCTAAGTATGAAACAGCGTATTTATTCCTATCACCTAATACGGTCATGTTATCTAGTCATTGAGGGTTTGCACAGATATATATATATGAGAAACCTACGAGTGCTAAGTATAATTTTTGTTCCCAGCATTAATGTACATTTTGTAGTTAAAAGCAGGAATTAGTAATTGAAAGCATCGCAAATTCATTCTGTATATTTCTGTTTTGTTCATTTTTTCTTCAATTAATACATAAGAACTGGAAAATAGTAGTAAATGTGTTGCAAGTTACTTGTAGAACATTTCAGCTGATGCAATACATTGTACTCACATAAAGAGTGGTAACTCTGTATGCTCAAAATGTTGCATTAATTGATAATGATCTTAAACATTTCTAGTCTTTAGGTTATGATTCATTGCCAATGAGTAGTCTTTGCTGAAACCTGAAGCTATGGTCTAGTGCACAAAGGCTTCTAGTTTTCAAGTCATGTTATCAAAATTGATATGGCTTCCGTGTTTTTAAGTCAAGTTAACATGTATTAACAATGAAAATTTCTGCTCATTTCTCAAATTATTCCTTGAATGTAATTTGGTTCTTTCAGAGTTATATTGAATATCACTATATCATCATCATGTTTAATTTTTATCTTCGTATCACTCCCCAGTTTCTAAGCAAGTATACGCTGAAATGGAGAATTTTATAATTATGTTGATACATTTTTAAAAACTGAAATAGTATTCGTTTTGTAGCATTATATAATTAATTAATTCTGGTAAAGGAAGATTTGGAAATGTTGTAAGGTTATCTATATCGGCATTGAGACACTTGAAAAAAATTAAAAATACGATGTAAACGAGCTGCAATGAAAATAATTACACACACCAGCAAAAACTTCACTTACAGTCACACACACATTGTAACTGAAAACAATGCACTATCTCAGCTGCAATGGTTTTTGCATTTATGCGATAGCACAAATTCTCTTGCTGGAAACGTTTCAAATTGCTCCAAAAAACACGAAATGAGAAGAACCTGGGCGTTTATTAAAATAACAAAGTGTCCAATACAAAGTAAAAAGTTAGACGAAAATAAGAGATAGTATCATAATACACGCAAAGAAGCTAGAAGTGACTTTTATTCGTAAAAAGAACTTTCCGAAAACGTCCTGCCCCTGCAATGAAAGCAGAACAACTTTTGCTTATTATAGCCGAAATGTAACATAGTGTTGAGCAATAATATGACACCTTTTCTGCATTGTTACCCTGCATAGTGTAGATACAAAGAAGAAAAGGCAGTGTGCAAATTTGGCCTACCTAATCTACACGTATATCATAATTTTGGGGATTTGAAGCATAGTCATTGAATTAACTATCATAATTTCACTGAATTAGTGTATACTTAGTAATAAAAAAATGTTGATACATATCTATGCTTCTCAGTGTAGACAATGCCAATATTACCTACTCAGAAAACACTTGTCAGTAATATACAGGGTGTTTCAGATTCAGAATAAGAGGCAAAAAATTGCACACCAAGTAGAAGATATCCAAATAAAAACTTTTTCTTCTATATAATTTTCCAAAGAAAGAGACATTGAGATATTAGCAGTTTATTGTTAACGGGTGAAATTTATTGAATAAACTACTCGCAATATTTATTTTGAATTTACGTTGATCGGGCGAAATGTGCTAGTTGCATGACCTCCTAGATCTCCTGACATGACTCCACTCGATTTCAATTTTTGGGGACACATGAAGAGCCTTGTTTATGCTACACCCTTTATGCTTGAGTCTGAGGAAGATCTTGTGGCCAGAATTGCAGTGGCTGCAGGTGAGGTACCTAAATGCCAGACGTGTTTCCTAATATCCGGCAGTCGGTAAGGGTAACATTCGAAAAGTGCATTGATGTAGGTTTAACACATTTTAAACAATTATTTAAAGTGAATTCAAAATAAAAATTACGAATAATTGTGCCATTAAATTTCATCATTGAAAACAATAAACAGCTAATATCTTTCGACCCCGATTTTTGGGGGAAAATTTCATGGAATTAAAAGTGTTTTTTTCGCCATTGTCTACTTGGTGTGCAATTTTGTACCTCGTGTTCTGAAACACTCAGTATATAAAATTGTGTACTCGACCCGTGATAAATGATGGGATTTAATATTGTCTTTATACGAATTCTCCAGATGTGGATCATCAAGAAATATATCCAACCCAATAGTACCCGCGATTAAAATATTCTAGTACTAGTGCACTGATGAAACTCGCATCACAGATACAGTCATTTAGCATCTTTAAGAGCGTGAAAAGGAGACAAACCAACCAACAAAGACGGACAGCCAATTTGTTTGTTCAATGAAATTTCCTGTTGAAAACCTTCCGCATTTATGATGCCGGCTTTGTGGAAGAAAAAGTTTCCTTCAGATGGCCTGTCATAGTTGACAGAAAAGAATTTGAAACTGTTGAAAGTAGTTTTTCTTTTCTTCGTCTTTTTGTTTTGAAGCTACATCTTTTCATTTCGTTTTTTGTTTAAATTTAACTTTCTATAATTAAGCATGTTTGAGCTTCTACCAGACCTGCATTAACCTAAAATCACTTAAATTAACATTACTCGTGACGCACTGGCGTTCACTCATTAAATTATCTTTGAGCTTGCTCTGCTTGGGCAGCATGTCGTCATTTTAATAAAAGTGGGTCTGGTACCTCTAACTTATTCCTCTTGCGTAAAAAGCAGTCTCTTTCTGCGACTTGAACTCCTCGACCCGGCTTTTGCAGCCTCTTGAATAGGCACTTATTATTCAAGGTAATTAATTGTCAATTAATTGTTAAAATCTTAGTGCTATATGCAATTTTACAATAAGATACGATGTTCACCTAGTCGGCGACAAGACATCTTGAAACACTGTATCTCTCTACTCAGAACGCCTCTAAATTTTTTACCGGAGTAACGCGCTGCTGACCGGCCGCGTCCATTGGGTGTCTTCCATTTTTAGCGAGTATCGTTTTAAAAACTAACCTTACGTTAAAGACGATCTTCGGTCTCCATTTTAAAGGAATTTAATAATAAAAATATTACAGAGGACGCTGCTGAGCGCACTGTTTTAATCCTCAAGATCCCCCTAACTTGGGTACGGTTTCTCTTTTTGCGCATCTCGGGAATCGACTTGCTGTTGTTCCCTTGAAGTTCTTCTGTATTTGAAATGAATGTTCGAGCAGTTAATATTGCCCTTGAGTTTTAAATCCTAAAACTCCATTGTACTAACATAGGAGAGATTTTGCTCACGAAATAGCTGAACCTATTTATTAATTTGTTCAAAGGAGACACTTGACTATTTATTGTATAAGAACAATCAATACTATACTGCGTGTCCCACAAAAATATCACGGACTTTTTAATTGATAATATCTCAGCTTTAAATTAACATATTTTAATGGTCTTTTATTTACAATTTAGTCAATTTTGTTTCCTTTCGAAATAATTTAGGTTTTTTAAAATCAGTTGAATAAACTTTAAGATGATCGATTTACTGAAAGGGGTAGAAAAATTGTTAAAAGGAAAAGTTTTAAAAACAAAACTGGTGTTCTTCTACATTCTTCAATACCTACTGTTAAGAATAATTTCATAACGATGTATCGTACATACAACTAAGTATTTAAACCCTCTGAGAGGTTTCGAGTTTCAAGTGTTCTCAATAATAGTGTTTCAAGGACTGATAGAAAACGGTGAAATAATGGGTAAAACTCTTCGTTCAATGGTGGCTAGAAGTAATACTTGCCTTGAGAGAAATGGAGGGTATGTCGTTGGATACTAAAATTATTTTATTTACTTAAACGTTATATAAGGTAATGATTTAAAATTTTTGTGTGTTCAGTTTTATGGAAACTACAAAATAACGAAGAATATCAATATTGTTTTATAAACTTTTCCTTTGAACAGTTAATTTTTCTACTCCATTCAGTAAATTGGACATTGTAAAGTGGTTATTCAACCTATTTTCAAAAAATTAAATTCCTCGAAAAGGAAACAAAATTTACTACATTGTGAAAAAAGGCAATTCAGATGTGTTAATTTCAAGCTGAGATATAATTAATTAAAAATCGAGGACATTTTTACACGACACCCGGTATAATAAAAAGCCAGGTGTCCGTCAATGATAAGTATATGTTCTCGTGCGTAATTTCCCCTATCTCATTACAATGGGAATCTGCTTGCTTGGACAGTATCATAAATACCATCGAAATATGAAAAACCAGGCATCTGCCCACTTATATTTATAAGTGAAAAACATTGCGTGAAAATCGAATCAACTGTCAAGAAAATGCGGCTCATTGCATTTAAATTTCAAAGGCATTTAAATGCTTAAAAGGTATGGCAAATTTTTTAAAACCTCTTGCGAACAATAATTTAAATTACAATTCAGATAGGTATTATGTTATACAATTTGCTTGGTTGTTGTGTGCGTCCCCTCAGGGGGATACAGGTATTGTATCTATGGGAATTAGAGCTCCCAGGGGTACTATGTGCGGGCCTGAGCTAAAAAATAGGTAGGCTTCCTTTTGTTGAAATAGAATAGGTTTTTGTTTTGTTACGGACCATCTTTTTTCGGTTTACTGCTGTCCTGTTTTCCAGCACCTACTACTTTCTTCTTCAATTTTTTCTTGTTTCATGAACTTCTTTCTTAGCTTCCTGTTTCTGTGCACCTTGTACATAGATTCCGCATTCCCTCAACTAAATGGGGCCTTCCTCCTTCCTCTCATAGAACGTCTTTGTCGTGCAATTAAGGGAGGCTAAAACTTTCTTATATAATATAATAATAATGTTGTGTGCGTTTGTGACGTTTTTTAAAATGCTTAATGACCGTATCTGTGATACGAGTTTTACCTGTGCACAAGTACGTGAATACTGTATTTTAATCGCGGGTACTATTACAATGGATAAATTTGTCTGCCATTTTTATCTTGAGATTTTTTTAAAATGATACCATTAGATCCCGTCATTTTTGACCAATCATGTACACTAGTATCTTGATTATTAACAATCTGTAGTCAATTTAAAATTCGTTCGCTAATAAAGAATATAATGAACATATGCACAGGTTTCAACACCAGCAACCGTTTACTACTAAGAATGACTGTCGTGTGTTTATTTATACGTTTTGTCTCACCCTGTTAAGAATAATTGATAGGAAAAAATTAGCACTGGCCGTCTTGGTTCCAGTTCACTGTCAATTAATACACTCATTTTCGTTGTGCAATAGCTCTATAATAAGTCACTTTCATCACAATTAGAGCGATCCAGAGCCTTATATACTCGAGTTTGTATCGTGAATACCGAGTTCGGCGGGGGTATTGCATATTACAATATGCTATATTGTATATTACAATATACTGTATTGCAATGTACTGTATTGCATTTTAAAATATACATACACAAGTTCGCAGTTGCTTTCAGTAATCCTGAATTTCTGTATCTTGGATACGACACGTATCCAAGCTATAACTACTTCTCTTGCGGCTCAAAAATGCTGTGTTCTGAGTGTTTATTACTCTTATAAGAAAATTAAGTTACCTTTGGAATAAGCTGAGAGCATGGAAACTCCACTCAAACGAAAATTTGTTGAAGAAAGGTATTGAATCTTGTCATTTTTGACGGTCTGTGTACACTAGTTGAAAAATAAACTATTCATCTTATAAATTATGAATAGGTGAAGTTGGAGTCACAAAATTGTGAATAGGCGGAGTCGGTGTTGGAGTCGCCAAATTCTGGAGAAATGGAGTCGGAGTCGGAGTCGGAGTCGCCAAATTCTGAAAAGGTGGAGTCGGAGTCGGAGTCGGAGTCGCGCAATTCTGAAAAGGTGGAGTCGGAGTCGGAGTCGGAGTCGCCGAATTCTGAAAAGGTGGAGTCGGAGTCGGAGTCGGAGTCGCCAAATTCTGGAAAGGTGGAGTCGGAGTCGGAGTCGGAGTCGCAAATTTATTCCACCGACTCCGCAACCCTGGTTTCTTCGAAGGTTCCCAGTTAGGTGACCAAAAATAGCTAGCCGGTCATATAACTGTAGCAGTCGCTACATAATGTCTAAATTCAGTAAATTTCTCATTAACATTTACATAACATAATTATTGGCATTAAAAATCTTACTTTAAATTATTATTGATAATTTTCCACTTATGATTATTAATCTTGAAAGTTTTTGTGTGAAAGCACAAAAAGAGAATAATATCGACAGTCGTTCGAGTTTAAGTTCGTCGTGTGGCAACATCCCAACGCACGCCATTTGCTTTAGCGTCATTTCGCATTGTGTTCTCGTGTGGTGCAGAGCGTCGCGTAAGTGAAAATAAAGTGTCTTAATTCAGTTAGAGATTTTCTTAAAGTATTACGTGTTTCATAGTAGATCTTAAGAGTATTTTTACCAGTGCTGTTAGTAATTTCAAGGTGCTCAGTATTAGTTTTCTTAGGTATATTTCGTACGTGTTGTTTAGCATTTCTAAGCTGTTTTTTAGTTAATGGTGTAGTCGTGATAGGTGTATTTTACCCGTGCTGCTAACATTTCTTAGCTCAGTAGATCGTAATTATGGCGTAGGCGTGATTGGTGTGTTCAGTATTTCCAGTTACATTCCGCACCCTTGCCAGTGTGCAGTTTTCGATAATCCATTCCTATTCAGCACTCCTGTGCAGTATTCAATATTTACATGTATCGTCGGCACGTGGACAGTGTAGTGCTGCCTGTAGGTTTCGTAAATAGTTGATTTTGGTGCCAGAAACATTAGAGTAGCGTCACACGGGCATATTCTAAAATTACCAGGATTCATATTGATCATCGTATGCTTATGTTATTATCGCCCGATTGCTTACAGAAATCGCATGTAGTTTTCATAATATGCTTAACAAATTACGATTTGTTACACAATTAAATTCTTGTTAGTGTCAGGCTTAAATTTGAAATCGAGAGAATGGAGAAAAGTTATATTGCTAGCATGTTTAAATCTGTCCTTATTCTTCATGAGCTTAAAAAAGAGAAATAATAAGCGCAATGATGAATCTGTAGGAAGAACTCAGGGTTTCTCCGTGATGGGAAATTAACGCTACTAGGGAAACAGCTGTTGTGGGTTTTCTTGGTGTGTCTTTCCGGAATATTGTCATCCATGTTACGATTGGTGGTTATGGTTCAACTTTAATATAGGTATTAACGTTCAATCATAATCTTTCTCGATAGTGTTCTCGAAATTGCGAAAAGAGGGATAATGAAGACTCTTTTAGGGGACTCAGCTTTGGATATTTTATTGGAGGAAGCCTGTAGGACCGATGGCGTGCTTGACTTCTGACGATCTTCTCTTAGATGGGAGGAGTCCGCGCAGACGAAGTGCTCCGGCGAGTGATGACGTTGACAGGAGGTACGTGTGCGTGTTTGGTGGAAGTAAATTTTAGGGTACGGGCAATTTAACAAGCCAGAGGATTAGGGCTTTAGGAATGGCTTCAAGTTTTAATTTTTGAGCCGTGATTGATGATGGTCAATCAATTTTACTTGGTCTTGGAGTTTTAAGAATTATTACACACTGAAGACAAATGTCCGTAGTTGGAGCAGATGGATATTTAGCCAGTAAATTGGATAATTATACCAGGCTGATATCAGCTCTCAAAACCGAGGCAAATGCAAGGCAATAAGGTCGAGTTAAATGGTGTAACTCGAAGTTTGAGTTGTAAGTATAACTCAAGGTGACTTAATGCTCAGTGAGCGTAAGAACTCAAGCGTAAGGTTCAAGTGTACAAGTCGAGTGTAAAACTCGAGGGTAAAACATCAGGGCCCAAGGATAATGTGTTGTGGCGTTTGTCGACGGCGATGAATAAAGCGCTGAAACAAACGGGGCGCAACCAAGCAAGAAGTGACGAACCTACAACTGCGTCAGCCGCGGTGTTGCCCTCCTAACGATTCAAAGACTCGAACGTCCACCGGCGGTATTATTTTATTTATGTGCTTTTACACAAAAACTTCAAAGATTACTAATTATAAGTAGAAAATTGGTAATAATAATTCAGATTAAGATTTTTAATGCCAATAATTATGCTATTTAAATGTTAATAAGAAATTCACTGAATTTATACATTTTTGTAGCTATTGCTACATTACCCCCCCAAGGCGCAGACAGAAAGGTCCACCCGCTACAATCATTTGTAGCAGGAAGGAGTTCGAACTACGCGACCAAGCCGGGTTTGGCGGTCGGAGAATGTTACTGAGCGGGGGAGCTTCACCAAACGGGTCTGCAAATTTAGATCAGCAAGAGTTCTAGGAACAGGAGTTACTGCAGCGGGCTTGTCTGGTCTCTCCAGACTTGTTGCTGTTTCACGAAAAGAGCTAGAATTAGAGTCTACGACAGGGTTTGAGATAGGGTTTGAAGATACAGGCACAAAGAAAGGGTTACACTCAAATCGACTAGGCAACAATGCAGGCAACCGAGGAAACTGAGGTGGACGATGTGATCGAGTCTCAGTGGAAAGGAAGTTCTGTGGAGAGAATGAAGAGTTAGAAATCACACTATTATCGGAGGTGTAAGCGACCTTTAATCGTTCTATGCTCACAGGGTCGGGTGAACCAGATCTTTCCAGGACGAAATACTTTGGCGTCCGTTTCACTACTTTGAATGGGCCATCATAAGGGCGTGTGAGGGTTGGTTTGATACTATCGTTACGAACGTACACATGTGTGCAATGTTGCAAAGCAGGGTCAAGTTTGTCTTTTGTCAGAGGCATTCGTGGAGCAACATATTTGATCTGACGCATGCAATCCTTGAGACAGCTAGGTTCCATATGCGGAACGGTCAGCAGATGAAAATTCAGGCAACGGTTTTGGGTCAACAATGTCGCCAGGGAGGCGAAGCGTCCTTCCATACAACATTTCTGCTGCTGTGCACTGCTGATCCTGCCTATACAAATTTCTAATGCTCAATAATACTACTGGAAGTCTGTCGGTCCAGTCATGAATGCAATTAAGGCAACGCAACGCACTCTTTAGACCCCGTGGACTCTCTCAATGAGTCCATTCGACTGCGGGTGATATGCGGTGGTATTGGTGTTTGCACAACCTAAAGCGGCGCTAAGCTCACTCCAGAATTTGGAGGTAAATTGTGATCCCCGGTCATGCGTGACACTTAAGGGAACCCCAAATCTGGAAATCCAGGTGCTCACAAAGGCGCGAGCTACAGTATCAGTTTGGGTATCAGGGAGAGGCACGGCCTCAACCCATCTGGAAAATCTATCAATCATTGTTAACAAATGGGAATGACCACGCGATAAAGGCAACGGACCCACCAAATCTAGGTGTACGGCGTCGAATTTGTGTCCTGCAAATGCACAACTCTGTAGCGCTGCACGATTATGTTTCACAACTTTGCTACTCTGACATGCATGGCAGTTTTGCACAATTTGCTTGACCTCCTTACGCATCGCTGGCCAGACGAAACGATCGGAAATCAAACGCAATGTACGGTTAATACCAGGATGAGAAAGAGAATGATGGTGAAGAATGGCTACCTTGCGGAGAGTCGCAGGCAGATACAAACGAGAAAGTCGCTCAGCATCACGGTACACGTCGTCAACCAGGGTTAATTTCAAAGAGGTAGTGTTAGTAGGTTTGAGAAGGTCCTGGAGTTCAGGATCCTCCTTCTGTGCATTTGCTATATTGACGAAAGTTATTTCTCCACTGGTTTGGACAGAATTAATTCGAAAGAGACAGTCAGCGACTGTATTCTCAAGACCCTTAATGTACCTGATATCCGTGTTGAACTGACTAATGAAAGACAGATGTCGAGCTTCTCTGGGTGAATGGCGCTCAGATGGCATTTTGATCGCTGAGGTCAAGGGTTTGTGGTCTGTGTAGATCACGAACTCTCTTGCCTCTAGAGCATAACGAAAGTGTCTCACAGACAAGTAGATAGCAAGGAGTTCCCTACCGAACGCGCTGTGCGCACGCTCAGTGGGCGATAGCTTTTTGGAAAAGAAGGCAAGAGGAGAGATATTAGTCCCTACTTTTTGTTGCAAAACGGCACCTACGGCAGTACTGGAGGCATCAACCACTAAACTGAAGTCAGCATTGGCAATCGGGTAGGATAATTCAGTCGCGGTAGCTAGCTTGTGCTTAATCTCGTCAAAAGCTTTACGTGCTGAATCCGTCCACTTGACATCGGTAGATTTACCTTTTTTCTTTGGTTCCAGCAAATCTGACATGGGAGCTAAAGTTTGCGCGCAATTGCGTATAAAGCGGTGGTAGAAGTTAACAGAACCTAGGAACCTTCTCAGTTCCTTCTGGGTCTGTGGAAGAGGGAAGTTTTTGATCACCTCTACCTTGGAAGGCAAAGGTTTTAGACCTAGGCTAGAGATTTCATGACCTAAGTAAATCAGTGATGGCTTTCCGAGCTCACATTTGGCAGGATTTACCAGGAGTCCGTTATCCGACAGTCTTTCAAACACGACCCTCAAATGGTCTTTATGTAGCTCCGGGGTTGCGGATGCTACCAAAATTTCATCCAGATACACATAGGCAAAGGTGAGATCCGAGAAGATCTCAGCCATGTGTCTCTGGAAGGTCTGAGGTGCATTTCGAAGTCCATAGGGCATTTTTACGAATTCAAAGAGACCAAACGGAGTGATTACCGCGGTCTTAGGTATAGCACTTTCCTCAAGTGGAATTTGATGAAAGGCGCTTTGTAGATCTATCTTTGAGAAAATTTGTGCTCCATCTAAATTTGCACTAAAATCGTGCAAGAACGGGATGGGAAAACGGTCAGGCTGAGTAACAGCATTTAACCTGCGGAAATCTCCGCACGGTCTGAATACACCGTTTGCTTTGGGCACTAGCAAGAGAGGGCTAGCCCAAGGGCTTTTGGAACTGCGGATGATGCCCCTGTCTAACATCCTAGCGAATTCTTTCTTGGCTAAAGCCAATCGATCAGGCGGTAAACGTCGAGCTCTAGAGTAAACTGGCGGTCCAGTTGTTTCAATGAAGTGTTTTGTGCTCGTCTGCGTATTTTTAGAAGCTAAGTTAGAGTTTCTTAATGCAGGGTATTCTGCGAGAACCTGCTCGAAAATGCACTCTTTTTTGAAAGCAATAGAGAAGGAATGCAAAGCATTAGCTCTAGTTATGCCACAAGCGGGAATTGAGATCTGTGTCTCCTCGTCCCTAATTTTACGGGTTTTAGCGTCCACTATCAACCCGAACTTTGCTAGAAAATCGGCACCAATGATGGGCTCTTGGACTTCTGCAAGTAGAAAGTTAAAAGTAAAGTTTCGCCTTAACCCCAGACTGAGAGTGAGTACTTTCTCCCCATAACATGCTATTGGCGTGCCATTTGCAGCACGTAGTGTCGCCAACAAATTGTTATTTGCTTTCGCCGTAGCTGGGATAATTGACACGGATGAGCCTGTCTCTATCAGAAATCGTTCCTTGGTAAAAGGATCGAATATGATTAAGAGGCGAGTAGTCTGGCAGAATCGTGAAGCACACTTGCGTGCTTGGTCACCAAATTTTGCATGGTACCAATATAAATTACTATTAGCATCGCGAGAGCGCGACCTAAAACGGCGGTTTGGAGCTGACCTATCATAAGATCTGCCTCTACCAAAGCGTTGAGGAGGGGGTGCGTAGTCATAAACATTTTGGTAGCTTGGGAATCTCCCTGGGCCTTGCTGAAAATGAGCTACACTGTGACCTAACTGGCAATTCTGGAAAGCTTGCTTTAGCTCTGAGATCTCGCGCTGCATTGATTCCATAGAAATAGGAGGTTGAATATTAGGAGCATTTGACGGGCTAAAAAACGCAGCTGATGCGTTCAAGGAAGCTACCTGCGGTGTGTGTGACATGTTGAGGTTGCGCATCACTGCCTCTGTAGCTTGAGCTAGCGTCTCGAGGCTTTCGTTCGGGCCGACCATCGACAGGAAAGGCCGCACGGTAGTCGGCAATTTGCTCATATACACTTCTTTGAGGAATCCCTCAGCTATGCCAACACCGGCTGCTAATTTCTCAAGTTCCTTTACTAACGAAGTCGGAGAGAAAGTTACGGAGACAGGTGGAATTGCTGAGGCATCAACAAGAGACCTAAACTTGTCCGCGTCGGACATTTGTAATTTTGCAAGAATTTTTCCTTTCAAGGTTCCATACGGGTTAAAAGCAGGCGGGTTAATTATGAGTTCATTAGAGTCGCTTAGCATTTGCGTGGGCACAGCAGCTATTAATGCATGAAACATGTCGCTCTGGTTGGTAATATTATTGTATCGAAATATAGCCTCAACTTGGTTGAACCAAGTTTGGCTTTCTGCTGGTATGAAAGGCGGGAGAGCTATAGGCTTAGCGCGCGCTGGATCTGCAACATTCTCTGTGTCGGGCATACTGGCAATTTTTGTTTTGAATGCAAAATTAAGCTATATCGGCACGGAATTTACGTAATCAACGCCTAATAACTTTGGTATTAAAGTGTCAAAGGTTTGCGTTTTTTTAATTACCTACTCAATCATTCAAATAAAGACATGGAACGAGAAAAGAAAGAGAAAAAAGTTTTACGGTCGTCAGAAATAAGCGTAAAGCACGAAAGAAGGTGAAAAAAAACATTTTCAACCTACTGTGGCACATGAGACAAGAGACAGGGAACAGCAATGAGAAAAAAAGTTTTAGAGCTGCTCAGAGAACGTTAGCACAGTACATCCATGGAATATTCTCAAGGAAAACTACGACAATGGGAACTTATCATTACAATGATATGCCAACATTATCCTCTCTCACGTTTTCTCAAACACTTATCGAGTTGAATAGTTTTTAAGCTTGAAAGCTGGGGTCACTCTGGGGTCACCAGTGTTACGATTGGTGGTTATGGTTTAACTTTAATATAGGTATTAACGTCCAATCATAATCTTTCTCGATAGTGTTCTCGAAATTGCGAAAAGAGGGATAATGAAGACTCTTTTAGGGGACTCAGCTTTGGATATTTTATTGGAGGAAGCCTGTAAGACCGATGGCGTGCTTGACTTCTGACGATCTTCTCTTAAGGCCCTTTTACACTGACGGTGTCTTCGCGCTCCACACCGTCGCTCCATCCCGCCAGCCAAATAAGCTCCGCCCACAGCAGAGCAAAATGACCCTTATTGCCACGCTCACGGTAAGGAGCGGCAACATTCTGCATGCTAAATATTTGCGGTGTGCACTGCCAGTAAACCAGGGCTGCCAGTGATAATAATATGAACAACCCCTCATTCACTTTAATTATTTGATAATTATTCTTATATATTCATTTGTGAATTCAGATATTTTTTTCAATTTTCTTCGGCAAAGGAGGCGAAACGCAAAAGTTCTTGAAGAATAAATACATGTGTTGTTCAAAATTAAGCGATGTTAAAAATGTGCGGCAGGCCTGGTTTTCAATCAGTTACTTACAACATTAATATTTTTAACACATCTTCCAGTAATTAGCTTTCAACTTTGAATATTAACTCAACGTTTTAACATGCAGAAGATAACGATAAACAGTTTTTATAAACGATTCAGATAAACGTAGATTGAACATGAAAAAATCGAGATTCGTTAATAAAGAAACGTAGTAGTGTGGTTTTAGCAAGAAAAAAGTAAAAGTTAACATACGTGAGTAGAAACAATGATTTTAATGCCGATTTTATTCCTGTCTCTCCTAATTCTCTTCTGCAGCGCAAATTTCAACATTAAGACGTCTTTTCAGTTGTGCAAGATTACGCTGGTGACATACTCTGTTGATGATGATGATGATGACGACATCTCTTACCAATTTCGGCTTAGGTTTCCAACTGTGACAGTTTTTTCATTCTTTCCATTAACCATTCTTCTTTGAAAGACTGCGTATACCTCGTTTTAGAGATCGATTTTGGAGGGCTAGCCATTTTGAATACTTGTGCGGCAAAAATATGAAAATTTGGATGTTTAAATTAATTAAATTTTAGATATTCATTTAAAGGAATGCGCGACCAGTTTTACGATCAAAATGCGCGTCACCTCACAGCAACGTGCCAACTGCCAAGCTAATCAAAGCAACACAAGTGGAGCGCCGGCTATCCCTGGCTTGGCCGGGCTTGCAAGTTCGTAGATACTCGTTCGTTACGCGTTTTCAAGGAGGTCGAGAAACATATTGAACACGTTCTACCCCATTCGATAGGCGTGGTTTTGAATCAGATATTCATTTGCATACGGTGTTGAAACAATAATTCTTAACTGCGTTATTAAATTAACTTCAGGGAATAATGAATTCACTATCTGACTTGAAAAAAACACAAATATTTAGCAATACATAAAAAATTAACCTAGCAACCCAGGAGGAATCGAAAAAAAAGATCTGGGTGAAAAAAAAACAGAGGGGGAGCCCTGCGTGACGATTGCTGTCTCTCGGGAAGGAGCGTTGTATTGAGCGGCAATGTAAAAGCAAGTTGGTGCGCACTGACGCTCAATCCTCTCGTGGGCGGAGCTATTGCAAGTTCCCTGTCGCTCCACACCGCTAGTGTAAAATGAGCTTAAGATGGGAGGAGTCCGCGCAGGCGAAGTGCTCCGGCGAGTGATGACGTTGAAAGGAGGTACGTGTGCGTGTTTGGTGGAAGTAAATTTTAGGGTACGAGCAATTTAACAAGCCAGAGAATTAGGGCTTTAGGAATGGCTTTAAGTTTTAATTTTTGAGCCGTGGTTGATGATGGTCAATCAATTTTACTTGGTCTTGGAGTTTTAAGAATTATTACACACTGAAGACAAATGTCCGTAGTTGGAGCAGATGGATATTTAGCCAGTAAATTGGATAATTATACCAGGCTGATATCAGCTCTCAAAACCGAGGCAAATGCAAGGCAATAAGGTCGAGTTAAATGGTGTAACTCGAAGTTTGAGTTGTAAGTATAACTCAAGGTGACTTAATGCTCAGTGAGCGTAAGAACTCAAGTGTAAGGTTCAAGTGCACAAGTCGAGTGTAAAGGCCCCCTCACACGCGCAAATATGTCTGCAAACAATCTGAACAACGTTTTGTGAGACGGTCTCAAGGCCCCTCACACGATGCAAACAACGCGCTTCCAACTTGACGAAGACTGGCACACGCTGTCACGCTTCAGTATGCCAGTAGCAGTCACGTAGAGAGTACGAGCAAGAATGGCGGCTCCAGACGGCGAGTTGCTACAGCTGATGGGTTTAGCTATTTTCGCAATGAAAAAGAAAAAAAGAGCCGCGAAAACTCGCTCAAAATGGGCTAAGGGATGGTTCATTAACAGAAGTGAACATTCAAATGTGAAATTGCTGAATGAACTCCACAGCATTGAACCAGGAGATTGGCATAATTATATGCGTATGAACTACGAAACATTCTGTGAGCTATTGCATCTAGTATCTCCATTAATATCCAAAGAAGATACAGTTATGAGACAATCTATTCCTGCATATGAGCGTCTGTCGGTGACTCTGCGATTTCTTGCCACTGGACGATCTTTTGAAGATCTCAAGTTCTCTGTTGCCATAGCGCCAAATACCATTGGAAAAATCATTCCTGAGACCTGCCGAGCGATTTGGACTGTGCTACGTCATCAATATATGAAGGTTAGTAAAACTGTAATTAGCTCTCCTAGATTTATTAGAAAAAACTATGAAATTAAATGTGAAAAGGCATGCATTGTATTTAAACCATGATTTAAAGAAAACTGATAGAGTTGAAATATTAGTAGTTCCGTTACGAATATAATGTAATATCAGATAGATAATTACCAGCGATTGTATATAAACCATGATATAAAGAAAACCGATAGAGTTGAAACATTAATAGTTCCGTTATGAACACAATGTAATATCAGATAGATAATTGCCTGTGATTGTATATAAACCATGATATAAAGAAAACCGATAGAGTTGAAACATTTATAGTTCCGTTATGAACACAATGTAATATCAGATACATAATTAGCCTCACAACTGCTATCCATTTATGACTGACAATAGAAATTATTCATACAATGCATGTCTATCCATAATACAAATTCATTGCAAAGTAAAGCTCAAAGGCCCTCTTACTATTTGAGTATTTCTATCTAGTTCATTCATTTGAGCTAGAAACAAGACATCATTGATTAATTTCTCTGCAATTGGTTGCATAGAGGACGGTACCCGACGTAGTTTATTAGCGAAAGTTTTTGCAACTAAATCCCACTCGTCCTCTACCCTTGAGGATGTGATGCGTTCCGTGATTGCAGCCAGCACCTTATCAGACTGTGAGAGTTCTTCCTTTTTAGCTCTTTTCCTTTTTGGAGCAGCAGCCACAGATGCAAAAGAAGTTGAGGGTGCATCATTAGCTCTGATTTCTTCAAGTCCCTCTCCAGTGTCGCTTGGCTCATGTTCATCTTCATTTATTGTCTGAGGAGAAATAATGAATGCATGAATATTAAAATGTGGTTATTGGAAATAAAGAAATAAGTTTTAATTTATAATATAAGTGAAATTAATAAACGTCAGGTTAATATTCACATGTATAAACGCCATAATGGGCTGTATAGATGGCAACTCACGCCGGCGCCATAATTTTACCCTGGTCGCCTTGACCATAACCGACTGTCATTTAAATTTAATCACTTCTTTCTCTGTATTAGGGAAACATGTCCTGAAAGTTTCGTGTTTATCCATTCTGTCGTTCTTGAGTTATTTTGCACACAAACAAACGAAAGTGCAAAAACGCACACACAAAAGACAAACAGAATTCATTAACGACAGCTGCCGTCTTCAGCGTGGATAATAATTGATAAAGACGAATTTATGATGAAACTCCCCAAATTCATAAAAAATAGACTGTTGCAATGTTTATACAGAAATTAGTATTACTAAAATATGTTTTAAAGTGTAAAATTAAGAATGAAATTTTGTTTCCAGTTTCCTGCTGATGCCACTGAATGGAAGGCGATTGCCGATGAATGTGAAGAAATGTGGAACTTTCCTCATTGCGTTGGCGCTGTGGACGGAAAACACGTCAGCATTGTTCCTCCACCGAATGCAGGCAGCTGTTATTTCAACTATAAAGGTTTTCATAGCCTAGTATTGATGGCAATAGTTAATGCAAAGTATGAATTTATACTCTGTGATTTCGGCACCAATGGTAGAGTTTCGGATGGAGGAGTAATAGACAACACATTGTTCTATGAGAAATTAAAACAGAAGAGGTTGAACATTCCTCCGGAAGAGCCTGTGACCAATACAAATACGGTATTGCCGTATGTTTTTGTTGGTGACGAAGCCTTTGCGCTCCGTGAAGACTTTTTGAAACCATTCAGTGCCCGAGAATTAAACAAAGGCTCAAAAATTTTCAACTATCGATTATCTCGAGCACGGAGAGTTGTTGAGAATGTTTTTGGAATTATTTCACAGCGTTTTCGACTCTTTAGATCCCCTATAAATTTAAAAATAGAAAACATTCACGCAGTTTTTATGGCATGCTGTATGCTCCACAACTTTTTAAGGAAGAAAAGGGGAGATGTATATACTCAAAGCGGCGTTGAAAGCAACCAAACGAACAATACTTTGATCGACATCCAAAGAACTCATAACGTCAGGGTTGCTAACAATGCTAAAGCAGTGCGCAATGCTTTTTCAAATTATTTCAATAATGAAGGCGCACTCCCATGGCAAAACGATATGGTTCAATGATACAGAGAAAACTGTTGAACAATTTCGTTCTCAGATATCACAGCAAATCAATGACTCTACACTGTGCACAACAGATTAAAAGCACGGTCTTTTGTAAATCTATATAGTATAAGTATTGGCATTTTATTAGTTTCTATATTTCCAAATGCAATTACTCAAAGAATAACATAGAAGCGGAATGAAATTTTATAGGGAAAGTTCTGTATTAATTTCCTGTTATAATTTATGAAGGATATTGACGAACATTTTTACTTGGCGATAACGTGGGTTTATCAAAAATTCAAAAGCGAAGAATGAAAACCTAAGCATTTTTTGGACGTTTCGGGATAAATCCCATCATCAGCTGAAAACGACATGAAATACATGTGATCAGTTACAGGCACTTACGGTTATAATCTCATGCACTCTAAGTGCCTGTAACTGATCACATTTATTTCATGTCGTGTGTCTTTTGTTAGTTTATGGTAGGATTTATTCCCAAAACGTCCCAAAATTGTTCAGAATTTTATTCTTCGCTTTTAAATTTTGAATGCAGTTTAATGCACCGTATTTACACTGTGGTCATACGCTAACTATAGTATAATTCATCATAATTCAATGTTGCCTTTAGAATTTCATTAGAAGTTCATTTGATAATATCTAGTTCTGTGACACACCTTAGGATACCTATACATAAAGTTATATTCAAATATACGTGAAAATAAAATTTTTCATTAGCAACTTCCAGTTTGTTCATAAAAACTAATTTATAATTTGCTGTTTTATTAATCCTTGATAAAAATAATTTCACTGCTTCAGTTTATCTTTAGTATTTTTCGGTATATGTTTATTAAATTTGAATAAATAAAATTGATAGCGAAATATATAAGCATACAACTCACCACTTCATGAGAAAATGCAAACTCATCCAGATTTGACACTGAGGTGTTTGGCGTTTCTTGAATTTTGGTGAACATTTATAATTCATAATACCATAAATTAGGTGAGTAGATATCCTCTGTGCCACACCCTGACTTACGAGATTTTTCTGCTTTATTAAACTCCCGCCTAAAGGCCGTTCTCATATTATTCAATTTTTTTATTAATATTTCTTTCGTAGAGTCTGGGTGTTTTTCTTGTAGTTTCTTCAAAAGTACTTCATACTCTGCGGCTTTCTTATGTTTATCACAGTACTCTTTTGATTTTACTTTCCAAAGAGATGTTAATTCTTTATAAAGCGTCAAAAATTCAGTCCAGAAGAGTTTGTCTTCCATAGCGCTACAGATGAGAATGCGAGAAGAGAGGGAGAGAGGCAAAATACATGCATGCACAACCAACGAACGCTGGCTTAGCACTGACGTCACGGTAAGATTTGCAGCTGGTGCTGGTGACTGCTGGTCGCTCCAAAATTATCAAGCATAGCTCATCTGCCTCAGACAGTCTGTGCCAACCTGAAATGAGCGTACAAACGCACGAATTCAGCACCAGTTCAGATATGTTTGCAGACATATTTGCGCGTGTGAGGGGGCCTTTAAACTCGAGGGTAAAACATCAGGGCCCAAGGATAATGTGTTGTGGCGTTTGTCGACGGCGATGAATAAAGCGCTGAAACAAACGGGGCGACAACCAAGCAAGAAGTGAGTCAAGTGACGAACCTACAACTGCGTCAGCCACGGTGTTGCCATCCTAACGATTCAAAGACTCGAACGTCCATCGGCGGTATAATTTTATTTATGTGCTTTTACACAAAAACTTCTAAGATTACTAATTATAAGTAGAAAATTGTTAATAATAATTTGGAGTAAGATTTTTAATGCCAATAACTATGCTATTTAAATGTTAATAAGAATTTTACGTACATGGGAAATCATTAGTGAGGTGGCTCAATATAAAAACTTAGAGCGAAAAAGTGATTTTGAAAATCCTTTGGAAAAAGCCACTGAGTTCAACACTTTCTTTTCAAAAGTAGGTTCCCAAGTCTTCGACGAAGTGAGTAAAACCAGTCCGAGGAAATGGACAGTTGAAAGTTCATGCCCTACTGCACTTTCAAAGGCTGGCGCCCTGTGGAAGCCATGCCCTATCGATCTACCAGAGTTAAAAACTATTTTATACTCATTGAAAAACACGAAAGCAGTTGGACATGATGGAATCAACCTCCAATACATAAAAGACAGTTTTCCAGTCACAGCACCATTTATTCGTTTGATTATCAACACATCAATAGCTACTAACAAGTTTCCAAAACAATGGAAACACTATAATTAGACCGTTGCATAAAACTGGTGACATAAATACAGCATCAAATTACAGGCCCATTAGCCTTTTACCTGTCCTGTCCAAAATATTAGAAAAAGTAGTAACGAATCAACTGTCATCTCACCTGGACGAGTCAAATTTACTTCATCGAAATCAATATGCCTATAGGAAGAACACTAGCACTCAAGACGCCCTGCTTAACATCACTGAAAAAATATACAACGACATCGATAAAAAAAATGTAACACTTCTGCTGCTACTTGATCTCTCTAAAGCATTCGACAGCGTAGAACATAATCAATTCCTACGAAAAATACTGAACTTAGGAGTGGATACACAGTGGTTTAAAAGTTACCTTTCAAATCGGTCTCATGCAGTCCTCTTAGATAACAAGTTGTCCCCATTCCTTCAAAACAGCTTTGGTGTCCCTCAAGGATCAATTCTGGGCCCACTACTGTTTTTAATTTTCATAAACGATTTCCCTTCAATGCCTTCTAACACACGAATCTCCATGTATGCAGATGACGTCCAAATTGCAATGACAAGCTCTGTAGCAGAAATACCACAGACGAAAAAAGGAGCTGAAGCTCTATTGATCAGCCTCAAGTCATGGTATGACCAAAATGGTCTCAAGCTAAACGCGAACAAAACACAATTCATTATTTTTGGATCAAAGCATTCAATAAACAACATTCGAAATCTAGATCTAACTCTTACAGTTGGGAATGATACAATTCACCCATCAGAAAAAGTAAAAAATTTAGGTATTTGGTTCGATAGGAACATATCCTTCAAATCCCACGTTGATAAAACCTGCAACGCAATTCATGGGACCTTACTGTTTTTCAATCGTATAAAAAATATGCTTGACGAAGAATCTAGATAGTTGGCCGTTCATTCTTTGGTCTTATCACGTATTGACTACTGTAGCCTGGTCTGGGGAGGTATATCGAAAGATCTTCAAAAAGACCTACAAAAATGCATGAATTTTGCAGCAAAGGTTATATGCAACGGTAAATTCAAAAAGCATGACCACGTAACACCTCTCCTGCATAAACTTGGCTGGGCTCCGATTCGGGAAAGGTTCCAGGCGCACAAAGCCCAATACGTTTTCTCCTCTTTATATCTTCCTCATAGCAGTGCTGAAATAGTGGAATTCCACTCCCCTACCGTCACGAACCAAAGGCTGAACAGGAGACGTGATGTCTCAATCAAATACCGTTCATCTAACATCGGGCAGAAGGCTCTGTCAGTATCAGGCGCCTTACTATGGAACAGACTCCCCCAGAGCCTCAAAACCCCTCAAACACTGAGAGAATTCAAAACCTATCTTGCGTCAACACAATAAGTGTGAACTGCAGCACGTGCTGGAGGAGTGCGTACATGCAGTACGTATGTGCGTATATGCGTATGGATATCGGTGTACGTATGTGCGTGTCTGAATGTTTAGAACGTATTCCCTTTTAAAATGCTCATGTTGATCCTGTTGTGACGCAGTGTCGTCCTTTACACTCTTCCAGTGTGCTTTCGGCCACACCATTTGAGGTTGTTTTGACTTTCTCGTTTTGCCCTAGCAATCTTGATAATGTTACGGTTGGCATTGTACATCGGTCCCTCTCATCTATTTTGAATCCGGTAAATTTTTCTGTGCCAAAGCTTGTAGTATATGTAGCATACCGCTACATAAGCGTAAAAATTAGAAATTCGCTATTCATACTAAAATAAATTAATTAGTAGCAGTAAAAATATTACTCTAATTTATTATTAATTATTTTCTACTTCTAATTCGTAATCATTAAAATTTTTGTGTAAATACATGAGAGATCAAATAATCAATCGACATTTCGAGTTCTTAAGCAGCCCGTCTGGCAACATACAAGCGCGTCGCCTAGTCCACTCACTTTTGCTAGTGGCTCGGTTGCGCGAACATCTCGACCTCTACATCAGCGCCATACACACAACCCTCACAGTCAAATCTCCCTGGGTTTATGTCACCTGAGTCATGCTGTAACTTGCACACCACTTACCTTATTATTGAGCCAGCCATTTGGCATTACTTTGGGAAAGGCCAGCAAATCTACCTGAGCCTCAAACCTTGAGCTATTCCATTTACCCAAGCTCGATATTCTGCTAGACATTTGGAAAGCAGACCTCATAACGTGACCACATTAAGTCACTGCTTAGAACGCCTTCAAGTTTGCCCCAAATACAACTCACTCACCACGATTACTGCATCGCGGGCCGGCCTTCGTCAACTCCAGCCTGGTCCTCCGGCACGAATTGCCACCTCAACAAGCTCTCCGCGATCAAGATCCAAGCCAGTCCTCCTTGGTTCTCCTTCAATAAACTACACAGCAGAAAAACAAGCTGAGTTCCAACACGTTTTCATTTTCCTTCTCATAATTATCCCTTACGCTTCGAGAAATCGTTCGAGTTGTTCTTGCCGTAACTAAAATCAATATCATTTGGCGGAAAAACCCGACACTGGTGCGATGGCCGGGAAACTTCTCGTAAAATAAAAACTAAACTCGAAGTGTTTGAGAGATTGTGAGAGGATAAAGTGTGGCGTATCATTGTAGTGATAAATTTCCCATGTCGTAGTGGTTTGAGAGATTTCCTGTGGATTTTTGACCATGCTAATGAATTTTCTCTGAGCAGCTTAAAAATTTTTTTTTATCTTTCTTTTATGCTGTTTCCCTGTCTTTGTTTGTTTTTGAGCCTCAGTAGGTAGGGAAATATTTTTCTACTATTTCCGTGCTGTGCATTTATTCCTGACCACCGTAAAAATTCTCGTCCCATTTTCTCTCTTTCCGTTTTCTTCAACGTATTGATTGATTGAGTAGGTAGGAAAATAATTTTTTTTACCCGCTTTAATTTCGTGCCTACGCAAATTGCCGCATACCGCATAATAATTTTTTTCTCTTCGTTTCCAATTTCATATTCCCTATCTTCTGTTTCAACTTAATTTGAGTGATTGAGTAGGCACTGATTTCTTAATTGCGCATCCCCAAAAAAGAGACTGCTAGCATGCCTGACTCCGATAATGAAGATCGAGCACACACAAATCCCATTAGGCTCCCTCCTTTCATTCCAGGGGACGCTCACACCTGGTTCAACCAGGTGGAAGCGGTGTTTAGGTATAATAGGATAAATCAGGAGATAGACAAATTCTATGCGCTTGTGAGCGCTGCGCCCACAAAACTACTTAATGACTCTAATGACCTATTAGAAAACCCTCCAGATCATAATCCTTACGGAATCTTGAAAGGCAAAATCTTGGCAAGGCTTCAGATGTCCGATGCGGACAAATTCCGAAGTCTTGTAGATGCCTCAGCAATTCCACCTGTCTCTGCTTCCTTCTCTCCCTCTTCGCTCGTGAAAGAACTTCGGAAACTCGCTACTGGTGTTGCCGTAGCTGAAGGGTTTCTGAAGGAAGTATTCATGACAAAGCTGTCCCCTAACGTGCGCCCATTTCTATCGCTAGCTGGGCCCGAGCAAACGCTAGAAAAATTAGCTGAATCCGCGGAGACCGTGATTAGAAATATTAATTTGCCACGAGAACCACAAGTTGCTTCCTTGAATGTAGCAGCTACAACTTTTAGCCCGTCAAATACGGCGCCTAGTGAATCCTCAGCCACAATAGATAAGCTGCAGCAGGACATCGCTGAAATAAAGCAAGCTCTTCAAAATTTTCAAATAGGTCAGAGTCAAAGTGTGGCGCACATTCAGCAAGGCCCAGGGAGATTCCAAAGCCACCAAAATGCCTACGACTATCCCTATGACTATCTCTCTAACTATCCTCCTCCTCCTCCTCAACGCTTTGATAGAGGTAGATCTTTTGATAGGTCAAATCAAGACCGCCGCTTTCGGTCGCGCTCTCGTGATGCCGGTAGCAATTTATGCTGGTATCACACAAAGTATGGTGACCAAGCACGAAAGTGCGGGTCCCGTTTCTGCCCTCGCTATACCGAAATGACTTCGGGAAACGCCATCAGCGACGCATAGTAGCGAGTACTGCGTTGCCTCATTCCCAGACTACTCGCCTCCTTACTATTCACGATCCCGTCACTAAGTATCGATTCTTGATTGACACTGGATCCAGTGTTTCAATTATCCCAGCCACGGTGAAAGATAAAAATAACCCCTTGTTGGCGACCTTACGCGCCGCAAACGGCACGCCAATACCTTGTTTCGGTGAGAGAATTTTAGAGTGCGGTCTGGGATTGAGGAGAAAATTTGTATTCACCTTCTTGATAGCTGAAGTCCAAGAACCCATAATAGGTGCAGACTTTCTGGCCAAATTTGGCATTATTGTAGACATTAAGAATAGGTGTATTAGGGACGAGGAGACACAGATCTCAATTCCCGCTTGCAGCATAACTAGAGCTAATGTCTTGCATTCCTTCTCGATTGCTTTCAAGGAGGAGTGCATGTTTGAACAGGAACTTAAAAATTTCCCTGCATTAACAAACCCTAACTTAGTTTCTAACAGCATGCAAACATGTACGAAGCACTTCATAGAGACGCAGGGTCCGCCAGTTTTCTCCCGTGCTAGGCGACTGCCGCCCGATCGATTGGCATTAGCTAAGAAAGAATTTGCGCGCTTACTCGAGGATGGCATCATCCGCACCTCCAAAAGCCCTTGGGCTAGCCCTCTTTTGCTAGTACCCAAGGCTAACGGTGAATTCAGACCGTGCGGGGATTTCCGCAGGTTGAACGCCGTTACTTTACCTGATCGATATCCTATCCCCTACCTTCACGATTTCAGTGCAAATTTAGAGGGAGCACAAATTTTCTCTAAGGTCGATCTTCAGGCCACCTTTCATCAAATTCCCTTGGATGAGTCTGCGATTCCTAAGACCGCGGTAATCACTCCGTTTGGTCTCTTTGAATTCCTAAAGATGCCCTATGGTCTCCGGAACGCACCTCAAACGTTCCAGAGACACATGGCTGAAATTTTCGCTGATCTCACTTTCGCTTATGTCTATCTAGACGACATCCTTGTGGCTTCCACAACCCCAGAGTTGCACAAAGACCATCTTAGGGTCGTTTTTCAAAGATTGTCCGACAATGGACTCCTCGTAAACCCTGCAAAATGTGAGCTCGGAAAGCCATCACTGATTTACTTAGGTCATGAAATCTCTAGCCTAGGTCTAAAACCTTTGCCTTCCAAAGTAGAAGTGATCAAAAACTTTCCTCTTCCACAGACCAAGAAGGAACTAAGAAGGTTCCTAGGTTCTGTTAACTTCTACCATCGTTTCATACGCAACTGTGCTCAAACTTTAGCGCCCTTGTCGGACCTCCTCGAAACGAAACGAGAAGGCAAATCTATTGAGATAAAATGGACAGACGCAGCACGGGGAGCGTTCGAAGAGATAAAACATAAGTTAGCTTCCGCGACTGAACTATCCTACCCTATTGCTAATGCTGATTTCAGCCTCGTTGTTGACGCATCCAGTACCGCCGTAGGTGCTGTGTTGCAACAACAAGTGGGTACTAATATCTCTCCTCTTGCTTTCTTTTCCAAAAAGCTGTCGCCCACTGAGCGTGGTTATAGCGCGTTCGGTAGGGAACTTCTTGCTATCTACCTATCTGTGAGACACTTTCGCTATGCTCTAGAGGCAAGGGAGTTTGTGATCTACACAGATCACAAACCTCTGACCTCAGCTATAAAAATGCCTTCTGAAAGACATTCGCCTAGAGAAGCTCGACACCTTTCCTTTATAAGTCAGTTCACAACTGACATACGTTTCATTAAAGGCCTCGACAATACTGTGGCCGATTGCTTGTCCCGCATCAATACTGTCCAAACCAGTGGCGAAATCACCTTCGGCAACATCTGTACTGCTCAAAAGGAGGATCCTGAACTTCAGGACCTTCTCAAATCTTCTAACCCTTCCCTTCCAAAACTAACCTTGGTTGACGGCGTGTATCGTGATGCCGAGCGACTTTCTCGTTTGTATCTTCCTGCGACTCTCCGCAGAGTAGCTGTCCTCCATTACCATTCCCTCAGTCACCCTGGTATTAACCGTACATTGCGTTTGATTTCTGATCGTTACGTCTGGCCAGCGATGCGTAAGGAGGTCAAGCAAATTGTGCAAAATTGCCATGCGTGTCAGAGTAGTAAGGTGGTGAAACATAATCGTGCAGCGCTGCAGAGTTGCGCATTCACAGGGCAAAAGTTTGACTCTGTCCACCTAGACCTAGTGGGTCCCTTGCCTGTATCGCGCGGTTATTCTTATTTGTTGACCATCATCGATAGGTTCACGCGTTGGGTTGAGGCTGTCCCTCTCCCAGATACACAAACTGAGACTGTAGCACGCGCCTTCTTATCTAACTGGATCTCTAGATTTGGGGTTCCCTTAAGCGTCACACATGACCGGGGATCACAATTCACCTCCAACTTCTGGAGGGAGCTTAGCTCCGCCTTAGGGTGTGCAAACACATCCACTACAGCATATCATCCGCAGTCAAATGGACTTATTGAGAGAGTCCACAGAGACCTCAAGTCTGCCTTGCGCTGCCTTAATTGCAGTCACGATTGGACTGATAGACTTCCAGTAGTACTACTTAGCATCAGAAATCTGCATAGACAGGATCAGCAATGCACAGCGGCTGAAATGCTATACGGTCAGACCCTTCGTCTCCCCGGCGACATTGTTGACCCAAAACCCTTGCCTGAATTTTCATCCGCTGACCGTTCCGCTTACGTATCCTCCCTTAAAGAGTGCATGCGCCAGATCAAGTATGTGGCTCCACGAATGCCTCAGACTGAGGACAGACTAGATTCTGCCCTGCAAGACTGCACACATGTGTATGTCCGCAATGATGCTATTAAGCCTACACTCACGCGCCCTTATGATGGCCCATTCAAAGTACTTAAACGCAAGCAAAAATATTTCATCCTCGACAGATTCGGCTCGAGCGACCCTGTGAGCATAGACAGATTAAAAGTCGCATACACTTCTGATCATAGTGTAACCTATAACTCATCATCTTCTCCGCAGATTTCTCCTTCCACTGAGACTCGATCATATCTACCATCTCAGCTTCCTCAGTTGACTGCATTGTTGCCTAGTCAGCTTGAGTGTAACCCTTTCTATGTGCCTGTACACTCAAACTCTATCCCTACGCCTATCGTAGACTCTAATCCTAGTCCTCTTACTGACACAGCGACAAGTCTGGAGAGACCAGACGAGCCCGCTGCAGTAACTCCTGTTCCTAGGACTCTTGCCGATCTGAACTTGCAGACCCGTTTGGTGAAACTTCCCCGCTCAGAATCATTTGCCAATTGCCGAACTCGGCAGGGTCGTGTAGTTCGTCCTCCTTCCCGCTACAGATGATTGCAGCGGGTGGACCTTTCGGTCTGCGCCTTGGGGGGTAATGTAGCATACCGCTACATAAGCGTAAAAATTAGAAATTCGCTATTCATACTAAAATAAATTAATTAGTAGCAGTAAAAATATTACTCTAATTTATTATTAATTATTTTCTACTTCTAATTCGTAATCATTAAAATTTTTGTGTAAATACATGAGAGATCAAATAATCAATCGACATTTCGAGTTCTTAAGCAGCCCGTCTGGCAACATACAAGCGCGTCGCCTAGTCCACTCACTTTTGCTAGTGGCTCGGTTGCGCGAACATCTCGACCTCTACATCAGCGCCATACACACAACCCTCACAGTCAAATCTCCCTGGGTTTATGTCACCTGAGTCATGCTGTAACTTGCACACCACTTACCTTATTATTGAGCCAGCCATTTGGCATTACTTTGGGAAAGGCCAGCAAATCTACCTGAGCCTCAAACCTTGAGCTATTCCATTTACCCAAGCTCGATATTCTGCTAGACATTTGGAAAGCAGACCTCATAACGTGACCACATTAAGTCACTGCTTAGAACGCCTTCAAGTTTGCCCCAAATACAACTCACTCACCACGATTACTGCATCGCGGGCCGGCCTTCGTCAACTCCAGCCTGGTCCTCCGGCACGAATTGCCACCTCAACAAGCTCTCCGCGATCAAGATCCAAGCCAGTCCTCCTTGGTTCTCCTTCAATAAACTACACAGCAGAAAAACAAGCTGAGTTCCAACACGTTTTCATTTTCCTTCTCATAATTATCCCTTACGCTTCGAGAAATCGTTCGAGTTGTTCTTGCCGTAACTAAAATCAATATCATTTGGCGGAAAAACTCGACATATACGAAATTTAAATTTTTCCGTTATTGTAAAATCGTTCATTTCATCCATACCAGGTATTTTAGCTTACCAGTTGATACAAAACAATGTAAAACTGCCTATAACATCAACCTAGCAGTCAAAGATGCAAATTAATTCTGGATCTACCCGTTGTACCTTCAACCTTTAATTCCTCATTTCACTAGTTCCAACGTTCGCAAGCTCAAATTTCAATATGGAAATGCACCAACTGGAGTGTTCTTAACAACGCATCACATGTGCAATGTTTTCCTGACCCCTTGAAATAAAATCCAGTGTTAAAATCAGACCAACACAACGGAGAGAATGCATTTATCTACGAACTTTTCTCCTAATTATTTGTTCCAAAACTTAACCGATAGAAATATTACGATCCTCATGTATTTGATACCCACACAATGGAAGGAATGCATTTTCTTTGTACTTTTCTCCCAACCATTTGTTTCAAAATCAATCAATATGAATATTACGATCCTCATGTATTCGATCTCAAGTCATGGTCTTAACTTTAAGATACTCGTAAGTACTTTTCGTTCATATTGAAGCTTTTTGAACATGCGACGGAATTCATTAGCAATTTTTTTTGTGTATATTGGTGTTCCAGCTGTGTAGCAAATATTACGGGCTCGTGATCCAATAACACGCATCCTAACAAGAGTATTTTAAGCTATGTGTCACAGGGATTTTGTGTTCTTAGTGACTCACTTTCATCTTGAATTTCCAAACCCAAATTAATTACCGCAAAGAGAGAGAGCGGATGTCAAATGTGAGGGTATTTTAGTACATACTTTCTCTACTTCGATCTCGTTGAAACATTTAAAAAGGCCTCGGATCTGACGAATGTCATAACTTTGAAAATCATCATTTTAACCTTCTTATTCTGGTCTCGAATTGCTGTCGTAAGCTTTGTGTGGTAATAATAATAATAATAATAATGAAGGCATCTACGGATGCTTTATTTCCAATTTCAAGCCTGATACATATCACCTTATACATTGGATTTTCAAATGCCTTATAACTAACGCCAGGACGCCATTACGCTTTCCCCCGGTCAAGACCGGTACCCATTTCAGACACCTGGGTAGAGTGGGGTATTGTGCTCGGAATTTTTCCCCTATACCCAACAGAGAAAATCGCCACCAGCGCCGGGACTCGAACCAGGGTCTGCCTGGACGGAGGCAAGTTCGCTAGTCTCACGACACGACGAGCACGACTCTTACCTCTTCTCTAAACTCACTCTAAACTAAACTTACCGACTCTAAACTCTTCTTACCTTTTTATTCTCGTGAATACACTACGACACCACTAATTTTAAATAGTTAACTTTTGCACGGTTCCACCTATGTTGAAAATATTACATCTAGCGATGTAAAACAATACTTTTCATGTCTTTAACCCCGATGTACTCTTTGCGAAAGTACTATTTGCGCAAGTAAGAAATATCATAACTGTAGCATCAGCTACATAAGAGTAAAATGATAAAAATTCCCATTCGCACGTAAATAAAATAATTATTAGCATTAAAAATCTTACTCTAAATTATTATTAATTATTTTCTAATTCTAATTCGTAATCATTGAAGTTTTTGTGTAAATACATGAGAGATAAAATAATCATTCGACATTTCGAGTTTTAAGCCGCCGGAAGTGGCAACACCCAAGCGCGACGCTTGAACTCATTCACTCACTCACTCACTCTCTTTCGTGACTCTCTAGCGTGCGTACAGCCCTCGTAAGTGAAAGAAATTAAGTGTGAGAATTGAGAAAACCTGGTAAAGTATACAGTGTAAATTCTCCGTGGGCATGGTGTTAAACTTAAGGGTCTGTTCATCGTCGTGATGAAGGGATAAACTTGAAAATAGTGTTAAAGTTCTTAGACTAGCATGTTTTATTTCGAGTGCTACCACAACGTGACAGAGCGTATAAATTTGCGTGTCACGATTCATTTCCTGTGTCGAGTCATTAGTATATCCAACTACGTTTGTGCCTTACTACAAAGTTATACACCTTGCAGCTGTCATATTAATTCAAGATCCGTTCACGGAATACTGGTGATAGAGCGCGGCTAAAACGCCGGCGTCTTTGTTGGTAGTGTCTTTGTTGCCGGTGTCTTTGTTTTTCCAAAACCTTGCGGAGCACAAACTGCCGTCTCGTGTCATTACTCTGTGATTCAAATCGCACTTTATGCATGTGGAATAATATTTCTTTTTACAACATACTTGCAGTAGTTTTCTTAAATGTGTTTGACGGGTAAATAATTAGGAATGCCTTTTATTAATTTCGTACGGATTATAGAGTACGAAGATTATTCATGTATATGCCTGCTAAAGTTTTAGTTTTTTTTTATATTTCATTACTCCTTAAATCTTGCGTTTAATCGCATTTATTTCAATATAAATCACTACCAACAAATTAAATCATTTTTCTTCATTCTTACGGCAAAAATACATACTAGCATCTGCCATCGGAACGCGTACTACTCGCGTACAAAAACACTTCGTGAACGCGTACTACTCGCGTACAAAAACACTTCGTGAACGCGTACGATGTTATGCCGGCGGTTTATTGCAAATGGCGAAGCGTAAAAAAACCGCCGGGTCATTGTCACCTTGACATTCATTGTTCGTTTTGCGAATATTTTCTTTCTGCTGCAAGCGACACGTTTAGTGTTTCTTTTCTCAGTGTAGATATTATTCTTTTTATTACAAATGATACTTATCAGAGTTTTTCAGTATGATTGATATCAATGAACTTTAGGATCTTCCCTTTTATTTCTCGTACAGATATAGAGATGTTCTAGAGTACGAAAAAAAGCATTAATTCTTGTGGTGTTCTCCCTCAGGCTGCTTTACACTCCAGGCAGACTTGTGAATATCTATTGACTTGTGAATATCGATAGACTTGTGAAATATCTTTGCCCGAAGTGAGTGCCTGAGGTGCAAACGAACCGGCAAGGTGAGGAAAACACAACTGGAATAAACGCCGTATTATTATGAAGATTGCCGACAATAATGGCACAAGGGAATATGGCAGTCGAGCAGTACAGCAACCGATGACGTCTTGGCGGACCGACGGTTGTCGGGCAGCCGCTGCGTAGCTGGAGGACGAGAGCAGACCGGTGGGGCTGCTGCTGGCCGAGCGTCCGACCAGGGAGTACCAGAGGCGCAAGCAGGGAACTGGTGCGTCTAGCAAGCAACATGCTTTACACTCCGGGCAGACTTGTGAATATCTATTGACTTGTGAATATCGATAGACTTGTGAAATATCTTTGCCCGAAGTGAGTGCCTGAGGTGCAAACGAACCGGCAAGGTGAGGAAAACCCAACTGGAAGAAACGCCGTATTATTATGAAGATTGCCGACAATAATGGCACAAGGGAATATGGCAGTCGAGCAGTACAGCAACCGATGACGTCTTGGCGGACCGACGGTTGTCGGGCAGCCGCTGCGTAGCTGGAGGACGAGAGCAGACCGGTGGGGCTGCTGCTGGCCGAGCGTCCGACCAGGGAGTACCAGAGGCGCAAGCAGGGAACTGGTGCGTCTAGCAAGCAACAAGGCGTGGCGGCTGGCAGTCGAGGAGGCGGTGAAGGCCACGGGTGAGGTGCTGGCGGAGCGTCGAGACTTAGTGTGAATATCAGGGACGCTGCGAGTGTACTGAGGCTCCTTGGCTTGGCTTGGCGATGCTCATAGAGAAGTCGGAAGGAGAGTTTGACACAGGGTGTGTCGGGAAGAGAAGGGGTGAAACGGAAAAGGATAGGTAGGAAAAAGATAGAGATGCGCTGTGCGCATATGATGCTAGTGTTGTGGGTATTTTTTTGTAGGTAGTTTATGGGTGGTAGACGTTAATTACCCGTCAGGGCTTTGTATGATCGATCTTTAGTTAGTAGGCATCTTTAGTACCGGACGTAGGTGGTTAGGCTTGCCGTATTGGTTAGGTCTCCTTTATCACAAAAAATTCGCTTGAGTCGGTGCTGGTCAGTCGAGTCTGTCCGTCCGTCCGTCGTTAGAGTCGTGTTAAGTGTATTTTGGTCTCGGTTGGGGTGCGAGTGTTTTCATTTTTGAGCTCTGAAATTGTCTGTGTGGTATTTGTGGGGTGTCTTGCGGGAATGTGAGTTGTTGGTAGAGTTGTGGGTACATGTCGTGAATGTTTTGCCAGATTCTTTTCGCGTGTTTGTGGAGTGTAATGTTGATTGGATGCAAGTTTGCTCGACGATGTAGTTGTGCAGAGGTGGCGAAATCTTGGCATTCTGAATTTGTTATGTATCTCGTGGCTCGGTTTTGTACACGTTGGAGTGTTGAGATAGATGTTGGTGGAAGTGTGTGTAGGGGAATGACTGGGTAGATGAGAGTGGATCTTACTAGAGCGATGTATAGTTGGCGTTTTACTTCTAGGTTCAGATGTTTGAATCGGTAGAGGCGTGAGAGGTTTTGGTGTGCTAGTGCTGCTCGTTGTCTGGTGTGGGGTGCGTATCCGGTTGTGCTGATTGTGAGTCCCAGAACTTTGCCTGAGTTTGTGTAGGGGTGTGGGGTGTTGTTGATGTGCACTGTTGGGTGTTTGCGGCGGCTGATGGCAATTATTTTGAATTTATTTGCATTAGTTTGGATTTTCCATTTTCGTTCGTAATCGTTGATTTGGGCAATGGCTCGTGTTGTTAGAAGAGCTGCCATGTTATATGAGTGCTTTGCGGATATGATTTGTGTGATGTCGTCTGCAAAAGCTATGTAGTCAGTGTTGGGTATTGGTGGGGGAAGGTCGTGTGTGAAGTAGTTGTACAGTGTTGGGGAGAGGACTGCTCCCTGGGGGACACCTGACTTGATTGGGAAGGGTGGGCCAGTGTAGTTTGCGATTCGTATGGCTGCGGTGCGGTTGGTGATGAAGCTATACAGGATTTTTGTGAATAGGGGGTGAATTTGTAGCTGCGACAGTTTGAATTTGAGTCCTGTGTGCCAGACTTTGTCGAAGGCCTTGCTTACATCTCGTAGAATGATGTCTGTTTTGTTTCTCTGTGTTTGTTTAATGTGGTGGGTCTCATGTAGCGTGGCAAGTGCGGTGTGTGTACCTCTTCCGTGTCGAAATCCGTGTTGGCGGCTGTTGTAGATGTTGTTGATGGTTAGGTGGTCTGTTAGCCTGTAGGTTAATATCTTGTCTAGGAGCTTAGCGTGGGTGTCGAGTAAGGAGATGGGGCGGTAATTTTGCACCTCGTGTTGGGAGGTGGAGGGCTTCGGTAAAAAGATCATTATTGCGTGTTTCAGTTTGTTTGGGAAATAGCCCGCTGAGAGGGCGTTGTTTTATATGTACAGAAGGTACTGGAGCATGTTTTGCGGTAAGTGTTTGAGGTGGTGTGTGGTTATTTTAGTTGGTCCTGGAGCTTTTTGGGAAAACGTTCGAAGTGCGTTTTTTAGTTCTTCGGTTGTGATTGCTGGGTAGTGGAAATTAGGAAGACGGGATGTGTCTCCTGTCTCGTGTGGTTCGTTTTGGGGAGCGATGTCGTTCATTTGTGTTTCTATAGTGTGTATGTGTTCAGCGTCGAAATCGTTGTTGGGGTCATCAATACCTGAGTATATGTTTGACCAGTGTTGTCGGAACAAAGGTTCCTTGGATTGTGGTGAGTGGTAAAAGATGCCGCCTTCTTTGATGTAGGGGGTGCTTTGTTTTTTATTGTTGCCTGACATGCGTTTGATGGCGGACCAGAATTGTTGGGGATTGTCCATCTTTTTGATGTTACCGATAGTGTTGTTCCATGTCGCCGAGTAGATGTGTTGATATGCAGTTTTTATCTGTTGTCTGAGGCTGAGGAGTTCTCTGTATAGGTGGGGTGAGTGGCCGTGTCGTTGGAGATGGTCGTAAATGTGTTTGTGTCTCGTTTGAAGGACAAGTATGGCATGAGTGGATTTCTTACGATTCATCAGAGCTTGGGCTGTCATTTTAAATATTGAAAGAGTAAGATTATTTTTCATGTCTATTAGCATTTTTCTTATATTCGTTTTCAATACGTATATATATGAATATGTGTGTTGGTGTGTACATACTCACGTACATACTCACACGTACATACTCACGCGTGAGTATGTACGTGTGCGCACGCAAACATAAATGTTTATGTATCAGTGTAAAGATGCACACGTTTCGCACACATATATGCGCACATGTACATATATCGGTTTCTATTTCTACTTTTTGCATAAAAAGCAAAACCTCAAGACACATTACATTTTACCTAAAGCTCTGCGATCAGTTAACACTGCACCAAATTTCAGAAATAAACAAATTGATTGCGCTTGCGTTATGATTTATAAATCGATCTATCACGACCCCGAAGGGCATTTCTGTGAACAGAAGAAATTAAAAAGTATAAACAGACAAAGGAAATAAAGCACTCGTGCAAAAATTATCTCTATATTTGTATGCCGAACAAGCCACGCATTTCAATTTTGAGTGTAAGTTTGTTTACGCATTCCTAGATGTGCGTGCTGTGTTGCGCGATGTTCTTTACAAATTATTTCGAGACTATCTTTTTCTCAATACTTGATTGTCATTTACGGTGTTGTTTCAATCTAGTACGGTGTAGCGTTTTTTTGTATTTTTCCTACTTCGATGATCTTATAAATAATTCGAAAAATACTAAAGAATTCTTCGAAACTGCCAAGTTCTTAGTTGAAATTATCGAAGTAGGAAAAAGGCAAGAAGCGCTGTACCGGAATCTATTGGAATATAAAATATCCAAGAGATAATATTTCTCATTTCTCATTCAACTACCTTTGACAGAGTTAAACTATTAGCACGACCCGTATGGTTTGTCTATTAGTACGCCTCATATATTTTTTCTATTAATATGCCTCGTATGGTCTATCTATCTGTACACCTATGATAGTATTGTCTAATATTACATCTCGTATAGTTTGTCTATTATTATGCCTCGTACGGCTTATCTATTTGTACACCTCGTATGGTTTGTCAATTAGTATTCCTCGTATGGAACTTTGTTAGACTATTAGCACACCACGTGTGGTTTGTCTATTATAGTACGCCTCGTATATTATGTCTATTAATATGCCTCGTATGGTCTATCTATTTGTACACCTCTGATAGTTTATCTATTAGCACACCTCATATAGTTTGTCGATTATTATGCCTCGTATGGCTTATCTATTTTTACACCTCGGATGGTTTGTCAATTAATACTCCTCGTACGGATCTTTTGTTTTAGGACGTCTTTATATTAAGGAACTTTTAAAAGCCAATATGTTGGCATATGTATCTCATGTGACAACTTGGAAATAAACGGTTTTTGTTTTTGTTTTTTTGATGCCTGGTGTGGTTCTGTGTGTGATAGTTGGAATAGATTGGTTAGAGGCTTCGATGATATGGGATTCCCATGTGATTAGGTGGTTGTCTATGTCCTCATGTGTAGGGTTTACGTCTTGCGGTGTTGTGTGTTCAACGAGAAGGTTGCGGTATAGTTCCCAGTTTGCATTGTGGAAGGAGGGTCGTGGGCGGATGGGAATTTGTATTGGGTTAGCTGATATTGTAGCTATGATGGGAATGTGGTCGGAGGGTGTTAGTGGACCTGGTTCGAGTATGATGTTGTGGAATGTTTGCGTGTTTGTTAGTACGATGTCTGGACTAGTGGCGGCACGGTGGTTGATTATCGTGGGGAAATTGGGGCCGATGTGGTGACATTTGTTCCTGTCTATTAGAGAGTGGATTTGTCTCCCTTTCCTGTTTGCGTATGTGTATCCGAAAGTGGGGTGTGTGGCATTCATGTCGGCTAGGAGGTAGGTGGGGTGTTTTCTGTTAAAGAGAGTGTGCATGTCAATGTAGTTTATGTAATCAATGCGTGGAGGTATGTAGGTTGTGGCAAGTGTGATTGGGCCTTGTGGTGTTTCTACTGTGATGGCCAACATATCTGTATGAAAGGTATCGTGAAGCTTGAATGGAAGGTCTTTGCGAATTGCTATTGCTACTCCAGCGTGATTTTCATTTGCTTTGTTTGTGGTATATGTGTTGTAATTCCAAATTTTGATGGGGGTGTCGTTACGCATGCAGTGCGAGTTTAGCAGAATTATGTGTGCATTGTATTGACGGTAGATGTTGCACAGTGCGATTTTATTGTTTTGCCAGTGTTGGACGTTGTGTTGGATGACGGTTAGTGTTTTGTTCATATTGTGTGTATCCATTATGGAGTCGAGTGTTTGGGTTTCTTGTGGGGGATGTCAGATTTTGAGCATGTGTTCATCAAGTCGAAGTGTTCGTGTGGGATTGTGGCTATGGGTGCCACTTCGAGGTCGAATTGGCCATCAATGATTTCTTTCCATATTTTGTCCGGGTGTGGGTGTACGACAGCGATTTTGAGGCCAGGAGGTTTTTTTGTTAGTTCTTCTATTATCTGTTGGTTGGTGGGTTCGCTTGGGATATGCTGTGAGTGCGTGTCGCTGCGGAATAGTGAAACCCCTATTTTGTCGTGTCTAGGAGATTCTTCAGAGGATGGTTGTTTCTTCTTTTTCCGTTTTTTTGTTTTCTTTTTCGGGCTGGACTGCGTCCTCCAGTTTTCTTGCAAGTTGTCGTCGCTAGTTTCGTCCTGGGTCGAGTTTTCTTCTGTTAAGTGGTAGCTAGTGTCCATTGCGTCTTCGTTGGGGTCGATGCTTGCTTGATTTGCAGGAGTCTCCGTTGTTTCTGCTTGGGGTTGTTTGTTTTTTTCAATGAACATGTTGAATATTTTTTGGGAATCACGGTTGGGGAACTGGGTGTCCACGCCGTAATTTTCTTTGAGGGACTTCGACAAGATTGATCCGAAATCCCCTCCCTGTACGAGGCCTGCGATGTGGGCCTCGATGATGATTGCGGCCAGTTTTATGTGCATCTCGCTGGTGAGTGTGAGTGTATGTTCTGTTTTTGCAGTTTGTTGGATGGCCGTTTTTGCGATTTCAATGTAGGTGCTCTTGGTTTGGTCGGTTTCTCTTTTTTGGAGTTCGTCGTTCTTCTTGCGGATAGCTTCTTTCCTGTATGGGCAGGAGGCTGCGAGTGTTCGGTGGTTTCCTTGGCAGTTGAGGCACTTCTTGTCCGGTGAACTGCACTGTTGGTAGGTGTGGTCGTGAGCAGCGCATTCAGAGCAGTGTGGTGTCTTGTCAGTGCATTGGTGTGTAGAATGGTCCTCGATTTTGTAGCATTTGAAGCAGATCCGGAGGTGAGTGTATTTTTCTAGTTCCATTTGCGATGGTGTGATTTTTGTGTTAAAGATGAGGAGCCCATTTTGGAGAGCGCGCTGTGTCATGGCGGTGTCGGTGAAGGTTACTTTGATGACGTGTGTGTAGTTTTTGATTTTGTTTATTTCCGTGATTTTTGCCCATTGTTGCACGCGTGTTATTTCTTCTTGTATTTCTTGCGGTTGGCGTTGGCCAATGCTGCTGTCCAGTTGTCTGATGAATATGGTTCTTTTTGCTCTGAGATCTGGGGGGATGATCGGTTTCAGATTTATTTCCTGAAAGTGTTTGGTGGCTCTGTCCGAGGTCAGTTTATCGATAGCAGTGATGTCGTCGGTTATGGCGTAGAATCCGTTTGAGTTGCTGGTGAGTCGTATGAGGGGGGCTTCCAAGTGTTTGAATGCAGCTTCAAAGACTTGTTGTCGGTCTGTTTGTTTTCTGGGGTCGATCTTGCGGAGTTGGACTTTGTAGGTAGTGTTGGATTTGTTGGCGGGCTGTGCTGGGGTGGTTGTGGTAGTTTGCCTGGTCGTTCGTGGTTGAGTGTTGTTGCCGGGGGTGGCGTTGGTGCGTGTGTTGGTGTTATGTTGCATAGTGTTGGGTCTAAAATGGGTGGGTGTTTGTAGTAAGGGGCGGGAAAACTGGTTGTAGCCAGCTCTCCATGAATCACGACTTCCTTGGTGGTGATGCATGGTGTTAGTCCTAAGTGTTGGTGTATAGTCTCAGGCGTCGGATTTGTCCGGAAGGCGGCTGGTGCCCTACTTGTACCCGCTCCCCCCCTACTATAATGGGGTTTGCCCAGATGGTCTGGGGCCTTTCGGTACACCAGACTCTACTACCTTCCGGCGACGCTCAACGGTCGTTAAAAGTAAGAGCTAATTAAGAAAAATCTACTCACACCCGCTTGAGAGGTTAGGGCTCGGAAAGCGGGGTAGAAAGTCGGCTGCTGTTGTGAAATCTTGGTAGTGAGAAGGTCGTTGTTGAAGATAAGATGCTTCTTAGACGGTTTTCACTGGATAGGTCGGAAGCGCGCCTACTGCCGGGCGGAAGTTCATTGTTCGAAGTTCGAACTAGACTTAAGAGCAAGCTGTGTGAACTTGAGATCAGTACAATACCAGTAGTCCTGCTGTTCGTTTTGCTATCCTCTAGCCTAGTTTACGGCTAGGCTAACCGATCTACAAGTGCTGTCCAGTAAACCTTATATCTTGCTGAAATTCCAAGATATTACAATTGGCAGACGCAGACCGCTGTCTGCGCGGCTGTTTATATAGGCCTCGCTGGAGGCTGACTCTACCCGTCCAGGTCTCCGATTGGCCAAGACTGAGGTGCCCACTTTTCGCCGTCTAGGCTTGTGCTATACTTACGGAGGTTTCTATCGACGTTGCCTGACTGTTTGAAGCAGGCTGCTCATAAAGTTCGGTCCGGCACCCCAGCGCCAGACTTTAGCTCTGATTATTGGTCGTTTAGTACTGGCGCTTTGAGGCTATGAGGTGGCGCTTCTAAGCTTGTGTGGTGGTGTGTGTTCTTACCACCACATTCTCATTCTATGCATTTTAGCTATTTTATACCTTTCCTTTCTGCTTCATGAATCATGTGTTATTCAGTCACACGAATTTGCCATAATTCCACAAAATGGAATCACCGATATTGTTGCTCTTTAAAAAAATCACAAGTAGTTCATTACCAAAAATTTCCCTTAAATTTCAGGCCTCTATTTAAAGTAAGAGCAGTGGTAAAAGAGTTTTGCCAGTTCTAAATTGATTCTATCCTACTTTGAGCTTGACAAAAGTGAGAACAATTAAATTAGCTCGTGTCGGATCTGTAGGATTTCTCAGAGAGTCTACTTTGTGGGAGTTTATCATTTACGATGTGGGGACTGTCAGTGGTGGAATTTTTCCTTGATGTCTCCTGGGACTGCTCATCCAGCGTTTTCGACTTTTGCAGAACCTCAACGGCATCGCCAAACGCCACCACACACACTCCCTGGGCCTGAGAGACTTCATTTACAATCTATTCCCTTTTGCAATTCATATGGGTTATTTTTGAAGCTAGTAAGCCTAAGACGCCACTCCCCGGCTAGCTAAACTACCTGCATCGACTACGATAACTCGCTTGTCCAGCTTGGGATTAATAGAGCTGAAACCTTAAAGTGACACCACCAAACTTCACGGGTTTTTCAAAGGCGTATGCTACTAGTTAGTCTAAATTGGGCTTATATAAATTCCCAAAACACAACTCATTACATCCTGCCGACACCATCGCGCGCCGGACCTAGCTGGGACGGAGAGGCTCACCTAGAGAAAATCTTCCAGTCAAGCTCACCGCCAGTCAGCCTGGCGTTCCTCCGAATAAAGACCGAGCTGAGTTCCCTCGCCTTATTACCCTTCTCTCACGGTTTAAGAATACTATCGAGTGATTGATTAGGGTTTGGAAGCGGATAACTAGCACCCCCAACCAAATCCTAACATAACCATTTTGTGTTCTGTTATAGCAAATATAATCGTTGGGACACCTTGCATAGGGATGAAAGATCGGATGTGGGCTTTCACCGGATGTAAGATATAAACAAATGTAAGCGTAACCAAATGTAGAGGCATGACCGGATGCGGGGCATCACCGGAAGAGGGAGAGAAGTGTTGTCGGATGGGCGAAAGGAATTCCTGGATTTTGGAGTTGATAATTTATTAGAAAAATAATATGCTCCATGTCCATTTCCGGGCACCACAGATGAAGTACTAGTAATTGTGGAAAGCAACCTCATTCTGCTGCGTGGAACCAACAGTTGTGATGCTCTTTTTGTTCGACCGGAGTAAGCAAGATCAATATTAAAATGACTTAACGAACGTAAAATAAGATAAATTTTCAATCCCTAGCAAAAATTTCAAAAATTGAAACTTAGAAATTGAAACACAGAAACTGAAACTTAGTGCCGCCCTCCAAATGCAAACGATCCTCTTATACATATTATTGTTTATTTTTTATTAACTTGTGCTTCTCCCTAAATCCTGTGTCGACAACCATCATGTGTATTACGATAACCATGTATGAATAGCAATTAAGGATCTAAATCATATGTTCCAACACTTAACATGGATATTACGATAACCATGTATAAATAGCGATTAAGGGTTTCTATGCTAAGGTATTTGAATGCATTTTTCGCTTTCATTTTTCAATACTTATGCGTACTAATGAGAGTGTTTTTCAAATGAACGTCGCGAGGATTGTGCTCTCCTAGTTTCAAAATCAGATTAGGCAAGGAAAGGAACTCAATTTTGTTGTACTTTTCTATCAATCATTTCGTTTCAACATTTTACACGGGTATTACGATACCAATGTGTTTTAATCATTTAAGGATGTTAATGTTAAGGTGTTTTAAAAACCAATGTATCGACATTTCATGTTTGTACTTTATTGGAAATAAAATGTTTTTCTTTCTTTCTTTCTTTCTTTACTGAATTTATACATTTTTGTAGCTATTGCTACATCCAGCTCTGTGAATATTTCCAGATTCTCCGACGTCACCAACACCACAACACATCCATCCCTGGGCCTTTAGTTTTTGCCTTTAGCTCTGCCTTTACTTTGGCTTGTAGCTTTGCCTTTAGCTCTGCCTTTAGCTTGTATATTATCTAATTACTGGCAGAATTGTAAACTGCCTCCAACCACGGACACAAGTAAAAGAAAAGAAAAGAAAAAAGAAAAAAAGAAAAACAGTATATTTCCAATATAGATGGTACAAAAGTACCATCATTGGTTTTTAAAATCTCTTAAAATTAATACATTTAGATGATACACACACACGAGTATTGTAAAACTCGTGTCACTAGTCGAAAAGAAATGATTGAGGGCAATGTACTCCTAATCTTGCTTAATCTACATTTGATAATACATGTAATGATAATTATAAGAGACAACACAATTTCATGGACGATGCATTTTCATTGTGAGGTGAAAACATTTTTGACAGTTTACATGTACATGACATAAAACTTCGCAATTCTTGAAGCCAGGAAATAATACATGAATCGCTTGTTTCGGCCAATGTTCAAAAGTGTCATTGTGAGGAAGCATGAAAAAAATATATGTATATATAAATATACATCCGTATACATATGCACACACATATATATTCATACATATACATACATGTACATATACACACATACATATACATGTATACACGTACACATAAGCATGAGGACCAAGAAGATAATAAGTTTTGTATTTCTAATCCAACAATTTTAACATAGCGGTCATTAGTTGATAAGCATTTTATTTAAACAAAAAGTGGATGATCGCACAACAAATGTATAGTTTTTACATGAATGCTTTACAATAATAAAGACAAGACGAGTAAGGTAATGTTACAAGTTGAGAGTAAACAGAAAAAAGACCATTATCTTCAGTAAAATGCTAGTTGTCAGTCTAGTACGCACATGTGTGCACATATACACGCAAATATACACATATACACATGCACGCACATAATTACACCAAACTCGTAAGGATACACAAATGCATTTCTATTCATCGAAGCAATACATACGCATTCTATTTAGTGTCATACGCACAGCGTGCACACGTACAGATTTATACAAGTAAGCATGTGCGCGAATATCAGTGTAAAACCAGTCAGTATAAACCAGAAATTCCAATCGAGGGAAACGGAGAAAATATCTTTTATTATGGCATGAATTTTATAAAATTTCGTACTACAAATAGTGGCACAAAACAGTCTACCTAAGTCTGAAACATGAAAACGATTTTGGGATGTGAATAAGAAAGAAAACATTAATGTCCTATAAAGGTTTCATATTAGAAAAGAAAATCGCATTATCTTTGAAATATGGCGCAAATTGTCGGCAATTGATAAACAGACATAGGAATCACATTATTATAAGCATATAACTATAAGCATAATACTGCAGTATAAGTGGGTGATCACGCAACGAATTTATTGCTTTTTATACATGGTTGCTTTACAATTTCAAATTAGAGAGTAAATCACAATATCTTTGTAGTATGGTGCAGAATGTCTGCAATTGATAAACACACACACACACATAGGTACCATGACGGTCTAGTTTGATGCTTGCACAGAAATGGAGAGGAATGACATAAAATGCAACCTTCGATTGGTTTATCTACTCTAGTGCACACAGGTGTACGTGCACATGTGCACACCCATATGCCCACATACACCTATATACGTACACACATATTCAAGTAAGCATGTTTGCAGACGGCAGCGTATAGGCGATCAAATCACACTACCTACGCTTACTCTAAAACTGTTTTGTGATATCTTGTATTATAAAACAATAAGCGAGGGAGATTTTTGAGCAATGGAGATACCAGGCAAATGAGATTCGACAGGACTTATTTTGTGTGTTCTGTAACTAAGAATTATTCTTGAGACGCTAGATGACGAGTTATTTTGGCTTTAAATTCTCTCGGTCTTTGAGGGACTTTAATACTCAGGGGAAGTTTGTTCCACAGTAAAGCGCCTGATATGGACAGAGCCTTCTGCCCTAAGCGAGATGAACGATAGTTGACTAAGACATTATTGTTTCTATTCGGTTTTTGATTGGTTGCAGTGGGTGGATGGAAACACACTATCTCAGCATTGCTCTGAGGAAGATATAACGAGGAGAATACGTATTGGGCCTTCTGCAAGAGGAGCCTTTCTTGGATAGGAATCCAGCCGAGTTTATTGAGGAGAGGGGTTACGTGGTCACTTCTTTTGAAATTACCGTTGCATACCACCTTCGCTGCAAAATTCATGCACTTTTGTAAGTCCCTTTGAAGGTATTTAGGTAAGTCTCCCCATACTAGGCTGCAGTAGTCAATGCGTGATAACACAAGGGATTGAATTGCTAATAATCTGGATTTTTCGTCTAGCATACTTTTTATACGATGAAAAAACATTAAAGTTCCGTAGATTTTGTTGCAAGTAGTCTCAACGTGAGATTTGAAGGACATATTTCTATCGAACCAGATTCCTAGATTTTTAACTTTTTCTGATGCATTTATTTTATCATTTCCAACTGCAAGAGTAAGATCTGAAGTTTTTTTAATTGCATCTTTGGATCCAAAAATAATGCATTGTGTTTTATTAGCATTTAATTTAAGACCATTTCGGTCGTACCATGATTTCAGGCTAGTCAGTAAAGTTTCGGCTTTAATTTGCGTCTGTGGTATTTCCGATACAGAACTTGTTATTGCAATTTGAACATCATCTGCATACATCGAGATCCGTGTGTTAGAAGGCATTGGAGGGAAATCATTTATGAAAATAGAAAACAGTAGCGGACCAAGAATTGATCCTTGGGGAACACCAAAATTGTTTTGAATGAATGGGGACAATTTGTTTTCTATGCGGACTGCATGAGATCGGTTTGACAAGTAACTTTCAAACCATTGCGTGTCTATTCCCAAGTTCAGTATTTTACGTAGAAGTCTATTATGTTCGACGCTATCGAACGCCTTAGAGAGATCGAGTAGCAGCAAGAGTGTTACATTCTTTTGATCGATGTCACTGTATATTTTTTCAGAGATATTGAGCAGAGCGTCTTGAGTGCTAGTATTTCTTCTATAGGCATATTGATTTTGGTGGAGTAGATTTGACTCGTCCAGGTGAAACGACAGTTGATTCGTCACCACTTTCTCTAATAGTTTTGACATGACAGGCAAAAGACTGATGGGCCTGTAGTTTGATGCTGTATTTAGGTCACCACTTTTATGCAACGGTCTAATAATGGAGTGTTTCCATTGGTTTGGAAACATGTTGGTTGCTATTGATGTATTAATTATCAGACGAATCCATGGTGCTGTAACAGGGAAACTGTCTTTGATATATTGAAGACTGATACCATCATGTCCAACTGCCTTTGTGTTTTTTAGTGAGTATAAGATGTTTCGTAACTCCGGTAAATCGACAGGGCGTGGTCTCCACTTGACATCAGTCCTCGAGGGTGCAGTGGGGCATGAATTTTCAATTGTCGTTTCATCTGGATTGGTACACACCTCACTGAAAACTTGAGCCCCTACTTTTGAAAAGAATGTGTTGAAATCTGTGGCTGTTGCCAAGGGATTTTCAAATTTACTTTTGCGATCTATATTTTTATATGGGGCTACCTCACTAATGATTTCCCAAGTTCGTTTCGGGTTATTTTTAGCCGTTATCAGTGCCCGGTGGAAGTGAGTTTGTTTCGCTTCAGTGATTTTCTTTCGAAGAATTTTCTCATGTTCTTTATATCTCTTGTACAAGGTACTGTTTGATCTATTTTTTTTGTACTCTCGCAAGTTAGCTTTCTTTGTTCTGCTCATATCTTTCACTTCGTCAGTAATCCAAGCAGTTCGTTTTGGCTTGGTTTTTTTGGTAACGTAAGGTGCACATTCGTTGAGAGCTGCTGTGAAGTTCTCGTTGAAGATTGACACTTGAATGTCAACATCGTCAGTTTGCATCATTTTCTGGAATTCGGTGGACCTATCGAGAAGTTTTTCTTGAAATAGTTCTACTGAATAGTGCCTTTTCGAGCGATAGGTCATTAAGTGGTATTCTTGTCTTTCCTTTGCAATATTAATTTCACATTCTATAGAGTGGTGATCGGAAATAGAAGGTGATATTACTGTACTAAGTATTGCAGTGGGATTATTTGTGATTGCTAGATCGAGGAGAGTTGCAGAGACTTTAGTGATGCGAGTCGGTTCTTTGACCATTTGTGATAAGCTTAGTTTATACAATAGTTTGCTTAGCTGATTGTTTTTGTCCGTTAGGTCAACATTAAAATCTCCGAAAGCAAAGAATGATTTTTTTGCCTGAAGGATTTCTGTGAAGGTTTCCTCAATGAAATCTAGTGTTAGATTTAGGGGAGACGATGGGTGCCGGTAAAGGCTGCCAATGATGATTGATTTGTGTTTATTTATTTGCGCTTCTAGCCAAACCATTTCAATGCCTTCGCAAACTTTATTCGCTAATAATGAAGATGTTGAGTACATTTCTTTCACAAAAATACAAGATCCACTACCTCGGCTGGTTTTAGCGCCATCGTAGCGGTACAACACGTAATCAGGAATGTTAAAAAATGAACTTTGGGTTCGTGAATCAAACCATGTTTCTGAGACACACAAAATGTCAATTTCTTCAGTGACCAACATTACTCTGATTTCATCCAATTTACCATTCAGGCTTCGAGCATTTACATGCTTAATTTTGATTTTACCTATATTAGCACTCTTTTTGACGGTAGCAAAGTTACTATTTCGATGGGATCGTTCAGGGGATTTATCGATTTTGTCTGAGTTGCCCAGGGTGTTTGGCCCAGCTTCTGCTATGTAAGAAAGTCTACTATTTGGCTGGGCAGCGGCACTCTGTCAAGATGGGGTGATCCCGGTCTGATTTTTGCCTTGTGTGACAAGAGCACTGTAGTGATCGCTTTTACGATGGAGCAGTAGTGGAGGGTTATCATTTGATAACTCTGAAAAGGGATTAACTGGTATTTTCAAAACACAATGGTCTTTTTCATCTAGGACGAGAAGTTTTTGGCGTGTCACATTTGAAATGATTAGTGGTATAAGGTCTACAACAGCTTGATCAAAATGTTTGTCGTCAATGTAATTATCTATGAGGTTTTGCATGTCGCCACTGTTCTTGTCGAAAAACTTAGCATATGTGCTATAGTTTGCTTTACTCTCTGTTTTGATTGCAGCCTTTAGGGAATTGTAATTCCAATTTGATGCCGGTTGTTTTGTAAGTAGATGAGCTACTGCATGGAGGAGGCAGTGTCCATCGGCTTTGGTGGGAATCAGTTTTATGTTCCATGATCGTTTCAATTCCTCCATTGTGGAATTCATGCGTTCACAAATAGGGCTGGAGACGTTTTTTTGCGTACTTTTTACGTCATTAAGAGGTTTTGAGAGGTGCGGGGAAATTACGTTTTTCTGGCTCTGAAAGGGCGGGCTGTGGTGAATTCTTGTATGGGGATTTGCATAGAACTGAGAAATGCTCGTGTCAATTCCATTTTTCTGGCGATGATTGTGAACACAGTTGGGTTGTGGGTTTTCCATTGATTGTCGACTGCAATTTTGCAGCGATTTCTCTCTTCCTGTTGATTTCACTGCTTCCGAGTATGTGATTGGATGTTGGTTTATACTCGTGTCTAAGAGGGGCTTTTCATCCCCTGCATCAGCATTGTATAGCAATGAAAACCTATTTTTTGTAGGCACTCCGCAATTGTCTGTGGCAGATGCAGGAGAGGGCTTGTTATATGAGGGCAAACATGGGGAGGAGAGGGGGGGAGAGGGTTTCTTATATGAAGGCAAACATCGGTTTATGCTCCCGAGGGTTTCACGTGGAAAGGCGGTCAACTTAGAACAATCATTCAACTCATTTTGCTGTTTTGCATCATCATTAGAGTATTCAATTTCTTCATTCAGGTCATGGGAGTTTCTGACACAGGAGATAAAATGTGAAGTTAGTCTCAAAGGTGATCTTAGAGCGATTTGTTGAAGAAAATGATGCGTGTCTTCTCGCGTAACAGGCCAAGTGCGGACGTTGTTGTAAGCTTCATTAACAGTAACGGTTTTTACATTTGCTCGCAGCGGGATCAGTTTAAGACCTATTTTTCTGCACAGGCTCGATGCCATGTACAATTGCTGCCCACTGCAGGCACTCACCACATAAATACGAGAAAGAAGATTCTTTGTCATGATCAGATTTTTTAACTTGGTGAGATTTTGGGACGAGAGGCTCAAACCTTTGAAACTAATTATATAGTTCCTGAAAGGAGGTGCGCGTTCAATCTCACCATAGAGATCATTGAGACGTTCCGAAGTTATGGTTTGAATTTTGCATGCACTATCAATGTCATCTCTGTTGATTTTTGTGAGACTATTGTCTCCAACGAGAAAAGTGTCTAAAGGGGGTTTCGCATAAGGATGGTTACTCACAGCTACCACCGGCGTAAAATCATGAGCGCTGATACGATAATTTAAAGCAAAAAGCTGTTCTGTAATCACTTGAATATTTGATACAGTGGAAGAAATCGACGCTGGGCTTGGGGGACAATTTTGTCTCAAAGCTTTATTGAGAAATGCAGCTGTAAGAGACAGCGTGTTATTTATTTCGTGAATAGTTTGAGAACTGGTCATTTGGAGAGGATGTAAGTACCCCTCAAAAGCGGTAACAGGTCCGTTTGTATTGTTCTCCACTGAAAATCTTACGTTATCCTCGCAGTTTACGCTCTGAGGTATTTTACTGCCAGTATTAGCTGCTTCGTATGCATTTTCAAACATAACTTCGCCACCTGAAAGGTCTACACACAATTTATCGTTAAAATTATAATTAAAATTACCCCTTTTACTTTCCAAAATTTTATCGCGTTCTAACGATGACGTTGGTGTTTCCGCCGGCGGTAAACGATTTTGAGCCTTCTCAGTGACGCAGGGCAGGGGCGACGTCGCCATGACGCAACCGTTTTGGCGAGACGAAGGAGCTCTCAGTGCTGTGGCAGATTCCGCCAGTGACGCGGTATCTTCTTTACTGAAGAATCTCGGCTTTGTGGACGATGAGTCTTCTCGGACACAGTCCAAAGCGTGGGGTTGCGAGTCGAGTGTTGCTTGTACGTAATTTCTTGAACTCGCTTCGGGTGTGCCAGTAGCAGGTTTCAGAACTTGAGAAGATGAATTATTACTGGGAGCTGAATTATTACAAGCAGCGCCTGAGAGATTTTCGCCCGTGTCAGATGACTCAGATTTTGCAGTCATTAGTGATGCTTCAGGGGCTGAGAAACACTTGCTGATACCAGACTTCACGAACGTCCGAGAAGCATTTTTCGTTTTGAGTGTTTGAGGACCTTGAGCTGATGGATTTACAGGGGCGGATTTATTAGGTCTGCCTTTCCGCTTTATGGCTGATGCTTTGCGATTTTTACTGAGCTTTTCGTACGAAGCTGTACTGGAGGATGTTGTTTTTTCAGATTGGGCAACCTTCCGAGTAGTTGAACGAGTTCTATATTGATACATTGTGACGTTGATAGAAAGGAAGAAAAAAAAAAAAAAAAAAAAAAAAAAAAAAAATTAAATTTTGTTCATTGGGTTAAAGTAGAAGACCTCGCCTTTTAAAGGTAGATAAAGAGAGACTGCCAGTAGGAAAGCAAGGGGGGGGGGGCTTGGGGTGTAAGCCAGAGGAGGACAGAGTGTGAGCGGGAGGAGGGGGCAGGATGCTTGCGGTCGGCAGAGCAGAGCAGCGTTGCTTGCTGTCCTGCTTGGGGAAGAAAAGGGAGAAGAAAAAAAAGAACTTCAACTTTTCCATCAGAAGATTGCTTTGGTGAACTATTCGAGAAACGTCGTATTGTTCAAATTTACTTCACATTGTGGAATTATGCTCTGTCTGTGAACACAGGCTTACTATGTTTAACATGGTAAATTATTTCGGAAGTTGCTGGATCAAGTTTATTTAATTTTTATATTTAAAAGTTCCTTCAAAGAAGAAGAAGTTTTTTTCTCCTTCTCACATATAACGTCAATAGTTAACCAAAATTGTCCATCAAAAGAACATGATAATAAGGTAAGCTAATTTTTTTTTTTTAATCAGAAATTGAATGAGTACATTAGAAATTTTCAACATTCATGCTCTATTGTAACAAAAAGTAGTTCACAAAAAAATGGTCACCATTATTTTCCAAAAGATGCGAGTTTGACAGAGCACACTTTCCATTTTGTTTCTGGAGATAACGGCACTTGTTCTTTCACGTTAAGAGTTGGGGTGTTTTGAAGGGATGGAGCGGAGATGGAGGGGGGATGGAGGGGGTAGGGGTGAGCATGTCCGCGCTGTTCCTCACCGGCACTGCGAGGGCTATACAGAGTTTTCACATCTCGCCGGTCTGATCTACTTGTTAAAATGATCATAATTGAATCACCGAAACACAGAAAGTTCACTTTTACCATTTAGTTAGGTAGACGGCACATTCACGGACACTCAGTTCTAATTTCGTACTTCGTGGAGTTTTCCTTCCCTCACATTCTGAAACAATTTAGCTCCGGTGGCATGGAGCGTGCGTTCACGGTGACAGACCACCCCCTTCTTCGTAAATGAGCCCGCATCTGTTAAATTCAGTGTGCCATGATCTTTAATTAAAAACCAATTAAGATCTATTAACGCCATCAATCACGGCTCAAATTGATATCACTCACCTGCTCAAATTCCGCAGGCTTTGAGCCTACCCCTGAAAACACACTGATTTCTCTTGCCTGTTAAATTGCCCCACTCCTAAAGTGAATACCAGAAATCACCACCACACATCGTCGACTTCGTCACTCGCCGGAGCCTTTTGCCTGCACGGACTGCGAACCATCTTCAGCCAAGCTCTTCAGTAAACAAGTCCCAGCGGTCCTTCTGGCTTCTTCAAATAAACCCGAGACAAATCTGAGTTCCCAACCTTGTCGTCATTATCCTCTGTCACGTAATTCGAAAAACTTACTCGAGCTTTATGTTTTGAAAATTGGTATCAACGCAAAAGTCAAACCATACCAACCAAACATAAAATAACCGATTTTATAAGAGTAAAGTTTCCAAATATCATGTTTCTACCTTGTTAATATCGACTTGCAACAATTACTATAACACGAAAAAGTTTGAAAATTTCTATAAGTTATAGAACGTACTAAATGGGTCAAAATGAACTGATATGCTCCTGATATAATCCGTAAAGAAATTGAAGGTAGATGCTGATTAAAATAGCGGGAAGGCCCGAGCTGTCAAAGCAACCACAAAATTGGCAACACTTGTAATCTCTGTATAGTGCGGCGTCTTTTCTCATTGGTGGCTGGTGGTGTCAATAAACGCGCCGAATTGTTCTTGTCTACAATTTTGGGTCAAGTGAGTTTGCGTGGCATATTTTTCTTTCATCCCAGCATCATACCGTTTTTTATGCGTAGATAGTTACAGTTCTCTTTGCGTTTTATATTATTTGAGCTTGTAACTAGCCGCAGCGTCCTGCATCATGGATGTCTTCATCTTGCGAGTGCGCGTGTCAGAGGAATATCGAGCATGAGACAGCAGCGAAGACTCTAGGCCTAGGTTTTTCCTTATCAAAACGCATGTTATTCTACTCACACTGTTGGTCAACTTTAGGGTTTTAGTAGTCGTTGAGGGATGAATACTCTTGAGTCTCTCACTAATCTGTGAAGAGCTGAAATGAGAGTAGAATTGTCTGCATATTGCTGATGAATAGGTAATTTTTATGGGTAAACGTGTAGCGTTTGGTGAGAATCAATTTTCCAGTTTTGAGGCCCTAAACATAGTTAATTAGGTTAAAATAAACGAGTTTTATTCTATGCATTTTGCGTTGCAAATGAGTATTTAATGAGTATTTAATGAGTTTTGTCTTTGATGATGAATGCGCTCGAATAAAGAGCGGTCAATGTGAAGTTTAATGCAATCACGGAAATTAATAATTATATTCCAAACAATCACTAAAGGAACCCATTTAAGAACGTTTTACATGAACGACATTCTGCTTGCTGATGCTTTATTTTTGAATTATTGAACCTTTGAAGTTGGCCTTTGCGCGCCTAAGGAAGCAAGCATAATTTAATTATAAACGGAAGCTAACCCCCCTATTACAAACGTAAAGAGGTTGGGTCGTGAGGGGTAGCCACAGTTCTTTTAGTGAAAAGTATAAATAAAGCTTCTAAACGACCCGTTAGGGTGACGATCTCAATCTTGTTTACATCGGCACCAAGATGGCGGCGCTCATGGTGGTCGCCATCTTGGAGCTGCTATAAACAAGATTGCGGTCGTCACCCTAATGGGTGGGTTAGAAGCTTTATTTATAATTTTCACTAGAAGAACTGTGCCTCCCCCTCACGACCCAACCTTTTTACGTTTTTAATAGCTTCCGTTATTAATTGAATTCCATTTCACGCGCTCGCTTCCTTTCTCGCAAAGGCAAACTTCAAAGTTCAATTATTCAAAAATAACGCATTAGCAAGCAGAATGTCATTTGTGTAAAACGTTCTTAAATGGGTTCTTTGAGTGATTCCTAAGATCAGAATTCTTATTTTCCGTGATTGCATTAAACTTCACATTGACCTAAAGAGCTACTAATCAATATGCAAATTTTTGTGGTCAATATTGAGTTTAGGTGATGTGGGGAAATTAAGAATTCCGTTTCACATAATCACTTAAGGACACCGTCTAGGTAAAAAAAAAAGTCCGTTGTTTATAGATGGATTTCTCTGAAATTTTCACAGTAGGTGTGAAATGATCCAAATATCATTTGTTATTTCGACAAAATTTTTGTATCTGCACTGGATTTTTTTTTATTTTCGAAAAAATATGATAAAATAGGGTTTTTTTTAAAATCCTACTACTTCTACAATTTTGAAGTTACAGAACCAGTACTTCGTTTTTAGATTGCTTAGATGTCTATATAACCACTCGCAATAGGGTATTTTGATAATTTTTTTTTGTGGATTTTGGGAAAAAAACAAAATGAACTTTTTTTCATTTTTTTTTTCATCTCTTGTAATTTTCAAAATAATAAATTTATCAAAAAATGCTATTGCGCCAGGATACACCTTGCTGAGCCCTATCGAATGGTATATAAACCATTCTCGTAGCTCTAAAATTGTGGAAGAAGTAGCATTTGAGAAACCAATTATCAAGTTTCCATAAAAACGAGTTTTTTCACAAAAAAAAATTGTTTCTCTTTTTATCTTTTGAACTACAGGGTTTTCTACAATGAACTCTTGAGCGTTTGTAGCTCTTTTCAAGCCCTTTCGATTGATATAATTTACATTGCTGTAGCTCTGTAACTCTGAGAAAAAATATACAACAAAAGAGAATAGGTATAATTCATGAAAACAATTAATTTTTTTAATTTTTCATTTTTTTCGACCAAAATATGTTTTTTTGTCAAGTCAACTCCTTTGTTTTATAGCTCTTTTCAAGCCCTTTGGATTGGTGTGCTCGCCATAGCTGTAGCTATGATACTGCAGCTGTTATCGAGCTATGAATGAAAGCTGCGGTATCATGGATACGGCAGGACAACTAAATTCTGAAATTGTCAAAAATTATAAAAAAAAATGTTTATTCAGCGTTAGAATGTTTTGTTTGAATAATGGAAGCACTTTGAGTAGCCCATTAACGAACTATAATGCCATTCCCGCAGAGAAACGCTCAATTGACTCCCAATAATGAGGGGGGAGGGTTCAAGGTCACTCCACCCCCATCGCTTTCCCCCCCTCTGGTGGGCGCACTATTTGGAGTAGACAAAAAAGAAAAGTACCAATGGAAGCGCAAGAAAATTCTCTATAAGATGCATATATAAACAGAAAATCAACACATAACCTGATTTCTACCTAGACTGTGTCCTTAAGAAGCCCATTTAAGAACGTTTTACAGGAATGGCATTTTTTCTGCTGATGCGTTATTTTAGAATTATTACGTTTGTAATAGAACGTTAGCTTCCGTTAGTAATTGAATTACGCTTGGCATGCTCGCTTCCCTGGCACGCAAAAGCCAACTTCTTAATTAAATAATTCAAAAATAATGCATCAGTGAGCAGAATGACTTTCCTGTAAAACATTTTTAAATGTGTTCCTTCAATGATTCTTAGGAACGGAATTCCTAATTTCCGTGAGGCACCTAAGATACATATTGACCCTTTGTAATTTGTTATTAACTCAACTCGTGGAGCTTGCAGAGCCTGAACTCACTTCTAGGATCTTTTACTTAATAACAATAGAAATTATCACCCCAAAAATAACAAATTATAGCAGTATGTTAACTTTCATCGTCAATGACGGGAATCGCGCTAGCATTCGAGCGTGTCGGATCAGAGCGTCCATGACAGTGTTGCCAGACGTGCGGTCGATGAATTACTTGCTGCTTCAAACACTAGAGTTGCCGTAACTAATTTACCGCAATAACTCGTAAAAAACTCATTTGCTACGGTAAGTGCATAGGAGAAAACTTCTTTATTTTGATCTAATTAACTATGTTTTGCCACCAAAAATTCAGGAGTCGATTCTTACCAAACGCTACACATTAAATGTTTTATGGGCCAATAAGCAGTTTAATTCGCTCACGGAAATTAACAATTTTGTTTCAAAGAATCACTAAAGAAATACATTTAAAAATGTGGTAAATGTGTTGCATTGGTCAGTAATCGATTTTCCACTTTTCAGTGCCTAGAAATAGGTAATTAGATGTAAATAAACAATTTCTCTTTTATGCACTTTCTGTCGGAAATGAGTATTTAACGAGTTATGGCGGTAGGTTTAGTTTCGTCTTTGACGAATGGACGAATGCGCTCGAATTAACAGCTACTCGTCGATTTTTGAATTTTTGTTGCTTGAATCATGGTAATAACATCAAAATTAGCAACTTTTCTTCTATACACTTTTTTTGTCTGAATATTTAACGAGGTATAACCGCAGGTTTGGTTTCGTCTTTGATGACGATCGGGCTGGAAGCGAGACGGCATTGCAGCATTGCCATACCACGGGATCGACGAATTTCTTTCCGCTTCAAACACTGGAGTTGCGGTATCTAATTTACCCCTATAACATGTAAAATATTCATTTCCCACGGACAGTGCATAGAAGAAAACTTGTTTATTTCAATCTAATTAACTACGATTAGACACCAAAACGTGGAAAATAGATTACTGACCAACGCTACACATTAACCAAAAACGTTTTTACAAGAATGACATTCTGCTTGCTGATACGTTATTTTTGAGTTATTCAACTTCAAAATTTTCGTCTTCCATAGCAGTTGCGTTGCGCGCTTGAGCTGCAGGGAATGCTTGGGTACTTTGTAATTCATTATTTGCCAACCCCACTGAGCCTGAACCCACTTCTAGGATGTTTTAGTTGATAACACAATAAAGGTTATCACCCAAATTATTACGTTATAAAAATATTATGATATTAAATTTATGGTTTTGCTAATCTAATCTACAATGGTGGCCATATTGAAACTGATGTTAAGTGCATATCCATTTCAGTATTCACTACCTCAGGTCCTGCTAATATTTTTGGCGATAACCTTTATTGTATTATTAACTAAATCATCCTTGAAGTGGGTTCAGGGTCCGCGGGGTTGGCAAATAATAAATTACAAAGTGCCCAAACATACCTAAACAGCTCAAGCGCGCAACGCAACTGCTATGGAAGACAAAAATTTCAAAGTTGAATAACTAAAAAATAACGCATCAGCGAGCAGATTGTCGTTTGTGTGAAACGTTTTTAAATGTGTTCCTCAGTGATTCTTTGGAACGGAATTTTTAACATCCGTGAGCGCATCAAACTCCATATTGACCAATGTTTTACACAAATGATATTATGCTCACAAATGCTTGGCTTTTAAAGATGTAGCAAAAATAACATTCAGGCAAGAATAGCGTTAAATAGCAGTTTTGATATGGCTCATCCGGTGTTCTGCGTATGTGGAACACGCAAAGTTTCTCGGCGGTGGACATCGGCCTTGGTATGGATTAGTCAAGTTTGTATTTTAGGTTTACTAAGGTTAAGTTTATTTAACTAACCTAACCTCACCGATCATTACATCAAAACTGTATTTCAGCTTATTTATGTGTCTGATGGTTAAATTTTATCTACAACATTCCAATAACTTCAAAGTTGAATATCTCAAAAACTAACCATTTGTGAGCACAAGGTCATTTGTGTAAAATGTCTTCAAATGTACTATACAGGGTGTTTTGTTTTACTTTGAACAAACTTCCAACTTAGGTACAAAAACTCAAAATAAATCGATTTTCATGAATGACAAAATGTCCAAAACTCATTAGTTTTTGAGTTATGGCGTCGCAAAGCATGTTTAGAAGTGCTTGTTATAACTGGGCCGCATACCAATTGTTATTTAAAGTTGTTAGTTTTCGAGATTGTCGAATACAATTCAAGCATGTTTTCTCATTTCATTATGGGTTATCCATTCCATGTAATCAACGACAAGAGTTCAAGATGCAATGTGAAACTGAAATAATGAAATAAAATTTATTATTAACAATCTACATTACTGGAACGCACGTGTTGCAGTATCAGTTCGCCATTTGTTGACTCGCCGTTGCACTGAGACCATGGAAAGATTTACCAATGCTGAGAAGGCAGACATGCATTTGATTTATGGAGCTGCAGGCGGAAATGGTAGGCTCGCTCTGAGGATGTACAGAGAAAGGTTTCCTAGGCGCGAAGTGCCTGATTTCCGGTATTTTGCTACTCTGCATACGAGATTGCGTGACACCAGCAGCTTCAACGTTAACAGAGGGAATGCTGGGCGTGGCCATCATCCACAGGAGGATAGAATTGTGGAATACTTTGAGCAACATCCACGAACCAGTACTCGTGCAGCTGCTCAACGTCTTGGCTTGCGAAACCATACTACTGTGTGGAGGGCACTACATCGTCAACAATTACATCCGTACCATTTCCAAAGAGTGCAAGGGCTCATGCCAGATGATTTTGAACCTCGTATGCTGTTTTGCCAGTGGTTAATGCAACAGGACAGAATGAATTGCGGGTTCTCAAAACTTATTCTCTTCACAGATGAAGCTTATTTCTGTCGTGATGGGGTTTTCAACTGTCACAATAATCATTACTGGGCTGGAAATAACCCTCGTGTTATTCAGCCTAATAGTCACCAGCACAGATTTAGTGTCAACGTGTGGGCAGGCATTAATGGCAATAATTCAATTGGTCCGTACCTATTACCTTCTCCTCTCACGGGACCTGCGTACACCATCTTCCTACGCTAAGTTTTGCCTGGACTACTGAAGGACGTGCCCTTGGATACACGCAGGCGAATGTGGTTCCAGCATGACGGTGCGCCAGCACATTACTTTTGTGAAACACGCCTGTTCCCGAATAACCAGTTTTAAAACCGATGGAATGGCAGAGGTGCTCCTGTAGCATGGCCAGCTAGGTCGCCTGATTTGACGCCACTGGATTTCTTCTTGTGGGGAACCATGAAGGACCTCGTGTATGCCACTCCTGCTGAATCGGAACAGGATCTGGTTGGACTCATTGTGGACTCAGCTGGCCGTATTACGGAAATGCCTGGCGTGTTTCAATCTGTAAGGCGCTCACTGGCTGTTAGATGTCGTAAATGTGTTGACGTTCATGGAGGCCATTTTGCGTAACTGTTATAATAAAATTGTATTCAAGTTTGTTCTTGCGTTAAAGTTCTTACGTTAAAGTTTGTATTGATTATGTTTTTTACCTGTGTCCTGCAATGCTTACTGATTAATGGTTAGCTTACATGATAATAATTGATAATTACTCAATAAGGACAATTTATTTTTATTTGTCAAACGTGTACACGCAAATTTCATTGTGAAATTACAAAAATACTATGTTAGTGGGGCCCAAAAACCTCTTTAACTATCAAAGGTAGCGCTTAAAATGGTGCGCGCGTGCAATCCTATTTGAAGTTCTAATATTCTTCAAGTAACTATAACTCAAAAACTAAAGAGTTTTGGACATTTTGTCATTCATGAAAATCGATTTATTTCGAGTTTTTGTACCTAAGTTTGAAGTTTGTTCAAAGTAAAAAAAAACACCCTGTATAACCTAAATGTGGCAACTAAATAATTAAAATTGTTGACAACATTGAAATCAATAATGACCACAAATTCTGGCATTTTGCGGTATCAGTATTTGTTTACCGTAAGACATTTTTCAATTTTTTAATTTTTGTTGCTTGTATGATGGTAATAAGATTGAAATAAACAACTCTTCTTCTATGCACTTTCCGTCATAAGTGAATATTTGAGTTATGGCGGTAAGTCAATTACCTGAGTTCTCGTCTTTTTAAGCGGGAAGAAGCATAGCATTTTCTTTCATAGAAAATTTTGAGGGGAGGACTCTGAAAGAATCTGTTTTGATGGCCCAAGTGAATGTAAGGCTACTTTAACCCTTAAACGCCCGAGAGGAATCTACGGTCCTGTGGCAGTTCCTTCTTCATGCTGATATTTGTGACTGCTTGATGCCGGCGCCAGCTTAGTGACGGTCGTTGTGGTGACGTTGATGTGGTAAATATAAATTTCTATGTTAAAGGGTTAGAGATGTGACTCAAAAAAAACCATGCCGTTTTTTTACAAAAAAAAAGTTTTTAAAGACACAAAATTATTTGTTTTTTTTACAAAAAAAAAACGTGGCCAAAAAAAACGTGGATATTTTGGTTTTTTTAAATATTTTGTCTGAAAATAACTCAGCAAGAAAAAAAAACACATTACATTATTTGTTTTCATGTCAAATTTGCAAAATAAAACAGCATACGTCTTATTTGATGGTTTTCCATGGTATTATGAAATTTTTCATTTTATGTGGTTTCATGCTTTGATATTTCATTTATTTTACAATACATGTGAATGACCTTCAACTCCCAAAATGGTGTGTTATAATAACATATCTTTACTTATGGTCATTGATAGAGATGTGACTAAAACACCATGCTGTTTAAAAAAAAAACATGTTATTTATACAAAATTATGAATAAAAAGCATGGATATTAATATATTTATGTGACCTTAAAAATCCAATGCTGTTGTTTAAACATTGTTTTTTAACAGAAAAATCTTGACTAAAAAAAACATGGCTACTATATTTTATGGGCCCAAAAAAAATGTTTTTTTTAAAGAACATTCTAAAAAATCATGACTAAAAAAACACGGATATAAATATCAGGAAAGTTATTTTTCTTTAATCGAATTGTCTTTAGAAACTTATAAACAAAGAATGCTGTTAATATTGAAATCATGTTTATTAGAACTGTACTAGGTCTTAGAATAAAATATCTACAAAGAATCTATTCACTCCATAAAACCTTTTGGAGACGAGCTCAATCCTCAGTCATTTAGTAAAATTTGGTGAAATGGACAATGAATTTTCACTGTACATTTGACTGAATGACTTACTGAGGATGGAGCTAGTCTCCGAATGGTTTTATAGAGTGAATAGATTCTTTGTGGATATTTTATTTTAAGACCTGGTACAGTTCTAATGGATATTAAATATATCTTACGTAACCAAAAAATCCATGCTGTTTTTTGAATGTTTTTGTTACAAACCCCTCAGGGGATACAACTATTGTATCTATGGGATTTAGCGCTCCCAGGGGGAAAATGTGAGGGCCCGAGCTGAGAGTTAGGTAGGCCTTCTTTTTGTTGAATTATAATGTTTTTTGTTATGTTGAAGACCACCTTTTTTTCGGTTCACTACTGTCCTGTTTTTCAGCACCTCTGACTTTCTGCTTCAACTTTTATCTTATTTCATGATCTTCTTTCTCATCTTACTGTTTCTATGCCCTTTCAGCATAGATTCCTCATTTTCTTATTTCCATACTAAATGGTGTCTTCCTCCTTCCTCTCTTCGATACACTCTATTTTTGTAGCAGTTAAGGAGGCTTAAACTAACCTATAATCTTATAATCTTAAGGGCTCCGTCTAGTCGAAAATCCAAAATCCATCATATTATTTTTTTATTGCTCTATTCGATTGAGAAAGTCCTAAACTTCATTCCTGCAAAGCGGCAAAACGATCCGTCTCACCAAAGTAGGTCAAATGGGGGTTTGAAAGGAGGGTGGAGGGTAGCTCGTTCGGCCAGCTCGTGCAGATATGCCACGTCAGCTCAGCTGGTTGGTGCCGAGTGTCGGTTTGTTCATAATTAGGTATGCATCTATCTGCTTGCAAGTCAAGACTTTTGAGATTTGGCATGTTGAATTCTCGGTACCTCTACCCCTCCCTCGGGAGTAAGAAAGAGGGTGGGGGGAAGCTTGCCCGGCCAGCTAGCCCAGATGTGCCACACGAGCTTGGCCGGTTGCCTCTGACTGTAGGTTTGTTCATAATTAGGTATGCATCTATCTGCTTGCAAGTCGAAACTTTTGAGATTTGGCATGTTGAATTCTCGGTACCTCCACCCCTCCCTCGGGAGGAAGAAGGAGGGTGGGGGAAGCTCGCTCAGCATGCCAGTGCACATGTGCCAAATAAACTGAGTTAGTTGTTGCTGACGGACGGTTTGTTCATAATTAGATATGCATTTATCTGCTAGCAGATCAAAATTGTTGACATTTGGCAAGTTGAGTTCTCGGTACCTCCACCCCTTCCTCCATCGGGGGGGAAAGAGGGTGATTGGTAGCTCGCCCGATCTGCTTGCGTAGATATGTCGCCTTTGCTGATCTAGTTGTTGCAGACCGATCATTTATTCAGATTTAGATGGCTTTGTTTCGATAGCAGATCAAGATTTTTCTGGATTTGACGTTGATTGCTCGGTACTAATGTAGTGATATAAGCGTTTGGCTCTGCGTGGCGCTACCATATCCTATAAGAGGAGCCTACGAGGATGCCAAGGACGCCCCAGCTTATGCTCCTGGTGCGTTTTAGACATTTTTGGTACAACTTGTGGTACTGCTTCCTTCAAGAAACCACAATAACTTCCAAAAATGATATTCAAAACGTCAACACTACCAATTTCACCAAGAAATGTAGCCTGCAAACAAAAAAAAACCGGTCTCGGCACTAAAACGCGTTTTCTGAGCAACACAAATGTCAATATTCAAGCTTCTTCTTCTCAAAAAGTTGTTATTGTAGAGCAATGATTTTGGTATCATTAGATGCGCAAAGAGTTGCTGCATAAAGAGTCAGATGATTATATTGAAATTAACAGAGGATTTTCAGTTACATTAAAAAATCTATGGAAAAATGAATGACACTTTAATTTTTTTTTTTTAAATTCCATAACAAATAAATTATTGGGAGTTTCAACATAATCCTCTGACTCTTTATACAGCAGCTCTTTCCGCATTTAATGATACCTAAACCATTTCTCTACGATGACTACTTTTTGAGAAGAAGTGGCTTGAATATACCTCATTTTTTCATTCCATTCTTTCCGTTATCTCCGGAATTATGGCAAAAACGGAAAAAGTGCCCAATATAACCCTCATTCATTTTCTAAAATACATACGTATGCAAAATTTCATAGATCTAGATACCATACAAAAAAGGGGACGGCCATTTTCTCGATTCTGACTAGACGGTTCCCTTAATCTTTGTTACAAAAAAGTCATGACTAAAAAACACGGATATTAATATACTTTATTTTACCATAAACAACCATGCTGTTTTTTTGAAATCAAATTTTTACAGAAAAATCATGATTAAAAAATGTGGATATTAATATATTTTATGTGCCAAAAAAAACCATGCTGGGTTTTTTTTTATCATGTTTTTTTTACCAAAAAAATCATGACTAAAAAACACGGATATTAATGACTTTTTGTGAAATAAAACATGGTTTTTAAAAGGTCATGTTTTTTTTGGTCAGATAAAATTTAATAACACATGTTTTTTGTAAAAAATCTTTTTTCAAAAGCATGGTTTTATGGTCACATAAAATAAATTAATATCCATGTTTTTTTTACAGTTTAGATTAGTCATTAGTTTTAGCCTCCCTACCCAGCAACAAATGCAATCCAAAGTGAGGAAGGAAGATTATGAAACAAGATCAAAGTTGAAGAAGACAGTAGTAGGTGCTGAAAAACAGGACAGCAGTGAACCGAAAAAAGGTGGTCCTCAACATAACAAAAACATTTTATTTCAACAAAAAGGAGGCCTACCTAACTCTCAGCTTGGGCTCTCACATTGTCCCCCTGGGAGCGCTAGTTCCCATAGATACAATAATTGTATCCCCCTGAGGGGGTGTTTTTTTTACAAAGAAGTCGTGACCAAAAAATGAATAATAATAACTTTTTAATAAAAAAAACAATGATTTTTTTGGTAACATAAAATATGTTAATATCCATGATTTTAAGATACAATTTTTTATGAAAAATATATAAAATAAAACAGCATGGTTCTTTGGTCGCCTAAAATATATTCATATCCAGGTTTTCTTATACATCATTGTCTGTAAAATAAACATATTTTTTAAAAAACAGCATGGGGTTTTTTAGGTCTCATATATATATTCATGTTTTTTCAGTCATGATTTTTTTGTAAAAAATGTTTTTTTAAATAAAAACTGTATGGGGCTTTTTAGGTCACATAAAATATATTGTTTTTTAGTCATGATTCTTTGTAAAAAAAACAGCATAGTTATATTTGGTACCAGAAAATATATTAATATTCATTTCTATTAGTCAGAATTTTTTGTAAAAAAAACATGTTTAAAAAAAACAGGATATTTTTTTGGTCACCTATAATATATTAATATTTATGGTTTTAAGTCATTTTTGTAATTGAAAACATAAAAAAGAAACCATACAGTGAAGGTGGTGGCAGATAACCCACAATTACCTAGAGGAGTCTGAGAGGTACAGCAGGAGCCACAGAACTTACCACAGAACTTATATTGATGGAGTCAAAATTCAGAGCTTATTATCTCTGCAAAGTCTGATTTTTTGGTCACATAAAAATAAAATCAGACATAGTAGAGATAGTAAGCTCTGAATTTTGACTCCATCAATATAAGTTCTGTGCCACCACTTTTACTGTATGGTTTCTTTTTGATGTTTTATAACAATAAAATGACTAATAAACATGAATATTAATATATTTTAGGTGTCCAAAAAAAAAACCCAGACATATACTTAACAAAGTTTAGGTGTGCAAAAAAAAACACATAAAAAACACGGTTTTTTTGCAAAAAAAAATGCAATCAAATAAAACCTTTTTTTGCATCACTATAAAGGGTTAAGGGAAGCGTACTCCCAGAAAATCGAATTTTCTTGAGATATTGGATTTTAGCTGCCATAGGAAGGGTAAAATGTCAGGTACATCCTGTGAAAAAATGAAGTTCGTACGTTCATTGTTTCGCCCGCTACGGGGGTTTGAAGAATGGGGGGAAGGGGAGGGGGAAGTGATATTTTATCATGTTACACCTCCCCCTTGGCACTTTCTTCACGGCTTGACGTTGCTATGCCTTCTTCTATGTCTTTTTTTTACTGTATAATGATTTCAAGGGTCCTAGATGACCCCAAAAAAAAAATAATAAAGAAAAAATTGAAATTGTTTATATATCTTTGTTTACCTGTTTTGCCTTATTTTGGAGGACCTGAATGTTGGGCTTCAAAATATAGCGTCTTCTATACAGTTTTTGAGCTACAGTGATGATTTTAGTATCAAAAGAACCAGAATTTAATCCTCTACAAGATGACGTGGGCTTTTATTCATTGTCGTAATAGAAAATTAGCTACATTTTCTTTTGTCGGGAAAAGTGTGAAAAAGGTTAAAATTTTCGTATTTTTCATTTTTTTTCAAAAAGTATTTCGAAAATTCAACATAACTCCACGTCACGTTGTAGAGAATACATTTCTGCTTCTTTTGATACCAATATTATCTCTGTATCTCAAAATCTGATTACGTCCATAGATTTTACCCAGACCCCTTATTTTGACGTTTTCTTTGAATAACACGTTTTTTATGGGGAAAATTGGAAAAACACATGAGTCCAGTCTTAATCCTTGTTCAATTTTACATACCTATACCAAGTTCCATGAAGATCGGTCGAATAGTTCAGGATTTTTTTTTTTTGGGAGGACGGTTCCCTTAAGGGAAAGAAATGGTTTTTTGTACGAAATTTCAAAAATTAATAAAAAATACTTCTACTGCAAAATAAGCTTGGAGATATTCACAACATGTTTAGAGCATTCGAATGGATGTTCAGAGCCCTTAAAATTTTTGGGATTTACCCACATCCCCCTCTCCCACTCAAAGGGAATTTTCTTAAAAAATGAGATTTCTCAGCCAATATTGTACATCGACAATTAACATGAAAAATGGATCTCAATTATGTAGGTCAGTTCAGTGTGAATCAAACAAAAAAAATTGTCTATGTACAATATTAGCTTAGAAATATCGTTTTTTAGATGTTTCCCTTTAAGGGGGTGAGGGGGCATGAGTAAATTCCAAAAAATTCAGGGCTCTGAATGTCCAATCGAATGTTTGTAACATATTGTCAATACTTCCAAGCTTGTTTGGCTCTTGAATTTTTTTTTATTTATTTATGAAATTTCATAAGGAAAAACTTTGTTCCCTTAAGTTAGGTTATGTCACCGCTTTTACTCGTTGAATACCCATTTGCAACAGAAAGTGCATAGAAGAAAAGTTGTTCATTTTGATCTCATTACCATTATAAAAGCAACAAATATGTTAAAATTGATTAGTATCCTGTCGTAAACATTTATCCAATTATCTCATGAGGGTACAATTTCTTAACAAATGATCAGGACTTTTTTTTATTTACGTATGTTGTAGCCCTATTATGAGTTGCATAATTTTTGACTCAAGTTTAAATTGTTTTCCAGATTTTGAATCATGAGTGAAGATATCGTGCTCCGCCTTCGTGGGTTGCCTTGGTCAACTACAGAGGAAGAAATAGTGAAATTTTTTGGTAAGGCTGCATCCTTTGTCTTTTTCTGTGTTGGTTCTTACATTAACTGTCTGAAGCTGTAGGAAATGGTTATCATAAACTGAAATTTGATGTTTTTATTCTGATTCATTGATATAGAGATTTGTTTATCCATGATTTAGTAATTTTTTAGTTGTAGGCTGATAAGAGTTTTAGAATTGCGAGTCTAATAATGAGTACAAGATTTTGAGTGAAGTGTGTTAAGTATTGTAACTAAAGGTTTATTTGGCTGTCATGTGTTTTTGTATGATTCATCACTTTTCACTCCTAGTTATAGTTTACTAGAGCAGTTATGGTGTGGCTCAAGTGCAATTTATTAGTAGTATAAGGACCATTGTTTCCTCATTAGTCATTTTTATGGTGTATTAATTTAGCATAATCAAACTCTTGCTCTTGGCTTCTTTCATGGTGCCCACATATCTGCAGTATTATAATGCATGTTTTTAATTTTTTTGCCAAGTGATATGAGAAAAATTTCAATTGAACCTTAATCTCAATTGGAAAAACGATCAGTATATAAAGATGTATGATTATATGGTTATATAAGCCGTAAATGCCTATTGCTTCAACTGAGAATCATGTTTCAGACCCGGTCGAGTTGGCTGGTGGTGTAGATGGCGTTCATATCACCATGTCTCGAGATGGTCGGCCCAGTGGAGAAGCTTATGTTGAACTAGCCAGTCAGGATGATTTATCTGAGGCTGAGAAGAAGCACAATCAGCACATCGGTCGGAGATATGTTGAAGGTATGATCGACATGTATCCTTGAGGGAAACTGGAACCATTCATGCCTGTTATGGTCATGATTCTGAAACCTTGCTCAATTGTTAGTGAATTGACTGATGATTATGATGGTGCTTGGCATTGCCTTAATGCTGATACACTTGGCACTGCAATGCAGGTACATCATTTGAGATGGTTTGGGTTAAAAAAACTCAGCAAGTTCTCAATGGATTTTTCTGAGACTTTCACCATATGTCTAAATTGGTGTGACTATTGTTTTTGAACATGTGTGTGTTTTTTTAATTTGTTTTTTTAATTTTAAAGTTTTTTAATTTTAATGTGTGTGATTTAAAAAAATTGAAAAAAATTTGTGTTGTGGAAAATGATTCCTCTCTTACAATCATGAAGTTACAGAACTGGCAAAATATATTCTAGATAGCTAATAATCTTGTTTAGAGATCCGGTGGTACAGTTTTTCGAAAATATGATTTTTGGAATTTTCAATATTTTTCCCCATAAAAACCGTCACTGTTTTCTCTTTTACAAATAATATTTTGCCTATAGTTTTCAATATAAATTAAAATTGAAAAATCGTCTGCAACACATCCATAGATTGTTTTAATCGCTATCGATTGATATGTTTGCCGTTCTTGTACCTTGAAAACTATAGGAGATGAATCCCTTTAAAGGTCAAAAAGGCAAGTTTTGATGACGGCCATTTCCTAAAATTGTTTTTTCTTTTTTTCTCAATTTTTGAACAGAGTATTTTTTAAAAATTAACTCCACTGCTTTCGTAGCTCTATTTGAGTTCTATCGATTGAAATATTAGCCATTCCTGTACCTTCAAAACTGTGGGGAATGATCCATTTCAGAAAACTATCAATGCAAGATTCAGAACAGTGGTTTTTAAAATATTTTTTTTTGTTTTCAAATGAATTTATATTTTAAATCAACTATTTCTTTTTAGCTCTTTTTAAGCCCTCTCGATTGATATACTTGCTATTCCTGTAGCTTTAAAACTGCGGGAGGCGATTATATGTTTACATAGCAAGCTAATTAGCTGATGACGCAGAGCAGCCGGACTCAAAACAAATAATCGCATCATCATAATTTATCCCTGAGTGTTAGAATGCTTCGTTTGAGTATGAAAGCATTTCGAGCAAGGCCAGGAAGCACAGACTCCAATCTCGCAGAATTGCTACCCCCGCCCAGCCATCTCCCTCTACCTCCGTGTTGCTATATCAAGTTGCCATTCGCGCCAATTATTTAACTATGTAGTAATTCTGAGTGTTATTAACCTATCTGTTTATTATACAGTTATTATTAATCACTGCATTATAAACACTACAAGTACTTAGTAAGTGGATAGTTCAGCGGAATGCCAAATTTAACCTGCATTAAATCATTATAATAAGTTATGACAACGACCGCTGGTGTTTGGCCATTCGACCCTCCATCTCGGCACTAAAGAAAAGGCATTTTCAAACTTTTGAAACTTAACCTTAAACTAACTGAGCTTGGCCTAACCTTACCCAACCTAACCTTACCCAACCTAACCTAACTTAACCTAACCTACTTACCTAACTTAAGTTAACTTGACCTAACCTAAATTACCCTAACCTAACATTGCTGTTGCTGCTCGGAGGTGGTGCTGTGGCTGCCCGGAGGTGGAGGGAGAGGGCTGGGCGGGGCAGAAATCCTGCGAGATGGGAGTCTGTGCGGCCAGGAATGAACTCTCTTGATATTCCCGCAGAGGAATGCTCAAAACTAACTCTTAATAAGAGGGGGAAGGGGAAGGTCACCCATCCATTGGCGCGCACCAAGGTCACGCTAATGCGCGTCTTCTACCCCGCCAATTAATGCACATACTTGAGCCAATTATATTGCGGATGCGCAAAAAAAATTCTCTATAAGATGAGTTAATAAACAGAAAACCCCTACCATTATCCGGAATTAGACCCGAATTGTTTCCGTAAGGCTTATTATGTTAGGCTTAATTTGTAAAGCAATTCCTGTGATAACCTTGTACTAGGATATGCATGGGTTACTGCTATTGCGGTGAGATTTTAATTTCATGATGTTTCCTACGGTTTAGAACTGTCAACAACATCCCATCTTTTTAATTTCTTACATTTATGCTTAATGGCAAAGAAATTATTTAATCAGCTGTTGAGTAGTTTGTGATGTACTCCTTATACAATGTTTTCTCATGCTTGTTGCTGTGCAGTGTTTCGTGCCCGACGTGGTGAGATGGAGAGAGCACTCAATCGTGGCAAATTCCAGGACAACAAAGATGAATGTTGCGTTCGCCTGCAAGGGCTGCCTTATGGCTGCTCAAAGGAAGAAATTCTGCAGTTCTTCTCAGGTCAGTCTCTTGGAGGGCCTTTATTTTGCATAAGCTTCTGTTGGTTCCAGAGATGGGCAGTGTCATTATTAGTTCAGAAGCTAAAAATTTTTAGCAGTTAGCAAGACCCAACAAGTGCTCTTATAATCTGATCAAAATTCCTTTCATTTGATGTATCACATCGTAATAGGGTTCTTGTGACTTTTAGCGTGTTTCAATCAGGGTGCTACGAAAACTCTAGTCTACGAGTTGTGAATAGTATCAGGGGATCGTTTGAGCTTGATTTTGTAAAGGATTTAGTTTATTTGTATTTTTTCATAGGTATTATTTATCAATAGATTTTACATGGTTCTAAACCTGAGAAGTGCTTGAATATAAGAGCCTGTTTTCATGTCTGAAACAGTTTTAGCAAAACTCGTCACTATTATGATAAAAAGATTAATCACATTAAGATTGAACAACTCTTTGGTTGACGCTTTGTTTTATGGTGCAATGTGATTTTGAAAGGTGCTTGTCATTGTTGAATTGTTGCAAGATTCACGCACAAACTCTAGTGTACAAGCTTGCCAGGTGATGAACTATTATTAATGTACCGTCTTACTGATATGTTGAAGGTTTCCGCCAGATTAAAGTTTAGTGCTTCATTTCATTTAAACGTTGGGATTGTGAGTGTTTATGTGAGATAAGTCATTGCCTGAAATTCACCTTGTTAATTAACAAATGAATTTTAAACGCTGATGACGTGATTTTCTGGGTAGTGATGTCATTGTGCATCATTGAAGAAATGTAGTTTATGGCAACATCGACCCCTCAGGAGGATACAACTATTGTACCTATGGGAACTAGCACTCCCTGGGGGAAAATGTGTGAAAGCCTGAGCTGCGAGTTAGGTAGGCATTCGCTTTGTTGAAATAAAATGTGTTTTATGTTAAGGACCACCTTTTTTGGTTCACTGCTGTCCTGTTTTTCAGCGCCTACTACTTTCTTCTTCAACTTTTATCATGTTTCATAAACTTCTTTCTCAACTTATCGTTTATATGCCCTTCTGCATAGATTCTGGGTTCCCTTATCTCCATACTACATGACACCTTCCTCCTTCCTGTCTTCGGAATGCCTTTTTTTTTAGCAGTTTGGGAGGCCTAATCTAATTTTATAGCAAAATCGAATGTTTGTTAGAGCGCCGTTTTTGAGGTGTTGTACTTCTTAGATGTGTCCTGGGGAGCACTCTGTAGTGCGGCAGCACTCGTCCATCTCATTCTTTAGTTGATATTTTCTCGCTTTTCACTGACTTGACTTACTGCACTCATTCGCCGTTGTATAATGATTAGGTTTTCCTGTCTATTTCCCTGTCTTCAAATGTGTTCTTGGAGATGCTTGTTCAATGTTAACTTAGCATTTCATGTCTGCCATTGGTTGAAATGTAGAATGATTGGAGTGATTGTGGATTGTTTCTTGATTATGTTCCATTAATTGGAAGCAATGGTAATTATTTGTAATAGGAGAGCTGACAATGTGCAGATGGCCTATACTGGTCCGAGAAGCGAAACACTCAATAAAATTATTTTCCCATACTCAGTATTTCAGGGGTGCTAATGGTCAAGGCTATAAAGTGAAGGTAAAGACTTCAATGGGGTTGATGCAGATCAGTCATTAGTGTATGACCAATGAGATTAATTTCAGAACTTTGTGATAGTTCATGAAAATTTTCTTGTACCTCTGTGTAAGTGTTACATGTCGTATTGCTTGCTGGTAGCAGCTGTCCAAAGTTGCTTTTTTTTTTCTTGAGATGAAACATATTTGAAAGTTTGAGGTTTGTTTGTTTGCTTGGTTTTCTGTGCACATCTAAGGATCCTAGCTGACTTTGTAGTGTTTATGGTGTATTGAAAAGTGTAGGCCTTCATTGCACAGTATACCTATAATCCAGTTCAGATTTTTTTTTTTTTTTGTAGATTTTAGCTTGCACATAATAATTGTCCAAGTTTATAGCCATAAGCATGCATTCTTTAATTTCCAAGACTTCATACTGGAATTTAATAATTCTGATAATTCCTTGGGCAAAATGCCTAAATTCTTCAAGTACATGAAGTAGGGTTGGTGATATTTTTTCGATTGAGGAGACTTACGGAAGGAATTTTCATGTGCCCTTAACCGTGTTTACTTCTAGTGTCAAGCTGGAAGCCTGTGTGCCACGCTATTTTCATGCTGATAATCATTGACTAAGCTCAGCGGCTGGTGACTGTGATGTTAACCGTGTTTTCTCTTGGTGTTCGCTGGGTGCCACCTACCTAGGGTTGGAGGTAGTACCTAACGGGATAGCGCAACCAACGGACTACCAAGGGAGGACCACTGGGGAAGCATTTGTTCAGTTTGTCGATAAAGAAACTGCCGAGAGAGCTCATGAAAAACACAAGGAGAAGATAGCACACAGGTGGGGGCCCCTGGTGGTGTGGGCGAGAGTGACATCATCACGATAATACAACTCCAACTGCTCGCTTTGGGTGGGTCGTAACAGATAAGCTCTCTACTCTACGGGGCGAGCGCCGCCTGCTTCTGTCTCTGCGACATCTTCTTACGGGGACAGCATCTCTGCTTGCAAGGGGCAGTTCTCTTCTTCTGCATTGACCTTCTTGTTCTTATTTTTTCAGCCCATGCGTGCCATTTGAAGGAGTTCTTTTTTCTGGCGTTTAAGATATCAGTTTTCATTTGTGTGTGAAGATAAGTTTGTAGGTCTCTTCACTCAAAAAATGGCTCTATGGTAGTGACGAAATTTATGAAGTTAGTGTTGCTATTTTCTAATTAGATTTCTTATGACTTACACCTCAAACTTGATTCTACGGAAGGATAAGAAAATTTTTGCAGTCGTCTGCCGTTTTATGCCTTCAAAATTCATAAACATGGGCACAAATGTAAACTTTTACAATTTGCATCCAACTTTGTGCGTTTAGTAAAAAAATGTGTTAGAGCAGTGCAGCTTTTTAGTTCAATGAGAAACTTTCTCACTCTCAAAGACATTAACAGTTATCATTATCTAGACCTAAGTCATGTGTTGAACTTTAGACAGGCATTTGTCAAAATTATTCTCAAATTCAATCAAAATTTATCTTATTTTTTAATGGCTTACCTGGTTTGCTCAGTTTAATGTATGCCTACACTATTATTTTCCCATCCCTCTCAAACAATAATCACAAGTACAATGCATTGCAATGAACTAACTGTGTACTGTGAGACCACAATATTTTTTTCCCGTGGCTCTCTAACAACCATCACAAGTACAATACTTTACAATTAACTAACTGTTGCCTAATGAAAAAAACGATCATTAAAGTGAAAAGAAACTAACTGTAGTCTAGGGAACATTGAAGTGTAAAGCAACTGTAGCTTAGGGGTATACACCGACCATTAAAGTGAAGAGAACCGCCCCTTGCTAGCGGAGCTATGCTGTGGCGGGTACTGGTGGTGAGTCTTAAGTATCCTGGCTACGGAGGGGGCACCATGAAGAGCGTGTGGTGGTGATCAAGAAATACTGCCATGGTGGGGCCGCGATGGGAAGGTGGGGTGAACGAGTCTACGAGGCAAACTCTGCGGGGGCCCAAATGACAGAGTGTGATCTTCGTTGTTTGTCGATTTGCTTCAGTAGAGCCATCGTCTGTCTGGCGATTCATTCAAGATTCTCTTTTTCCATGAGCCTGCATGAATTATGAGATTAGGGATACTTTCTTCCATTAAAAGTAGACGAAATTGCTGTTTCTTGATGAACTCTGTTGCAACTCGATCACTCTTTCCTAGGTGTGTGTATACGAGTAAATGAAGGCGTTTTAGATGCTCTTCATGTCTAATATTTCTAGTACTCTCTAAACCTCAAGTCTTGAAAGTGTCACCGAGTCATACCGCGATTTTATTTACTTTATTATCTGCCAACTTCGTTATGGCTTGCTCATCGGAAATCTAGACCCGTGAACTTTCCCTTGGTTTAAGCCATCAGTTGAATGTTTGTTGACAAGCTCTCAGGCGTCAACTTTAGGATGAGGCTCAGCTATCCACTGCCTCTCTCTACCAGGAGTTGTCAAGTGTTAACATTTGAGGACCCCCATTCTCGAACACCTTACGGAAATGTAGTGAATTTATCGAGTCGATATTGTGGTCACTTCCAATACCAAAATTAAGTACTTTTTGCATTTGTGTATAGATTAGAAAGTCTTAATTTGGATTTTCCACTAATGATTGTGTACACAAAACTCTTGGTATTTTTGTTACGGATTTGTTGACCCAAGCAAAGAAAATTTTTTTCTTAATAATGAAGTAACTCGAGTTGAAGTCAACAGCCCTCATTACATTTCCTTCGCGTGTGCATAAAAAGTCGGGAATTTCCTGGTTTTACATCAAGAATAGCTTTTGAAAAATAAGACTTAGCATTTTGGTTGTGTGTAACACGGTTGTGTAATTTCGGAACAGGTACATCGAAATTTTTAAAAGCAACATGTCGGAGGTGCGAGCTGCAATGTTCCCCCGCATGAGAGGGGGCGGTCCGTATGGAGGACCCATGGGGGGCTTCAACAACAGGCCTTCACCCTACGACTCCCGCGATCGATATGGGGGACCCAACCGCTACACCATGGGCGGCCGGGGCCGTGAGTTGCTTTTGAAATTATTTTGTGTAGGATGGATCGATGTTGATGTGATTTCTTATGAAATTGGTTTTTGTAGATTGGATCGATGTCGATGTGTGATTTCTTATGAGATTGTTTTTTGTAGATTGAATCTATGTTGATTTGTGAAGTTTGAGGCCGTGAGTTGCTTTTTCTTATGAAATCAGTATTGGTGGGGTGGATTGATGTTGAAGTGTGGAGTTCAAGGCTTCAATATGTTTTTCTTGACAATTGATGACATTAAGAGAGGCACAGAAGAACAACTCATGTCGTTTGACTCAGTTGTGTCGGAAGGATCAACCACCGTTGTGCAGAATTTTTCCAGGCTGTTCCTGTAGGGTTCATGATCCAGTAGCACTAATTTCTTTTGAGCTTATAATGGATTAAGGGGGTCACCCCAGGCCCCTGTCGGTCCGGTAAGCTTTTTTGTTTTGTTGTTGGAAAAGGATCCTTAGGTGGTGGACTGTTCAGTCCTAAAATTTTATAGAGCAACGGACACTAGGCCCCTCCCCCTTCAAGGGGGGGCGTAAGGGGACCAAAAATCCTGAATTTTTGACCTCATTTCGACCCCATATAAAAAGAAAACAAAACGGGAAATAAAAAATTTAAAACTACTTTGTTTACAATGCTTCATGGATTCTGAAACTGTCTTTGGTTTTGTTCTGGCATAAAAACTCAATGAGTTCTATTCATTTGAAACAGCAATAAAAATAAGCTAAAAACTAATATGTCAATTTTTTTTCTCAAAAACTGAGGCCTGAATCGGAAAAATTAATAGAAGAAATTGTTTCTTTTCAAAAGTTACATATAATAGTCAAATTTCATAATGATCAGACTACAAATCTGAAATTCCATAATTCATCTTTATCAAATAAAAGAATTTTTTATTGTTTTTTTTAATTACAATTCACAGTCTGGATATGAAGTTATGCATGGATATTATCGAAATAAAAATGAAAACAGCATTCAATTACATAAATTGTCCATTATATTACACTTCAACCAAAACTTTTGTTTATGGCTTATACCCAAAATGTCTCCCTTTCAACATTCAAAAGAATAGAAGTCATCGAGTTTTCATGCTAGAACAAAACCAAAGAGTTTTAGAATCCTCAAAGGATTGCGGTCAAAGTTACGGGAACAAATTTTCAATATGAAATTTTTTATATATGCTAAAATAAGTTTAAAAATGTATATGTTAGTAGTAATCAAATATCGCATATTAAAAAAAACGAAAAGAAGCAAATGGAAAATTTGTTCCCGTAACTTTGTTTTCAATCCTTCGAGGATTCTAAAACTCTTTTTTTTTTGTTCTACCATGACAAATGAATGACTTCTATTCTTTTGAAATGTCCATCAAAATGTAATAAAAAACTAATTTTTTGTATTAAAAAAAGCCTAAATTGAAATGAGTAAAAATAGTTTACTTTCAACAAATACATGTACTGACCAAATTTAAAACTAATCGGATGAAAAAATTGAAATCATGGGTTTACCCCCCTTAAAGTACTTTGAACTTCACTGGATTTAGAGGTTTTGGTAACAGAGAGGGTAATTTGCGTATCGCGTATACGCTACGCAATCGCAACTTACCCCTTTAACGTCCGAGATTTATCCTCGTACTACCGTTGTCACAACCACCATCACTAACCTGGCGCCGGCATCATGTAGTCACCGACAACACAACCAGGAAGTGACTGCCACTCTACAATTAACTTCAAAGGGCACATTAGGGCACAGATTTCTCAAGGAGTAAAATATGTTAGAGCTGTTTTTGAAAGTGGATTTTGAAATTCATTCCCCTCAGGGGGATACAACTATTGTATCTATGGGAATTAGCGCTCCCAGGGGAATGTGAGGGCCCGAGCTAAAAGTTAGGTAAGCTTCCTTTTTGTTGTAATAAAATAGGTTTTCGTTTTGTTACGGACTATCTTTTCTCGGTTCACTGCGGTCCTGTTTTTCAGCACCTACTACTTCCTTCTTCAATTTTTTTCTTGTTTCATGAACTTCTTTCCTAGCTTACTGTTTCTGTGCACCTTGTGCATAGATTCCGCGTTCCCTCAACTCCATACTAAATGGTGCCTTCCTCTTTTCTCTCTTAGAACATCTTTGTCGTGGTTAAGGGAGGCTAAAACTTTCTTATATAATAACAATAATAATAGTTATAATAATAATAATAATAATAATAATAATAGTTATAATAATAATAATAATAATAATAATAATAATAATAATAATAATCAACTGCGCCACAGAAATGACGAAATGGACGTTCCGGAAGCCGAAGGTACGCGGCGCTTCTGGAGCGGCATTTGGAGCATTTTGTTCTGTTGAAAGCCAGCGATTCTGTTCTCATATCTAAGGATTTTGCTTCGTTTTGCCGATAGTCTTTGTTTGAGGGTTTCTTCTACCAGTTGTAGTCCTGCCTCCCTGCAGTGGTAGATACCCTCGAGTTCCGCCATTTTGTTTCTGCAGGTCAGTCTGAATGGAGACGTGGCAGACTGACCTGCAGAAACAAAATGGCGGAACTCGAGGGTATCTACCACTGCAGGGAGGCAGGACTACAACTGGTAGAAGAAACCCTCAAACAAAGACTATCGGCAAAACGAAGCAAAATCCTTAGATATGAGAACAGAATCGCTGGCTTTCAACAGAACAAAATGTTCGCGACCAACCAGTCACGATTCTACAAACAACTGCGCCACAGAAATGACGAAATGGACGTTCCGGAAGCCGAAGGTACGCGGCGCTTCTGGAGCGGCATTTGGAGCCAAGAGGTCCAGCATAACGCCGAGGCTGAATGGCTCCAAGGCATCGCCAAAGACGTCAATCCGGACGAAGACCTCCGGATAACGGCGGCGCGATTACAAAAGCAAATAAGAAAAACGCAGAGCTGGAAGGCCCCCGGTCCAGACTAAGTCCAAGGCTACTGGATCAAGACCTTCACATCCCTCCATCCCAGGCTGGTAGAAAACCTGGACAGATGCTTAACATCAGGCACTGTGCCAGATTGGATGACAACTGGAAGGACGGTGCTGATACAGAAGGATAAGGAAAAAGGATCAGCGGTGAGCAATTACAGACCCATCACATGCCTCCCGGCCATGTGGAAAATCCTCACCGGCATGATCTACGAGAGCATGTATCAGCACCTAGTGAGCCGCGACTACTTCCCTAACGAGCAGAAGGGATGTAGACGGGGAACGAGAGGGACGAAAGACCATCTTCTGCTCGATAAGCTGATCATGACCCACGCCAAAGCTAAACACAAGAACCTTAGCATGGCGTGGATTGATTACAAAAAGGCCTTCGACATGGTCCCGCACTCATGGATCCTCGAATGTCTGGAGACATACGGAGTCGCAGGAAACGTCCGGCGGCTGATCGCAACTACCATGCCTAACTGGAAGGTCCAGCTCACGTGTGCAAACGCTGAGCTGGGAGAGGTGAACATCCGTCGAGGAATCTTTCAAGGCGACTCCCTATCCCCACTCTTGTTCGTACTGGCACTGGTCCCAATGACTCAGGTCCTCAACAACACGGGCCTGGGATTCAAGTACGACCGGAATAACAGCCTCAACCACCTACTCTACATGGACGATCTCAAGCTGTTCGCAAGATCCGCTAGTGAGATCGAAAGACTTGTGAAAGTTGTGCACGAATTCTCCCACGACATCGGAATGGAATTCGGAATAAGCAAGTGCGGCCTCATCAACATCGAGAAAGGCAAAGTCTCAGCAACTGAAGGTATCCATTTAGAGAACGAAACAATCGAACAGATCGAAGAAGAAGGGTACAAATACCTAGGAGTGCTTGAACACGACGTCCTGCACACCGAGATGAAGGATAAGATCAGGAAAGAATACTTCAGCAGAGTAAGGTTAATTTTGAAATCTAATCTCAACGGCGGCAACATCATCAAAGCCATTAACACATGGGCCGTACCGGTCATCAGGTACACCGCCGGAATAGTTAAATGGACGAAGCTCGAACAAAAGAAGCTAGATACGAAGACCAGAAAGCTGATGACCATCTTCAGGGCACTCCACCCCCGATCATGCACTGACAGACTATACATCAAGAGAAAGGAAGGAGGAAGAGGTCTGCTTGAAGTGGAAGAGTGCATCCAAAGTGAGATCAGAGCACTCGGCCAGTACACGAGAGAGCACCAGGATCCTTGGATGAAACTGGTGTGGACATCGAAGACCCTGAAAGAGGAAGAGACCTCAGACAGTTTCAAGGAGAGCGACTCCAGAAGTGGGAGGGAATGGCACTCGCCGGCCAATACCCCCGACAAACTCGAGGAGCAAAACCCGAACTCACTTGGAACTGGCTGAATCGAGGTGAACTCAAGAAAGAAACTGAGGGCATGATCCTTGCCGCGCAAGAACAAGCCCTCAACACCAAAAACAGAGCAGCTAGAATCACGCACACAAGCAACGACCCAAAATGCCGGATGTGCAAAACCAAAGACGAAACCGTCAACCACCTGATCAGCGAGTGCTCGGCGCTGGCGCAGAGGGAATACAAGAGGAGGCACGACAAGGTAGCAAAAACTCTACATTGGAACCTGTGCAAGACTCACAACTTCCCCTGCGCTGACCGCTGGTACCAGCACGAGCCCAAGACTGTGATGGAAAACGACGACATCAAACTTCTCTACGACGTCCTCCACCAAACTGACAGGGCCATCACAGCCAGACGACCGGACATCGTCGTCATTAACAAGACCCAGAAACAGATCAAGATCATCGACGTGGCAGTTCCGTACGACTCAAGAATCGTCGAAAAGGAGGCTGAGAAAATCCTCAAGTATCAAGACCTCCGGGTCGAGCTCGCCTCGACCCACGGTTGCCGCGCCGAGGTGGTTCCCATCGTGATTGGGACACTTGGGGCCTCAACCACCAATCTTGAAAGGCATCTGGGCAGCATCGGCTGTGATAAAATCCACCCTGGACTGCTGCAAAAGTCAGTTCTCCTGGGATCTGCCCACATTCTCCGCAAGGTGCTCGGATAACACCGGACACTGAGCTGAAGCCGAACCCACTCAGACGAACTGGATTCGAATATGGAGAAGAGACGAAGGCGGTGATCCTCAGGGTGCGGGACGCACCCCGGAACGCTACGCCTAAAGGGACCGAAGGCTGCGAAGGAAGGAAGAAAGGAAGAGGAGCGTAAAACACTCGTTACACCACTTCTGACTGGAACAACCTGAAGAAAACCCTACACCAGCCTTAACAACTCGGCTGTGGATCTGTTTCAATAATTAATAATAATAATAATAATTTAAAATTCATTTTGATGGTAAGGGGTTAACAGGGCGGAATACAAAACTCCAACTATGTGTTATTATTTTGTAATTTTAACTTATTTTCGTTCTGCATCACTGATACACTTCATCCAATAATAGTAACCATGCAGAAATAATTCAATTAATTGTTGAGACCGTTTAAATTGGAGAACTTGAGTTTTTGAGCATCGATATTCTGTAGAGTTGAGAAAGCCACTCTTGAATGCTACGTGTGGTGCTTCGTTCGTATGGACTCTTCCTGTTGTACTTTTGAGGTCTTCTATCGTAAATGACTAGTCTGTACTGTGTGTGTCTGCACTCTACATAGCCTTTGTTTTGGCTAAGGAATCTTATTTCAACTAGTACTGTGAAACACATTCTTTGCGTCATCAACAAGTACAAGACTGGCTGATGTAGTGGCTGGTACGTGTCCAAGTAATGAAAAAAGCGAGCCACATTGCTAGACTACATCTTATCCTTGCAGGCTACGATGACTTTGACAGCTACGACGGCAATGGCTTCAACGACGGCTGGGGAGGAAGGAACAGGATGGCAGCCCCTGGCGGCGGCGGCGGCGGTGGTGGTGGTGGCGGTGGTATGAAGGTGCGTTAGGCAACTAGCACCGAGCCTGGTAGTGTGATCATTCTTGCAAGGCCCGTGCTTCTGTTCTTCATTGAATGCTTGTGCATTCAATTAACACTTTAACCACATGTGGTTCTACTGAAGTTCAATATTCTATTCAATTTAATTGAACTTTTAAATAAAATTTAAATTTTGCCATATTTAATTATAGTGAGGAATTTTGAAAATAGCGAACATAAATCATTTAGCTTTAATTAAGTAATTATGAAAATTGAGCTTGTGACTCATGGTCAGTCAGCTGCATTATGAAAAGCCCCTCCGTGGTCACCAACGGCACACAGGGCAGTGAAAGTGTTATAAGCTCACAGTTCTGCTGACTCTTGACCATCTTGAAATAGCGTTATGTTGCAAGCCACAATAATAATAATAATAATAATAATAATAATAATAACAATAATAATAGTAATAGCATTATGGGGAAATCACAATGGGGGAAATTCTGTTGATGCACAGAGGACTTTTGAAGTGTTAGTCTCTCACTAACGCGGATTAACATTTAGTGTTGACATTCTTGAGCTTATAGAGGGATACCTGGTAGGTGACCACGGCTTAGTTCGATGTGATTTTGTAGGCACTGAGTTCTGTGCAATCATATTCGATGGTGAAACATTAAATACCTCAATTTTTTCAGTTCTAAGCTTTTTGTTACTGAACTAACTTGCAATCTTGTCTAACTCATTTTCATTTTAATTTGTTGCAGCCATTCCGTGGAGGTCGTGAGGGAGGGCACTGCGTGCACATGCGCGGCCTGCCTTTCAAAGCCACGGAAATGGACATTGCGGACGTAAGTGGACTCTCTTATCTCCTGGTTCTCCTCAGGAGGCATAGGATAGGCAGTGCGTTTGTCTATCCCGTGCTACGGGCACTGGCGCCTCCAGTGGGATTTTGGTAGTTTTCCTCGGCTTTAGATTGACCTTCGGGGACTTTTACAGGTGCTACTATACCGTGAGGTCTACTGCCATATATCGCCTACCCAGGTGCAGTTTGACATGTACATACAGAGGGTTTATCGCTAAATTAAATTCATGGAAAGAAGTAATCTCCATTAGTAACCTAACATAACGCTATAGCACAAGCTAGAGATAGATCTCATTCTATAGCTTGGTAGACCTCATGTTATAGCAGCGCCCTTTTATCTTTCATGCTCTTTACTGCTCACTTAGACTTTACGTTTCACGTTTTCTTCACCATCTATTCTTTTCATTCCTCTTGCTTCTTAATGTGCTGCTTCAATGCTTCGAGTATCGTGCGTGGAACACTCCTTTTGCATAGATTCTTCGTTTCCTACAGTCCATACTGAATGTTTGCATCTCTTTGCTCACCCTCTTGATATCGCCTGTGTTTTGGCTTATAAGTCGTATTTCAACTAACGAAACATGATCATCTCCAGATCTTGCTGTGCTGACGTAGGAGAGCAGTTGATCCTCGAATGAGACGTCTTATGTGAACTTCAATTTATATGGATAGAAATTTTCTCCAGCTATTTGTAATTGATATTTATTAGATATAATATAGAGGTAAAATGATGAAATTATTATATCAATTATATAACTGATATGTACATATATTATTGAATTAGTTCAAGTGACCAAGTTCTGCACCTGTAAGTCGAGATGTGCTTAGTACTCAGTCATTGAGAATTAGCTGCTTACTCTAATCTGCTTATCTAGGCATCGGTTTTGCTTCGCAATAACTGATGTTCTATGGTAGTCCAGCACTCGTATTTGTATTGCTTTCATTCATCACTGTCACGTTTTTTATTCATTTCCCCCAAAATTCATGAATGAAACGTTCATTGTTCAGCTCTTCATTAATTGTGAGTCATGTGTCCGTATGAACCTCAGTCAGGAATTAGTCTTTTTGTCAAGTGTTGTACTCTTTTAAGGATCTTGCACATCTGGTTTTCTTCCAAGTGATCATTGGGGTTGTGGCGATAAAAAAATTCGATTTGTTGGGTAATTTTTACTATTAGTAGTCCTAGGGGAATACAACTATTGTTTCTATTGGATTGAACGCTCCCAGGCAAAAATGCCTAGCTGTAGGTTGGGTAAGATTTATTCTTGTTTAAGCAATAGGTTTTTCTTTTCTGTTATTGACCAAATTTTTAAATTCACTCCTGCCCTGTTTTTCAGTAAGTATTATTTTCTTATCCAACTTTCAAGTTGTTTCAACTTTCTATTTAACTTGCCATTTCTGTGTGCAGGGATCTCGTGTGAGAACACACCTTATGCATAGATTCTATTTACTTCAAACTAAATAGTGCCTTCCTATTTTTTGACCGCCTTTGTTGTGGTTAGGGAGGCTTAAAGTAACGTACGAGGGCTATTCAGAAAGTAAGGAACGTTTTGGAATTAAAAAAAACAGAAAAAAACATTCTATACATCTGAAAGCGCGGTAGTTCACTCAGTTCTCGTACAATCTAACCTCCCATTTTTCCCCCGCTTTCCAGTTTTTCCGACCTCTGAATCCAATGAACATTTGCATCGTCAAGGACCACACAGGACGGCCGTCTGGCGAGGCTGACATAGAGTTCGCGTGTCACGAGGACGCCGTGCGGGCAATGTCCAGAGTGAGTCTTTTGTGGTGCTCTCATCGCTACTCTGATGCAACCTCTTCCTGTTGCTCTGCACAGCGTCCACTCAGTCGTTGTGCAGGTCTCATTTAACCCTTTAACACGTCGCTGCGATATGACCCACCGCTGGGTCGTTTGAAAAGGTTTGACAATCAGCTGTTCAAATTAGTGGTATTGAATGGACCCAGTTAATGTTTGGTATTTATCAAATTTCTAACAATCTATGGTTTTAAATTTGAGTAAAATATTGAACTTAGTTTAACCCATCGCAGTCAATGTGTTTACGTCAAAATTAGTTCTCACAACCACCGTCACTGAACCTACGCCGGCTTCAGGCGGTCACTGATAACTAATTTAACAAAAAATGTATATATAGAGGCTATTTTCGAAAGAGGACCGTAGAGGTCTGTGTCAGATAGAAAGACTGAACGCGTGGTGTGGGTAAACAGTGTGATATCTCTAATTTAGGTGAATGATATTTGAATTTCGTTTGGCCATAGTCTTTACACGCGAGTTGATGCCTTTAATCACGTACTCACTACGCTTGGGCGGCATTGATCAGCGACGGGTAACATCATTCCGTGACGTCACGACTCTCACTGACTCGCATATCACGTGACGTCACGACTTGTACTAACTTGCATATCACGTGTGCAGGACAAGGCAAACATGCAGCATCGGTACATCGAGCTGTTCTTGAACTCGTCACCTGGCGGTGGCGGCATGGCTCGGTCCGGTGGCTTCGGTGGGGGATACAGAGACGGGCCCAGGATGGGGGTCGGTGGGGGGCGCTACGGTGCGCGGTATTAAGTCTACAGCACCCCGCGTTTCTGATGCTATGCTGAATTTCATGTTTTTTTATAAGTTCATTACTGTTGCTGTGTAAGTGAGAGTTATTCGGTCATTGTGGTTGAGTTTGCTTCGGGCACTCATAAGCAGTGTAACCTTGCAAGTCGTCAAAGCCCTGACAAATTTGTAGGCGTCCCTACGCATAGCCTGTCGAGGGTGCTGCTGCAGCGTGAAGTCTACCGCCAAATGTCGCCTACCCAATGACTTAATAGATAATTGAACATTGTTTCCTAGATCCTACCTTTACTAGCCAGAGGTTGGATCTCATGCTATAGCAGCACCCTGTCGAGTGTGGCATGGTTATATGGGCTCCTTTCATATTTTCACGCAAGCATTGCTGGACCACACCACCACTCTCTGTGTCTGCTACCAAGCTTTTTTTATGTTACACTGGATGCTTCTTGCGCATGGGGCATTATTGTAGATTGGCTGTTAGGCTTATCTTACTTGTATTGTGAGTCAAGAAAAATTGCGGGGATTCATTTCCGTAGTTGAGCTGCTGAAGAATTAGGTGTTACGGGTTTCGTATCGTAAGGCATTTTCCTGACCAAATAAGAACGCACGCGTCAGATGAATTTCGATAGAATAGAAAGTCATTGTAAATAAAACCTTTGAAAGGGAAATCCATTTTTGGCGTTTTCGCCCCCCGCCTGAGTGCATTCATAGGATAGGTCTAAGTTAATTAGGTTTTTGTCTATCCCATGCTATGGACTGCTGCCTCCAGGGAGGATGCTTTAAGGTTACGTCAGGTGTAGGTATGCCTTCGGTACTTCCATCTTTCGTGCCAGTTTGCTTCTTCCGGTTAACATCCGTCTTCATTATTTTTCTTTTTCCTTCCTTACATGCTGTTTCTATACAGAGAGTATCTTGAGTGGAAACGCATCGTATGCGCAGATGATCCCCCTTGTCTCGAGTCTGGATTAGATTATTCCATTTCTTCGCTTTTTTTAGATCGCCTTTACTGTTGCTAGGAGGGAGTTTTAAATTAATATAATAATTCTGGAATTGTCATTTGGAAATTAAAAAGGATATGTCTTGAATGAATTTTAAATCCTTAATCGCTGTTTTTGTAATACAATATATGAAAAAACAATCCGTGATATCGGCCATGGTGCTGGAGAGAAAAGGACGGTGTAAGGTAGTTTGATTACTCGTTTACTGACGCAATTATGAGGTTAGCTCATTGATTTTCACATTGTACGAAATAAGTAGAGAAAATCGTCGTGTGGAAAACAAATTCCTAAATATACCGCCTTGATGCAATAAATTCATGTTCGTGTGAAAGCAAATCTCACGCACACTGATGTGCGTAGTTCTAATCTTTTACTAGGAATTTGACAAGTGATTTAACACTGCATTCAATTTTTCGTAGCCTAATGTATTACAATTTGCTCTCATTGGTGCCGGGACATGGCACAATACCGCACTAAACTCCTATGAGATGCTGGCTGAACATAAGCTTGTCATAAATTACGAAGGGGTGCTTCAAACTAAACGTTCCAGTGCCCGTTACCGAGTGTAATTCTGATTAGCGTGGTTGTAAAGCAAGTTACACGACTACTTACTCTGCGAAATTTTTTAGCCATTTTTTCGCGCTTATATTCAGACGTGTACGACGAGTCAATTAGATTTTATGTCACATGTACCCTGAGCGTACAGTTCCTTCATCGTGGCCAAAGTGCGTCGGGTGGACGTAAAGGCTACGGTAGTGGTGTTCCAATTAAAGTGTCGACGAATATGCAAATGATGTTACCTGAGTACCTTATTTGCTTCAGTGAGGCAGGTAGTGTTGAACCGTAGCCAACCACCTGTCTCGAGTGCAGGCATCGGTATATTCTAGTACTATTTGAATGACCGCAACGTTCTCGCTATCTGTAAGATTTCATTTCCGACTTGTAGCAGTTCTGTTATGGGGCTGATCTCGTTTCTGTTCGTACTTTCCCAGTCTTGTTGTTGCCAATCGCTTCTAAGTGGAAGCCAGTAAAAATGTTCAGCTTATTTGACGTTCTTTTCAGCACGAGTCTTTGTTGAGGGAGTAGCGTGTTAATTTTCCGTACCTGACTTCGTTGACTGGATTTGATCGTGTCCAAGCATCGAAGTTTTGTCGTTTCTTTCTTCTTTAGCGATAAATCTTCGTCTCTAGATTTGAATTTTATACACTTGTGTATATCAGCTAAGATCGTTTTTTTTTTTTGTGCCGCAAGTTCTGTAGATTGTGGGAATTTACAGTTTCTACGTATTTGCAACCATTTATTTTAATTTGAACTTGGTAGCATTCGGTGCTTGGCTAGTTGTGAAATGGGCACAGGTTTTTATGGGACAAAGTTCCTGTTTGGAAGTACAATTCAGAGTTCCATGAAATTCTCTGCATAAAAAATCAGAGACTCCGTACAATCAGCGCGCATCACCATGGTTGTAAATCCTGACATTTAGTTGACACCCTCGTTGTGCTTCGGCTGCAATTTTTTATTTATCCTATACGTTATTCTAGTACAGTTCTCAATGGAGTTCCTTGTTTATTTGGTCATCCAATTTTGTGAATGTAGGTTAATTTAGTTCCATGTGCTGAATTTTGCGTTTATTAGCAGATACATATTCTAGTAAATTATGATGAACTGTACCCAGGAAATTCGTTTCATATATTTCCGGAAATCGTGGGAGTGCTAAAACCTCTCTTTGTGTTAATTTCTTCGCTAAAGTATTAACACATTCCATGGAAACGATAGCTGTGCGGTCGTCTAAATGCCGTAACTGATTGCAGCACTTACACGCTAAATGAGGCCCCTAGAATCATGCGGTACCAAGCGTCGTTTTTTTTTAAAACGGCAGAAAACTTGTTCTCAATTTGGTAGCGAGGAGTAGAGGTGAGGGTTGCCTTATTTTACACTAATTTCCGATCACTTTGCGACTATCTTTCTGTACCTACGACGCACTCTCCAGGCATTATAAGGTGTATAGATAACACTGGCGTGCATTAATTATTTACGATACACATGGCGCTTAGTGCCGGATGATTATATGTAAAGGCCTCATATAGTTTTGGTCAGATCGGAAGCAACTCGTGAAGTGACGCAACGAGAACAGATAATACGATGCCCAATACACCGTATGCTGGATGCGCTGTGGAGGGTGTCAAAGGGAGTGTAGCTGCTTTCGCTCGTTTATACTTCTCTTGCAGTCGCTTTGTTAGGAAATTTGGAAGCGCCTTTATTCACACATATTTCTATTATTTATTGCTAAATAAGTTATGGTGTAGAATTTCAAGAAATGTAATCCCGCGTTTGACTGTTCTTGAGCAAACCACTTCAGACGACATGTGACCATTTATTTTTGATTAAATGTACATTAACGAGTGCCCGTTTACAAATATCTTCGTAATTTTGTTTGTTCAAATCCGGAGCGTGTGGGCTCTGACAGGAGATTTGGAGAAAATGTACTAACGAGGGTACGGTTTTTGATGTATTTTAATTTTAGTATAGACCGATTCTTCTCAGTCTGGTTTAAATGGAGTAATTTTCTGTCTCTTAAAGTCGATGTGAATTATGCTGGAAGAATAAAGTGGAATTCATGTTCCAAGACTTTCATTTCATTCCCCTCAGGGGGATACAATTATTGTATCTATGGGAATTAGCGCTCCCAGGGGGACAATGTGAGGGCCTGAGCTAAAGGTTAGGTAGACTTTCTTTTTTGTTGAAATAGAATAGGTTTTTGTTTTGTTACGGACTATCTTTTTTCGGTTCACTGCTGTCCTGTTTTTTCAGCACCTACTACTTTCTTCTTCAACTTTTTCTTGTTTCATGAACTTCTTTCTCATCTTAATGTTTCTATGACCTTTCTGCATAGATTCCCCATTCTCTCATCTCCATACTAAATGGTGCCTTCCTCCTTCCTCTCTTCGATACGTTTTTTTTGTAGCGGTTAGGGAAGCGTAAACTAACTTATAATCTAATCTAATCTTTCATTTCATACTTGTAACAGTCCTATCATGGGCCTGACGAATGTTTAATTTTATCATGAAACTCGCTGGACTAAATACTGTCTTGTCAAAGTAAAGATGATAGGAGATGTGCAATTAAGAAATAGTTTCAACCACTTCCGAGGGGCGCCATCCAAGCAATAATGGACACCTATGGTACATTTACCTGGACTCTAGATTGGTCAAGGTTAGTGAATAAAGCAAGTTTTACCAAAAAATACAAACAGGAGGCATCTTATAAAGAGAATCTCACCTTGGGTTTTGGAAACAAGTTCTTTGTCAAGACATTTGTTCCAGTTGTGGGGGGCCGGTAGCGCGGGGATTTTTGAGGTCGTGAAGAATAAGCACCGCGAAGAGATCGTGCGCCCCTGGCCGGAGCAATTAGCCGTCTTAGGCAGCCCGCCCACTGATGCGATGCTACGCCTTGCGAAATCGCACGGATCATTTGTAGCACCGTAGGAATAGCATTGTGTTGGCTAGCTCACCGACGACTGAGGCGCATCGAATCGCATCAGTGGGCGGGCTGCCTTAGGTCCCGGGGAAAGCGTTGTCCCAACCTCGTCTTCCGCCGAAGCCGTATTGAAGCATTCGGACTCGGGAACATTCGAGCAGTAATTAAGATTTTATTTAGGTGCTCAAATTACCGGGAATGTGAGACTCCCCAATACTATATATCTGTTTGTTTTATTATAGTTTTATTCAATTTTCTTAACAGCATTCTCTCGGTTGTTAGAATGACTTAAAATTTGTTAGCAGAGGCTCTTTACTGCAGGAGTTTAATATTGTATTGAAAGAGCCTGCTCATTGCATCACACGTCAGAGCTAAGATTGGAATTTCGAGAAAATACGGCTGATTCAATGTGACGCACTGGAAGCAGGTCACACATTTACAACAGAAAAACTGCGTAGAAGAAGAAAATCAATGAGATGGGGGTCTTTGGATTAGATAATTTGCTTTCGACCAGTCTTTTTCTTATTCCTTAAGTTATTTTAAATTTCAAATCCAAGTTAGATATCGTTAGGTAGTGATGACAATCTGCCGTCAATAATCGGGATGTTCTTTAGGAACGTGAAGTTATGTTTTCTCGTTTTAAAAATACAGTTATGTGGTCATTAACCGGAAAATAAAGTCGCAAGTGCGACGGTAGCGTGCCTACCAGTACTCGGACTTCCTTCCAACAGTCGTCCTCCCTCCTGGCCGGCGGTGCCACCAGGTACGACTGTTCAGAGGTGTAGCCGTCACCTCTCCCGGAGCAAGAAGATCACTCCTACCCAGTTGCCGGGCACTCTCACCTCGGACAACTGCGCAGCTTCTCCACTGCACTAACTGTAGTTTCACCGCAGAACTAGACAGTTTAGTCACAGCCGCACAATAATGAGCAGAGGTGCAACTCGAAATCAGGGACGTAATCTGCGTCTTTACTATACGACTGTCGCCAACACACTGTACTCCACGGTATACGTAAAGGTCTACCTTTAAGCCCGTGCCACACCTTGCATTATGTCAATGCTACTTGTGACTGTATTGGCGTCGCAGAACAACCGCTGCGGCTTAACGAGCTTTTGGATGAGCGCGTGACAACGCGCGGCAGTCAGTTGCATTGAAGCTTTGAGAGGAGGAGGACGTCAGACGACAATGTGCTCTGCAAAGCAGCTGCGCTCGGATTACCGCGGAACGCGCTAGCGAGACAACAGTGAGCGCTTGAGCGAGACAACCGTGCTCAATGCCTGCTTGGCTCGCACCATGGAGCTAGGATATATGGAGGGAGCATACTGCATAGCCGTCTGTGAAGAGAACCAGTTTTTGAGATTTCTCCTCTGTCTGTGGTAACCAATAGCCGTCTCGCAAGTGTGACGTCAGCACGGAAGCCAGTTACCTCCTGACAACGCTGGGATGTGCACACGCTCGCTGAATGCTCTTCCAGCTGTTGAGTTTTTCGTTAATCATTAATTTGAGATTCTAAGACTCCGAAAGATAATAAATTGTATTTCCTCACTTGAGGACACTTATATCAAAATTGCTAGCAAAGATACATTTAGAGTTGAAAACTATAAAGATTACAGGCCCTTGAATATAACAAATTAGAGAGCGACTTGCACGCGCACCTTATCCTTCGATTTGTGGAGCGGTACTAATCTTGCATTATTATTCTTGCTTTGGAAAATGGGAGGGCAGGGTTTCCACGCAAGGCGACTCTAATTACCCTAGCTGAAGGGTGTTGATTACCCCAGATTACCCTAAAACAGCTAATCCTGACCAATGATCTATTAATTAACTGAAAGGTAAATGGACTGGTTTCCAGAGCTCTGTCAGTATGAATAAGTCCTGTGTTACATACTGCATGAGCGTCAGGAGGAAAATCCAGTCGAACGACGTTAGAATGCTGGTTTGATATCCAGACGATATCACGTACAAGATGTTTGCCAAAAACCTGTCGAATAAATTTTGATGCCCGCTGTTTTCCAAGGTGCCCTTTTTTTCTGCGACTCCTGATCTGGGAACATTGTTTTCATCAAACTAAAAGAGGCTCACACAATGAGATAGGTTGTGCTTAGCTAAAAATGCACAAACGTGCAGTTCCACTTTACGAGCACGATTTTCGAGAGGATCATTGGATAGCACGTAGCTGGCAATTGATGTTTTTTTTTGCCACCGTGGATCGTTGTTTGTGTCGCTGAGAGCATGTGACGCTTGATCTTCGATTTCCCACAAGTAATATAGGTTCGACAAACCTTGCAATGCTCCACATCCTTTTGCTCTGTTGATTTTGAGAACTTGGCTAACCATTCCTTAAACCCAGGTTCCGATGTCAACGAATCTTTAAATTTCTGCTGGTTGTTTCTAGTTTCAAGTGGAGCTTTCCTTTTTTCGAGGTGGTGTCGTTGGCTCTTCCTCACTCGGTGCGGTGCGCGATCATCTGCCATGCTGCAAGAAATGCAATAATATGTGTACCTATCCCTAATACAATTATTTATTTATATTTATTTTCCATCCATTCACGCACTTCAGCCATTTTTCCACATACTCAATCTAACCTAACACTTTGATCCACTCTCTGTGATGACTTTCTAGCTTCCCTCACACATGACCTTCGTCATATCTTTTCATAACGGATTTTATCCAATTTTGTTACACCACATATGCTTCTCAGAGACTTCGTTGCAATCACATTCACTTATCAACTCATAAAAGTTGATCGTAAAGTTATCAAATTTCTTCATTTCCTGAAGGGCGGGTGAGGAAATTCAGAGGTTTTTGGAAAAAACTACCTTGCCTTTTTTAATATGCATAAACTTTCCTCAACACTCAGTTGTAGAACCCCTAGTGCTTCAATTTTGGTTGACGGAATTCTAGGCATGATCGCAGCTATATCAAATTCTACGTCCGGGTTACAGCGCCTAAGAAGGACAGTGAGAATACAAACAAATATTGCAAGTTTTAAGTCGAAAACTGTACTCTTTTGTTTATATGAATTTTTGTAACTAATTTTATAGCTTCTTCCTTTCGCTTTTAGCACCTTTTGTAACTCGAAGTGTCAAAGAACCCTGTCTAAATTTTTTTGTTTGCATCGCTACAATAACATGCTTCGTTGGCGTGCAACATGGCTAAGAAATAAGACGCCTCCCATCTAATTAGCTGGCGAAATACTGGCGCTGTGAGGTAACTCTGCTGTTAATTCAATGACTGTCACAAGAATGAAACTAATAATTATTTCTACGATGAAATATATTAGCTGTGGAATTTAACAATACAACAAACATACATGTCAATATTCTCTTGAAGCTTATAAGCACGCTCAAAATCAGAATGGGACAGTGGCTTTCGTCGACTGGCTGTTGCTGTCATTGCCTGACACCGATCGAGTTTTTATTCGCAAAATGCAACTCAGAATCATTTGTCAAAACGAAGTGGACAAGAGATATTATGGCTTCGTATCTTGACGCCGTCTTTCGTGAGCGGTACCTGATGACATTCAAATATGGACACTAACCACAGCAGCAGTGCAGTTTTGTGAACACTAAATTCTGACTCGTTTCATTACATTTCGTTCAAGTGGTAACCAGTAGTGTGCTTGCATATTGGCTATCAATTTTCTATTTTTCGTAGATTAGGCGGTCACTTCCTTCACGGAGCTCTGATTACCCTAGATTTGCCCATATTTTTCATTACCCTAAACATTACCCTAGGGTACCCCTGATTACCCTAAACTGGGGTAATTACCCTGCTCGTGGAAACACTGTGGGAGGGCGAATCGTAGAGGAGGCGAGGAGGAGCCAACTTCAGCCAAGCGTCTGTGGTTGGCTCACGTGTGGGGCCTTGCCAAGGTCCCAGTCTCCCAACTTTTGCAGCTAATGACCCCGGTAGAAACGTTTCCGTAAAATTATTATTATTATTATTTTGCAGCTAATTTGAACCCGATTGGAATCGGCTATGCTCCCTCCAGTATATCCTAGCTCCATGGCTCGCACTGGCTCTGCTGTGCGGTGTCGTCTTGCTACATGAATCAAGGTGGCTGAACTTTTGCTCATGTGGCTGCCCGAGCGGTGAGAGAGCTCTGGGCAACTCGTCGGTGCGGCATGGAGCACTCGAAGTTGCAAGGTGTGGCACGGGCTTTAGTCTACCATGCTGTACTCCGACGCTCGCAGCCGTCCGGCAGCGGCGGCAAGATCACATTTTCCAGGTGGCGGAGCGCACACCGTTGCAGCGCTCTCTTGCGGCGGCAAGCACCACAACACTAAAAGTTTAAACATTTTATTTACCACCAGAGATACATCGAGTAGATTGCGAAGGCTATTACACTAATTTGAGACATTTGAATATAGCTACTTGTGAGCCCGAATAAGTTCCGCTATGTACTTCCAGGGCATCCTGTCATAATCCGTACTATTAAGTTTACCCTAAAATGACCCATCTAGTTAATGCTACCTAAATACTGCGTTTTCGTATTTAAGCATTTAAATCGGTAGATCAAATTTAAATCGAAGAAACCAACTCATGTAAGTCGAAGAAACCAACTCATGTAAGTTTCTGGGCATCATAATAGATAAACATCTGACCTTCAAAGAGCACATCACTCATATTAGTTCTAAATTATCAAAATCCATCGGAATCCTAAATAAAGTTAAAAATTTTCTGCCTGAAACAGCTTTACAAATGCTCTACCGAACGCTCATTTCTCCATACTTGCAATACGGAATAGAAGCATGGCACGGAACTGATAAAAATAAAACCAACAAAATTTTTACTCTGCAGAAAAGGGCTGTCAGAGCGGTAAAGAACCTAGAATATAATGCTCAAACAAATGATTCTTTCAAAAATTTACAAATACTTAAACTTTCGGATCTATACAAAATCTCCATCTGTAATTTCATTTACAAAACATTAAGAAATGATGGCGACAATAGCCTAAGACAATTATTGACTGCGCAAACTGGTCATCACGACCATTTAACCCGAAATAGAAGTAAATTCATGCTTCCTTATTATTCAAAGGCCAGGTCGCAACACAGTATTCTCTTCGTTGGAACCAAAACTTGGAACTCTATACCTGCAGAGATCCGTGAATGTAATTCGTACAAAGTATTCAAAAGACATCTTGAGTCTCACTTCCTATCAGAATACTAGTAGTGTAAGATCACCGTGTCGAAATCTTGCCTCATACATGTAACTAATGATAATGTCATAATGTAACTTGCCTTGTGTACCATAACCAATCTTCTCTCTGCTCTTGAATCGTTTTATCGATCATACTGTTAAATATAGCCGACTTGTAAAATATCGAGTTAATCATCTCAATGATCAGTCTAATGCGAAACTAGGTTAAGTGAACTAGGTTAAACTTTTGTACACCCTAGAATAGCGTGATGGTAGGATGCCCTAGAAGTCGCTGAACTTATTCGGGCCCACAGGTAGCTATACTCAAATTTGACCATTGTACTAGACTTAAGTAAAACTCTACCTCTGTATCTCCTGTGGTAAATAAATTGTTTAAATTGTTTAAATAGATCAACTACTGTTACCAATAGATCAATAGATGGGAGCAGTAGTTCATATTTTGGACTGAGCTCCTTGTTAGTTTTACAGATATACCGCAAATATTTGAATACATTCTTGTAATTAGTAATTCCTCTTTTTGATTTGGCATGTTACATATATTTCGTAAGGAAAGTTTATAATGGGATTTGATGCCTATTACTGCCAGGTACAGAGTCTCCAAAGGTACGAAGAATGTATATATTTAGTGAATTTGCTTTTGTTTCTGAAAAATTTTCGAATCTTTTTGGTTAATTTCACAGCTACATTATTGTTTTGCTAACATGTAAACGTCCTGACTCATAATCTAGAGCATGTGTGACTGGAAAATCATAATACGATGGTAGAAAAAAAACAAAATAAATTCTTTAATTTTTGCTGGTGAAACATTGCTGTAGGGTAATTCATCAAATATCGAACAGAAACCACGTGTGTCTAGAAACAACCTTCATAAATCGGTAACTTTTGCTCTGAATAACTCTTGCGGGCCTCAAGGTTATTCTTGAACAGTTGCTTTCTTGTTCTGTGATGTCGCTTGAAAGACAACGTAGATTATTGAAATGTATTTATTGTTCTAAAAATCGAATTCTTTAGTAACATAATTTCATCAATATCGAACATGAATCGAACAAGAATTTTGATTCGAACAGGATGGTTTGTCAATTAGTTCTCTTCGTATGGAACTTTTGTTAGACTATTAGCACGCCACGTATGGTTTGTCTGTCGGGTTTTTCCGCCAAAAGGTATTGATTTGTGTTATGGCAAGAATAACTCGATCGATTCTCGAAGCGTACTGGAGAAATTGCGAGAGTGATAATGAAACACGTTTGTGGACTCAGCTTAGTTTCCGTGGCGGAGTTTATTGTGGAAGCGGAACCAGGAAAAAGAACTGGCTTCTTTGGCTCTTGATCTCGGAGAGCTTGTTGAGGTGGCAATCCGTGCCGGAGGACCAAGCTGGAGTTGACGAAGGCCGGCACGCGATGCAGTAATCGTGGTGAGTGAGTTGTATTTGGGGCAAACTTGAAGGAGTTCTAAACAGTGACTTAATGTGGTCACGTTATGAGGTCTGCTTTCCAAATGTCTAGCAGAATATCGAGCTTGGGTAAATGGAATAGCTCAAGGTTTGAGGCTCAGGTAGATTTGCTGGCCTTTCCCAAAGTAATGCCAAATGGCTGGCTCAATAATAAGGTAAGTTGTGTGCAAGTTACAGCATGACTCAGGTGACATAAACCCAGGGAGATTTGACTGTGAGGGTTGTGTGTATGGCGCTGCTGTAGAGGTCCTGCACAGGAGTCCAGGATGCTGGATTAGGTGTTCCAGGAGAGACATTAAGACATTCCCTACTGAAAATCCAACACAATAATGATAAATCTTCCCACACGGAGAAGTCCGAGAAAAAACTCCTACAGGTCTGACACCAGCCAATTAGGATGCTCACTTTGGCAACTCAAAAGAGATAGGACAGACTTTAGGTTGACAGACTTTTAATCAAGAAATAAATTGTTTCATCACTAATACCTCTGGCTTTAAATTCTGAGTATTAGGTTTAAGAATTTCAAAGAATCAAGATCGTGATTCCTTACAGAGACTACGGGCGAGTAAACACGAGATCTACGGAAAATGGTGAAAATATCAAATGACTGCGCTTTTGAAAGCAGTAAGAAAAAAAACATTAAAATCCTGAAGTTTATGGGAATAAATCCTACTGAAAAATCTTAGTAGATATCATATGCAATAAAAAGGAATTAAATAATAATATGTATCCCCAATGATGAAAGGAAGGGGAAACCTAAACGTTGATTTCACAGGCGGAAAAATACGCGAAGAAAGAAAACACGAAAGCACGAAGTTACGCGTGGAGTTAGCCGGCGGCTTACGCATCGACCTAAGCCAAAACCGCCAGCAATTTACACACACTTGATATGCAGATGGTAGTGGGTGTTTTGTCACAAGAATGCGATGAGTAAATTAATTTTATTGAGATGATTGATATCGAATTGAGTGAGGTTACGTAAATATATGGAATTAGAATGAAGTTCCAACTTTAGCAAGTAGACATGAATAACTTCGTAATTTATTAAAAGCTATTTAAAAAAAAGGACATCTTTAATGATTATTTTGCGTTTAAACAAGTTTAAGAAAAACTGCTAAAAGTGATTTGTAAAAAAAAATAAGAGAAAATACTATTAGAACACATGCCTAAAATGCAAATAAAAATCACGTAGTAGTGACGGAAAACGGCAGAATTTCCCGCCATAACACAAGACGCTATCGGCAACGAACGCCGGCAAATTTGGCCGCGTTCGTCCACAAGTAGTTTATGAAAGATTCGTGATATGATACTGGCAAAACCGCAATATATGTTTGCAGTAAGGAGAAAAACCAGTACGTTAACTGAATATCTAGTATGAATTTACGCGGGAGTTTGGGAAATGACACGCAATATTCACTCTATAAAACACATGCTAATCTCAGAATCGAGACACTAATTTCTTTATCCCTAATTCACGACACTGAGCAGATCCTTAGATTAAAAACACACAATACGCCGAAAAACACATGGCACATATTCTTACCCGGTTTTACTCTTATTTTAACCCTAAATATCACTGCACTTACGAGATGTTCGCGCCACCGAGCCACTATCAAAAGTGAGTGGACTAGGCAACGCGCTTGTATGTTGCCAGACGGGCTGCTTAAGAACTCGAAATGTCGATTGATTATTTGATCTCTCATGTATTTACACAAAAATTTTAATGATTACGAATTGGAAGTAGAAAATAATTAATAATAAATTAGAGTAATATTTTTACTGCTACTAATTAATTTATTTTAGTATGAATAGCGAATTTCTAATTTTTACGCTTATGTAGCGGTATGCTACATTACCCTCCAAGGCGCAGACCGAAAGGTCCACCCGCTGCAATCATCTGTAGCGGGAAGGGGGACGAACTACACGACCCTGCCGAGTTCGGCAATTGGCAAATGATACTGAGCGGGGAAGTTTCACCAAACGGGTCTGCAAGTTCAGATCGGCAAGAGTCCTAGGAACAGGAGTTACTGCAGCGGGCTCGTCTGGTCTCTCCAGACTTGTCGCTGTGTCAGTAAGAGGACTAGGATTAGTGTCTACGATAGGCGTAGGGATAGAGTTTGAGTGTACAGGCACATAGAAAGGGTTACACTCGAGCTGACTAGGCAACAATGCAGTCAACTGAGGAAGCTGAGATGGCAGATATGATCGAGTCTCAGTGGAAGGAGAAATCTGCGGAGAAGATGATGAGTTATAGGTTACACTATGATCAGAAGTGTATGCGACTTTTAATCTGTCTATGCTCACAGGGTCGCTCGAGCCGAATCTGTCGAGGATGAAATATTTTTGCTTGCGTTTAAGTACTTTGAATGGGCCATCATAAGGGCGCGTGAGTGTAGGCTTAATAGCATCATTGCGGACATACACATGTGTGCAGTCTTGCAGGGCAGAATCTAGTCTGTCCTCAGTCTGAGGCATTCGTGGAGCCACATACTTGATCTGGCGCATGCACTCTTTAAGGGAGGATACGTAAGCGGAACGGTCAGCGGATGAAAATTCAGGCAAGGGTTTTGGGTCAACAATGTCGCCGGGGAGACGAAGCGTCTGACCGTATAGCATTTCAGCCGCTGTGCATTGCTGATCCTGTCTGAACAGATTGCGTATGCTCAACAATACAACTGGAAGTCTGTCAGTCCAATCGTGACTGCAATTAAGGCAGCGCAAGGCAGACTTGAGGTCTCTGTGGACTCTCTCAATAAGTCCATTTGACTGCGGATGATATGCTGTAGTGGATGTGTTTGCACACCCTAAGGCGGAGCTAAGCTCCCTCCAGAAGTTGGAGGTGAATTGTGATCCCCGGTCATGTGTGACACTTAAGGGAACCCCAAATCTAGAGATCCAGTTAGATAAGAAGGCGCGCGCTACAGTCTCAGTCTGGGTATCCGGTAGAGGGACAGCCTCAACCCAACGCGTGAACCTATCGATGATGGTCAACAAATAAGAATAACCGCGCGATACAGGCAAGGGACCGACTAGGTCTAGGTGGACAGAGTCAAACTTTTGCCCTGTGAATGCGCAACTCTGCAGCGCTGCACGATTATGTTTCACCACCTTACTACTCTGACACGCATGGCAATTTTGCACAATTTGCTTGACCTCCTTACGCATCGCTGGCCAGACGTAACGATCAGAAATCAAACGCAATGTACGGTTAATACCAGGGTGACTGAGGGAATGGTAGTGGAGGACAGCTACTCTGCGGAGAGTCGCAGGAAGATACAAACGAGAAGGTCGCTCGGCATCACGATACACGCCGTCAACCAAGGTTAGTTTTGGAAGGGAAGGGTTAGAAGATTTGAGAAGGTCCTGAAGTTCAGGATCCTCCTTTTGAGCAGTACAGATGTTGCCGAAGGTGATTTCACCACCGGTTTGGACAGAGTATATTCTGGAGAGGCAATCGGCTACGGTATTGTCCAATCCCTTAATATAGCGGATGTCAGTAGTGAACTGACTTATGAAAGACAGGTGTCGAGCTTCCCTAGGGGAATGTCTTTCAGACGGCATTTTGATAGCTGAGGTCAAAGGTTTGTGATCTGTGTAGATCACAAACTCCCTTGCCTCTAGAGCATAGCGAAAGTGTCTCACAGATAGGTAGATAGCAAGAAGTTCCCTACCGAACGCGCTATAACCACGCTCAGTGGGCGACAGCTTTTTGGAAAAGAAAGCAAGAGGAGAGATATTAGTACCCACTTGTTGTTGCAACACAGCACCTACGGCGGTACTGGATGCGTCAACAACGAGGCTGAAATCAGCATTAGCAATAGGGTAGGATAGTTCAGTCGCGGAAGCTAACTTATGTTTTATCTCTTCGAACGCTCCCCGTGCTGCGTCTGTCCATTTTATCTCAATAGATTTGCCTTTGCGTTTCGGTTCGAGGAGGTCCGACAAAGGCGCTAAAGTTTGAGCACAGTTGCGTATGAAACGATGGTAGAAGTTAACAGAACCTAGGAACCTTCTTAGTTCCTTCTGGGTCTGTGGAAGAGGAAAGTTTCTGATCACTTCTACTTTGGAAGGCAAAGGTTTTAGACCTAGGCTAGAGATTTCGTGACCTAAGTAAATCAGTGATGGCTTTCCGAGCTCACATTTTGCAGGGTTTACGAGGAGTCCATTGTCGGACAATCTTTGAAAAACGACCCTAAGATGGTCTTTGTGCAACTCTGGGGTCGTGGACGCCACAAGGATGTCGTCTAGATAGACATAAGCGAAAGTGAGGTCAGAGAAAATTTCAGCCATGTGTCTCTGGAACGTTTGAGGTGCGTTCCGGAGACCATATGGCATCTTTAGGAATTCAAAGAGACCAAACGGAGTGATTACCGCGGTCTTAGGAATCGCAGACTCATCCAAGGGAATTTGATGAAAGGCGGATTGAAGATCGACCTTAGAGAAAATTTGTGCTCCCTCTAAATTTGCACTGAAATCGTGCAGGTAGGGGATAGGATATCGATCAGGTAAAGTAACGGCATTTAACCTGCGGAAATCCCCGCACGGTCTGAATTCACCGTTAGCCTTGGGTACCAGCAAAAGAGGGCTAGCCCAAGGGCTTTTGGAAGTGCGTATTATGCCCTCTTCGAGCATCCTAGCAAATTCTTTCTTAGCTAACGCCAATCGATCAGGCGGCAGTCGCCTAGCACGGGAGAAAACTGGCGGACCTTGCGTCTCTATGAAGTGCTTTGTACATGTTTGCATGCTGTTAGAAACTAAGTTAGGGTTTGTTAATGCAGGGAAATTTTTAAGTTCCTGTTCAAACATACACTCCTCCTTGAAAGCAATCGAGAAGGAATGCAAGACATTAGCTCTAGTTATGCTGCAAGCGGGAATTGAGATCTGTGTCTCCTCGTCCCTAATACACCTATTCTTAATGTCTACAATAATGCAAAATTTGGCTAAAAAATCTGCACCAATTATTGGTTCTTGAACATCAGCTATCAAGAAGGTGAATACAAATTTTCTCCTCAATCCCAGACCGCACTCTAAAATTCTCTCACCGAAACAAGGTATTGGCGTGCCGTTTGCGGCGCGTAATGTCGCCAACAAGGGGTTATTTTTATCTTTCACCGTGGCTGGGATAATTGAAACACTGGATCCAGTGTCAATCAAGAATCGATACTTAGTGACGGGATCGTGAATAGTAAGGAGGCGAGTAGTCTGGGAATGAGGCAACGCAGTACTCGCTACTATGCGTCGCTGATGGCGTTTCCCGAAGTCATTTCGGTATAGCGAGGACAGTACCTCGAGGCACATTTGCGAGCTTGGTCACCAAATTTCATATGGTACCAGCATAACTGGCTACTAGCATCACGAGAGCGCGACCGAAAGCGGCGGTCTTGATTTGACCTATCAAAAGATCTACCTCTATCAAAGCGTTGAGGAGGAGGAGGAGGATAGTTAGAGTGATAGTCATAGGGATAGTCGTAGGCATTTTGGTGGCTTTGGAATCTCCCTGGGCCTTGCTGAATGTGCGCCACACTTTGACTCTGACCTATTTGAAAATTTTGGAGAGCTTGCTTTATTTCAGCGATATCCTGCTGCAGCTTATCTATTGTGGCTGAGGATTCACTAGGCGCCGTATTTGACGGGCTAAAAGTTGTAGCTGCTACATTCAAGGAAGCAACTTGTGGTTCTCGAGGCAAATTGATATTTCTAATTACCGTCTCAGCGGATTCAGCTAATTTTTCTAGCGTTTGCTCGGGCCCAGCTAGCGATAGAAATGGGCGCACGTTAGGGGACAGCTTTGTCATGAATACTTCCTTCAGAAACCCATCAGCTACGGCAACACCAGTAGCGAGTTTCCGAAGTTCTTTCACGAGCGAAGAGGGAGAGAAGGAAGCAGAGACAGGTGGAATTGCTGAGGCATCTACAAGACTTCGGAATTTGTCCGCATCGGACATCTGAAGCCTTGCCAAGATTTTGCCTTTCAAGATTCCGTAAGGATTATGATCTGGAGGGTTTTCTAAAATATCATTAGAATCATTAAGTAGTTTTGTGGGCGCAGCGCTCACAAGCGCGTAGAATTTGTCTATCTCCTGATTTATCCTATTATACCTAAACACCGCTTCCACCTGGTTGAACCAGGTGTGAGCGTCCCCTGGAATGAAAGGAGGGAGCCTAATGGGATTTGTGTTAGCTCGATCATCATTATCGGAGTCAGGCATGCTAGCAGTCTCTTTTTGGGATGCGCAATTAAGAAATCAGTGCCTATGACTTGGGATTAAGTAGCTAGGGGTTGCGTTAATTCTTCACCTACTCAATCACTCAAATTAAGTTGAAACAGAAGATAGGGAATATGAAATTGGAAACGAAGAGAAAAAAAAATTATTATGCGGTATGCAGCAATTTGCGTAGGCACGAAATTAAAGCGGGTAAAAAAAAATTATTTTCCTACCTACTCAATCAATCAATAAGTTGAAGAAAACGGAAAGAGAGAAAATGGGACGAGAATTTTTACGGTGGTCAGGAATAAATGCACAGCACGGAAATAGTAGAAAAAAATATTTTCCCTACCTACTGAGGCACAAAAACAAACAAAGACAGGGAAACAGCATAAAAGAAAGATAAAAAAAATTTTTAAGCTGCTCAGAGAAAATTCATTAGCATGGTCAAAAATCCACAGGAAATCTCTCAAACCACTACGACATGGGAAAACTTATCACTAATGATACGCCACATTATCCTCTCACAACCCCCCAGAACACTTCGAGTTTAGTTCTTTCTTTTATTTTTAAAAAAATAACCTTTCCCGGCCATCGCACCAGTGTCGGGTTTTTCCGCCAAAAGGTATTGATTTGTGTTATGGCAAGAATAACTCGATCGATTCTCGAAGCGTACTGGAGAAATTGCGAGAGTGATAATGAAACACGTTTGTGGACTCAGCTTAGTTTCCGTGGCGGAGTTTATTGTGGAAGCGGAACCAGGAAAAAGAACTGGCTTCTTTGGCTCTTGATCTCGGAGAGCTTGTTGAGGTGGCAATCCGTGCCGGAGGACCAAGCTGGAGTTGACGAAGGCCGGCACGCGATGCAGTAATCGTGGTGAGTGAGTTGTATTTGGGGCAAACTTGAAGGAGTTCTAAACAGTGACTTAATGTGGTCACGTTATGAGGTCTGCTTTCCAAATGTCTAGCAGAATATCGAGCTTGGGTAAATGGAATAGCTCAAGGTTTGAGGCTCAGGTAGATTTGCTGGCCTTTCCCAAAGTAATGCCAAATGGCTGGCTCAATAATAAGGTAAGTTGTGTGCAAGTTACAGCATGACTCAGGTGACATAAACCCAGGGAGATTTGACTGTGAGGGTTGTGTGTATGGCGCTGCTGTAGAGGTCCTGCACAGGAGTCCAGGATGCTGGATTAGGTGTTCCAGGAGAGACATTAAGACATTCCCTACTGAAAATCCAACACAATAATGATACATCTTCCCACACGGAGAAGTCCGAGAAAAAACTCCTACAGGTCTGACACCAGCCAATTAGGATGCTCACTTTGGCAACTCAAAAGAGATAGGACAGACTTTAGGTTGACAGACTTTTAATCAAGAAATAAATTGTTTCATCACTAATACCTCTGGCTTTAAATTCTGAGTATTAGGTTTAAGAATTTCAAAGAATCAAGATCGTGATTCCTTACAGAGACTACGGGCGAGTAAACACGAGATCTACGGAAAATGGTGAAAATATCAAATGACTGCGCTTTTGAAAGCAGTAAGAAAAAAAACATTAAAATCCTGAAGTTTATGGGAATAAATCCTACTGAAAAATCTTAGTAGATATCATATGCAATAAAAAGGAATTAAATAATAATATGTATCCCCAATGATGAAAGGAAGGGGAAACCTAAACGTTGATTTCACAGGCGGAAAAATACGCGAAGAAAGAAAACACGAAAGCACGAAGTTACGCGTGGAGTTAGCCGGCGGCTTACGCATCGGCCTAAGCCAAAACCGCCAGCAATTTACACACACTTGATAGGCAGATGGTAGTGGGTGTTTTGTCACAAGAATGCGATGAGTAAATTAATTTTATTGAGATGATTGATATCGAATTGAGTGAGGTTACGTAAATATATGGAATTAGAATGAAGTTCCAACTTTAGCAAGTAGACATGAATAACTTCGTAATTTATTAAAAGCTATTTAAAAAAAAGGACATCTTTAATGATTATTTTGCGTTTAAACAAGTTTAAGAAAAACTGCTAAAAGTGATTTGTAAAAAAAATAAGAGAAAATACTATTAGAACACATGCCTAAAATGCAAATAAAAATCACGTAGTAGTGACGGAAAACGGCAGAATTTCCCGCCATAACACAAGACGCTATCGGCAACGAACGCCGGCAAATTTGGCCGCGTTCGTCCACAAGTAGTTTATGAAAGATTCGTGATATGATACTGGCAAAACCGCAATATATGTTTGCAGTAAGGAGAAAAACCAGTACGTTAACTGAATATCTAGTATGAATTTACGCGGGAGTTTGGGAAATGACACGCAATATTCACTCTATAAAACACATGCTAATCTCAGAATCGAGACACTAATTTCTTTATCCCTAATTCACGACACTGAGCAGATCCTTAGATTAAAAACACACAATACGCCGAAAAACACATGGCACATATTCTTACCCGGTTTTACTCTTATTTCAACTCTAAATATCACTGCACTTACGAGATGTTCGCGCCACCGAGCCACTATCAAAAGTGAGTGGACTAGGCAACGCGCTTGTATGTTGCCAGACGGGCTGCTTAAGAACTCGAAATGTCGATTGATTATTTGATCTCTCATGTATTTACACAAAAATTTTAATGATTACGAATTGGAAGTAGAAAATAATTAATAATAAATTAGAGTAATATTTTTACTGCTACTAATTAATTTATTTTAGTATGAATAGCGAATTTCTAATTTTTACGCTTATGTAGCGGTATGCTACATGTCTATTAGTACGCCTCGTATATTTTGTCCATTAATATGCCTCGTATGGTCTATCTATTTGTACACCTCATGTGGCCACTTGGAAAATAAACGTTTTTCTTTCATTCTTTTTTTTTGGTGCACTGGATTTTCTTGGAAGTGCTCGCGGTGGCACAGCGGTTAAGGGATCGGACTTGTATGTTGGAGTCGCGGGTTCGTATACCGGCGCTGGCGCTGCGATTTTCCCCGTTGGGTATAAGGGAAAGCTCAAGCACAATACCCCACTCGACCCAGGTGTCGGAAATGGGTACCGACTTTACGGGGGAACCGTCATGGTGTCCTATATATAGTGTTAGTTATAAGACATTTGAAAAACCAATGCTTAAGATCATTTGTATTAGGCTTGATTGGAAATAAAGCATCCCAAAGATGCCGATGTTTGTTTTGTTTGTTTGTTTAAAATGACTGTCTCATTACTTATTTTCAGGAAGCATTTGAATGGAGAGTTATCAAAATTTGAATATGATGTCGATGTTTCATTCGCAGTGCTTGTTGAACCATCATTGTGATCATCAACCTGTGTGACCTTTTTTGGAGTAGAGTGTAGAGCACGCGTCAATGAATTATTATTGATGCTTGCATCAATTTTCTTGGCAAGGGATTGATCATCAGTAAATGTAGCCAGACGAATCATTGATGATCTTGAGGGCCTTGGAACACCAGCAGCTGATTGGTCGCCATCTTCAACTATTCATTGTTATCATCAAGCGTTAATACAATATTTTAAGGAAATGAAACAGGCGTTCAATAGATCGATTCAGTTATTTAAAAGAATTAAGAATCGAAAAGCCTTGTTTGAGGCATAAATTCATGATTTTTAAGGAATTTTGATTTGAACACCTTTGTTCAGTATTTAATACTGACATGAAATAGGAACTGAATGTCGAACATGGAATAATTATCAAGTTTTTAGCGGGAAAGAAAAAAATACAGCAACAGAACATCATTTGACAACACTACTCTCTAGTTATGACGGGAGGTTGACGTTGGCACAACAACAGTTAAACCGTCGCAATTTTCCCGAGGTGCGTAAGATTTTTCAAGTTAAAAAATACGACCAATTTGTAAGGGTCGTACAGAAAATGTGTTCGCAACACCTGGTAGCAGTTTGCAGCTCACAGAAATGAGTTCTTATCACTAAAATAGGAGTTTTAGATGTAAGATCACCGGCACTGTGCAAGTTTGGATGCTTACGAAATTTATTACGCGCATATTTTCAAAGTTGTTCGATAATCAGTTCAGTTCGATATTTGATGAATTACCCTATACAGATTCTAATTTATCTAACAAATACTTATTTCATTTGATATAATTCAGGTTATCATTTTGACAGAGGTAAATAAAATGAATTGCTCTACATGTTTAAAATTTTATGATTTATTTCTATATGGAGTTCACTCTCAATTATTTACTAGCTCGCTGACTGATCTGATTTTGAAACATCTACAACGTTTACAGGATTTTACAAAATATCCGCAGATGCAGGTAAAACGCGATGCAGTGACTAGCCTCCTAAGAAGGCCTGCGTGTGATGAGGAGTATAAAAGGGATGAGGAGTATGCTAAGGGTAGCTGCACACCAAAAGACGGCAAGAGACAAAGCAAGCGAGAGAGAAAGATGTTTGGCGAGATCTATCACACACCAAAAGATAGCCAGTTTGCTCCTAAATGTCATGGAGAGAGGTTTATAACAAAAATAAGCGGAACTAGCATGTGTTTGTAACGTTGAGTATCATTCATACTTTGTCCCATTGCTCTGAAACATGTTATCTGTCATTGTGCTTTGGATTTTTTGACTTCCAAAGGCACAGTACAGCATAAACTTTGGATATAAGGAGTTCAGTATTTGCTGGAGAAATTGTGTAGCACACCTCTCCCTTCGACATCTCGCCGCGCACTGCCAGACCAGTGCTGCCAGCGACTACTTTTCGAGAAACCTAGATCGTACTTGGGAAAAAACCTAGATATGAACAAAAAAACCTAGCCTCCTAAAATGTATTTTTGACAATAAACTTTTACTTGTGACACAAAAATAGTACAGAATCAATAAAAAAATACAGTTCACTTATCACAATATGTATTGTTCCTCGTCATTTCCCTCAAAATGACGACTTTTCCCGCATGCATTTCTCTGTCTGGCTCCCACGTAAGGGCATGATTGGCCATGCGTCTTCATATTTTAATTGCTTAGCCAGAATTCGGTCTCTGGTTGTAATAGCTTTCATGGACTTCGTCTGCGACGTTTTTACACTATTTACTTACGAGAAAATTCTCTCAGCGCAAGCTGAGGAATGCGGCATAACTGTTAAACTAGTCATAAATTTAGATAATTTTTCCTGGGCTGGTCAAGGCTATCTTTTATGAATCGAATGTTTAACCAAAATTCAGGAATACTGACATTTTCGGTGTTCTCTGTGCAGTGCAAGTCTTTAGTCATTCTGAAGCTTCGATATTCATCGTCAAGATCATCTAATTTGCTCTGAGGTACCAGATTTTTGACCTGCGCCGCCAATGTTGCAATGGATATGGGTGCATTATTAGCTGGTAAAGCTTTAGGGTTTAAGATTTTAACTTGCGCCGTAATGCTTCTCTCATCCTATGAAAATCTTCTTTTAATTTGAACACAAAATGCTGTTAAAAAATGCACACAGTCTTTTTCTAAATTTGCTGATGATTTCATTAATGGGAAGGGGTTCTTGCTCCGACAATGCCAGTGTTCGCCCACCTAGAAATATATCATCTAGGGGTTTGAAAATTTGTTGTCACTTGGATCTATATATCGTACCTCACCAAAATAGCTAACATTTGCGTTACAGATACACTCATGCTCTCATAAATTGACACAGAAAATTTTTGTTTCCTACAAATGTTTAGCTCATTTTTTCTTCGTGCGCAATTACATCTTGAATTATACATTTAATCTTGCTTTGTTCTTTTAAAGTCAATCTTCTTGACAATAGTACTGTCACTGAAAGCTCGCTTGCAAGCTCTAAGAAAATGATCAATATGTACAAAAGGGACATGATACTCGTAAAAACCTGTAATTAATGCTTCGGCAATAGCAATTTTATTAGTTTCAGACTTAGTACTGTAAAAAAAACTCGTTAAAACGTACGTTAGATATGGCAATTTCAAAGGATTTTTGGTGCTTTTCGGTATTTATGTGAGTTAGTAGCATAGACTTGGTTAGATTTTATAGCGTACCTGAGCAGCATTTACAATGGCACAATTCTTTACTATCTATGCCTCTTTGCAACCAGTCATTCGTAATCATTCCTCTCTGAAAGACTGTACGTACCATGTTTTCCTTTTGTTTTTTGGAGATTCTTCGCTCATGATTCTGCACTGCACTGTTTATACCAACTAATTATACAGAATAGGCAAAAACAAGCTAACGAAACACAACGACGATTTTACCCTTGCGAACAGTGCGGACAGCCTTCCACCTTATAATACAGTGACTACAATAGCGACTCACGCCGTCCGGGACACGGTTTAAATGGTCACTCTGTTTAAAAGATCGGTAGAATGAAATGCAAGAAAAGTACAGGGAATGCTAGGTGGTTTACGAGTGAGATAAAGGAAGAACGAACGAGAAGGAAGACTTTAAATAAAAAACAACGCAGTATGAGGAAAATGTATGAAAGACGCAGAATTACTGAGGATGAATGGCAGAGTGTATGGAATGAGTACAAGGACCAGCAGAAGAAAGTAAAGAGAATGATCAATGAGGCTAGGGTTAAAGAAGAGAGACACCAAGTTGAAAATCTAAGAAAGAAAGGTCCAGATGGAATAAAAGATTGGTATAGGTTTATACAAGGTAATGATAGAGGTAGTGAAGTTCAAGTTGATGAATTAGTAGTCAATGGTTCATTATGGTTGCAGTGTGCAAGATAGGATGCAAATGGTGAAAGCAGTTGAAGAATACTGGGAGGACATTGGTGGAATGAATGAGCAGGTTACAGATGATGAACCAATAAATTTTCTGATAGATGAACATGAACTGCAAATGGAAGACGAAATCACTTGTGAAGAGATTGTAAGTTTTTTGAAGAAAGTGAAAAATGGAAAAGCATGTGGCCCTGATAAGATACCATATGAGTTCTTTAAATGTGGAGGAGAGAGTGTAGTCAGTATGTTGAAATGTTTATTTGATGAGATATGGAAGAGTGAAAGAGTACCGGATGACTGGAACAAGTGTAATGTAGTTCTGTTGCATAAGGGTGGACATAAGAGTATGAAAGAACTTAAAAATTACAGACCAATTGCACTGGGTGACACCGTATGTAAGATCTTTTGTGGTATTTTGAATGAGAGAATGAAAAATTTAGTTGAGGAATTAGGAGTCCTGGGAGAAGAACAGAATGGTTTTAGGCAAGATAGACGGGGGGAGGATAATCTGTTTGTAGTGAGTGAAATAATTGAGCGAATGAAGAAGGATAACAAGAAGGTATATTTAGCATTCCTGGATATTGAAAAGGCGTATGACAGAGTGGATCGGGTTAGGCTGTTTGAAATTTTGAGAAAAGTTGGTTTTAGCAGAAAAATAGTGAACATTGTACAGAGTCTGTGTGAGAACACAAGTGCTATCTACAGGTTAGGAAATTTGGAAACAGGGCAAGTGAGGAGTGTTAGAGGAGTGAGACAGGGCTGTACTCTGTCCCCCCTGTTGTTTGGATTGTACACAGAAGAATTAGCAGTTCGACTGAGAGGGAGTGGTTTAGGACTGAAAGTTGGTAATGAGAGACTGAGCTGTTTGTTGTATGCTGATGATGTGGTTGTGGTTAGTGAATGTGGTCATGAACTACAAAGGATGCTTGACATTGTGAATGGATATAGTACAGATTTCAAGATGAACTTTGGTGCCGATAAAAGTAAGGTCATGGTTATAAATAGTGATGAGACTGATAGAGACAGACTGTGGAATATTGGAGAAATCAGAATAGGTAGAACAAAAGAATACAAATATCTAGGTTGTATGATGAGTGAAGATGGATGTACTAGAACTAAAGGTGAGAAAGTGGCTAAAGCAATGCAGTGGAGTGGACGGTTAGGTAGTGTGGCCAGATACAGAGCAAACAAGTACGAATGTGTGAGAGGAATGTGGAAGTATGTTGCTGTACCTAGTGTCATGTATGGTATGAGTGCTCTTGCTTGGAATGGAAGTGATCTTGAAAAGCTGGATGTGATACAAAATAAGGTAGGACGTGTAGCATTGGGTGCTCCGAAATGGACAGCTATAGAGGCCATTAGAGGTGACCTAGGGTGGAGCCTATTTTCAGAAAGAATGATGAAAGCTGTGCTGAATTATAAGGTGAGAATTGAAAGAATGCAGAATAGCAGGTGGGTAAGGCGAATCTTTGAATGGAATCTGAGTGTAAGCTATTGGGAGAAAGTATGTTGGGGGCATGCAAGGAAACTCAGTATGCAAAAGATTATTCATGTTAGAATTGGGAGACCTGTGGATGACTGGAGTTTAATAAATGTAGGAGGTGTAGGGCCTGAGTGGGACTGCAAGAGGTGGAAGAAAGAGATTGAGAGACAAACAAAAGAGTATGGATTGAATAAGTGGAAGCTTAGCATGATGCGGAAGCCTACACTTAACTGGTATATGAAAAAGAAAGCACCTAAGTTTGAGCTGTTCTATGATGGTAGTTTTGGAAGTCAACTCTTGTTTGCTGTGAGATGTAAGTCATTGAGTGTGAACAGACGTACATGGAGATGGAATGAGAATAATAACAGATTATGTCAGCAGTGTAATAGTGGAGTAGAGGAAACAATTGAGCATTTTGTGCTGGAATGTAGTAAGTATGAGCAAGAGAGAGAGAGTTTTATGAATGTGGTGTCTGAGCAGTATGGAGAGAATGAGTGGAATGCCAGATGTGCTGAAGATGATTGCGGTATGAGCTGTCTTGCTGGATTGGATCAGGAGTGTAATGCGAGTATCACTGAGGCTATGAAAGTGTTTCTTGTGCGTGCCTGGTGTAAGAGACAGTGACTGGAATGAGCCAGTCTGGTAGAATGGGCTGTAATGACCCAATGTGCCGGGGGATGGTGTTTCGACATACTGGCTGTCCCGGTGATGCCTTCCAATGGAGGCTTGTGACAAGGATCGTAGATCCTGAGTAGTTTAGTGGACAAGTCTGGTACCAGGCGCTGAACTCTTTGTGTGAAAATTGTGGAGGGAATTGTAGGCCGTTACAAAGGCCCCGACACTGTCGGCCCTCAAGTTCAAGTTCAAAACTCGTTGGCTGAAACGAGTAATATTTCCGTTTTCTCGACATGTATAATATTATTGTATATCTGTTACGTAGGGATACTTAATTTTCATAAGCAAAATTGTATTGTAAGCCTCAATTCTTGTTTTGATTTTTGCGTTTAATGCATTCTCATTCTAAAAACCTAGATTTGGCTAGTTTCTCGAAGAAAAAACCTAGAAACCTAGCCTGAAGCTAAAAAACCTAGATCTAGGTTTAAAAACCTAGCGCTGGCAGCACTGTGCAGCCAGACGCAACGCTGCCACTGCTAGAGGCTTCTCACTGGAGCTTTCAAGCGTGAAACCATCTTCAAGTCGCTTTCTCGCTGCAGTCAATCTTCAATCTTTCTCACTCGCTCGCTAGCTTGCTTGTGGTGTGCGCACTCCCATAGGAATACATGTATTTCGATTCAAGCTTGCTCGCTTTCTCGCCTCAAATCTTTTGGTGTGCAGCTACCCTAAAGATTATTCATGTTAGAATTGGGAGACCTGTAGATGACTGGAGTTTAATAAATTCTGGAGGTGTAGGGCCTGAGTGGGACTGCAAGAGGTGGAAGAAAGAGATTGAGAGGCAAACAAAAGAATATGGATTGAATAAGTGGAGGCTTAGCATGATGCGGAAGCCTACACTTGACTGGTATATGAAAAAAGAAGCACCTAAGTTTGAGATGTTCTATGATGGTAGTTTTGGAAGTCAACTCTTGTTTGCTGTGAGATGTAAGTCATTGAGTGTGAACAGACGTACATGGAGGTGGAATGAGAATAATAAAAGATTATGTTGGCAGTGTATTAGTGGAGTGGAGGAAACAATTGAGCATTTTGTGCTGGAATGTAGTAAGTATGAGCAAGAGAGAGAAAGTTTTATGAATGTGGTGCTTGAGCAGTATGGAGAGAATGAGTGGTATGCCAGATGTGCTGACTTTGATTGCGGTATGAGCTGTCTTGCTGGAATTGGATCAGGAGTGTAATTTGAGTATCATTGAAGCTATGAAAATGTTTCTTGTGCGTGCCTGAAGTAAGAGACAGTGACTGGAATGAGCCAGTCAGGTAGAATGGTCAGTAATGATCCAATATGCCTGGAAATGGTGTTTTGACACACTGGCTATCCCAGTGACGCCATCCAATGGCAGCTTGTGACAGGGATTGGTAGATCCTGAGTAGTTTAGTGGACAAGTCTGGTACCAGGCGTTGAACTCTTTGTGTGAAAATTGTGGAGGGAATTGCAGGCCGTTACAAAGGCCCCAACGCTGTTGGCCCTCAATTTCAAGTTCTTAATAACAGATTAAGTAGGCAGTATGATAGGAGAGTAGAGGATATAATTTCAGTATCTTAAATGAAGTCTTGCAGTCTTTCATTTTCAAGATTACTCATTAATCTTTCTATTTATTTAAACTGCCATAAATAAAAATATTGAATTTACAGAAATATTGTATCATTTTTTTTATCAGTTTTTTAATGTGTTGTGATCCATTTTTCCCTAAATTAGGTAGTATATATTGTTTTGGTTATTTAATTAATTTTAAATTTTTTTCAAGGGTTTCTGTACATGATGGTATTGCACTTTTTTATACATGGTATAATCTACCATCTGTTTTTAAATTCAGCTTCAAATATTTCAGCTCTCCAGTTTTGATGCACAACCTCTGACCTAATTAAAAGCACTGGTAAATGTTGAGGATTAACCGGGAATCAATTTTCCACTTTTCGAATCCTAAACATAGTGAATTAGATAGAAATAAACAAGTTTTCTTCTACGCACTTTCCTTTGTAAATGAGTATTTAACTCCCTCAGGGGGATACAATTATTGTATCTATGGGAACTAGCGCTCCCAGGGGGACAATGTCAGGGCCCGAGCTGAGAGTTAGGTAGGCCTTCTTTTTGTTGAAATAAAATCTTTTTGTTATGTTAAGGACCACCTTTTTTTCGGTTCACTGCTGTCCTGTTCTTCAGCTCCAACTACTTTCTTCTTCAACTTTGATCTTGTTTCATAATCTTCTTTCACAACTTACTGTTTCTATGCCTTTCTGCTTAGATTCCGCATTTCCTTAACTCCATACTAAATGGTGCCTTCCTCCTTCCTCTCTTTGGATCGCATTTGTTGCTGCGTAGGGAGGCTAAAACTAACGACTAATGTAATCTGAGTATTTAACAAATAATAGCAGTAGGTTTAGTTTCGTCTTTGATGACCAATACGCTCGGATAAACAGCTACTCGTTGATAATTGAATTTTTGTTGCTTGAATCATGGTAATACCATTGAAATAAACTACATTTCTTCTATATGTTTTTTTTTGTCAAATGAATATTTTACAAGTTAGTGCGGTATGATTAGTTTCATCTTTGATAACTACCATGGCCAGAAGCGGGACTCCAATGCAGTGTTGAATTCTCTGGGCTTGATGAATTACTTCCCGCTTCAAACACTTGAGTTGCGGTAACTAATTCACTGCTATAACTCATAAAATACTCATTTATGACGTAAAGTGTATCAAAGAAAACTTGTTTATTTTGATCTAATTAACTATGTATAGGCACCAAAAAATCAAATATTGATTCTCGGTTAATCCTACACATTTACCATATCTTCTTCTCAGAATGTAACCTCAATAACGTTGAGAAATTTTTTTATTAAAGTTATTACATTGTATCATCTTACCACATATTCGTTGTGTATCAAAACTTGAATAATTGAAACAAAATTATAAGAAAAAGTTGACTGTTTCTTTAATGTGTATAAAACTGTATTGCGTGGGTCTTAACTGCTTATACATAGGCCTGTTTATGTACATTCAGTCAAGAAATAAGGTATTCCAGAGTTTCATACTGAGTAGTAAAGTTGTTTCTGAAGTCAAAAAATGTTCCTGAAATATGCGTAAAAAATTGTAATGTTGAGCTCACAGAAATGAATCTGAAAATGAATGACATTCTGAGAATTTTATTGATCAATTCTTTGCTTGATCAATGCTTCCAATAGCAGTAGATTAATCTGAAATCTTTTCCTTTTATTTACATTATTTTAAAATATTTGCAGCTGCAGTGAAGTGAAAGCAATTGCTGGCACTCTAGTTACTGGCAATGTGAGAAGGATCAGCTTGTGATATTAAAAAAAGTTCATTCAGATTCAGATTGCAGGCAACTACAACAGTTCATGAGAAGGCAGATAATATTAATTCAATCCCTTTTCTGTGAGGAAGCCACTGACCAGGTGATGCTCACTCGTGGCCTACGCAGTGCTGCTGTGGGTTGTTGCGTAGTGCACGCTGCTGCACATAATGCAAAAATAATAATTTTTGTATCAAAATTGGCCATAGATAGTAGAGTTCTGAATTTAGTTCCATAACTTTGTAAAGCCTCTGATATTCTCATTATTCTTATACAATTCTGATTATACACTCCACACACATATTTATTTTACAATACTATACCTACTGCATTTGTATGTGTGGGTAACTTTAGGGCTTATTATATACTGTATTTAGGTATGTTCTAACTTCTGTTAGAGACTGAGACTGTGTTACTATGTATTTTAAGAATGAGTCTCCGTTGTAAGCTGGAAGCCCTCTATAGACCTACCTAGTATCTTATTTTTTAATATGTTTTTTGTATTTTTGGCAATACTTATAATTATTTAATTTTTTTATTGTGCATAGCTATCACTGTGTGTTGCACATACTTTGTATAAATGTCAAGTCATAGGGGGAATTGACTCGTGGATTCTGCAAAATAAATTTATGATGATGTTGTTCATGGTTTTTAAATTTGTAAGTATATAATTAAAATCATTTGTTTATAGAATTATTTGGTAGATCTCTAACCTTTTGTTTTGTTTTGGGCAGGGGAAAAAGGAGCCTTACATCTTCCTCATAGAATGCTCATGTTTCATAACTATGTAGCCCTGATTTAAAATATTTTATTCTATCAAGAGCATCTGATGAAGAGCTTACTGATGAAATAAATGCTTTTATTAGCCATGCTTTCTTAGTAAGGAGCCAAACTTACGCACTGTCATCCAACATGGGTTCTCTGGTTTTATTGTGTCCTTTATGTTGCCATCAAAAACTGAGTTCTGTTGAGGCACTGAGGGAGCATCTTTTATATTTTGTATATCGTCCCATACCTTGCCCTGTCTGTCATGCTCCAATAACTGGCCTACAACAACTTGTTCATCACTTGGATATCCATGTGGAGGGTCTACAGTTTGGCAGTCCTTCTTCTTCTAACTCTGGAAACAGCCTCAACCCAATGGCTCCACTTGTCAAGGATATTTCTGTTGTTGCACCAGACTCTAATCTTCTCAGTGTGCAAGATGTATTGCTGACAAGGACTGCCCCAAAAATTCAAGATTCAGAGGGGAAAAAATTTTCTTTTGTGGATTCTCTCATTCACTCTGGAAAGAATACATTGGTACAGCTGGATTTACTGTCCATTCAAAAAGAACTGTCAGCATCAGGAGGAGGTGAAACACGTAATTCATGTGTAAAATCATGTAAAAATAAAAATGAATTTGCTTCTGATGTTCAAAATGACATTAGTGAAGGTATTACTCAAAACCATTCCATTCAGTTTGATTGGCACAGTTTACATGTGCCTTGTAGTGTCTCCTCTGAATCTACATTGAATAGCATTGAAAGAAGTTTTATAGCTGCTGGGTGTGATAAAAGTGAGGCTTCCATAGTATCAAACTCAAAACTTGATCAACAAGAATGTTGCAATGATGTTGAGCTCACAGAAGATCCAAGTACCAATAGTGAGTGGAACTCTGGCACTACTTTGGTTATGGACAACACTTCTCATGCAGCATCTCCAAATTTTGTTGCCAATCCTGCTGATGTTACAGGTGAGTAGCTGGTAATTTTTATATTTTCTATCATTATTTTTGGTAACTGATAATAAATTATAGTTATATTGATATTTTCTCTGAGGTTATTATTATTAACCTTTCTATGAGTGATACATAATTGATTTTTCATCTTAGTAACACATGTGGTCTCTACCATACATGGGGTATAGGTATGTAGCTATATAATACAGTAGGCTGTTCACTCAGTTTAGCCACAATCATTGGGCTAAACCAAGTTTTGTGTGGTCGAATTGGTTTCTTATTGATGATTGAAGGCTAAATTTTTGCTTAGGCAATCTAGTGTGAGGCACTTTCAAATGAGGTGCACAGTTTTTCCTGCAATCAACTTGAAATAGTTTGTATAGTGACTGAATTATTTGTATTCATGTTCCAATTGCTATCATAATCCTTTTAATACTCTTTTCATTTATCTTATGGCCTTTTATCAAACTAGCATGTTGATGGTATTTATACAATGTCTACTCTAGGAGACTGGTGCAAAAGTTTACCACAAAAAATGTCCTGACATTGTGCATTCTAGTCTGACTGTTTCAATTATCCTTTGTTGGATTTTAGAGGTAGCAAACTGAAAACATTTTATTAGTCAGAAATTTTTGGATGACAGTAACAGTCCTAGTACTGTGGACCCCCGCCATACGACATTAACCCATTGTCACAAAATGTATGTTATCCATTGTCACGAAAAGGCAATAGACAATAGGAAAGTAGAAAAAGTGAGTTAACGCACTAACACCAGTACACATCTGATCAACACAAGATAATAACACAAGCAGCACATTTTGTATTAAATTTATTCAAGTTTGTAAATGAACTCACTTAGTTATGAATTGATGACATAAAAGAATATTGAAGCAATTATGACAAAAAGGGGGAACAAACAATGCAATAAATCAAATGACCATTATTACATAATAGGCTAATGTTGGACATGACATAAGGGTAAATGCAATAAAAACACCGCCCTCAAATCACCACAAGGGAATTCCAAAGGAGATAGAGCTTCTCATACAATATCTGACATTTGCACATATGATTACAATTTATACAACTAATGAACAAATGATATATGATCCATGATGCCATCGACGATTTAACAAAACGCATTAAGCACAATCGTTATGCTGGACAGTATTAAGTTGTTTTTTTCGATGCACAGTCATTTTACTAATTAACAACAATCCACATTTAAACTTGTGGTAGTTGTATTATAAATTCACAATTTTTAAACTTAAATTCCACCAGAAAGTGAAATGTTGCCTGTCTTCTGCGTTACGTCGCTGATACTGGCCCAATGCTGGCTCCATTTAGAGCTCTCACGTCATAACTCCGTAGGCTGCTCCCACTGGTGCTTTACTTGCTTTTCTCATCTATGCTGCTGCTTGGCTCATGCCGGCTGGAGTAATTTTGATGCGCGCCCGTTGCTGCTTCTGAGCTTTGACGACTCGTCGTTGAGTGTATTGCCTCGATGCTGAAGGGCCTTGCACTTGGTCCTTCGTGCCGCTTGTTCGAGCATTGCTGTAGATTTCACGATTGCGTGGTTCACATCGGCATGCTGAAGGTTGTGGAGAACTTGAATATTCATGTAGATCAACTCAGGAGAGTGGTGCCTGAGCACTTGCACCGGATTTGCCATCATGACGTGTCAATGGATGGTGACGTAAACTCTCTTAATACATTAAATTTGCCGTCCTGCATCACATTCCTTTGATGCTGTTAAACTGTCTATATTGTAAGCACACCGGCATGTTGTACCAGCGCCTCGCCCACGCAATTCCGTGTCTGTTTGTACCAGCACCACTCCGACAAAGATGTCGTTTTGATCTTGAGCTCAGCTTTTTTTCTCTGCGCTTGCTCGATACTAGAAGCTTAGCAAATCTTCTTCATTGTCCTGATGTATCGGTTGCTGATTGGTTAAGCCCTTGCCTGCCTCCGCATCTCTCTTCGCGGCAAATTACCGTGTGCTGATAGGTTGTTGCTTGGCAGTTCTCCCTCTTTGTTCACATCATCGCTCTGCACAGTGAATGATACCCTCAAGTTGAGTGCGTATTCTTGTGCGGAAAATGAAATACAGATAGCGCACCTTGAATACTCCAGCTTCCTAACATATTATTCATTTAACATTACTTATCATTCCCCTTTATGTTTCAATATTCAATTTACCCCTAAAAAATCTGTGCATTGTTCATACTGGATTTCTATCCTTCAATCCCTCACATTACCCCCACTTTTGAGGAGACGCTTCCCCCAATTCCCCCTCAGTAACCCCACAAAGCCTCACCTATGCAATAATTGCTGAGAACATCACTGTAGCCCCACGCTTGACCGACTCGTATATTTTACGTGCACATTTCTGGCTTCTCACGGATTATACAGAACTATTCCGCTATGTATCGTTACACCGTTCCGGAGTTAGGATCGTCAGGCGAAATTGTTGTATTGGGGGCAACAGAAACCTATGGTAATTGGCTAATGCGTGCAAAACCCCTGGTAAAAACATCAAAATATTTGTACCAATCGTCGACTGGGTACAGCCGTATTTCCTAGTGAGGGTAACAATGTGCATGCCTTCTTCGTATTTCTTTATTATCTCCAGCTTTGTTTAAATAGTAATCATCTTCTTACTTCTCTCTTTAACATAACTAGCAATCTTGGACCCATGGTTAACAAATTAAAGTTTGAATTAAGCACTAAAATGCATAAACGTAATGGGATAAATCAGGAATAAAACCACAAACAGCGGAATAAAATTCATTTTTCTAAAAAAGGGGCATTCAGACTAGCGCTAGTTTCGAATATTCATTATCAATGAATGCTCTGAAAATAAGACCAAAAATATAGACAAATTGATATTTCAATAATAGCTAAGTATATATACAACCTATATAATATACAATTGGCAGGCACTTTGATCACAGTTAAGAACGGGTTTCTGCTTAAAAATGTACATTGATTCTAAAATCCGGAGATCGCTATTACACGTAGAATCTAAAATTGAAAAATCATCTACCGAGAAAATATGGTTGGTGCTTTCACAGTGAAGTCTAGGCGAAGACTGAGATGGAGTTGCTAGCGGCCTATTAGTTCTAAATGATTTGCCTAGATGTTGGTAAAATCTAATCTTTGACTGTTTCAGAGTGCTCCCTATGTAGGAACTCTGGCAGGTTCCACACTGATATTTATAAACAATACTAGAGAGCAACTCTTTCGGCAGTCTGTCTTTATAGTGGAAGAATGATTTTATTTGGAAACTGTTGCGAAAAACAAACTTGAAATCGATTTGGGGGTAAAATTTTCTCAAATTCCTAGTTAAATATTGTTTTAGCTCATCAGAAGTTGGTCCAATATACTGAAGCGATACATATAAAGCACATTTGGAAACTGTAGCTACCGTGACCTGTGGCTTATCGAACATTTTGTTTAAAAACTTTTTAAGAGTATAGTCAAAAATATATTGAGGGTATCCATTGGTAGCAAAAAATGTTCTCAAGTAATTTAGTTCGTCGCAAAACTTATGATAGTTTGATGACAGGTGAAAGGCTCTGTGAAAAAGTGTTCTCAAACTATTCAGTTTAAAAATGAAAGGGGTAAAGCTGAAGAAACTATTTCCTAGACCAGTGAAAGTCGGTTTCCGATAAATGCCTAGTTGAAGATGATTGTCAAAACGTTGAACCCTAACGTCTAAAAACGGCAAAACTTTATCATTTTCTACATCCATGGTGAATTTGATATTTGGATGTTGACTATTAATATGATCTAGAAACAGATTGGCATGAGTGACATCATTAAAAATAACAAAAGTATCGTCCAAATATCGGTTATAAAAAACAGGTTTGAAAAAATCTGGACAAGAAGACAGGTACTTATTTTCCATATTGCACATAAATATGTTCGCCAGAGTAGGGGCTAGAGGATTACCCATTGCCAGGCCATCTATCTGTTTGTACAAAATATTATTGAAATAAAAACACGTTTCGGTAACCGCCAGCTTCAACAAATCCAAAAAAGACTTTCTGCCCAAACCATGATGGTATTCATTAACAGAAAACAAGCTGTTACACACGAGATCTAAAGTTTCAAGGACAGGTATATTGGTATATAATGACGTGACATCATAACTGACCATAACATAGTTAGGTTTAATCGGCAATGCGGTCATTCTTTCATAAAAATTGTACGAGTTCTTTAAAGTGTATCGATTGGAGGCAAGTTCATCAATTAGCGGAACAATGAATTTAGCTAGTTTATACATAGCAGTTCAGAATGCCGCCAATATTGGCCGTAGGGGCACGTTCGCTTTATGCACTTTAGCTAGACCGTAAAGAATACCGGGGGCTGAACCTGAAACTCTAATATCGTTATACGTATCGGCAGTGATTAATTCGGACTGCTTAAGTTTAGTGATGAATCTATTAATTTTATCTTCTATTTTGACAATGAAAGCTAGGGGATCGATGTTTAGTAGCTTCTGAAATTTAGTAGAGTCATTTAGAATTGTAAGCATTTTGCCTATATAATCTTTTTTGTCCATTAAAACAACACCGCGGCCTTTGTCAGGCTTACACAGGATTACACTATTATCTTTACCGAGTTCCTTCAGAATGGCAATATCTTGTGAGTTGACTATAGGAGAAAATATACGGCTGGACTGAAACCCATAATAAGTTTCGCAGGCTTTTTTTCGTACAATGTCAATAACGGTCTGAAAATTTATATTATCCATCAATTTATGTTTTTTCAGGGAATTTATGAATTTCTCGAAAGGCAAGAAGTATCGAAAAAAATTGAGTTTCTTTACAGGTAAATTAAAATCTAAGCCAAATGACAGCAGAAAATTTTCCCTATCGGTTAAGACACGGCTTGAATAATTGAAGATTACCTTCCCCGGGTCGCAGGAAGTTAGGTTAATCTTGCCTCCAAGACTTGCTATCTTCCTCTCGTGTACTTGCTGAATTTTCTTCACAGATTTCTGAAGGTTTCTTCCGGTGAACGTTTTCAAACATAACAAATCCAGTTTTGAAACCGTACCGGAGAGTTCCTACATAGGGAGCACTCTGAAACAGTCAAAGATTAGATTTTACCAACATCTAGGCAAATCATTTAGAACTAATAGGCCGCTAGCAACTCCACCTCAGTCTTCGCCTAGACTTCACTGTGAAAGCACCAACCATATTTTCTCGGTAGATGATTTTTCAATTTTAGACTCTACGTGTAATAGCGATCTCCGGATTTTAGAATCAATGTACATTTTTAAGCAGAAACCCGTTCTTAACTGTGATCAAAGTGCCTGCCAATTGTACATTATATAGGTTGTATATAGCCTTAGCAACTATTGAAATATCAATTTGTCTATATTTTTTTATCTTATTTTCAGAGCATTCATTGATAATGAATATTCGAAACTAGCGCTAGTCTGAATGCCCCTTTTTTAGAAAAATGAATTTTATTCCGCTGTTTGTGGTTTTATTCCTGATGAAACTTAGATTTCCAAGACGCGTACCCATCTCAGTAATGGGATAAAGTGTAAACTTACTACTACACTTGACGTTTCACAAGCACTTCTTCAAATTTACCTTTATCTTAAACACTTACTCTGTATTCTCCATTTTTCAATTCAAATTGGCTTTGAAGGTCCATCAGCATTCTAGAATTCTGTACAAAAATCAAGCACTAGTATTCTTGAATATGTGCTTGAGACTCACGTGCTTGCTTTGATGCTCCTATTTAACAGGATCTTATGATAATATTTGTTACCAATTTTTTAAAATTATTTTTACAGTGGAGGCTGCAGAAACTCATCAGCAATTCATCGCCCAACATTCTCCAGTGGCACGGTCTCCATGCTCAGAAGAACTTCCAAGAAGACGCCTAAATTCCTCTCCTAGTAATATCTCTACACGACATATTTTGAATCATCAAAGACCGTCAATGCAAGCATATGTTTGTCCAACTTGTGGAGCAAAAATTGTTGGCCAGGACTCTTATTTTTGTCATCTACAAGAGCACACTGATGAGGTGCCAAAATGTAGTGAAAGAGATGATGGTTGTGATGAACTTGATATTGATGCATCTTGTCCTGCAGAAACGCAGACTCCCAGCCTCACTGATGACAATGTCGAAATTTTTTGCCCCGATGACGGCCATCTCGCCCCTAGTTTTTCTTCGTCATATGTATCTTGTGAGGAGCAGGTCAGTGAATTCGATTCTGGGCTTAGTCAAAAACGAGTCTACGGTATGTCAACCTCTCCTGTGTTGGTTGCAGGAACCAGTGAAGTTCAACACATTGAGACCACACAGTGTCAGTCTAACTCGTGTACTGATCAATCTTTAGTTTTTTTGAATGAAGTTGATGATGCTGTAATAACCATTGATGATAGGCCTCAAACTTCACCTGAATCATGCTCCTGTGATTTTGTAAAATCATTTTCTAAGCCCTCTAACAGAGCAAGTCATAATGATTTACAAGAAAGCTATGTAGAAGTAGTTTATGATGACGGCAACCCAAGCGAAGTCTGTTCTTCTGTTGAAGAGTTGCCAGACTCTGATGATCCTTCTCTGAATGAAAACGTTGGCTTTAGTTCTGAAAAAGGTGCTTCATGCATAAGCATGGAACATAAATTGCCATGCAGTAAAAAAATTCTGAAAACCTCCAAACAACATAGTTTATTTACAAACTTGAAGTATCACTCTACAACCTTCAGCTGTGGCCTGGAAAAGATCGAAATTGCTAAAAAAATGAGAGAACCATACCTTCATAAAAAGTTTCACCACGAGCAGAAAAGCACCTTTGTTGGCAATAGCCGTGGGGATGAAGTGAGGAGTGACGAAGATGATGCAGAAGAAAGTGGATGTTACATTCCTGATATCCAGTCAGTGTGGGTAAGCAGACTGAACGCCTCGTTAGCTCGAGACGAGCCGAGAACCACTGAACATCTGAGACAAACTCAGGAGCAAACTGTGATAGCGTCTACAAAGGATATTCCGAAAAAGAGTTCAGACATAATAGCACCTGGAATCTCTAAGACTGATCATCACTGTGGTGGTGTGCATTGCTGTAGTTCGGAACCTTCATGTGAATCGGATCTTGTTGCTTCCATGTCTGCTCAATTGTATGCGACGGGTCTTGAATCAAAAGAAGTGCAGAAAGGCTCATGTGTTAAGGAAACTTCTTCAAGTCAAAATATGACTGCTTTTGAAAGTAACTCGACTATTTGTAATGTCTCGTATGATGAGTTAGTTCAACAAAGTTCTGGTCCCAGTGGGAAAATAGTTGAAAGTCTTACTGCTGGTAACGACAAAGGTGTCAATATTTGTAGCAACGCCAGCTGTGAAAAGGCCAACGTTCACGAACAGAAATTATTCGCCGATTCCGCATCATTTCTGCCTCATGATAACAGAGTAGCATGCGTGATCAACTCGAGTAAAAACAACTGTGATTCCAAAGCTAAATTCATACATTTATTTCCTGAAGACGAGGATTTGGGGAAGAAAATTCCGAGTGCAGTTTCTCACAAAAAAGGATATCTTCCTCTACCAAGTCCGCCAATCGTCGCCAACCATGAAATTTCACAATCTGTAGAGGTAGGTGGTGCCACATTAGACAAATCACCTTCAATGAACACTGGAGTACTCAATGGAACATCTACGTCTCAACCACCGGCCGTCAGAGAACCGTCCAGTTCTGTTCAATGTCTTCATATTACTAATAAAGGCGGAGAACCGTCTTCTAGCCTTGAACTGCAGGATTATTCTTATATTGTTAATGAAAACGTGAAGTCGTTTGATAACCATCAGGAAGCTAGCGTTGCATTCAACTGGAGTATTGGAACCCCTAATGCTGCCGAGCCCTCGATGAATGAGGACACTGACAGTATCTTGGGCCTATGGCGCTCTACTGCTGCGGTAATTGATGGTGTGCAGAAAGATCGGCGAGTCTCTGAAGACGCTGTACCTCAAAATCCTTCAGCTTCTTGCACTGTTGTTAACTCAACGAATGATGTTCGCACGACGGAAGATCTTGGGGACTATTCCGGAAACATTAGGGAAAATCGGCTCAAGCTCCATGAATGTAGGGAATGTAGGAAGACATTTTTGAATGTCAGCAATTACAGGAGACACCTGCGAGAGGTTCATAATCCTACTAGGGAATATTTATGCTCCGTTTGCTCCAAATCGTTTTGCTCACTTCGTCAGCTTATTAACCACAAAGGCGTACATGAAGCACAAAAGAAATTCCAGTGTAACTTATGTGGCCACCATTGCTACACTGCGGCAGGGATCAGGTCTCATAAGTTTCAGGAGCACAAGACACATGAAATCTTATCGAAACCTTTCAAGTGTAATCAGTGCGGTGAAAGTTTTGCTAGAAATTTTGGTCTACGGCGTCACATCCACCGGAGGCATGGTGCAAAAATGTTCCCTTGTTCTCATTGTGAGAAGATATATTCTTGCTTTGAGAACCTTCAAAGTCATTCTGTTTTGCACTCAGACCAAAATGGGAACGTGCCTCTAGTTTGCTCTGTTTGTGGATCCCAGTACAAGTCGCGGTTTGCCTTGAAGAGGCACATTGCTATTCGCCACTCTTCTCCTGCGTCGAATCGTTCCAAACTATCCTCTTGCAACATTAAATCTTCCTCAGAAAATGATCACCGTCCAGAAAAATCAGTTGAAAATTCAGGGGAATTAATGAACTCTTCCAACGAGTCCCTTGATATGCACAATCAATCTCTCCGTGAGAAGGTTTCTGTTAGTTCAGGCTCATCATTTTCAAATGATTTTTCGATGCCCTGCCCTAAAGTTTTCCCCGCTGGTAATATTTTGGAGTCCAATGAGAAAATGAATTCCCAAGAACAAAGAACCTCTGCAAATGGCTCTAGTGACGGTACCATCCATGATTCTCTGTTGATTCGGACTAGCTCTGGAATTCATACAGATTTCTTGCAATCAAAAGAGAAGAGTTCAGTTATGAAGAGATCTGGCGTCAAAATTCCTGAATCTTCAAGCGATTGTGGACTCTCATTTAATTCCGGCAAAAACCGTCATAATAGTGCAGATACTGAGGCAGACAAAACAGGGCGATTTCGTTGCCCTGTATGTTCGCATAGCTTTACTCGTAAAGATACTTTGAAAGTTCACCTACGTTCTCATTCTTCAGAGCGGCCATTTGTGTGTGACACATGTGGCATGACTTTCAAAAGACGCAGTGTGCTTCTAACTCATCAGGATAAGCACGCATCTGTTTCGAAGTATCTCTGTAGCCTTTGTGACAAGCGATTTCGTTTTAAAATCTCCCTCAAACATCACAGTTGTGTTCCGAGACCTCACGAAAATGGCGATGCTTGATTCAGTTGAGTCTTCTCCTCTTAACATGTTTCCCGCGTATTGGGCCACATGTGTAAAACTAGGTAAATTGCTCATTCACATACCAGTATAAATGAATAACATTTCATCTGTTTTGCGATCTTTTTTGAAAATAATTCTAATCATACGAGGTGAAATGCCGTCTTAAAATTATATTTTCATATTTCTTAGGAGAGATAATAATATATTCGAGCAGTACAGATCGATTTCCAAATTCTGCTACTTACAACCTAACCAAACCAACCGTTAACAACCGCGGCAACGTGGTGAACGTGTTAAATATAGGTTATCCTATATGGTTTTTTTGATATTTTCTACCTATATTTGTTATTGAAACTTGCGTGTGATATTAATGAATAATTTTGATTGTTGAAACTAGTGGATACTACGGTTGATGTTTAATATTTCAGTGAAGCAAAACTATGTTAATAGTGTTTTAACATTTTACGGATTAACGCTGATGAGGTTTTCAATGAAACAGCATTGCATGATATGAGCAAAGAAGGTGAAATTAGTAGACACAGAAGTATTCTGGTCTCGTGATATAGATCAACACTCGCATGAGGCTGGTAGGTAAGAAATAGGGGGAGGGTTTTTCAGATCTGTAAAGTTTTGAAACGCTAAAACAATGTTATTTACTAGGTTTAGTAGTGAGTTCAATTACCGTGTTTTGTTGAATACTTCATTTTATCATAGTATTTTTAGGTATCAGTTATGAAGGTTATGATGTACCTGTGCGCAGGTGCATCCGCACTGGTTTTTATTTCATATTTTTGCTCCCTAATGCAGAGAGCAGTGTCCAGTTTAGTGACTCGAACGTGCTAGTGTAATGTGTCAACATACTATTTGGTTGTTTAATATGTTTACATCGATGTCCGATTATCGTAACGAAATAAATTTCCAAGGCTGTGATAAGAGTAGGTTGTTTTCAAGTTTCAAGCTTGAACACCTAGGATGTACAAGTAGGCATAAGAACTAGCTCATATTACTCATGTTTTCATTTAGAAATTTCAGATAGGATATGAAGTAAATATTTTTGTACGTTTGTTCTAGTCATCTTTGCGTGGCAATATTTTGCTATAAAGGATGCGCTTCATAATATACGCTATGTGCAATTCGTTTTTATTTGTAAAAAGCGTTAGTTTCCTCTTTACGTCTCTCCCTAAAGGGAATAAAACTATTGTATCCATGGGAATTTGCAATTCCAGGAAGAAAACGTGAGGTCCCGAGCAAGTAGGTCTTCATTTCAAGTCAAGTGAAATGAAGTAGGTCAAGTAGGTCTTCATTTTGGTGAAATAAAATGTCTTCTGTTATGATAAGGACTATCTTTTTTCGGTTCAATGCTGTCCTGTTTTTCAGCACCTACTACTTTCTTCTTCAACTTGAATCTGTTTCATGAACTTTTTTCTCGACTTACTATCATTATGCGTAGATTTTGCGCTATCATGCAAAATGTCATTGCGATTTTGCGTAACATAGATTTTGCGTTCCATCGCGTCCATGCTGAATGGTTCCTATCTCTCTTCGAAATGCCTTTGTTGCGGTTAGGGAGGCTGGAACTAACATCTAATCAAATTCAATCCTCTTTCATTCACATTCATTGCTCTACTAGCTCCTATTTCATTTTCTCCTAGTTTAGACATTGTGTCTGACTTTGTTCGCGGATTGAAAACCATTTCTTTTGATAAATAATTTATCCACTTTGTAATTAAATTTCGTGCCAATTATGGTGTATACTTCTTGCCAATTGTTTGAGAAATTAGTGCTGTTCAGCAGCATCACTGCAACTAACAATAGGTACACTGTGTAGTCCATTAGTCGATTGTGGGTTTTACTTACTTTATTATCAATTTTATTCTTCTGTGTTTTTACCTAAAATGCAGCCGTGCCGCATAATCCACTTTTATGCTGTGTTTTCTCCTCCAAGGCAGCTTGATTTTTTATATTTTCGCATTTAGGCAGAAATTGTGTTCGTGTCGTTGCCCAATGAGCTCATTTTTCTGTTTTCCTGATTTGATGTAAATTTGAGTAGAAACTGCAATTCTGGAGACGATGATAATGAGCTTGTAGGATTCATGTATCATTCTTTTTTTGCCGAGTTGTGCCGTAATAAAATTGTCGTTATTATTTTATGATTTAGTGCAATTGTTCAACCAATATTTTGTCTTTCTCACTTCACTTCAACGTCTGATACTAATGTAAATTGTTTAAGGCGAGGTACGATCATAAGAAGGAATTATTTTAAAAAACATATTGAAAGCAAACAATTATGTTCGATACTTTGGACGTTAGCTTCTCAGTGACCTAATGAGATGATGGTTTAATCTTTGTTGAAGGTTGGCTTCATTTTCTGGGAATTTTTAATGTTTTTTCCGGCTCGTAGTTTGATAAGAGAGAAGTGTCATTCATTCTCATTGTGTAGGAGGGTTGCTGATGTATTCTGTCCGGCCTGCCATCCATGACTGCATCACCAGAGGAGCTACTTGCTCTGGTAACTGAACCGTACAGTTTCGGGGATCGAACCTGAGTTCATATCATGAGTGTATCACTGTAACTTGGGGTAATATCATGAGTATCACTATAACTCTGGGTTTATATTATGAGCGTATCACTTTAACTTTGGGGTAATATCATGAGTATCACTATGACTTAGGGTTGATATCATGAGCGTATCACTGTACCTTTGCGTATCATAGAAGACAGAAGGAGCTGCTGCCTGGGAAAATTTGTCAAGCATTCATCTATCTTGCTGGAAAACTAATATTTCGACTGGGTTTGTCGACACTTTCTTTCCCCTGCAACTCCCGGGTGGCGCAGCGAAGTGTGGACAAATAAGAGCTATGTTTCTTCAGTTATATGAAAGACAATCAAAACTCATGTATCAAATGAAAGAGAAATGTATTGTCTTTAATAAAATCTACCCCTCAGGGGGATACAACTATTGTATCTATGGGAATTAGCACTCCCAGGGGAACCATGTGAGGGCCCGAGCTAAAGGTTAGGTAGGCTTCCTTTTTGTTGTAATAAATTGGGTTTTTGTTTTGTTACGAACCTTTTTTTTCGGTTCACTGCTGTCCTATTTTTCAGCACCTACTACTTTCTTCTTCAACTTTTTTCTTGTTTCATGAACTTCTTTCCTAGCTTACTGTTTCTGTGCACTTTGTGCATAGATTCCGCGTTCCTTCAACTCCATACTAAATGGTGCCTTCCTCTTTCCTCTCTTGGAACATCTTTGTCGTGGTTAAGGGAGGCTAAAACTTTCTTGTATAATAATAATAATTAATAAAATCTAATAATTATTTAACACATCCTCCTTTCTCCTTCGTAACCTGGCGGAGACGAGGGATCACCTAATTGCACGCACAGTTTGGTGTCAATTTCTACCCAAAATTTGGTCAGTTTTTGCTTCAGAACCTCCACACTTGAGTGGGATACAGCGCAGAACTTCTGCTCCAAGTTAGACCATATCCCAAAGTTCATTGGATTTAAATCAAAGAGGGAGGCCATAGTTCCTTGGGCCTTAACGACTAGAAATTGTCTTTGCACCAGTCCTGGACCAATCTGGCTGTGTGAGAGGGGTTGCTCCATCCTACTGAAGTGTAATTCCTTCATTTCAGTGACTTTCCTCACACAAGGAACAACTTCATCCTTTAACATCTTCAGATAAACACGTTGGTTGATTTTGGCACCAGCCTCAATGAAAATCAAAGGGGTTTTGAGACCTGTGAACGTAACCCCTGCCCACACCATTACCGAAACTGATTTTTGTCTCCCGGATGAAATTCGACGTTCAACAGTCACTGAATTTTGATACAGAAACTGTATCACACTCAAGTGAGAAGGTTCTGAAGCTAAAACCGACCAAATTTTGGGTAGAAATTGACGCCGAAACTGTGCGTGCTACGTTATCAAGAAAAAAGGAGGGTGTGTAGAATAATTTTTGGATTCGATTAAACACAATACAATTTTCTTTCATTTGTTACATGAGTTTTGATTGTCCTTCAAATAACTGAAAAAACATAACTCTTATTCGTCCACACTTCGCTGCGCCACCCGCTGTATTACCACACTCTTGCAAAGGAAGTGTAAATTGAATCATGGATACAAAAGTGGAAACCATGAGAAATGTACGTGTATAAAATACATGGTGTCACTCAGTTTTAAGTTATTAATTTTGATTCTGGAAGTCGTCTGCATCTACTGCAGAAGATAACTCAGTTGCGTAATTATTAGTTAGGTCAAGTTGAGGTTTATGAAAAATGAAAAATTCATTGTACTTTGTAAAATGTATTATTTTACTTTTTATTTTTTAGCAGTGGTTCGCTTAGCTCTCTATTATGTCTGCATTTTTTTTACAAAATTTTAGGAATTGGTATTACCCGTCAGAGGCTACACCTAATGTATCTATGGGAGTTAGCACTCCCAGTGAGAAAACGTGTAGTCACGAAATGAAGGTTAGGAAACCTTTCTCTTAGTGGAAATAATTTTTTTTTGCTACGGAGCCATATTTTTTGGTTTACTTATGTCCTGTTTTTCAATAACTTAAATCTTTAACGTTCATCTGGTTTTAAAACCTTCCTCCTTAACCGTTTCTATACGCAGGAGATCCAGTGTGAGAACTTATTTTGTGCATAAATCCCGCGTTTCCTTACTTCCTCCATACTTAATGATGCCTTTAATCTTCCTCTCCTAGAACATCCTTGTTGTGGTAAGAGAGGCGGAAACTAACTTAGAATTAATCGGTGCGAGTGGTACTACCATCATTATAAGTACTTATTTCAACGTATCTGCGGTTTGACTTTTTTCGACTATTTGTACAATTAAGAGAAAACCATCTCGTTTGTGTAAAGAATACTAATTAACTTTGATAATTATATTAGGCTGCGTGAATGCTTTTCTAAATTATAATATTCTTTTTATTAGTTGTTGGAGTATCATGATCATGACAAGTGTCTTGCTCTTGTGTAATGCCACGAAGAACAGATTCTTAGTAATTCTGTAGTTTTTAGTGTGTTAACATTGTATTAAGGTAAACCTCATCTCATTTTTTACAAAATAGGCCTCATCTTTATTTTTTGATAAAATAGGCCTAATCTTTTTTTTTTGTCCAAAGGCTGTATATTTCCTTTCATGAAAGAAGGCCGACGTACCTTGCCGTTTACTTATGCACGAGTTTCTTTGCTGCTTAATTATTTATTTGGTATTTCATCCTTTCATCTTATCGCGGTGCTTGTGCCTTCTTTAACACACCCTGGGTGGGGGGAAATGCAAGGTCTCGAGCTGAGTTTGAGTGGGCCATCTTTTTGTTAAAATGTTTGTTTTGTTAAGGCCATTCTATTTTCGGTTCACTGCTGTCCTGTTTTTCAGCACCTCTAACTTTCTTCTTCAACTTTAATACTTCATAGCCTTATTTTCAACTTGGTGTTTTTATGCACAGTAATAATAAAACCTCTTTTACGGAAGCGTGGCACTTAGTGCATAGATTCCGCGTTCCCTTAACGCCATCTTAAATGATGCCTTCAGATTAAATTAAAAGTTCGTTTAAGCCTTCCTAACTGCAATAAAGGCGTTCCGAAGAGCGGAAGAAGTATAGCCCCATTTACTACAGATTTGAGGGAATGCGGAACCAATTCACAAGGTGCATGGAAACAGTAAGTTTATAAAGTTTATGAAACCAGATAAAAGTGGAACAAGGAAGTGGTATGTGCTAAAGAACAGGACAGCAGTAAACCAAACAAAGATGGTCCGTAACTAAACACACAACCTATTCATTTGAACAAAAAAAGGCTACCTAACCTTTTGTCCGGGGCCTGGCATTGGGAGCGCTGATTCCCAAGGATAAATGGACTGTTTAAATATTTTGAGTTCAGTCATTCCATTTATATGCTGATATGAAACTGTTTTGTGTAATATAATGCACGATATAGTTTCATTTTAACTCTCTTGCCGAAAATAAAAGAAATACATATTATTGAAAGTTTAATTTCCTATCACCACAGAAAGTTTAATTTCCTATCACCAAAATGGCGCACACTTTGGACATATAATTAAGAGCACAATGATAAAGATTTTTCTTCATTGTAAAGATTGAGTAGCCTGAGAGAGATGGCTGACACAGTCTGTTTGGTGCAGGCTTCATGCAAGACGCTGTACCAAGGATCGACTTCACTTGGCACCACGACCCCGTACAACTCCAAAGCAACGTGCAAACACGTGGTAGCAAGTACTTCAGGCGGGTATTTTATGACCAAATCATCATGATACGCATCCTGCAATATGCTCCAAGCTGTTTGCTTCACAGGCACCGATTCCAGCAAAGCTTTGCCCAGCCAGTCTTCCAGCGACTGCAAATAATGCAGTAAATATTTGTGGGGTAAATCTATCTTCAATTTGAATCCCAACGTTCTCATGAGCAAGAGTTCAGCTTGTGTTAGGGAGTCGCGCATCGTGAAGTAAGGTTCAAGCATTAGAGGAGGAGCGTCTCTATTGATGCAATTTATGCCAACATTTACTATGTCACGAATGCGTATATCATCGTCAATCACTTTCGACGCAAGGTAAATACACGTACAACCTATGGTAAATGGGTCAAATTCCGCGAATGTGGCAGTAGTTTTGTAAAATGTGTGGAAATAACAGAGGGCTGTAGCAGTAGTCAAGATGTTGGTATTGAGCTTGTGACACACTTCCATCACATAGCGAGCGCCGGAAAAGCTCGTCAAGTTTTTGCTGTAGTCGACCGATGGATTGACTTGCGGTGCGCTCTCTGGGGGTGCTCCATTTGTGGATGGGTTCTCTGCATTCATCTGAAACGAACATTCTTACATATATTTTTAAGCATTTCAGATACATGAATAATAAAAGTAGATCTATTCCATAACAACTGATACACAGTACCAAGTAGGAAACTTGAATAAAATATTCCACTCGAATGTGTTCTGCAATTGAAAGTTTTTGCAATGTATTTTTGTGGAATCAAAATATTGTAAACAAAATTTCAAGATCTTCACTGCGATGCGTTGACAGTTCGAGAGACCAGTAGAGTTCGAGTTTATAAAGGCATAAAACATTAAAACATACCTTGAACAAGTGAAATTGTCTTCATAGAATCTTAGACCTGAAAACTTCTTTTGAGGACAAACAAATTTAAAAGCAATGAAGAATCTGCCTAATTTTGTTAAGGAAAAATGTAGAATCTGCAACAAAACATACTGAAGTTCAATACATACTAATTTATGGATTCCTGCTACTTCATAGTAATAATTATTTTAGTTTACTCTCATTTACTTCCCATAGTTTAGAAACTCCAATACGTTAAACGCAATGGATATAAATCAACATTAATAAGTAAATATTAGGAAGTATGGTAAATTCATGACAAATTTCAAAAGTTCCCCAGAACAATTTCAGTGCAATTAACAAGATACTCATTGTAGCAAGCCTAAACTATTTTCATGGACTTTCTGTATTTCTCTTGCACAAGCTCAAAGCCAATTTTGAATGCACCATGTTGTTGGTAAACTGGTAAAATTTACATTGAAAAATTGGAAACTATGCATTTTACCCATCTACAATGGATGTGTTCTGTATAGGATAGTTCTAAAGGAATTAGGCAAGTTAACACGTTTCCTGCAAAGGGACCCACCGGTGGTCACTGAGGGGATTTTCATAATGCTGCTGCCCAACCTGTAGTCACGAACTCAATTTTTATTAATACTTAACCAAAGCTAAATGAAGGCATGGTCCAAATCATGATTGGTATTTTTGATATAGTTCACTACAATTGACTTTAAATTTGAGTTTGGCATTGAACTTAATATTTAGTAGTTGCAGTCAAAGTGTTAAAAAAAACAAAAATGTAATAAATATGTAAAATATTAAACTCCTCACAGAATTTTTTTTTTTAATATTCCAGAAAAAAATAAATATTTTCATTCATTTTCCTCAACTCCCACACATCTTTAATTTATATTTCAAACTTCAACACTAACCTAAAACACTTTGTTGAATTATTTACTTGTTAACACTTTGACTGCGGCGTGCGAAATTTGTACACGGAGGTAATTTTCATGATGCTGCTGACCGACTATTAGTCGCAAATTCAATTTTCATAAATACTTAATCAAAGCTAAATGATAGCACAATCCAGTTCATGTTTTTTTTCAAAATAATTTACTACAATTCACTTTTCAATTTAAGCTCAACATTGAACTTAATAATTAGTAGTCACAGTCAAAGTGTTGAATCATCAAATAAATCTTAAGTTGAGTTTTTTGGTTTTAGAACTTGATGGGAGCAAATTGTACCTAACAGAAATGTATTCCTCGATTTTAAATTATAATGCATATGCATTTGTTCAAATTAAATACATTAAAAATGAATAATGAATATATGATAAACTTGCTCTAAAATTGATAATTTAATTACAGTTCAATGTAAAATTTGTTAGCAAAATTAATGAACTCAAGTTCATGCTGTAGCAACTAATTCTACTCTTACTTGAACTTCAAAAATGAAATTCAACTACAGTTGAGGCTTTTAATTTGTTCTTATAAAACATACAACATGAAACATAGAACATATATTTTAAATCCACTCAATCCAAAATTAGGTTAGAATAATCAACATAATCCAAATCAGTAGAAGCCACATGTCTACATCTACACTACATTTATGAACATTAAAGCTCAGTTTTGGTCATTCATTTTACAACTCCAACATTAAGCAAGGGCTGAAATCAGTCATGATAAAAATTACAGGCTAAAATGTGTTCAACAACCACACAAGCAACACCATCAACTTTTCTTTGTAATGATTTCCATTTTTTTTAACACACTACACTCAGATAATTTGAAAGGTCAATATTGAGTTCAATGTGCTCAACAATATTGCAAATTTGGTCACCATACTTAGGTTCTAGGACACATTTTAAGATGTTTTATGCGAGTGACATTTTGCTCGCAAATGCTTACTTTTTGAGTTATAAGATTAATAACGTACAGGTAAGAATAGTACAAATGTCAGTGTCAATTTGACTCTTGCCGTAGAAGGTACATGCGACGGGAGTTCAATATCGATATGAAAGGGCTGTTAGGGTTTGGTTGGGTTAGGATAGGTTTTGTTGGTTAGATAAACTAATCTAACCCAACCTAACATAACCTAACCCATCGTAACGTGAATGCCGTATTACAGCATATTTACGAGTGCGTTTCTTCTATTTCATGTACGACTATCCTATAACTTCTAAGTTAAATAATAAATATTTAGAATAGTGAGCATTTGCAAGCAAAATGTCATTCATGTAAAACGTCTTAAAATTTGTCTTAGAAACCAATTATGGTGACCAAATTTCCAATATCATTGAGTACATTAAACTCAATATTGAGCATTTAAAATCTTATTGACACTTTCTTTGCTAGGATTTGAATGTGGAAGAAATGCAAGAGACCCTAACTACATGACGCCTTGAACATTGGAAACTGTCCAGCAGCAGTCAAGAGCTTTGTTTTAACTTGAAATTAATCTCAAAATACTCATCAGGGCATAATAACCATTTCTCAGTTTTTGCCCATGTAATTACTTGAGACACTTTGTGACATTTATAAAGAAAAGTTGTAGAAGCCGATTTTGTGAGAAAATTTTGAACAGGCTATGAAGACCTTTCGTTATCAGTTTCTCACTTTGATAGTGGTCTGCCTAAACAAAGCAGTCAGGCAGTAAGAGAGGTCTCGACTGCAAGTGCCGTTGTGCTCCTCTATTATTTTGTTCCTTTTCCTTACTTTTCTGTTTAAATGGTGCCGTTATTTCATTTTGATTATTTACGTAATGCATGTTTGTGCTCCTGACCAGTCCAGTGATTAGTTCTAGTAAAGCCCGTTGGTGGGCTTTCAAGGTTTTGCCTTGATGGCGTATTAACCTTAACCTTAAACCTTAACGTGCCCAAGGGCCAATTAGCCTTAAACCTTAAAGAGACCGTCTGGGTAGAAATCGGGATAAGTGTTGATTTTCTGTTTTTATATGCATCTTATAGAGGATTTTCTTTTGCTTCCATTGGTACTTTTCGCTTACGTCTACTTCGAATGGTACGTTCACCAAAGGGGGGAAAGCGTTGGGGGTGGTGTGACCTTGACCCCTCCTCCCTCATTATTGGGGGGTCAATTGAGCGTGTTTCTTTGCGGCAATGGCAATAGAGTTTTTTCATGGGCTACTCAAAGTGCTTTCATTATTCAAACGAAACATTCTAACGCTTAGTAAAATTTTTTGATAACTTTTGACAATTTTAAGAATTTAGCTGTTCTATAAAGGTTATAGCAAAGAAGAACTTTAAAATCATTTTAATGAAACGTTTCAAGCCTCAGCTCATCATCAGTCATTTCTGCAAGTACAAGATATACAGTATTGAATAAAAACACAACAAAATCATAAAATTGCTCATTCTTCATGCATTCAAACAAGTGTCTAGATAAAAAAGACATGACATAAAAACTGATTAAATCTAAATATCAAAACTTCACTGACTAGAATCGTAAATGTGAGTTAAAACGGAAAATAAGAATACAAGAGTACAACTAAAATGCGGAAGGGTCATAAGGTCAGCTTAGTAGCTCAAATAAAATCTAACCAAGAAGAGAGACAGAGGGGGAAAAAAAAATGAGTAAGAGAGAAAGTGAGATAGAGAAAGAGAAGACAGAATATAAAGGGGGAAAAAAATATATATATATATATATATATGTACATTGAATATTGAATTTAGTTGTGCGCATCGCAGTATGTGGGATCAACCCACCGAGCACTATTTATGAGAGTCGCTGAGCATGCCATAAGGAGTCATCGCACTGGACGTCCGTTAGGGGCACCTTCACATTCCAACATAAGGCAGCACTGTATGGGTCAATGCGAACAAATTATCAGTAAAGAGCGATTTAAAATTTTAGACTACGCTTCAAATTCTTGTGAACTGGGCATGCTAGAATCTCTCCATATACACAGATTGAAACTGGCACTGAACGATATGCAGAGTGCTTATCCTTTAAAAATTATAGGTTCTTAGTGAGCAATATTCGATGTACGTATATATATATATATTTTTTTTCCCCCTTTATATTCTGTCTTCTCTTTCTCTCTCTCACTTTCTCTCTTACTCATTTTTTTTTCCCCCTCTGTCTCTCTTCTTGGTTAGATTTTATTTGAGCTACTAAGCTGACCTTATGACCTTTCCGCATTTTAGTTGTACTCTTGTATTCTTATTTTCCGTTTTAACTCACATTTACGATTCTAGTCAGTGAAGTTTTGATATTTAGATTTAATCAGTTTTTATGTCATGTCGTTTTTATCTAGACACTTGTTTGAATGCATGAAGAATGAGCAATTTTATGATTTTGTCGTGTTTTTATTCAATACTGTATATCTTTTACTTGCAGAAATGACTGATGATGAGCTGAGGCTTGAAACGTTTCATTAAAATGATTTTTAAAGTTCTTCTTTGCTATAACCTTTATAGTTAAACTGCCTAGCAGAAAAGATATTCCTAATATTGTTCGGTTTAGCTGTTCTGCTGTAGCTATGGCAAGCACACCAATCCAAAGGGCTTGAAAAAAGCTACAAAACAAAAGAGTTGACTTGAAAAAAAAAAATTTGGTTGAAAATTTTTTTTTCAAACAAGTGGTTGATTTGAAGAATTACAAGTATTGTCTTTTGATGTAGATTTTTTCCCAGAGTTCCAGAGCTACAGCAATGTAAATTATATCAATCAAAAGGGCTTGAATGGAGCTACAAAAGCTCAAGAGTTCATTGTAGAAAACCCTGTAGTTCAAAAGATAAAAAGAAAAACAATTTTATTTGTGAAAAATGCATTATTTGGGGAAACTTGATAATTGGTTTTCAAATTAATTTCTTCCACAATTTTTGAGTTACAAGAATGGTTTATATACCACTCCATAGGGCTTAGCAAGGTGTATCCATTCGCAATAGCATTTTTTGAAACATCTATTATTTTGAAAATTACACAATATGAAAAGAAAAAAATGAAGACTAGGTCACATTTTTTTAAAAAAATTCCCAAAATCCACAAAAAGAAGTTATCAAAATTCCCTATTGCATATGGTTATGCCTTTAGACATTTAAGCAATCTAAAACAAAGTACTGGTTCTGTCTCTTCAAAATTGTAGAAGAATTAGGATTAAAAAAACCTATTTTATTGTATTTTCTTGTAAAAAATAAAAAAATAAAAAAAAAATCCAGTGCAGATACAAAAATTTGTCCAAATAACAAATTAGCTTAGCATCATTTCACACCTACTGTGAAAATTTCAAAGAAATCCATCTGTAAATAACGGACTTTTTTTTACTCAGACGGTGTCCTTAATGGTAAATGTGTAGCTTTGATCAGTAATAGATTTTCCACTTTTCTTAGCCTAAACATAGCCTAGTTCATTTGATGGAAATAAACAAGTTTTCTTCTATGTACTTTCCGTTGGAGATGTGTATTTTACGGG